>JBBDHG010000047.1:1610000-2327500 GCA_037951165.1 Lophius americanus
AGGGTCGAGCAAAGAGAACAAAGATGAATGCTCGATCTTCACCTCAGATTTTAAAAAAAGCTTTACATCGCACTCTACTTTACAGAGGTTTTCCAAAAAAAGTGAAGTTTGTGTATCCGTACAGTATCGGAGTTTATTTTTTTGTACGCAATTCCCCTCATTGAAAAGGAAATACTACCCCACTAAGGCTACCTGAATAAATATAAACTTGTTTTAGTGTGTTGTGTTAACTTACCTGAGGAAGTAGGGCTTGGCATAGAACTTGAGATCTGTTCCATCAATGTAAAGGTCAAACTCTGATGTTCTGGTGTAAGGAACTCTGATGCTGATGGTCAGGTAGTCTGGGTCTTGGCCCAGGTCGAACGCAGGAGTTATCATGGTGAATACCGATGGAACACGGACCTGTGGCATCAATGACAGGAGAAGACATGCACTTACAATTAACTGAAATGCATTTTTCTAGCCTGACAGCATGAATGGCCCTGCTTACTACAGCATGCCACCTTGTGGTTGATTCAATTAAATGTTGATATAGCTGCTCAGGTCTCACCACGTGTGGCACACTGTTAAGCACAATCTTTGTTGACAGTTCTCACTTCCATAGAAAAACAGTTCATACAACAGAAAACCAATCTTCTCTTTAGCTTGTGGTGTTTCTACTTCCATTCACTCTAGTTCTGAAAGATCTCCCCTCCAAAATCCGGGCATTTAAGAAAGTTTGACTTATTGTGGGACGTGTGCCTGTTTCAAATCGTTCCCCGACCCGTTTTTAACAAATATGAAGGTCTGTAATAATGTCCGGCATTACAGTCATCTGCCATGAAGCATTTTAAAAACGGTATCAGCTAACAATGATTTAGTATCTTTAGTAATTTCAGCGAAGGGAGTTATGGCTGAACATACATATAACAGACTTCAAGTCTAACTTTTGGCGATATCAACGCTATTTTACTGTGCTAACCCCTTCCCGTATTTAAATGAAGACTCTAAACATTATGAAAACATTAAATTGCACCCAGTACAAGACCACGTTTTACGACGAGCTGTTTGTGAAACTGACTTGAAGGTTTTTCAAATGAAGATTCGTTTACGAGTTAGCTCGCTGTTAGCCTGTGAACTCAGCTAGCACAGGATTGGTCTCCTCGTGTTTCTGCCAACACAACACAGCACCAGCGCTAGCCGAAAGATTACACACCCGATATCATACACTACATTCATTCTAAAGCTTGCTCTGAAATGTACTGTTTAAATTACCTCAGTGACAGACAGTCCTTCCAACGGTAAATCTAAGAAACACACTCAGCAGTGGAACAAGCTTCACTGGCAGCTACAGCATGGAGCGTCCATGTTTTACCGTAATACATGGTGTAAAGGGGAATTCACTACACGGTGGAATGCAGGGGCGGCCAAAGCCTTTAAGGTCCCAAAGCAAAACTTCATCTGGGGGGGGCTGCAGAATCTGTACAAATACTGTCTACTGTACTATATATTATAAACATACTGTACATCTGTATGAATCATCATCAATTGTATTATTTGTAAATGTGTTGCTTACATCATACCTATCTCATCAAGGAAATATACATACATACCGATCAGCCATAACATTGTAACCACTGACAAGTGAAGTCAGATTAACATTTATTATCTTGTTACAATGGTACATGTCAGCGGGTGGAATATAAATCAGAAATTAAAGCTTTCCGCAATTACCAAAGCCATTTATTGATGATATTTATGATGAAATTCATGTTTTCGATGTTAAAACATGTTATCAGTGTCCTGAAAAAACATATGTAATCACCTTTTTGTGGTTGTGGCCTCCACAAATGCACAAAAGGATTTCCTGCTACCAAGCTTCATGCTCTCTCCCTCTCATTCTCTACCAGAACATTCCCAAAGCCGACACTGAGCCGCTTACACTGCACTTCCACAAAGGATCCTCCAGGCTGCCGGACTCCATTTACATCTAAACCTCTCATGAGTCTTCATCTTTGCTTTTGCGGGGAAGCTTGGTGTTCCGTTGCTTTGTCTTGTTTCTGCAGGTGACAGCAGAAACCACTGCGGACTGAAGAGACACCATCACATATGTGTGCCTGGTTTCTGCCCAACAGGCACAGGACATCAGTGTAACAACAGAAGACATTAGAATCAAGTTATCATAAAAAAACAACATTGCTTTCACATCAGTAATAGACAGATGTTGAATGATGGTCAACATCCAACATCTGTTGATACTAAGATGTTAGGAGTTGGCATCCTGAGCCGGCTGAGTGGAGGAGAATATCTCATTTGAGCTTTGCTCTTATAATAAAATGATTATTTTACTCAAACATGTAGTAGGATTGCTTTTTCATGTGAAATTTAAATGTATTCTTCTAACATGACAAACAAAATACTACTTTATTGATATAATACCATGAATTTTTGTTCATAAAGATTTTTTTTCTTGCAAAATTCCAACTTTATTTCTGATTATAGTCCAACTTTTCACTAAAAGTACTAAATTATTCTGTATTCGTTTCATATGATTGTGTCTAAAACAAATAAAATTTGGTTTAAATATAATAACTTTTCTCCCTTTATAACATCAGCTTTATACGTTATAAATTCCTGACTTAATTGTTAGAACCTTATGATTTTTGCCTTATGAAAGTATTACTTTATTTATTTAATGCCTTTCCGCTCGTATTTTTTTTTTCTTGTAAGTTCTTAACTTTATTATTTCTAATATCATGGCTTTTTCTTTGGAAATTAAAACCTTATTTTTTGTATTGTTACCACCTTTTTCCTGTTGAATTACAACTTCATTTTGAAATACATTGACTTTTTTTCTCAAATATTACAACTTTATTACTGTAATATTATTATTTTTCCCTCCTCAAGATATAACTTCTATTTATAAGGTTATTTTTTGTTTATTTTTTGATCACGATCTCGTAAACCTTTAATATTCTCACCAAGAATAAAAGGAAAACTTTTTTATTTGCTTAATGATTTTATTTCTTTGTGGCATTTTTTTAATTTAATACCTTAGACACCATAATTTCATCATAAAATGACAATTCGTTTCACCAAGCAGTTAAAAAAACAATTAAAAAAATAAGACTTAAAGAATGATTTCATGATAAAATGCTGTATTAGCACTTTGAGATTTGATCCAAATGTAAAGTGCATTATAAATGAAATGTATTATTATTATTATTATTATTATTTAAAATAGTCTGTTTTCATTTGATCAGCTTAACTTTTTGGGTAAAACTTCATGCTGTTTTTTGGAGTAATGTTTGCCATCTATTTGGACTTATTTTGTTGTATTTAGTTTTATGATTCTTTTTAACTCCTCCCTTGTTATCATTTGCCAGAAAAAAACAACTCTTTATCATTTAGGATTAATGCCTCCTCATCGGTGGCACCTGTGATCTGTGGTGTGACCCAGGGCTCATCCTTGGCCCCTTACTGTTTAGCATATTAGCATATTAGCACTTTTATAAATTAAATGTATTATTAATTATTATTATATACATGCTGAACCTGATTGGGTCATATTACAATCAGGTTCAGTCAGGTGACACACATTTTTCCATAAGTAAAAGTGACTCAAAATTTGCTCAAAAAAAAAACATTTGATCAGAGCATTAAAAGGTTATTGAATAATCTTAAAACTTTAATAAAACATTTTTTCATAAAAGTATGACTTGATTCTTGAAATATTTCCCGTTTATTACCGAAAAACTTAAAACTTTTGTTGTGTCTCAGTGTGGCCTTGTTAATAAAGTACGTTTTGTTCTTGAAAACGTTGGACGTTCACCAGTGCATTATAAATGAAATGCATTATAAATGAAATGTATTATTATTAACTAACAGTCGAGAACAGAGAAAAGTGTAATAGCGCGGTCATACTGCCGTCATTACGGTACCGACGGAGAAGCCACACCTCCGCAGCGTGACCCTCCACGGGTGATGAGGAGCTCCTCTCCGCTCACTATCATCATCTGCGGAGAAATGCGAGCGGGGAGCGGTGAGAAAACGTCAACTCGGGCGTCTCTCCCTAACTCGCAGACATGAGCGGACTCCCGTCTGCTTGTTCCACCCACGACGAGTCGCTTCCACCATGCGGATCCACGCCAAAGTAGTGGTGAGCGCCGTGTGTTTGGGAGTTTTTCTACTTTTGTACTTTTGGGGGGGCAGCGCCGCAGACGAGCCTCTGTTGAAAGAAGTTGCTGAGAAGAAGGTGGAGGACAGAAAGTCTTCCCCGTCGCCCTCGGGGCTCAGACGCGTTGCTGCATCAAAGTTGGTGCGGAAAGCCGCCGCTGGAGTGGGCTTGCGCTCGGAGGACCTCCTGAAGAAACGCAGAGGGGCGAAGGCGATCAAGAGAGGGGCCAACGTGAACGCGAAGAGGTCAGTGTGTCTCTCTTCTCCGTTTAGAGCCTCGATGAGTCCGTTTCCTCCGCGCCTGCATGAACAAAAGCATCATTAACTACCAGGTGCTGCAGGGATCTCATTCTTCATGTGGTCAGGAAGTTGAAGGTGTGAGTCAACATTCAATCACATTCTGAAGCAGCCCCCCCTCCATCAACCAGCTCAAGGACCCTGGCTGTCAAGGGGAGCACGGGGGAATCTGCAGGGTTTTTTTCCCCCTCTCGTTTATTGGTCTGTGATTCATGCTGTTGCAATCAGTGGCTGCTGAAGTGTCTGTCTGAAATGTGAGCAGGGGGCATGACTAATGTGATTATGTGGAAATGCTGGCAGTGTTTGAAAAGAGGATGTCAAACAACGACACAAACAAAATGATAAATCATTACCTGACCTCCAAATCCATCATCTGATCCTTCAAGGTTCTGGTTTTTTTTCTTTCAAATCTGTGCCTTTTCTTTTTTTCTTTTTTCTAAAAAGGAGTTAAGGTCACCTTGGAGGACTTGTAATTAATCTGGAATGTAAATGAGCGCGAGATGATTTGCCTTTTTTGAATAGTTGCTCTGCCGCGGCGGTGAGACTTCCTTTGGAAAAGGACAGAATATCGGAAAGGCTGCCAAAACAATCCACGTGGGAGTGAAAAGCTTGTCAGGTGTGATTTCCTCTCCGGCGGATAAGAGACGCTGCATCCTGACACACGATCTGATGAAGTCACCATCTCCCACGTGAGACAAAAGGCAGACTTTGTCACTTGCTATTTCCGTTCAGCGATGGGACCATTTTTTAAAATTTTTATTAAGTCCACCACCAGCTTTCTTATTTCAGCCTCATGCATCCTTTGTGTTTCCTCCTGGATGGAATGCCAGGGATGCCATAAAGGCCAAAAACCTTCCCGCTCCGCCAGCGGGCAATAATCTGAATTGTACTCCGAACGCAAAGCTGGAGGGACGCTGCTCTGTAGATAAAAGGACATCAAGGCGTTACGTTGAGAAAGGACCTTCGCGTCCTCCGAGAAAGCCCTCTCCTCCGTGTGTGCTCAGAGCTGATAAGGGAGATGGGGTGGCGGGGGTCACTGGTGGCTGTTGGGAGAGAAAATAGCATGAATAGGTTTTGGAAAATGCTCAGGGCCAAGTGCTGCGATTATGGGGAAATACTCTGAACATCTGGCCAACGCCTGGGCATGTGGACGTTTGGCTGCGTCAGTTTGGAAAGAATACACTGCATTCATTTTTCTTTTGTTTTGTAGTAGATACCAGGATATCTGAAAATTAAATTGTGCGATTAGTACTTTGTGATAATGTGTGACTGTCAGTCCCAGATGAGAAGCCTTTATTCTTTTGCCAGCTTCCAATTACGAGTCACCACAGCAATTTGGGCTCTGGGTTTTTACCCAGAGCGCCCTTCCTGGTGCGACCCTCGCCATTCAAGCAAGGCTTGGTGATGCTCCAAAAACGGCATGTGCACACCTCCAGTGTCTGGGTTCGCTCCCATATGACGAGAAATAATTAAAAAATAATAGAAATAGCTCCGTCAAAGCCAACAAATCAAATTAAATGCACATCATCCAAAAAAGTTTAAAAAAAATATATACAGATGTGTGGTAGCAACATAGAACTCCTCCTCTGATCTCCATCCCCGTTGTGCATACAGAGATTTTAACATCACTTGGGAAAGGAAACCAATTTTTTGGACCATTTTCCTGACGCCTTCATCGCTCGCCGTGTTTTATGGTTAAAATTAAACTTCATGGTATTGATGGTTTCCAGAGCGTCTCATTGAGCTGCATGGATGTGGTCACGCTTTGAACAGAGCCGCTGTTACGGACATCAGAGTTGACTCAGAGGTGCAACAGTTACAACTTTCTTGTCCGATTTTTTATAAAGTCAGATTTTTGCAGATTACGATTGTTGTTTTTTCTTGAAAACTTTAAAACCATGATTGACAACATGCTGTCCATCCCCCCGGTACAACTAAGTATCAGTGACCCTCTCATGCAGAAAATCAGGAAATGATGGTCTCGTATTTGCTGGGCCATATTCAGACAGAACCTAGTTTGATAACAGAATGTTGAACTATTTGGTCTTGAGCTTTGATCCATTATTATGGGGATATTATGGAATAGGAGTCCGTCGAAGATCCTCCTGGTTAGCATATTTCACTCGAAAACTGCTACATGGATCATTTTCAGATTTCATACCCACATAGCCCTTAGTGCGAGGAAGAACTGGATTGATTTTGGGAAAGGTCGGTTGTATTTTTTTCCGACACTCGGGTGGAGCTTTATCGGCAAAAGTTTTGGGGCCATATATTTTCAACCGTTGGTCTGATTTAGTCCAAATTTGGTGCAAATGAATTAATAAAGGTATTTATCGTATATTGCCCTAATATTTCATATTTTACTCTCTAGGGGGAGCCTCCAGAGTAAAATGTTTTTCTAGGACAAATGGAGCGTTCAGACAGAACTTCCCTAAACATAACCCGATTGGTTAATGTTTAACCAATCGGGACCATAACCCGGTCCTTAATGTGTCATAGTTGACATTGCATGTCCTGCGCTGTGAACCAAGGCGCATGTGCTGGTTTCTGTATCGGTGCTGGTTTCTGAGTACTATGGTCTGTTTCATGTCACACACATGCAGGTTTTGACTGTTGACGTGTTTCATCGTCAGTCATCGTCATCGAAAGAAAGACACACAGAGAGACGAATGATCCATTTCAGGGGCGGATCCTTAAATCCTTGAAGCGCCCGAGTCATCCACTGCAGCGTCACACAGATATTTTACTATTTAGGTGTGTATTCAAAACACTTTCACAGCTCCGGGTTTCGTGTCTGTTGTTCGGCACAGCGGTCATCTGTAAATCTGAGCGGCGCGCACGTTTCCTGTGCAGCATGCCTAATAGACAAACATCCCTGTTTTTCCTAATCATATCATTTCCTCTTGACACAGACAACTTCCTGCGGACGAAAATAGATGGTCGAGGTCCAGCTGCCCCCCCCCCCAAACATCACACTCAGGATGTAGTCATCTGTGAATGATAGATAACATAAAGAAATGAAAGGGCAGATATTTAATCTACAATCATTGTACTAGTAAATTAGTCTGGATTGGTCAAATGAACCGGTTCATGTCCTGCTCTTCCGTTTGCTGGAACTCATTCTGAGTCATCTTCCTCTTATTCAAAAATGTGAGTCACTTGACTGAACCGGTTTATCACATGACCCCGTGGTAACATGTATATGTTAAACAGTAAGGGGCCAATGATGGAGCCTTGAGGGACGCCACAGGTCAAATTATAAGTCTTACGGAAAAGGAATAAGTCCTTAGAGTGTCTTAAGATATTAAAATTCAATAAAGGTAGTAATATATGCAAAGAAATAATCTTACCATAGGACATGGGTGAAGAATTTCATACACTGATAAAAACTGTTCAGCGGACGACATCATGGAATACGGATAGAACCCCACTTGTCTGCTGCGTCACCTTCAGTTCCTTTCTTCATCTAGGACTAGATGAATGTCGTCACTCTGCGTGGAAACAAATCTCCTGCGTTGTCAGTTCACATACAGAAGACCATCGGTCCCCCCGGCGCAGTGAGGAAGACCCTCCCTCGCAGTGGCATTATGCACAGCTGTAAAACTGTCAGCTTGCATGACTGAACTCTCGTCCTACCGATTCCAGATCTCCCTCCTGGCCCGTGAAGCCCGACGCGGGTCGGAGACGTTGCAGGTCTAGAGGCTCGTCGGCGCTGCTCGGCCCGTCTGGCGGGCTGGCTTACTGACTTCAGATTACTAGAGAGTGAGTCATTCAGGGCGTGGAGGGAGAAATTAGAAGACTTGCATTTTTCTAAAGGGCCTCTCCTGCCAAAACAAAGATAACGCTCTGTTACCGATCCGCTAATAGGGACAAGATCAGTTCACTGGTACAATTATCACACACGTTCTCACATCTGCCTTTTGGTGTTCACTCCCTCTCTTTGATATTATGGTCTGTTGAATATCCGCCATTTCACACAAGCGATCTAAACGTATACGCTTGGGTTCTGACAATAATTTTAAACCAGCATACGCTGTCGCTCCCAAGGGTATATCCCCGAAAAAGGCCCCAAGCCCCTGCGTTGTACAAGCAGTTCCTCTGATTGAGCTTGAGTCAAATAGGATTTGTACGAGAGTCGATAAATCCTATGTGCTCCGAATGTGAGCTAAATTTTACCAACAGTTGAGAAATGATGGCCCCAAAGCTTTTGGAAATGAAGCTCCCCCCCCTCCAGTGTCGGAAATTTATAACCATCCTTTCTCGAAATCAATCCAGTTCTTCCTCGCACTAAAGTCGATGGCTGTATCAAACTTGAGAATGAGCCCTGAAATAATTGGATTTTTTTTTTTTTGAGTTAATGCATCAAATCTGCGGCGGCGTTGATGACAAATTTAATAATATCCCCATAATATATTAAGGGGATATATGATGATATTATGTCATTAAGAGCCCATTTTATTCCATCATAAAGTAGTTGACAGACTAATTAGTCATCCTCAGAGAGCACATAGTAAAAACATAAAGTAATACTCGCAGTACGACTCCTCGCCCTGGAATTTGGAATTCTGCTGGTATCACTTTTAGTTTGACGGTTATTCGTGAGAAGTTCATTTTTAATAAAGTCAAATAATTCTTTGGCGTAGGCGGTGAAAGAACTGATAGGTTTGGTGGATTTATTTCAAAATTCCCAGCCATGACTCACTGGTGCTGAATGTAGTCATCATCATCATCATCACCTCCGCCAATGAGAGTTTGATGAGGTCATGTGATCTCTGGTCTCTGTCTGAGCAGGGCTGTTCATTTCTGGACATATTTCAATTAAATATTATTGAAAGAAGGTCCTCGGTGGTGGAATGCGTGATTAGATTTTGAGTTTTATTTGGAAGATTGAATGCAACTGTGTTCTTTTCTTAAATGATTGACTCGGTATGACATCACCTTCTCTCCTGTAGTCAAAGTCCTGTCTGTCGCTGAGCAACAATTAGAGCAACGTCATCATCGAGCTAAGCCAATCAGAGGCAGAGGGCATGCCACAGCATCACTAAAGTAGCATTTATACATTTACAGGGTGGAGTTATTCCCTCTTTGAGTGCTCTCTAGTTTGGATTTTGTTTGTCCCGTCTTCCCACCTCACCTTTAAGTTCACCTCTGTTACTACTAGAGGTGCACCCATAGTAGTTTTCTTGGCAGATCACTGATATTTATAGAATCTGACGGGTTTCAGAGGGTCATCATAACAAGATTTGTGTTTTGTGTGCTCTTATTTGAAGGATTACAGTGGATGTAAGGCCGGTCAACATTGTGTATGTGTTCTGACCTGCTGAAATTAACGTGTAAGAAAAATTGGTTCCTTACACCAATTGCATGCAATTTCGAATTGAAAACAAAACTTTATTAGCGTTGTTCAGTCCATCATATGTTATACGTTGTCTTTATTCAGGGATTTCAGGGCTCTTGTCGCTAGCTTTAGCCACTCCGCTAAAGTTCCTTTGAAAGTTTATTGCGGCGATTCATTTTGAAGTGTGATTAAATTCGCTGTGCCGAACATTTTCCGGGTTGTTTCGCCTCAGTTTCTTTTGTCCTTACGTTTTAAAACCATTATTGACAACACACAAAATACATACAGCGGGCTCTTGGCAGGATCTAGCAGTATTGCTAGCTTTAGCCGCTCTGCCAACATTAGCTTCTTGAAACTTACTAAGTTCCTTGAGGTGATTAAATTTGAAGTGTATGATTTAGTTTGTTGGACCGAACACTTTCGGGGTTTTTGTCCCTCCACAGCTTATTTTCTCCTTACTGGTGATACAAATTGCAAGGTTTGTGTTTCCTGGTGTGTTGTGGTTTACTTTAAGACGTTTGTAGCCATGGTAGCTCATGCTTGATGTGCGTGTACGCCGCATGTATGCGACCGGCACCGACTGACACGACTGATCGGTGCACCTCTAGTTCCTACTTCTAACTACTAACTCCATTCCACTGTTCCTGGTGGAACAGTTTGGACAAACTCAGTTTCCATGCCTGTTTCACGCACACTTGCCAATAATAGTGGGTGTGGCCTGTCCACATCAGAACAAATTGGGTTTTCCCAGTTGCAGAGGCGTTTTTGTCATGGTGCACATTTTCTCTGTATTGTGTTTTATGCTGCTCCGAGATTTCATCGGGACATCTTTGGTTAATAAAAGAGCCTGAATGACTCACATGGAATAATATTTGGCATCGGATCTTCATCGAGACATGCTGATGAATGCAAATCATCTCCTGGGACAAAGGGAATGGAACCAGATGAAAAGTGGTTCTCCTGAAATGTAGGCTATTTTTGACCGCTTGACTCAGGCTCATCAGTAAGACAGCATGTATAGATTTATTGTGTTGTTTGGTGACTTAAGCTCTGGGAAGGCATGATGGGAATATTTGGATTTTCCTACCTTTGATACCCACTGATTCAAACCAAAGTGAACTTATTGGATGTAAAGCCACCACATTTCCCGGCTTTATACAGATTGATTTAATGCCTTCAAGGCGTTCTTTGGTTTTTACTTTTCCTCCGGCTCTTCCCTCCACTCATGCACATTTTCCTTTATCTTTGAAAGTGCTGCCTTTTCTCCTCTCATATGATTTAAAAGGGGCTGGCAGAAGGCCTCTCGTATGCTCACACTGCAGCCAGCAGTGAATTCAGTTCTTTTGTACCTCTTGTGTGCTTGCTGACTGCTTCCAGATGTGAGGAACTCTGCCATAACGCAAAACATCATGAGTGCGGCAAAAAAAGAAAAAGAAAAGAGAAATCTCTCCCTCTTGTTTTGTATAGAAAACCCTTTCAAGGGCATTCATTTGGCATGGCGGAGTAAAAAACGTAACTATAGTCATGTAGAGGACACAGATCGGATTTTCTGCAGGAGACCAGGAACGTGTTTTCACCAGCCTTGACAGGGCATCGGCCTTTGAAGCGTGGCGGACAGATTTCTCAGCACCTTCTCATTCACCCTAATCTGCTCTTCATCATTGTCCCTCATCTGTGCAGAAAACGAAGTGTCACGCATGGAGACTCGCCTGCAACCCACCTGTCTAGTTTCACTCTCCCCCCCCCCCCCCCTCCCCTCCCCTCCCCTGTGTTTCATGGCAGACTCCTTACGTCTCTCTGGCTCCAAGTGGAACCCATACCTCCCGTATACGGGCTTTCATAGCGCTCCATGCCAAATCGCTGGTTCTGTATGCTCTCTGTGCGCCAGCGCTCTCTCCCCACGGCCAAGAGAACATTTTTGTAGAACATATTGTTATTATAACCAGTCCCATGCAGCGTGGCGGACCAGTAGAGGATATCGGCCGTAGCTCCAGGCTAACCCATTGTACAGACGTGTCCATAACATGGCGGGAGATGCTCTTTGTTGCCGAGTGTATTTAAGTGTACAGCGGCGGTAACCCTGCAGAGAGGACACATTCCCACATCAGATAAAGGGCTTCCTCGCCTTGGAGCATGAAGGCAAATTGCAAGCAGAGCTCCAGACAAAAAGGGAACGCTTGTGTTGTCTGCATGTGTGTTTGTATGTGGAGGCTGTGTTGTACACAAATGTCTTCAAGATAAACTCCTTCACATCACACCTTGACTTCATGACAGGACAGATGAATCTCTTTGAAGAATATCTGCAGTTTTCTTCAAAGCTTGGCTCCTTTCATTTATTCTGACAGTTAAAGATACATCTCTGCTGTCAACATGAAGTCTTCTGCCGTTACCAGCCAGCAAACGAAGTCGTTGGCCTCACGCTTGTGGCTGCTTGCAGAAAACCAGGAAGATTGGTCAGATTTGCAGCTGAGTTGCAGTTTTAGCACAAAACAGTTTTGCAGAATCAAAGGGATTGGTTAAATATGCGTTCATTACTGCTATTGTGACATTTTGCACTATTAATAAACCTGAAAAATAAGGTTTGTTAAGGAATCATCATTGCTACGTCTGGATGTGGACGTCTTAACGCCATAACTCAAAAACTATATCATGGATCATTTTCAAATTTATATAAACCCGTAGGCTATAGTGGGAGGAGGAACTGGGTCGATTTTGGGAAAAGTCGGTTATATATTTCTGACACTAGGGGGATTTTTATCTCGAGAAGTTTTTTAACCCATAATTTCTCATTCATTGGGCCAATTTAGCCCCAAATTTGATGCATATGATTCGACTTGAGGTCAATGTATTGTATTTCCTCTTATACTGAAGTTCACGTTTTAATCACTAGGGGGCGATTATTAATTTTTTTTTTATAAAAAGCTGTTTTTGACACATCCTCCTAATTTGGTCCGATTTAGTCCAAATTTGAGGCATATGAATCCTACAAACATCATATTTCACTCTTACAGTTCATATTTCCCTAAATATTTTCATTCTCTCTTGTTTATTAAGAGCCGCTTGATTAAAACTCCACTTGAGACTCTCACCATTGTATGTATGTCAAATCTTTTTTGCTCACAGGATACCTGGACTAGAGGGGCGATTAAACAAGCCCCTCCCTCAGAGGGCCGTTTAGTTCAGTCTGTTGAGCGGGGGGCACAAGTCCTGTCCCACATTTCCTGTCTTCATCCTAAACTGTTTGTTTAGAAAGAGCCCCGGAGAGGACAGACCAACTTTTATAAACAAAATCTGACAAACTCTACGGGTTATTCCTTTAACATTTATTCCGTGAGTTGTACGACCCTAAATTGCCCTAAAAAAGAAAAAGAAATGTGTAAACTTTTGATACAGCAGAATGGCAAATTTGCTCATCCTGTCTGACAAATTTAGTTAAAATTTGGATGAACAAGGTAAATTTAATTAAATTCATTGATTTTTATATGCTTATTCTGAATATGCTTATTCTGAATATGCTTATTCTGAATATGCTTATTCTGAATTTGAATATTCTTATTCAGCGTCAAAAAAAGTTATGACTGCAGCAACTAAACACTGGAAAAGTTCATGATAATGAACATGATTGCATGAAATATATGTCTTCATTGCTGTCAGTAAACACATTTGTGTGCAAATGATTGCATTCTCTTTTAGAGTTTAGCTTTTTAACATTTCAGAATCAGGGTTGTGATTTAATTGGACTTATCTTATTTAATAGAAATAAACTATTTTTTTTTAGCCCTTTACAATCAAGGTTCCAATGTGCACTACAGGCCAAAATGAAATAAAGTGACTAATAGAATTACTAAGGATGTGTAAAATAAACCAAAAAAAAAACGGACAGTCAATAAAACAAATAATGTTATGTGTAGTATTGAGAAGGAGATACATTTATGACCAAAATTCCAGCAAAAGCGGAATATGAAAAACATGTATTTCAAGAACGATAAGGATCTAAGTAGTTTGATCTCCTTGGATTGTTTCAGAAAGTGAGGGAAATAATTATTTTTCAGAATTGTGATGATCATCTCATCTGTGTAAAACAGTTGTTTCTGGTGTTGGATGATGGACTGGTGTTGATGATGTCATCATGGTTCTCTCACTCTGCTTTGAGTGGATACTTAAATTAGTCTAAAGCACAGTATCGGTCAGAAACTGTGGCAGGAGCAAAGTTTGGACCCAAGTGGAGACGAGACATAAACTGGAAGCAGATCTGATAAATTTCAAATGATTTAATGAAGTGTCCAAAATCCAAAAGGCAACAATAAATCAAAAGTCCCAAGTTTAAAGCTATGAGTTCACTAGAAACAATTCAAAAATCCAAAACCCAAGTGAGCAGGCAGGGGTCGGAACCAAGATCAGCCCAATCATGTAAACAAATCCAAAAAAGTGATAGAGGCAAGAACAAATCCACACAAAAAAAAAACTCAGGTGGAGACAATCACAGAGAATATCTAGGAAAAGGACTTGGACAGGTGAGGAGTAAGATCAACAACCACCTGGCAAGTGGGGACAGGGGAGCACCGCCTATATAGACTGAGGATAACGAGACAATGAGACACAGTTGGAGGGGGGAACACAGGTGAACGTGATCGACAATCAAAGACGAGGAGACTGGAAGGAATGGAGGAGAAAGAGGAGAAAGGAGCTTACGTGAAAATACACAAAGACTTCACTGGGACAGGAGGGATAAGAAATAAAAACACAAAAAATAACCAGAGACCACAGAGAAGCAATGTAGGAGAAACTCTTATAAATAATGAAACAGGCGACAACAGAGAAGGACGATGAAAATAAACCTTCAGAATCAAACCAGAGATCCAAAAGAGATTAAACCAAAGAGAAAGTCAAGGACATAAAATCACAGCACAGAGTCGAGACAACATCATGAATCCTTTAGCTGCGATGTCAGAGACGCCGATGTCTCCAAGGAGGCGGTTTGTTAATTTTGTACTTAAAAGTTCTTCACTGCAAAACCCACAAATCTACAATCCGCTGGATTCACTGAACTGCAACTGATCCGGCAAAGAAATGAAACATTAATCAAGCTTTTCTACTAATCTAATATAAATGTTTCTTCTTCAATGGGGGTTTATGTTATAGCTTTAATTAAATGCATTATTGTAATTAGACTGCAGATTCTGTAAGGTTGGGACAGAATACACCGAAGAAAATGACATCGTTAATTGAAATTATTTGTATGACAATTCATATATATGACATATATATGATATGGTATATAGGCGTGTCTGTTTGGTTCTGGTGTGTCTGGCGTTTGTACAAGCTGTGGTTTCTGTAAATTCTGCTGCCTTACAATAATATGAATAACACATAGTTATAAGATAATATAAAAACTACAAGTTTTTACTCTTCAGCTTGAGTATAGATACTTGTAGTATTTCTTTTTTTTGGAAATGATCCCTTTTTACAATTATAACGGCGTGATGATCTGAGAATAATTACATAATTGAGTTTAAACTGTCGTCCCTGAAGGAAAGGGTTTGTCCCTGAACACGCCTGATCCCCTGCATTTCCAAAGCAATCCCTCTGATTGAACTCAAATTAAATGTGAAGTTATGTCCGAAAAAGTGTTTTTCATTCATAAAAAAACTCCCCTAGTCCCCCTAGTGAGTAAAATAAGAACTATACGAGGAAGATACGTCATAAACGAGACAGATCTCCTCAAAACGATTCATATGAACCAGATTTGGACTAAATCAGACTAACAGTTGAGAGATTATGGCCCGTGAACGATTGGAGATAAAGCCCCCCCTATTGTCGGAAATATACAACTGACCTTTTTCAAAATCGATCCACTTCTTCCTCACACTCCATTCTATGTGGATATATGATTTGAAAATGATCCGTTCAACAGTTTTTGAGTTATCGCAGTAACATAAAGGACCTGCGGCAGCGGCGGCGGACGCGGATTCCATTAAACCCCCCCCGACTTTTCCGAGATATAATAAACATGTCAGCCCGACTCCAACATGACATTTACCCCCGTGTGTATTATTAAAAATGCATGTTGAGAGCTGAGCTGTATTCACTGTTGTCACATTGACGTCGGAGTGAAGCTGAATTATGGAGAAATGCATCCGAGCGGTAAGAACATTTAATATTTGATGAGATCATGCAGACAGAAAAAATAAAAATAAAAAAAACTCGCCTTGGATCTGAATCCTCTTTCGACAAAACGTTGCTGTAATGAGGCAGATAAATGTTTTAGACACTGAAGAAGAAGAAGAAAAAAAAGGGGGATTAGAGGAAATTACTAGATTAATGACTACCCCAGTTGGGGGGTTTGAAGAGGCTTAACGAAGTGCCGAATTATTTTATAATTTAGGGGGACTTTCGTGTGAAAATACATTCATGGGTGTATTTCAGTACGTCTTTTGTTCCGTACAAGCTCTTCTTGGGCACTGCGGTCCGATTTACCGGCGTTGACTGAGGGAAACAAGGTTCATGAGATCAGCGATTGATCCACTTTCTCCACACGGCTCATTTTATTTCAAAAACAGAACTGTTGGGAAAAACTGCCCACTTTGCGAATTATTCGTTCAGATACTGCACCAATGTATATATATTCAGTTTAAATCATTTTTCATACCCTATTCATCCTTTGTCTTTGTTTTACAGTATCGTGGCCCGACCTCTGACCAAGCGAGCGCGGGCGGAGGGGCCCATGCACCTGGCGGTGGTGGCCTGTGGGAATCGTCTGGACGAGACCCTCACAATGGTTAAATCAGCCCTTATCTTCAGCCTCAAGAAGATCAAGTTACACATTTTCTCCGAGGACCATTTGGCTCCACAGTTTGAAGAAAGGGTAAGAATCCTCCGCAGGCCTGACGCAGACATTTGCAGAACGCGGTAGAGAAAGCCGTCCTATCGATGGAGCGCCGTCTGCTTCCTGAGTGAGTCCTCGGGCTTCTGATTTAATCCAGCGCATGTTAAACACCCCTTCTCTCTTGGCTGATACATGATATCAAGATCAGAGCGGTTTTAACTCTGCCTCTCCGCCTCGCCGTCGACGTACGAGCCCTTTATCTGAAGGCAGGGGTGTGATATATTACACCCCGCTTCTTCTGTAGGACTGCGTATCACTTCAAAGTCACCTCTACCGAGGCGTCGCGCTTGAATCTGATTACTCCCCACGATATTGTAACTAATGTTCTATTAGCATCACTTCAGCTGAGGAAACTTTAGCGGCACCACCAGCACATGAAACAGCTTTTAATCCAGTCCCCATATCAGATCCGTGTGTTGAAAATCAACCATGTGGAAAACAGACATTCATTCCAGTCAGCCTCCACAGTGGGGTGCATACGGTGCTGTGAAAAAGTATTGGAGTCCCCCCTCCAGTGTTTTGTCTATGTTTGTGTGTCTTTAACATTAGACTTTGTTGAATGGTACAACTAAATTGAACACCAAACAAATGGTCCACCAACCACATCTTATTTAATACCGACTAGATCGGGGTGAAAATGTATTCACCCCTTAGAAAATAAATCCATACTAGGCCTACGTTGTTATTCCTGACAGCAAGGGTATTTCCCCGAGAAGCCTCCAATCTCCTGTGTTGTACAAACAATCCCCCGGATCGAACGCCTCAAACTATACGTGAAGTTCTATAAGGAAAATCAGTGTTTTTCATAAAAAAGCTCCACCTAGTGGGTCAAATATGAACTATTGGAGTAAAATATGATATAGACAAGATAGATCTCCTCGAATTGATTCATGTTCACCAAATTTGGACTAATCGAACCTACGGTTGAGAAATTATGGCCTGAAACTTGGGGAGGTAGTGTCGGAAATATAGAACCGAACGTTCCCAGGGTAACAACGCTATTTCTACGTTTAAGGGAACCCACAGAGTCTAAGAAATAATCAAGACAGCTCTGATCTTTCTTTTTCTGCCTCGGAGCTTTCAAACAAAACGTTGTTGACAGTTGTAAGTAGCGACGACAGGCGGCGGGGGCAGGATGGGTCGTAGGGTTCGAGAACCCGTGTCGTGCGGTTGGATCTGATCGTACGGTCCAATAGTTTTTCACAGGCTTTATGCATCATAAATACAGTAAGTGCCCGTTTTCCAGCCACAGCGTTCAGAGTCATTGCGTGTGTGTGTGTGTGTGTGTTAGAGTGTGTGTACGCGTTTGTATGTACGTGTGTGTGTGTGCATGCATCGGTGCGTGCACATGCATGTGTGTCTGCGTGTGGGTGTGTATGTACTTGCATGTGTGTGTTCGGGCATGTGTTTGCGTGTGTGTGTGTGTGTCCGCTGCATGTGTGTGTCTGTGTGTGTGTGTGTGTGGGGGTACATGCATGTGTGTGTGTGTGTGTGTGTGTACATCCATATGTGTGTTTGAGTGTGAGTATGTGTCCCCTGCATGTGTGCGTCTGTTTGTGTGTGTTTGTGTGTGTGTGTGTGTACATGCATGTTTGAGTGTGAGTGTGTGTCCCTTGCATGTGTGCGTCTGTGTGTGTGTGTGTGTGTATGTACATGCATGTGTGTGTGTGTTTGAGTGTGAGTGGGTGTCCCTTGCATGTGTGTGTTTGTGCGTGTGTGTACATGCATGTGTGTGTGAGTGTGTGTCCCTTGCATGTGTGTGTGTGTGTGTGTGTGTTTGTGCGTGTGTGTACATGCATGTGTGTGCGTGTGTTTGAGTGTGAGTGTGTGTCCCTTGCATGTGTGTGTGTGTGTGTGTGTGTTTGTGCGTGTGTGTACATGCATGTGTGTATGTGTGTGTGTTTGTGCGTGTGTGTACATGCATGTGTGTGTGTGTGTGTGTGTGTGTTTGAGTGTGAGTGTGTGTGTGAACATGCATGTGTGTGTGTGTGTTTGTGCATGTGTGTACATGCATGTGTGTGCGTGTGTTTGAGTGTGAGTGTGAGTGTGTGTGGGATGGAAAGTCCTGGAAAGCAGAAATCCTGCCAGACCCTCTCAGCCCTCTCAGCCTTTTCAAGGCCAAATTGTTCATTTAAATGTTCTGCAATCATCAGATATCATCCAAGAGGACAGACGACACAAACTTTGGACGTTACATGCTGGACATTTGGAAAGTGCTGATCTTTGCATAGACTCTAGCTTTGAGAGTGAAACAATAGCTGGCAGCCGCATGTGTTCCACGTGGAACCACCAGACGCGGTGAAACATGACTTCATTGTTTCAAACAGCCTCCTTTAAAAGCCTTTTAACGTTGAGTGACAGGAGAAATGAACTGGCTCTCAGGATAATAGCTGTTTGTAATTTCTCAAACTTTTCCTACGTAAACATTTTGAACTTATCCTTCAGACACTTCCTATGTTTACCGCTGGATGTTTTCTCTTCGATTCCAGCTGAAGCAGTGGCCTCGCTCCATCTCGGCCAAGTTCCAGTACAGCGTTTACCCCATCACCTTCTCCGTGGGGAACGCCGACGAGTGGAAGAAGCTCTTCAAGCCCTGCGCCGCTCAGAGACTCTTCCTCCCCGTAAGGCTGCGGCACTCATCGCCTCTCATATCCCTCGCCGTGCATAATGTCATTAACCAGTGTGAAGATTTAAAGGCATGAATCCTATTTCATTTTCACTCCACCAGCATTTTCCTGGAATTAATTGTCATTCCTGCGCGTGGATTGTAATTAATTACCGGCGTGGTTTTTGACGATTTCACACTTTTTCTGCAGCATTTACTTAAACATAAGCGTCCTCCAGAGACTGAGTTCAATAACTCCATCAAGTGAACACTGCGTTTGGCTATTGATTTTCTTCTTCTGCTGGTTGTTCATTAAAAAGAACCAGCCGGCTTACTTATTACCATGTAATGAACACAGTGCAGGTCGGACAGAACCGTAGGTTTCTTTTCCCTCGTCGCGGGACGAGACATCGTCCGCTGTGGTTTATCAGGGATAATGTTTGAGAAGCTCACAGGAGTCTGGCAGAAAAATTCAAATTCAACTGTTCTTAAATGGGAACTCTCAGTCTTTTCCTCAAGTTTGTTGAGTTTTCCCAAGATTACAGACCTTCGTAGTCAACATCATCATCATCATCATCATCATCATCTTTAGAATAAAAGGAGGCGTTCACTGCATGCATATATACATTTTTTTTCATCTATGGATTGTAGATTGCTCGTACAAAGGGAGACAAGACACAAAAAACTCGGCCTAAGCTGACGTCTAAATCCTCAAATTAAATGTAAAGTTATGTCTGAAAAACACTGTTTTTCATTAAAAAATTAAAAGTTGATTTATGTGCACTGAATTTGGACTAAATCCAACCAAAACCTTTGGAAATACAGCTGATCTTTCCTAAAATCAATCCAGTTCTTCCTCTCCCTGAGGTCTATTTGGGTATAAAATTTGAAAAGGATCCAAAAAACGGAAAAGGAAAAAACATAAAAACTGTTTCTTCACGTTAACAGGAAGATTCCTGGAAACTTTATATCAGAGAACTTGGGTTATATGACATCTGTGAAGGAATATATTAGGTCACATGGTATTAAGATTCATTCAATATCTTCAAATTATTTTAATTTTGATATGTAGACTAGACCATTGCCAGTAACCAGTTGCTGGTTAATTCCAGAACATAGCACACACCCTCTATTGTTGTTTACTCAGATTGGTCTCATGCACTTAATAAATTCAATTAACTAATAATACATCTAATTCGTTTAATGCGTTGAAACCTAATCCTCGCATTTTTGAATCACGCGACTTATTTAGATATCATTTCTTCCCTCAGCAGATACATGAAGTCCACTTTTATGTGAGTTGTATATCTGCAGCGCACACATCAGAGGCAGAACCACGTCTGTTCTACAAAAGTATGTCTATTATTAATCTGGATTTTGATGTAGATCCAACAGCTGGTAGTCCTGAAACATTAAGAAAAGTGTCTTTGTCAGCATATTTTTAATTAAAGTCCTCATGATATTGCAAAAATGAGAAAAAAGACTTAAATTGTTGAAAAAGAGAAAAAATTCATCCAGAATCTGCATTCGTATCCGGATCCACTTTTCTTTAGCTTAAGAGCCACAAAATTGTAGCCAACAAGTGGGTGACCACATGAATCCCCCTGGATAAGGCTGAAGACAGTCGGACTGACTGTCAGTCATAAACGTCTCCCTGAGGGTGAACCAGCGTGAACAACAGCAGGAAACACTCTTTGTGGAATGTTCAAATACACCTGTGACTCTCCCGCCGCGCCGTGCCAAACTGTCTGATGTGCAGCCAGCCCGTTAACGGTGCGGCTCCAGAACCTAAAGCCGCCTGCCTTCTATGATAACAGCTGGCTAACAGCTCGGTGGCATTTTCTCCTCCCCTCCTCTGATCTCCACATCTGTGTCCTCTCAGAAGCTCCGCTGGAAACAGAATCCGCGGCCGAGCCTTTGCATCACGGGCCGTTATTATTATCTGACGTTTAATTATTGGAACAGTAACGCTAATTAAATAATCGCTCGCTGATATATATCGTGCATATCATGTAACTTATTAATAGAGAACAAGCCGAACCTGCAGACAGAGAAAGGTTGTTTTTTTTTCCTTTACCAAATATTTGTGACCACAGGTTTACATTGACATAAAGATTTTTTTTGGTTTTAGCTTTAAACCTTTTAACGTCCTCAACCAAGAAAAAAAATTATAGGGAAAATGTATTTTTCTTTGCGTATTTTATTCCTTGAGGGTATTTATCAATTTAATATCTTAGACGCTAAATTCACCATAAAATGACAAACTCTTAATTTTTTTTTTTCAACCATAAGAAAAAGAAAAGAAATCAGACCCGACATTATTTCATGACGACATTTTGTATTTCGTGAAAAATAGTCATTTCTAATTAGATTAGATTTGAATCAAGTAACATAATTCTGTTTATTATGACCTCACATTCTTTAAAATGCCAAAAAAGAAGAAGAAAAATGATGGAATGGGACTTTATTAAAAGCCTTGGTTAATTCCTCCTTGCAAATGTATTGACTCAGGGAGATGTATCTTATATTTACACAATATTTTACTCACTAAGGGAGCTTATTTATGAAAAACAGACATAACCCCTAACCGTTTTTTATCGATTTAGTCCTAATTTGGTTCATATTTGGTTGAGGAGTTCAATCAGGGGCATTGCTTGTACAACGCAGGGGATTGAGGGCTTCTCCGGTATGTTCCCTCGCCGTCCGGGACGAAAGCGGAGGCTTAGTTCTCTCCAAAGTTGTTTTTTTCAAGCATTACCAGGACATTTTTCATTTTGAGTAAAGGAAACCAGCTAATTGATTAATGGAGTGTCATGTCCCTCTCATTATGAGTCAATTATTTATTCTTAACGCCATCTGTATGTATGTATGTATCTGATCTTATAACCAGATACATCTGCAAAACTAATGCCGCTCCCATCACTCTCAGGTGTGTCAGCGGTTTTTGTGCCAATCAGCATATGTCAGTACGATAATAAGCCAAACTGAGATGGTGAAGATAAAAAGCTAAAGCTCTTAGTGTCACGGTTGGCAGCCTGACGTTAGCGTTGGTTCTGCCTCACAGAGCTGCCATCCCAGCTGGAGACCCTTACACTGAATCTGAAGGGTCTGTTTGATGTTGAATACAAGGTTTTTTTAGCTGATCTGAACCGAAGCTGAAAATGCATTCTGCATACTTTAATAGTTCTGTTTTATAAATATGTTAGTGTCTGACTGGGAGAGGATGCTGTTTGTGCAGAACGCAGGTGTGTCCCTAACAGGGAGGACAAATACGATAGGACTTGTGTTACACTTACACTTTTCACTATTACACTTGGACAACGCTTTCATTCACCGCGTCCCTCCAGGTCATCCTGAAAGACGTGGACTCCTTACTCTACGTTGACACTGATGTGCTGTTTCTGCGGCCCGTGGACGATATTTGGAGTCTCCTCAAGTCCTTCAACGGCACCCAGCTGGCGGCGATGGCCCCCGAGCACGAGGTCCCGAAGATCGGCTGGTACAGCCGCTTCGCTCGCCACCCTTTCTACGGAGTCACGGGGGTCAACTCCGGCGTCATGCTGATGAATCTGACCAGGATCCGCAGCACCGTGTTCAAAGTAAGCTACCAACAGTTCCTCACACACTCTGAAGAGTAGAGGCGGACGCCGGCTGCGATTTGCTTTTTGCATTCCAAAGAGGTTTTTCCTCTTAAAGCTCAAGTCACGGCCGGAGCGGTCCATGATTGAAGCTTTCTGATTAACAACGCCGGCATCACAGACTTCTGCCCTCAGAACTCAATTTAGCTGCCATCCAAGTCTTGACGCTGCCAGCGGATCGCATATGCAAATAGAAAATGTAAATGTGCTCCTCCTTTGATGTGCCTGTGAAATGAAAGGGCTCCTCTTGTGAGTAAACGGCTGTTGCTATTTCAGAACAGTATGATACCCGGCGGCCTGTCCTGGGAGGATCTTCTGCATCCACTCTACCAGAAATACAAGAACCACATCACCTGGGGGGACCAGGACCTCCTTAATATCATATTCCACTACAACCCAGGTACAGCCTTTTTCTACCGGTGTTCTGACTCATTTGTTATAATGTGAAGCTGAAAACACACATTTCTATCCTAGAGCTTTATTTTGAAGGTCTGTGAGAGATCCAACGTGAACATCAAATTGTCTTTAAAAGCGTTTTGAACACAGCTGTTTCTCCCTATCGGCATTTCCACCTTAATTGTGTCTCAATGTGCAATGCGAATGAACCAGTACCTCATGAATCCGGAGCGCTGGCTGCAGGCAGCGGCGTTCCGGCTGCAGAGACCAGATGTGAGCATGAGGTTCTGAGAGCCGCTGGTGGAGCCTTTCAGAAACAAAAACACAGTTTCTGCAGTCTCAGTTTTACATGGCCTGGTTAGTCTGTTTGGGCTCACATAAAACGATTAATCCAATTCACAGACATGACTAAGGTTATGTCAATAAGAGGTTCTATAGGTTCTGTTACATTACAGTTCAAAATATAGGACCCAAACGCAAATAATCAAAAGAGTACAGTGAACAAAATAAGGTTTAATGAAAAAAAGTAAGTGAATGTAACTGAATAAACAATATCAGACCGGATCCAAAAAGAGTTAGTAAATCTACCTACAGACAGAAGACGAGGATGTGGAACAGAAACTGAGGGAGGGAGACATGTGGAAAACTCAAGGATATAAACAATACTAAACCTTCAAAATAAAACAGGAAACACAATCAATGATCCTACAGAACCATAACAGGTTCTATATTTGTATCCTGTGACTAATTACCCCGTCTTAGTTCTGACATGTCCTTGCTTGTTTTGCTGTCAGTTTACACTTTCAAAGGTCACCATTACTTTCCTCACGAGGGAATAAAATAGTTTAAGGGATTCAAATGAATGATTACCAAGCAAAAATGTATTTTTTTATCACCCTTTCAGATATACTAGTTTTTTATACCAAATGTTCATGAAACATGTACACATCAGCTGTGGTTAAATAATCATTAACCACTGAGCTGCTCTCCTCAACTATAGAGATTAAGTCATTTTATATAATGACGTATTCGCCTTGTATTTGTTTAGGTCTAAATAAATAGTTTTATGGAATAAGAGAGGCAAACTGGCAGCTAAAAAAATGCGAAACCAATTCAGCCTTCATCCTTTACTACCCTGATCCCCAAACATGTGTAGAGACTGAGTAAATAGAAAATACAAACGTAATCCTTCTCTTAATAAACACTTCTTAACAATGCTTCTTTTTCAGACCCAGTCATGAACACTTAATTACTAATTACCCACTTTAACTGTTGACTTCTCCAAACTGATGTATTTTGAGCACACCCTACCACTTCTGAGGTTTCTGTCCCAACATTTTATGGAAATGTGCTGCTTTGTATATTTAAATAAATTAAAGATGGAACGTTAAAGCTGCAGCGTGGAACGCCCCCTACTGGCAGCGGCAGAAATGACACAGATCTGTGGACTCTCCCATGATTCTGTGGGCTTGGTGGTTTTGTTGCTACCGGTGACCGTAGAGCAGAAATTCTCCACATACTCTAGGATCTGTGTCAAAAAATCTCCTTGATGGTTGAATCAGAAGCACCAGACTTCTTTTTAAAGATGAAGATGTTTCATCACATCCCGATGTTTCTTTGTTCTAACAGACCGGTGGGATGTGTCCAGTCGACGACCCACCGCTGGGATTGTTTGTTAGGGTCGTTTGGGGCACAAGTGTTCATTAACAGCTCTTAGTGTATCAACCGTCTCACAGAAGGTTAAAGGTCGACTCCTCACCAGTCAGTAGCCTCTTTTTGGACTTAAAATGAATTGCCTGCTTGCACTTTATAGAAAAAACTCACATTGGGACTTTCAGTCATCTGCACACTTGTCTGTTTGCATGAAACTTTTAATAGCCTAATAATATTAGTCTTGTTTTCTTATGATATTATGATATATTTTCCCATTTTTATATTGTTTTTTTCATTCCATATTTGTGTTCTCTCTTCTATTCTAACCGTTTTTCAGGGGGAATCTGCGGCAAATCAATTTACCCCAGGGGTCAATAAAGTGTTTCTAGTGCTCATTTCTACAGCATTTTGCAAGACAAAGCAGCTTTAATTTTACGGCACATTTCAGCAAAAGGGCAACTAAAAGGGCTTTACGCAAACGATGAAGAACAGAGTGCAAAAGCACATTAAGACATAATTAAAACAGTCGTAAAAACATGAAGAAGGGCGAGAGAATTAAACACAAGATGGAAAAATGAAAGCTAGAATAGAAAAAAATCACCTGTCCAAGCCCTTTCAACCGCAGAAATTATTATACAGTGTTTTCTTGAACAGTATAGTAAAGGATAAGAAATAATGTTAATGTTTAGGCTTTGTTTTAAAAGAACTGCCGTGTTCTAGGAGCCTATTCCAAATATTTAGTGCATAAAAACTGAACGCTGCTTATTCATGTTTAGTTCTGACTCTGGGGACACTGAGCAGATCGGATCCAGACGACCTGAGAGGTCTGGCTGGTTCAGAAAATGGCAGAAGATCAGAAATGTATTTGGTGAGACGGCGGCGGAGGAAGTAACCGAGGTGAATCTGATAGCAGTATAAACGCGAGGCAGAATGAAAGGACAGGTGTGAGCCTTTTTGATGATTTATAACATGTCCGGTCCTAAAACCCGACGACTTGAAGAAAGCAGCCAGTGACCAAAACCCCAAATCTTTGTTCAAACTGGGGACGTCCAGAGTTCCATACTTTCCCAGGGAAATACAAAATCATGTAGCACGGCATCACAAGTTTTCAGTAATGGGATATGCATGAGCCCTTTTAGATTTGATCCAAATGTAAAGTGCATTATAAATTAAATAATTGTTATTATTAATATTGGTTTTCAAAACTTCCTGCATTTACACGTGATTATTTGATGTCTCAAACTATTAAATGAAACACAAAGTTAGATTTAAGAAAGTGTATTTTTTTTCCAGCAAATGACGGCTAAGTGCATAAATGTGTTTTCTATACAGTAGTTCATGTTCCAGTTCCAGTTCCAGCCAGTCTTTTTTCTCTGTGCTTGAGGACGTGGAGTAGCTGTCTTGTCAGTTAATTCACGTGAGAGCGTGTCGTCTTCGATATGTAGCAGTGACGTGGGTTTTTCTGTTCCCAGAGTGTCTCTTCATATTTCCGTGCCAGTGGAATTACCGGCCGGATCACTGTATGTACGGGAGTAACTGCAAAGGGGCCGAAGAGGAGGGTGTTTCCATCCTCCACGGAAACCGCGGGGTGTATCACGACGACAAGCAGCCGGCGTTCAAAGTGGTCTATGATGCGATACGCGAGGTGGGTTTCCCTCAGTCACGCAATATGGCTACATTCCAAACGTTTAATGTTGAAAATGGGAATGCCGTCATTGTGGGTATCGATGAAGGTATTGTGTTTTGTTAATCATGTTCATGGCATGATCACAAACAAACATGCAATTAAGATTGAACGTTTATCCTAAAAGAGCAACAGAGCATCTCACAGCTGAGATCTTTTAACTTGTAGTAGTAGAAGAAAAAACGCTCTCATTAAAGATGGCTGCATTCCATTTAGCTTTGTCATTTCCAGGACCTGCCATTATCCATCGTTATTGTTATTGTTCGCACCCGTTATTTTTCCCGAACAACAAAATACCTGCAGCAAATGAAGGCCTGATGAGTTTGTGTACTTGTATAAAGTCGTTATTGTATTCCATGGGGAATAAGAAATGCTGTGTGTTTTGGTAAATTTGTTTTATCAAGAGTTGTCTGTTAATAAAACACTTTTTTTTTTAAAAGCAAACTAAAACAATGTTATGCTCAGCATTCCAGACGTGCGCATTCAATTATTCCCGTATGATCTTCAAACTGTATCCGGATCCGATTATAGGCGTACATCAAAGGGATTAGTCGAGTCGAATTAGAAAAAGCTGCGGCGAGGTTTGCTTTCAGTTTAGTGTTGTTGTTGTTCTTCTTTCTCTTTGGTTGAGAGATTTCATCATCAAAGGCATGATGATGATGATGTAACGAGATACAGCGTTGTGAAAATATATTGGACCCCCTCCTGATTTCGACTGCTTTCTCGCCCTAAGACGTGTGTCGGCATATTTTGAAACAGTTAAAAAACAAACAAAAAACTGGATTATGATATTATTTCATGATAATTATGATGTTATATGATAATATAATTAGAGTAGCTCAGCGTTACTACCTTCTTTATAAAGTGGCATCTCTTAATTAACTGTTTGGTAAACGGTCTCACATAATGAATGAATGAATGAATGACTGTTTATAGAAAACTCTACTTCTTTTTAATAAGTCACACACACTTATACTAATATGACATAAAAACTATAATTATTATTATTATTATTATAAATCAAATAGGAATTTCTCAATAGCCATGATTAAAGCCCACTCCTCGAAGGCCCCTTTGACCCGTTCTGTCCCCCAGGGCTCCGTCCTCGGCTCCTTACTCTTTAGCACATGCAAACTGCCCCTAGGTCATATTACAAACAGGTTCAGTCTTATTCTTACATAAGAAATAGAATGTAGAAGCTGATCAATGGATTTGGTTCATTGATCCGCTTCTACATGATCAGCGGGCTGAAAAGCCTGCGACTAGAGCCAACTGTGGGGGACACACTGACCCCAAATCACCTGATGGCTGATTGTCAGCTCGGTGTGTCAGACTCTCCAAATAGAAGGGAATCCAACATTCGGCAGCAAGCAGAGAATTGGAACGTTTGTATGACATCATAGTTCCTCCTTTATCTAGATTCTTGAGTACCGGATGACGTTTTAGCCTAGCTTAGCACAAAGACCGGACGAAAGCGAAGCGTTACCAATTTACTCTGACACTTTAAGATGCGTGTGTTCCAAAATTTCCGATTCTTCCTTTAATAACTTCAGCGCATGACAATAACAGCTTTTAATATTTCCTCTGCCTCTTGTTTGCTTTAAACAATCTGGGTCAGTGGTAAATTTAGAGTCTGTTTACCGCGGGCGGCGGCGGCGGCGGAGTCGGCTCCCCCTGCTCTGGCGAGATAAGCCTCTTAAAAACCAGCTGGGTGGTAATTTATGAAGAACAGAAAAACACCAGCACCTCAAGGCCGCGCCTCTGCCAACACCATTTGAAAGTAGCATTCAGTCTGGGATGGGGATGTGTTTCTTTAAAAGACTGTTCAAACTGAAAACAGGAAAATGTCTCCTTTCCAGTTTCCCTTCGAGGACAACATGTTCCAGTCGCTGTTCTACCCCATCCAGACGAAATTCCTGGACACCGTCAACACCCTGTGTGGTCGGATCCCCCAGGTCTTCCTCAAGCAGATAGATAAAACCATGAGGAAGGTGTTTGAGAAGAGGGTGGTCCGGCACGTCAGACCACGCCAGTAACTGATGGAACGACGTACCTTTGACTTCCTGACTCGTCTGACGACCCAGAGGTCCAACCAGCATCTCCCAGACCGGGGCGTTGGCTCTGCGTTGACAGTGTGTTCCCAGGGAGCGGACCCTCCTCTGGTGATGGGATGGGTCATAAGCCTGTTTTCACGGAGAAGCATACAGTGCTGGTCAGTGATGCAGAGAAATAGGTTTGCCGTATCGCCGTCTGAAACCTTTAACGTCCCAATGGTGTGCTGTGATCAAATGTCGGAAAGAAACAGGGAAAATAAGAAGTGTGTAAAAAAAGAAAATGTATTTCAAGGCGGGTCAGTTCTTCATCTCAAGTGTAAGATAACTGGAGGAATACACCGATGGATGCCATAACTTTATAACCACCTGCCTTATATTATGTGGGTCTTCCTTATTGTTGCCAGAACAGCTCTGACCCATTGTGGCATGGACTCCACAGGAACTCTGAAGATGTGCTGTAGTATCTGGCACCAAGATGTTAGCAGCAGATTCTTTGAGTTCTGTAAGTTGTGAGCCCTCCATAGATCGGACTTGTTTGGAAATTTGGAGGCCGAGGCAACGCCTTCAACCCATTTTTGTTCCTCCAACCATTTCTGGCCACTTCCGTTAGAGAATACAGTTCCCATGAAAGGGTGCACTTCCTCTGCGACAATGTTTAGGTAGGTGGTACCGTCAAAGTCACATTCATGTGTTCCATCCATATCGCACCACCTTTACCAGCTTGACTTTTTCCCACAATGCATCCTGATGCAATCACTTTCCAAGGTGAGCGACACACACACAAAAGTAATTCATCAGACCAAGCGACCCTATTCCATTGCTCCCGTGGTCCAGTTCTGGTGCTGACATATCCTGTTTAGGCGTTTTTTGGCAGTGGACAGGGGTCTGCATGGTCACTCCCCCCGGTCTGCAACCACGTAGCCACATTCAACGCGGAAACCTCATATCTCCATTTTTAGTCATTCTTCCACAAAGAAATGTTACGGTTTCACTTCAATGTCTGTCTGTTGGTTTTACAAGTATTCAACCAATAAAGTGTTTTCAAATGAGCATGTGGCCAAATTATTGGGTTTCTTTACTCAAGACACAGTCTGTGAAGTTAATGTTTTTGGTACGTTAAGACGTGGAAGCAGAAAGAAAACAGAGACATTGCTTTAAGTTGGTGTGTAGTTCTGGCCAGCATTGCTTTAGAATCATATTAATAGTTTTTGTGTATTAAAAAATTGTTATGGAGATACGAGGTTTGCGCCCGACAGCGACAATATGCACTCGTGCGCTCGGACACTTTTCTATCAGAACCAGCGTTAACTTTTTCAGCAATCTGTGCTACAGCAGCTTCTGTGGGATTGTGGCATCCGTGAGCCTCTGACACCCATCACCCTTCACCCATAGACCACTTTGGTAGGTTCTAACCCCTGCAGACTGGGAACAACCAACAAGACCTGCAGTTTGGACCTGCTCAGACCCATCACCAATTGTCCATATTCAAAGTCACTCCATAGGCTTTCCCATTTTTCTTGCCTCCTGCACATCAGCATTGAGGATCAAACGTTTACGTGATGCCGCAGAAATGGTGACAGTGTAACTTACCAGTGGTTATAATGTTATGGCTGATAGGTGTATATGTGTAACAGGGTGTTATCCGAGAGTGTCCACATTTATTTTTTCCTCATGATGATTGTATACAGTAAAAAAAAAAAAAAAAGATCAACGTTGGACTTTGAAAAGCTTTACTAATAGACGTATTAGATTCATAAACCCCGCCTCTGAAATCATGTGAACGTTTCACCAGCAAACGACTTTAAATGTGAGCCTGTCCGAACCAGAGGAGACCTCTTCTGCAATCGCCAAACGTGTCTGAAGGTATTAAATAGAGCAGCAGGGGGAATATTGAATTTAATATTACGCGACGAATGATAAAATGCACTTTGAGAATGATGTTCGTGGCGGACGGTTGTTTGTACTGAGCATGTGCAGATCGGATGCTGCGCTGACTGTCTGAATCCAAACCAAAAGTGCCAGCTTTGAAAGATGGTGACACACTACAGCTGATTATGTGCCATATAAAAATTCATGTCTGCCATGTTTACTATTACAAGAAAATGAGTGGGCGTGTGTTTGTGTGTGTGTTTAAGTTTGTCATATGGTCTTTTATGAACACGGGGGTCCTATATTTTTCGTAGCATTACCTTGAATGTGGTGTATTGATCTAAATCATCATCATTCAAGCTGGGAACTAAAAAAAATGGGTGTACAGTCAACTGTTTCATAATAAAGCATTGCAATGTGTCGAGTTTCCATCGATATGTTAAATACAGTGCCTCCTAAAGCTGCACTGGTCTTCTTCAACAAGTCATACTTTATGAAGTGAGGTGAGATGTAAGGTTTTAAGTGCAAGCTGCTGACGCTCGACCGATAACTGCCACGGGCGTGATTCCAAAAGAGGTTGTGATGCTTTTTAAAGTGTGAACTAGAAAAAGCACTCGGGTAGCGCAAACCTCCACCGAGGGCGTATTAATCTCCGTTAATGTTAATGAGTTATTGCCGGCCTCTAAACCTACCGACAACTCCAACAAACTGAGTTTCAATCCGTATGGAATATCGTAAAGGGTTTACTCTTTATGACATTTCCTGTTCCTCTCCCAGCCCCTCTCACCAAAGGAACATCAAAGGAACAGAGGCGTCAACAAATAGAGAAAGGACTCAGAGATGGCAATTCAACGCAAAGGCACAACAGTACCCAAGGTTTAGGACAAATACATGCAGATTTCTCCTTTAATGTCTTAGTTATTGCCGGCCTCTAATCCTACTGACAACTCCAACAAACTCTCTTGAATATCTCCCAGAAACTCTGTAGCTGTTCGTCTGTTGTGGATTCCACTTCAGCGTCTCTGTTCATCCCACTGAGCCTCTGTGTTCCTGTAACCTCTGTGACAGCTCCACTCCAAAAGAAACATCAAAGGAATTAAAGGAACTCTTGAACAAATGCCAACTTCATAGCCAAAGAAACATCAAAGGAATGAAAGGAACAGAGGCAGCAATAGCAACATTCTGACATCACTACTCGGAATGGCTTATTTTGTTTTATTATATTTTATTTTACTGTAAACGCTGCCAAATTCGTAACGTCACCAACCTCGTTTCTCCTCTAGGATATGCCAAAACCTTCCTCTGGGTAGAATTTCATGAAAATCCATTCTTTAGTTTGTCCCTGAGCCGACTCACAAACTAACAAACATAAACACAAACAAACAGACAGACAGATGCACAGGAGGGAAACCATTACTTCCTTGGCAGAGGTAAGGTCTGTTTCACGTAACTGCTCATCCTGTTCTAGATCTCGAGGGGGATCGGAGCCCATCACAGCTGACACTCAGCGAGGGGGCACACCTTGTCAAGCCCAAAGTTCAAAGTTCACAGGGCAGACGCATAGAGAAAACCATTTACACTCACATTCATCCCCACGGGCAATTTAGAGTCACCAATTCACCTGTGGTGCATGTTACCAGATCATTGACGGGAGCCGGAGTCTCCGGAGGGGAAACTGGATAAACACAGAGAACATGCAAACTCGACACAGACCACCCCCAGATGGATATGAAACCAGAACCTTCTTGCTGTGAGGTAAGAATTCTCCCCGCTCTGCCTCAGTGCTGCCCCGAGACAACCATGTGCCGAACATACCTCCACTCCGTCCTTGTGGAGGTATGCACTGAACTGTGAGCTTCTTCTCGAAAAACAAAGTCCATGAGATGAATTATTAATGATGACACACCTATTTTCAATTCAGTTTAAATAATGCATGAGTAAAATGTGTAGGGAAGCGTCACATTCTGTTGGATCCATGTCTTATACTGCGCCTCAACGTTGTTGTTTTTTAATCAGTGTCGTAAATCACAAGGTTTGCTCGAAAGAAGCACCTGCATATATATTTATGAGATTTTTCTTTTTCTTTTTTTAGCATTAATATGACGACGAGGCGCAACGAGCTCCACAGAATAACAGACGCAACCGTGAGCAACAAAAAAATAGCGTTAGTACCCACCACAACAAGTTTGAAAATGATCCGTGAAATAAAATTGGGTTTTTTTATGAAATATATTATTTCATACGTCTTTATTACCGACTTCCGCTAAGGAAGAGGGTTATGTATTCACCCGCTGTTGTTTGTCTGGCTGTGAACAAGCTCACGGAAAAACGAATGGACAGATTTGCATGACATTTTACACAGAGGTAGGTTTTGGCACGTCCTACAGAAGACTAAATGATGATGATTTAACGTGTTTTGGTGCATTTAAAACTTATAAAATTGTTGTTATTTTTAGAAATGTCCATTATTGTCGATGCCTTGGTTCCTTTGATGCCTTCGATGTTCCTTTGGCGGTAAATGCAGGCCCATGTCCCCCCCCTTGTTTCTTTGATGTTCCTGGGTGGGGCGGAGCTTAAGGCTGGGACAGGAACAGGAAACGACGCAACCATGTCTGTTGAGTAGAGAGAGCAGGGAATGACCCAAGATGTGTCATTAAGAGTAAAACACGTTATGATTCTATGGGGATCGATCCTCAGATTGTACGAGTTGTTGGTAGACTTAGAGGATGGCAATAACACAGACATTAATGGAAGGAATCGGCATGACTTTTTAATAAACCTGGGTAACTATTGTTCCATGTTCCTTTGATGTTCTGTACTTCAGTGGAACAGGAAATAACAACACACCGTCTGCTAGGTTAGACTAGGACTATGACTCGGTTCAATCGAAGGTTTCGGCCCTTGATGAAGGTTCTCTGAGGGCTTTTTCTAGTTCATAAATGCTTTTGTTGTGGATCGGCCCCTGACAAAGGCCTACCTTTGATCCTACCTTTGATCCTACCTTTGATCCTACCTTTGATCCTACCTTTGATCCTACCTTTGATCCTACCTTTGATCCTACCTTTGATCCTACCTTCAATCACTTGTGTTTGTCTCTATTTTGATGAAGTTGTTGTCATTGTCATTGTACGTTGTAGAAACGGCACTAAAATGGAATTAGTAGTGCGTCTTCTGTTCGGTACAAATGTATCCATTCTTCATTAATTATTCGTAACTGCTTATCCTTTTCAGGGTCGCGGGGGGGTGGAGCCAATGCCCACTGACGTTGAGTGAGAGTGGGGAACACCCAAGACAAGTCTCCGGCTCCTCACAGGGATGACAAATACATTTAAAAAAATAGTTTCTTAATCCCACTTTGGTCTGGCAGCCAAAAATGTGGAAAGTTTTGAGCAAGAACACCACAAGTAGGCCTCACAGCTATTTATACATTTCAGACAGAATGAAAAAACTCCTTTATACAAACGATATCTGTGAATAATTTTGGATCTTATATTATTCATCACGTTAGATATTCCGTTTGAGTCCGCGCTTGTGTTTTAAAATGAGGTTTGAACATGTTTCACCGACGGAAAGTATTTATTTTGGGGGGAGAGAAAGCAGGATGGGATTCTCTGATTCTGTCCCATAAGTTGTTGGGTTTTTTTTCTAAACTTAAGACCTTTAAACCCAGTTCCAGTTCTTGAATCCATGTCAGGGGCCTTGGGAACAGCATGAAAGAGGATGCTGAAAGCTGTGGGGATGTTATTAGCTGCTGTTTTCCACCCAGTTGCGCGTAATTAACATATTAAAAATAATCTATCTCCCATTTGATAGTAGGTTTACTGGAAAACTTACATTTATTAGATGTTTAAAATAATAAAACTCTACAATAACAGTTTAAACAGTTCTGTGCAACACGACGTCTTTAAACCTTCAACAAAACTTTTATTTAAAATGTATTAGGCTCCCAAAATTCTTGGACCCTCTGAAAAGCATCACTCACAGGAGAACACATTTCTCCGTTTATGACGGACAACCCACATAAACTTTACTTCAGCAGTTTGGTTCCAAGGTTTATTCTGTCAGGGTCTAAAATTACACCAGGGATCCAGGGCCCAAACTCCCAGACCTACACCAGTGCTGACCCGAATGCATATGATAAATCATCCCCAATACGCTCTAAGCTCTCTAATCTACAGAGGGTTTGGGAAGCTGCTCTGTGAATTGATGAAACAAAATGAAAACTTTTCAGTCCACTGGATCGTCAGTATGTCCGAAGGAGGAAGAATGAAACACATGCTGAAAAGAAGACGCTGCTGCCTACAGTGGAGGCCCCCGGAGCTGAAAACCTGAGAGGTGGAGAGCCTCGGCAGTTGACTAATATTGTAAAAGGTCCAATAAATCAACTCTCCTCTTCTGCTGAGATCATAAGAATAATGTGAATATTTCTCCAAAAAAAGTGAATGTGTGCCTGAAGGGGAAATTGAAGAACCTGCATGAACCTGGACTGTTTCACTGTATAAATGTGAATATAAAGTATATTGATATCGTGTAGTTATAGCGTTGAATACTATGTTATAGCGTTCAAGTAACTTTAATAGAAGTAGAAAAACATTTGACGTTTGGGGCGGACTGGAACTTCCAGTCCGGTAGCATGGGTACTGATTTCTTTGTGACATGTACTGAATTTGCCCGTAGGAGTGAATGTGAGAGTGAATGGTTGTCTGTCTCTATGTGTCTGCACTGTGATGAACTGGCAACTCATCCAGGGTGTACGCCGCCATTCGCCCAACGTCAGCTGGAGTAGGCTTCAGCCCCCACCACCCGGAACAGATGTGTGTGTTCTATGTTGATATTGAATATTTTTGAACATGTGTGTTCATACGTATCTTAATATACAGACACCAGTTCAAAAATATTCAATTTATAAATTAAATGTATTATTATTATTATTAATTTAAGGATGGATAGAAGACAAAAATAGGATGTTTTTTTTTCCCGTTAAACTTTCTTAATTTCATAGAAAGCACTTTAAATGAACATTTTTCAGCATTTTCTGATCTTACAAATGTGCGGGGAAAAAACAGTATTTTTTTTATATTTATATTTATTATAATAATATAAAAAATTAAATGTTTTTTTATTAAGAACAATGTGATAATAATTAACTGGTAAACCCTGTTAGAGACAAATTTAAATAAATATTCAATTTCCTCATCCTGGACTGCTACCACAAATAATAATAATAATAACAATAATAATAATAATAATAATAATAATACATTTAATTTATAATGCATTTTACATTTGGATCAAATCTCATATATACCCTTTACATTAATATATATATAAAAATATTGACTTCTAATAACAATAATAAATTGGACTTATATACCTTTCTATGAACCCGAGGACGCTTTACAAAGAGGGTAGTCAAAAACATACAAATAAATAAACATTAAAAGGACTGATGTGTGGAGGGGACATTGAGATCGTCAGCTTTTAAGATCAGTTGGTGCTTCAGAAGTTTTTGAAAATGTCCAGGGTTGGCCGGAGTCGAGAGATGTTCTTAGAATACAATAGAATAGAATAGGGAAGAATAGCTTTATTGTCTTTGTTTAAGAAAAACAAAGAAACACTGTTTGGCAGCTATAGTTAAGGCAAATCAATCAAGAAACTAAAATAAAACAGCGGCATAAAAATATAACAGATGATGACTTCTGTCATATTATCATTTTTTTAAATTTTATAACAAATTCACTGCAGTATAATGATAAGAGAGTTGACAAATACTAAATGTACTGTTGGTGTATCCTCTACGTTTGTTGTACAAAAATTGGAAGAAGAAGCATGACAAACTGACTTTCATATTTCTCACGTCAAAGGAAGTGACGTCACCGGACGCAGGTCAAACGATTCATGAGAACTTTAGCGGATTCTTCAGAGTTGAAGAGAATATGGGGACGGACATAAAATCTATTTTTTTTTTATTATTGAAATTAAATATTCTGTATAAATTTGCCCTTTTTGAGTAAGCACAACATATGTGAAAATTAGAATTAATTGTTTCATGTTAATTCAAGTTGTAATGTATAAATCAGAAGCTGGAGAAGTCACTTTTTTGTTTGGTGGGAGTTTTTTCAATTCATATTTTATGTATGAATAATTACCAGTGACTGTTAAATCGAATAAGTTTTAGTATTATACAAATACAGAGCTTAGGTTTTTTTTAATAGCGAGTTTTAGCTGGGATAAGTCAAACGTACCCCTCATTCTAGAATGACACACACACATGTATGTATATAATTACATTTATGTTTATATGATAAAAGATTATGTTGTTGTAGTGGCAATGATGTACTGAACTGTTGCTCTTCCCGGCGTAGATCCTCTCGTGTCTGTAGCTGAGCAGGCACTGACCTCTCGGCGCCATATTGAAATGCTCCCTCCTCTCTGGCTGAGAGCCCGTAGCGCAGCAGCAGCTAGCCGCCAGTCTGCTTCTCACACCTACAAGGCTGACAGAGGGCAACGACGTGATGGAAATTGACTCGCTGCAAGAGGCGCTCAGAGGTCACTTCACTTTATTTCGACACGTTTTCGTGTTCATTGAGACCGCGTGTTGTACGCGCGCTTCCTTAATCTTAAATAGTGAAAAATAACGGGTTTCAGATAACGAGCTAATGATGCTAGCCTGTTAGCTGCTACGCTAGCATTACAGGAGGCTTCACGGAAATGGTTCGCTCTCCCTCTAACGTTAACTATTATATATGTTAGTTTTCCTATGTGTTCTAATTTACCTAAGTTTTCATTAGATTTAAAAGCTCATCCACATATAGAGGAGGTAGGGAAGTAAGTGACTTGTGTAGCCGGTAGACTTCTGTTCACCGGCTAATATAGCATGCTAGCCCGGGTGCAAAACTGAATCTAGCCTCCGCTAGCGTCCAACTTAGCTTGGTGGCTAGCATCTACTAGCCTGCTAACGCTACGTTATGTAACGTAAATAACCAACGTTAAATAGACGAAGTATCGTCAGACACCTGTCAGCATTTGTTATTTGGTTGGCAACCGTATGTAATCACTGCAGTGATTAAAAAATTCGTGCTATATCGGCTGTAGATTCAGCTAGGCTGACTCAAAGCTGGGTTCATATCCTAGGCTAGAACAGAACATAATGTCTCTGTATGCGTTTGTTCACCCCGTGGTTCATTTTGTCTCCACAGATTTTGACAAGAAGGCAAAGAAGGAGGCATGTCCTCTGCTGGAACAGTTTCTGAGTCATATCGCCAAGACTGGAGAGACCATGTAAGTGAAAGTTGCAGGCCTGATAAATCCTTCCCCCTTTGATTTCTCCTTAAATTATACACATTTTATAATTCTTGCAAGGTAGTTTGTTAAAAGACTCAATGTGTTTATGTTAGTCGTTTTTCTGTAGTAGCGGAATAATTCTTTGTATTGATTATATCATTTCTGTCAGTGTTTTATAAGGTCTGTAATGCGATAATTGACATTGTGGTGTGTAACACTGAGGTGTTACATAGGAGATGGAGACTGAGAATAAGCCTATATATGTCCCAATATTTACAAATATTCTATAATACTAAAATTATTGTTTAAATTCTTTCTTGGTGCTTCAAAAATGATCTTCAGGATAAGCACCCATACTGTTCAACCAAATTAAGATCTAAAGAAAACATGCTTGTTCTTGTTACTTTTCTGTCAAATTTAAATGTTTTTTGGCGAGTTTTTACATTCAGATGTTTAGAGATTCCATCAATCACCTGCCTCTGGACCGGCTAGAAGCAGACCGACTCACGCTAGACTTAAACAGTCAAGTCGCGTTGCCTGTATGGGAAATAAGGATCTTTTAATAATGGGCCAGACACTTACACACATGCACATCAAGCACAAACGCCGTACTGGCTCTTTGTGCCGGTCTCCATAAGCCTGCCTACCTGAACACACCGCTGGAAGTAAAAGTTGACATTATGTTACGGACTGCAATGACACGCAAGCATCAAACAACAGACACAGCTTTGTGAACTTGTTGCTTGATTTCTTGCCATAGTGGAGAGATAATCATGAAACCACGATTCGTTCTCTGACAATAATCGTTTTATCAAAATGTAATATCTTGACGACCCCAAACGTCGCTATTATTAAATAATCTGTTGGATATGCCAAAAACGTCCTCCGGGTAAAATTCATGCAAAATTGTGCTTTTATTTTTTGGTAATCTTGCTCCCTAACAGACAAAACAAAGGTAAAAACTTAACCACCTTAGCTGAGGTAAATTATTGATAGGAGTAACAGTGTATTAGTATAGTGCCGAATAGAGGTTCTAAATGTCACTTTGTAATTATTTTTAGATCAATTGCCCGTATCAATCCCATATTGTCCATGCAGCATTCCACTAAAGTAACCCTTCTATCAACTTAACCGGTTTTACTTGTATTACAGGTCCAATGTGTTGAACCTTATTCTGTTTTCCTTTTTCTTCTAGGGTTCAATGGTCTCAATTCCAGAACTTCTTCCTCTTTAAATTGGAAAAAGTAATGGATGACTTCAGAGCCTCGGCACCTGATCAACGGGGTCCTGGAAATCCCAACGTGGAGTCCATTCCATTTGAAGATATGAAGGAGAGAATCCTAAAAATAGTGAAGGGATACAATGGGTATGTTTTTTTTCTATATTGTTTTGAGGCACTCTGGACAATGTCAAGACTTGAAATTGTAGTTATCCTTCAAACATAATCACACCTACGGTGAATTCTAAGGATCATGAGCTGCTATATTCACAGATCAGCCCAATTGGATATTACAGTTTTTGAACAGTTGAAACTGGCACCATAAATATTTAATAGTTTAAGTCATCTGATAAGAACATTTGCTTTGTGTAGATTTCTGGGTAATGTCTGGACAATTTCATAGTGCATTTTTGAAAGGAGCTTATGCCAGTGATAATAGAAGGATGACTAGATGGGTGGATAATCCACATTTATTCTGGCTGATGTGTACTTCCTAACCACATAGTAAAATCCAATACATCTCAGCGTAGCTCTTAACTTGGGTGGATTGTAAGCTATTGTCTGTTAGGTTAATGTCAAAAGCCGGTTCTGTTGGTAAAAATGGAACTGACTCCAAATTATGTGTGACAATCATTACTACATCAATCCATGAGGACTGAAGCGTACAGGACTTGTTAATAACCAATTACGATTTAATAATGATGATTAAAGCTTTTTCAGTTTGGTCAGCTATGTTACTTATTACATTTGTAGCTAGTTCTATAGCTAGCACAGTGACTTTCTGAGATGTTGAGGTGCAACAGTTGAGAATCTTACTTCGTTAAAATGTTGTGTTCAGTGGCAAACAAATAACTAGCTAGCTGTAATTGTTAGTATAACATCCAAACTAGCTTATCAATTACTGAATTTGGTCACACCTTTATAATTATCAGTATCTACAGTATTTTTATATAAAGGCTGTCAGGGATGAATGGGCCGGACCCCTCATGTAATTTCATGCTTTTAATTTAAGCTGTCTGATATGGATTGCTCCTCTGGCAAAGAATATTATTGGCAATTTAACATTGTAATGACCCTTTGTGGTCCTTCGTATTGATTAATAAATTTGTTAAAGGTCTCGGAGCCGGCTAAACAGTGTTTGCCACAGGTTGAAAATTTACTTAAGGTTGTGTGCGGCGCCGCACAGCGTGTGGCGGATGGGTTCACTACTAAACTAGTCAATTACTCCATTGCAAACGAATAACCGTCTGCTATCTTAGGTCAACATAAAATGACTATCCACAAATTGAAATAAATTACCATTTGCAAACAAATATCTTAAACATAAATTAATAAAACCAAATATATATTTAAGTATCAAAATAAGTTTCCATTTGTGAATGAATAAACACTCAAAATAAATATCACTCTTTCATACTTAAAAAAAAAAACTATTTACAAATTGAAATAAATTTTCATTTTTAAAATATGTTAAGTATCAAAACACTCATGTGTGCTCACTGTACCTGAGAAATGGTGCCTGACTGTAAAATACTGTATTTTTGGCAAACCAGTTAGCGTTAGTCTCTGGCTCCAGACACGAGGTCGGCAAAATATATGAAACAGTGGATTCATCCGTTCTCTACGGAGCCCCTGAAGTCCCATGTGACAGTGAAAATGTAAGCAAAAGATCATTATCTTTGGTGCACCAGATAAATATAGCATTGCGAAGGTGGGCCTCTTCTTTGAAAACCACTAGTGTAACTGCTGTCTGTTTTCCTGCAGTAAGCGCAGCATATGGTTTCTGCTGATGATGAACAAAAGCTGTTAGAAAAGGACTATGTTACCTATTATTTCTGTTTATGGCATAAGCACATACTTATGTTTCCTGTGGCTGAGCACTATATTATAATTGTCTTATTTTGAAGGGTCATAGTAGAAGTAAGGTTGGTCGGCATTGTCATGTGTTAGCGTATGGTCGGGCCTCCATGAAATTGTGAATTGAAAATAAAACTTTATAAGCCCTGCTCAGTCCATCAAATCATGATGGACTGAGGGTATATGGATTAACGGTAATTTATCTTGTGCACACAAGATAATTAAAGAGAAGTGCCAAGAGTTAGCCTCTCTTTTATAATTATATATATATATTCAGAGCAGTGTCCCAACCCTTTCTCAAGTTTAACTGAAAAATTTTTTTGTAAAGTGAAATAGTTAGTTTGTACATATTTGTTTGATTATGGTCGTCGTCAATGCTAATTCCGGTAGCATATGGCTATTTCCCATTATATGCTAGCATTAAGCTAAGAGATCCAGAAGTAATTATTTTTCCAAAGTGTGTGGCAATAAACATATAAGTCAATAAACATTCAGTCTGTACCCAAAAAAAGCCTTTGTCTCATGTGAAGAACTGTTTATCCGCTAAAGTGAACGCTGACGTTCAGGGAGAGCAGAATAAAAAGTCAAAATTTAACCCCAGCCTCTGGCTGCACCCATTGGCCACAGGTTCTATCTACCTGGCCGGGTCTTAATTTACTGTAGGCCCCTCAATTAGAGCTTATGTATGCGAAACACTGCTAAGTGGAAACGCCACAACAGTACAGAATATGTTGGATATTAAAATGTCATATTTTATTTGGCTTTTTGTGGGAACAATTCTGTGCTTTTTTTTTTCTTGTCATACCTGTACATGGATAAACATTTACAAAAATTCAAAGAAAGACTGTTAAAGTTTATAAGCTTTTGCTCATATTTTGAAATGGCTGTCAGCTGTGTCTTGTTGCTTTGTTGTATTCAGGCTTTAAGGCTGAGGTTCTCCTTTTGTGCAATTTCTCTATGCTATCCAGATATATTGTAAGGATAGATATTTAATGTTTAAGGTAAAGGATCCATCAGGCCAGAGAGGTCCATTTAATCGTTCAAATCTCCATAATTTACTCCCAGGCGAGCGTACCCTGGATTCTTCTATTTGTACCTGGGATTTATTCTCTGAAAATGTGTCTGGCATTTCCCAGAGACTGACAATCTGACTGTTATCTCCAACTCCTCCCATAAAAATTTAATAAAGTGGCTGCTGTTTTATTTCCTCCTTGAGTAGTTACTAAATACGATCATTTAAGAAGATAAAACATAACCTTAGGGCATATTTTTTTATATAAGAGCCCAAATGCCAAATTTTCAACTGAGTGTATGTTTTTGTCTTTGAAACAATTATAGAATTCCATTTACGATCCAGCGCTTGTGTGAGCTGCTCACAGAACCCAAGAGAAACTACACAGGCACTGAAAAGTTTCTTCGGGGAGTGGAGAAGGTGCGTCCTCCGTAAAGTCTCTGTTTTATCATCTTGTCACGCTGATGAGGCATGCCATCCTAAATTTTGGATTTCTTGTTTCACTTCAGAATGTAATGGTAGTAAGCTGTGTCCACCCAACCTCAGAGTAAGTCTCGACCCCTCTTTAAAAATGACCAAATAATCTCTTGATATTCTGGACTTGTAATCCTTCATTTCCTCTGGTTTTTGTTTGTGCAGAAAAAATGGATGCAGTGCCGTCAATAGAATGAACGGGGTGATGCTTCCAGGGAACACCTCCGCTTTTACAGAAAGGTCTGTTTTGAGAGACATGAATTAAATGTAATCTGATAAATCAAATAAATCAAATATTTTGTGATATTGAAAAAAAAATGTTTTTTTCTTCCCTGACTCCTGTTGGCTTTTTTCATTTAAAGAAAAGTGAATGGTCCTGGAACTCCTCGGCCGCTTAACCGACCAAAGTTGTCTCTGGCCAACTCACTATCAGCAAACGGCCTGCCGGACAGCACAGACAACAACGACCTCAACACGGAGGCAGAAGACGACGACAACGACGACAGGTAGGTCAGAATACAAAATCCAGCGGTTCTCCCCGCCCCCCCCTGAAACCCACAGACTTCTGTCACAAAGACCTTTCTGTTGGTTCTGTCTCAGTGAGGTGTCGGCGTCGGGGGATACCCTAGGGAGCTCCGTGAAGAATAAACACCAAGATGCTGAAGAGGACATGGAAGCTGAGCAGCTGGAGGTGAAGAGACTCAAGTTCAGTAAAGATGATGATGATGAGGAAGAGGATGAAGAGGACGAACAGGAGTTGGACACAGCGAGGCCTTCACATGCCTCCTGCTTGTCAAAAGAGGCAGAAGCCATGGTCCAGGAAGAAGACGAGGAGGAAGAGAAGGTGGGCTACAGTAAGGAGAAGGAGGCGTCCACCACTGCTGGTACCAATGAAGACCAAGGTAGGGCATTTATCAGTACTTGGTTTTTCCGTGTTAATTATATTATGGGCTGTCAACAATATTACTTTTTACCACCTGGTTACAGGAAGTTGTACAACAACAATATTGTAGAGACTTTTAACAATGTTTGGCCCAACTTTGAATAATAATGATAATAATTATTTCCTCTTTATTATCACAGTAATACAAAGAATATTAAAAACTAGGCAACATTGTGAAATAAGTTCTCGGCATATGACCCATCCCTGAAGAGGAGTGGGCGTTCTGGGGTTCAGGGTTTTGCTTAAGGTTGCATTAATCATCACATCATTTATGAAGACTGATACATTTGTAAAAACAAAAAACAACCCACCTGTTGTCACCTTATCACCACAGAGCCCACGAGCAGCACACAGCCTGAGGTGTGTGCAGACTCCGGTCAGGTGTCCCATCAGGATGAGAGGGAGGTTCCGTGCGGCTCCCAGGATGAGGGAACCGACATGGATCAGACAGAGCAGCAGGCACCAGCAGGCGTCATGGAGAGCCCTGAGACCAGCAGGGACAGTGAAGAGGGCAATAGTGATCCAGTCAGCAGCAGTAGCAGCTGTAGCATAGAGGAAGAGAGTGCAGAGGCGACCGGTGAAGATGTATCTCTCACTCCTTCCAGCAGTACAACTGAACCTCCTACAGAGGGCGCCATGGAAAGTGCCACCTTGAACACTGGGACCACTGATGAGCTCATGGAGCAGGACTAGACTGAAGGCCCACCTGCAGCCATGTGTGACCATAAACCAGCTTGACTTACACTGGGAATGAGGCGAACAGAACCTCGTACACAAGAGAAACGCCTAGTCCCGCTTTTTGGACAGTCCTCCAAAATGGCTACCTGGCATTGTTGTGGGTACAGAAATAAATTTTCATTTGACGTTTGTTTTTTCTATTTTTAACTGGAATATTTTATTGATCTTCTTATCCTGTTTTTAAGTTTCCCTTCCAAGGGGTCTAATTTCAGCTGCCTTGAGTTTCTCGGCTGGATTTTTTTCCCCTCCTTTTTTACGTTGGCAGTGGGTTTTGTCGGACACTGGGGTGGTCTGGTTCTCTTATTACGCCACTCACTCGAACCATTTGGACATTTTGACACGACTGGTCATCTACGTTTTGTACCTTTTTACCAGAGCAGAGCCATACCAGCCGGTCTTTATTTATGAAATGATATGAGCTGCCACCGTCATTTCTGTTCCTGACTGAGCTCATGTAAAGAAGTTATTTTGTCCAGAGATGGCTTGAAAGTAAGGCCCCGCCCCCACTATGTTGTTGATCCAGCTGGATGTTGAGAACACGCATTATTTTAAAACTTCTCAATCTTCATGAAATGGGAGTTTTTTTTTTTTTTTTTTTCCCAATGTGTCCTTAGATTACCTTGAACCAGACGATACACTACCGGTCCCTCAGAACGATACTCTGGCCTGCTACCTTGGAGAGGAGTCTTCTGTAAAATGAGATATGTTTGATGCATCAAACCACCATAATTTATGAGATCATTTCAAGTCAATGAGTTATTTCAGATTTTCTTTTTTTTTTGTTTCGTCTGCCAGTTGTAGTTTCCAAAACCAGCTGTAAGTACAAAGACGACTTCCGCTTTCTTTGTATCGTGATGTCACCATGTTGTCTCACCGACTGATATCCAGAGCAGCTTCTGGTTCCAGTTCTACACCTGTTTCTGCAGCTGTACTTTTTGATATTTAGAATTTTAAATTTCTGTAAAGTAGATTTTTGTAGATTGTAATACGGTATGTGTTCACTGCCTTTGTGAAACCATATATTATTGTATAATTTCTGTGTATACTCTGAATGCCTTGGCTTTCAGTGCAGTATTCAGAAACAGCAATAAATGTTAACATTTCTATGCGTGCTGGTCTTGTTTTCTTTCAGCCCACACACCTCATGTCTTTCTATTCGGCCGTCGCTTGTATCTGCTGTATGTAATGTCTGTAAACGTATGTTCAGCCCTGATTCCATTTAGGTTCCAAGATCCTGATGTGTGGCAACTGGAACTGTTAACGTGTGTGTTCACACTGCACGGTCAAATGTGGCAAACTCTGATTCTGAGCTGATGCCTGCTGTACAGATTGATTGATTTATTTATTTATTTGACAAAATCTGATTCGGGCCACTTCTGTGTTCGGTTGTAAATCAGATTTGTGTGTGTGACTGCAGTGTGAACAGCTGGATCAGAATTGATGTGGCTTTTCTCTTACTGTGAGTTAAGAGCCAAGCCAAAGCTTTATGCTACTGGGATGCATCGCCAGGAAAACCCATGGACGCGCTTTCTTTTTATGTGAAACCACTGATGACGGTCAGATACGTTCTTGCTTTGTACAGTTAGTCCTTTTATTGTCTATGAAACGGAAATATATATAAATATCAAACAAGTGTCGTCACCAAAGCGTGGTTGGTGCCCGGGTCTAGCGCTCAGAGAGGTAGATGTGAAAGTCCTTCAGTCCAGTCCTGTTCTCGCTTTCTCTCTTTCACCCTGAGAAATGGGGAGAAAAAAAATAAAAATAGATGCCTGCATCAGATTTTGCTAATAAGAAATTACATTTTCTAATGTTCATCAGCGTCAGCTGTGCTGTTGTGATTGAACAAAACCAAATGATCAGACTTGAGAGAAAAATCCGGATGTCACTTCCAATTGCAGTGTGAACAGAACATGGCGTAAAACCTGTTTAATGAACTGTTTCTAGGAATTAACTCCAGCTTTTCATCAGCAGCAGCAGGAACCCGCCCTGCTAAATAATTAATGCATATGAACTAGCGTATTCAACTCTTTATAATTAATCAGGCTAATTAACAAGAAGTGTAGGTCTTGCTTGAAGTATGGGATGGAAAATTGTTGGACTTGTTGATTGTGGCCTCAGTTCTTTTATGCAGGTAACCGGTCCCTGTGCGTCAGAAAACATGTCGACATATTTTGACTCGTCATTGCCAGAAGAGCAAGAACGTCACCAATAACATCAACAGTTGACTCTAATCTATTAAAGATCCTGAACACAAAGTGGATCAGGATCACCAGGTTATTCTGCCATCATAATCCTCATTCAGTCTCAGTAAGGATTAATATAGAGAACAGATATTTCCAGTCCAGAATGAAGGTTGAGTCACACGTCAGCGGAAATTGTGCCCGACTCGAAAAATGCCGAGGTCGGCCCGCTTGACACAGGAGATTTTTTTTTAAAGGCTGTGAAAGAACACAAGTTGTGCTTGGCCAACTTCTTCTGTAAACGGGTCGACGTTCATGATGGGTTCTGGCCGTAACGAAAACACAGAGGGGAGAGAACCGTACCCTGTTAAATAAAGATGACTTCAATTTCTTCCCTCTCAGGTTCGTCCCTCTGGGTCGGATCACACTAACGGCCGGTGCTGCTGGGTTTTGACTGCTGAAATTTGCCCCCTGCTCCCTATGGAAATAAGACTGCATTCATCCGTGCAGCCATGTTTAAACCGCGGGCTTTTAAACCCGGTCTCCAGGGGAACAAATGTCAGCCCAGGGAGGATATTCCAGGCAGCTCGACACCAAAGGACTCTGAAAGCATTAAGAGTCATTTGGTGTTCTGATTGGATGCTGACACGAGCAGAGGAGTGCGGGCGCCCGGACCTTTAGTCAGCCGCCCGGACCTTTAGTCAGCCGCCTGCCGAAATGGTAGTTGTCCCCTAAAACTCGTCACGGGTTTTAGGGGTTTCTGGGCTGATTTGAGAAAAGCTTAACTCTACTTTAAAATATTTACGGCAGGTTTTGGATCATCGTCAACATACAAAATTTGGTCATGCTTAACTGTTTGTTTGTTTTTTTTCATTAGTGTCGTCCCCGACAGCGAGGGGATGTCCTCAAAAAGCCCGCGGTCCCCTGCGTTGTAAGAGAAATGCCCCTGATTGAATATCCTCACCCTGAACGTGACTCATTAAAAATCTCAAACAGTCAATATTGACTCAACCTCACTATTTCTGTGAAGTCGGCAGTCTGCTCTGAGATGAGATAAGATCCCATAGTGACTCAATGAAGAAGATAAACACTAGTTTTTCCGAGTTCAGTAATAAAACAAGACAGATTTCCTTGTTGTCACTTCATATGAGCTAAATTTAGACACGACTGGACTTATGGTTGGGAAGTTACCGATGTAAAACTCTGTTTTCCACAAAAAGCTCCCCTAAAGACTAAAATATGAACTAATAATATACATTATATATATAATTTATCAAGTCTCCTTGTCAAGTCAATTTTATTTGTATAGCCCAAAACATTCAATTTGCCTCTATGGGCTTTACAATCAGAATCGGAAATATGCAAACGACGTATGCCAAAATCACTCCAGTTCTTCCTCGCACTAAGGGCTGTGTTAGTCAAAAATTAGAAAATGCAATCGCATGCAATATTTAAATAAACCATGATGCCTTCTTCCCGCTATTCAAAATCGCCTCTTTGAGAAGGATCTGGACATTGTCAGGATTTGCCAATAAACAACTTTTTACAACCCCTTGCATGTATTCAAAAAATAAACCTTGATGCATTATTGCACTTGCAGGTTTCGCTGTGGATCCTAAAAGTTCTATTGTGTGTCTGCAGCAGTTGGAAGCAGGACTCTATTAGCCAGGGATAAAACTTGAGCTCCCTCGGGTCTCGCCAGAAGAAAAATCTAATTATAATGGTCCTCATTTACATTTTAAAAGGTACTGGTGCTGATGTTCTATACAGAGGTATAAATCTAGACCCACTAGAGGAATATGAGGCTTTTTATCAAACAAACCAGCAACTATGAACTGTGAAATTAAACTGTTCCTCATTTTCACTTCTGACCCACTCAAACCCTTTCGTGGACCCCTGTAGACCCCGGGACTGCATATGAAACCCACTGAGGGTCATATTTGAGTGTCTTCTTTCAGAATCGTCCTCAGGAGAATAGCTTTTTAAATTGATCTGTGGTCAGCACCAGCGCATGGCAAATTGGACTAATTGTCTCCAGTCGTGTTGAGACTGCAGCGATGGACGCGCTCAGAAACATCGACGGGATTAAAAGAAGAAATACATCCACTCCAAAGAAAAGCCGTCATAACTTTTAAGCCGCTCTTTCAGCTAAAGTGGATCCCCGGTGAGTTTAAAAGCATAATTTAAATGTTCACCAGGATTGAGAGCAGCCCTGACCTCCACGCAATCTCAGCGTGATCCAATAGAGGGCGCTGTTCAGTTTTTAAAGCCAGACTGAACCAAAGTTCTCAGCCTGGCCTGGAATCAGAATGCAGAGCCGGTCCTCATGCTGCTAGTGAATGCAGACTGTGACACAGCCAGCGCAGATCCTCAGACGCCGCCTTGAACCATCCGAGAAAGTACGAGTTGACATCATGACCTCCATCAGCTCAATCCGCCGCCGTTCCCACGCCGAAACCCTCTCGCCAAGTATTAGAGCGTGATTTCCTGAGAACGCTCGCGAATAATTATGAGATGATTGAAGCAGCGCTTGTTTTTCACTGTCCAAAATGCCAGTCGGTGTGAGTTCCTGATGCTGCGGGGTTCAACCTGTTTGACCTCTTCAGAGGAACATCGACGTCAGAACGTTTTCCCTGGGCCTCTTTTTTCACGGCAGGAAATAGAAAATGAAAAAAAATCTCTGCTCGCAAATGCTATCATTCAATCATGTGGCGAATTCTACGCCATGGGGGAAAAAAAGGGGAGGGGCCTGAAATTGATTTTCTCTGCATTGCCTTACACTAATCAGCCATAAAATTATAACCACATAACTAATATCGTACAGGAGGTACATGACGAGGGAACATTCACCCAGCAGAACATTGACCAAACCATCACACAGCTTATTTTTCTTACTGCTGTGTAGCTGCTGCAAGCCGAAATCTGCGCTCTCTACCTTATGACTACTTGATATTCATTATCCACATGACGCACTGGGTCGACATGGTAACTCAGACGCTAAGTAACCACTTTGCACAGGCACAGAGAGAGACAAGAAAGTCATCGGGGCTCTGGTTAAACTGTGCGAAAGCCTGAATAAACTATCCGATCGTCCGATGGTCGTTAGTCAGCCGATCGGCCCTCGGGCCCCAATTACATGGCAAACGACGCCCTGATAGTCGACCCGACTATCATGAGCGGGCTCAAAAGTACCGTGATCTCCCGGGTGTAACACATCAACTACAGGACGAAATGTTTTCTTGCTATTTAACACTTTATATCCAAACTGACAGGAACCCTGGTGTGGAGACGAGGTGTGTTACTCTGACTTCACCTGTCACTGGTTATAATGTTATGGCTCGTCATGTCTCGGAGAAATTCAGGCGCAGACAGGGAATTGCGGCTCAGGTGAGTCTGAGTGTCAACGTGGAGTTGGATTATCGGCACACGGCATGGTCCAACATTCTGACTGATTCTGACAGAGCGGCAAACAGCAGCAGTGGGTGGGAGACACTTCACTGTAGAACATTTATCCCCCCCCCCCCCCCCTCTTCAAGATGGCTGGGCGCACCTAACAAGGGAGCCTCCAGACAGACTTCACAGGCATTGCTTGACAAAGTGGGCACAGTGAGAAATACTTTTCTTCCACTGTAAAAAAAAAAGAAAAAGGATTATTCTGATGTCCAGGCTCCAGTGGGTTTGAGGAATGGATTTTTTTTTAGGAGTCTCAGTGTGGGGGCAGCACACTCACCAGCCCCCCCCCCCCCCCCCCCCCGCTTCTGGACTGGAAGCTGCTGTTTGAATTGTCACTTCTCTGTCAGAATGGCATCATCACACAGAAACAGCGGCGGCGAGCTTTGATTCAGCCGGTCTGTTTGAGTTGTTGCCCCTTTTTCTTCCAGCTCTGTTGAAAAACACCAGGTTGGGAAATTCTGAGACAGAACACAAAACATAAAGGGCTGACATTTACGGCCGGGTTAATCAGCTGTTAAAAGAAAGGAGAAGATGGGAGTCTGACTCCTACAGAAGCCCCTAAACCTTAAGTTTCTGAGGGACTTATCTTGGTCTCACAGATTCAGAAAAAAAAAAAACACACAGTAAATGAGAAACAAACATTTGAAATACGGCGACTTCAAAACAGTACCGCTCTACATCGGAGAGTCTTCACTCATCGCAACTTTGAAAGAGTTGAAGGTTTAATCCGGATAGGAGAAAGGTGTCCCATGTAAACCCACCTAATGTCTCTGACTCTCATGGAAGGTCATCTGCCCTGAGAAGCAGCAGGATGAGTCATCCAGTCTGGATACTGGTGGTGGTGGTGGTGGTGGCGGATGAAGACCCTGCTGAGACTAACGAGGTCGGTTAAATTAGGTAATTGGAGGTAGAGAGGCAATTGTATATAGAAATGCCCATTTTCAATGCTTCCTACACCCATAACCTAGAACACTATGAAGACATCGATGAAGCTCTTGCGAAGGTCTAATGAGTAAGAGGATTTCTTTGCAGACTTAAACTGTAGTGGTATCCACCGCAGATCCTTCCTGTTAACACCATAACTCAAAATCTATTTTATGGATGATTTTCTTGTTTTTTACCCACATAGACCCGACGGTGAGGAACAACTGGATTGATTTTGGATAAGGTTGGTTCAATACAGGGAGCTTTATCTCCAAAAGATTTTGGGCCATAATTTCTTAACAATTGGACCTTTTTAGTCCAGATTTGGTGCGTATGAATCGACTCAAGCAGATCCCTCTTGTTAATATCTTATTTTACTCGAATAATTCATATTTTTCTCACTAGGGGGAACATTTCTTCTACTAAAAACACTTTTTTTGGACGTAACCGAAGTTCAATCCGGGGGGATAGCCTGTACAATGCAGTGGACTGGGGGCCTTCCGGCGATATACCGTTGCTCTAGGGTCTGATCCCTGGACATTAACACAAAAATGAATATTTTCGGTTTTGTTGCTGCTGAAGGGAATCATGTGACATTAAGTCGTTTATTATGATGGACTGTTTGAGCGACACTGAGAAATAAGAAAATATTTCAAGAATAAACTTCTAATGTAAAAAAAAGTTATGTTTACGAGTATAAAGTTGTAATTTTGTGAATCAAAAAAGAAAAAGTCCAAATTTGATGAGAAATAAGTCGCATTTTAAGTCCAAATGCATTACAGCTCGTCTTCGTCTATGTCTCCGAACGTTTTTCTTTTCCTGGTCTGAACCAACCTGCTAGACGTTAATAAGGATGAATAGGAGTCCGGAGTTACAAACGATCAGAACCTTACATTTAAGTTCCTCAACGTTTCCTCCATCTCTGATGCCGCAGCAGCGACAACACTTGAGTGACGCTTACATCCGTACTCAAATACTCTTTAAAAACAGGAAAACATTACTCATATTATGGCCTTTCTGCGAGTTTACCACACTCTAATGAAGTACTCTAATTGACTTTACCCTCCATGTTTCCCTGCAGTGGGTTCGGTCCCCCCCCCCCCCCCTCCTCCCCATCAGCCACTACGTCTAATGGCACTGAAGGGTCTTGTTTATGGCAACCCCATGCTTTTAGAGGCCATTTCCAGAGATGTGATCTGCTCTTTGCTCCACGTTGTAAAAAGTGTGAATGGGGGACTAATAAAGGTGCAATTACAGCATTGTGTGTGTGTGTGTTTGTGTGTGTGTGTGTGTGTGTGTGTGTGTGTGTGTGTGCTGAGTGGGATTGTATACGTACATCCTGCAGCTGAGGAGGTGGGCTCCTCGGATGCTTTATGATGATGATAATGGATTGTTAGGCCACACCGCTGAGTCTCCTGGGAAGGTTTCTGTCGGCGCTGCTGCTACCTGTCCGCACAAACGCTGACATATAGTCATTCTCCAGGCCGGAGGTTCGGTTCCTTCTGACAGCCCTGACATAAATAAATAAGAAGGTGACTCCAAGTCTTTGCACTAAACACAATGGGCGCTTATTCATTCCAGCAACTTAATGAAATAGACTCTTTGGAGACGGACACTTAAGGCGTATTGATTGGACTTTCAGCCGCAGGAGCATAAAGTTGAAATGTAGCCGCTGAGAAGACGCCGCGGTTGGTGGACTAGCGCTGCGGCGGGAGTTCTGTTCACAATGACAATACAGCCTTTGTCACATTTAGAGCTGCTGGTTGTATTCTAAATCCTCACGGAGCCTGACAGTCGGCCCAGAGGCCCGGAGACCGGCGTATTACCAGTGATGCATTATGACGCATTCATTACAGATGAACAGCCGCGGTGGCGACGGTAAATATCAGAAGGTCGACATTTAAATTGCAAGAATCAAGCGGTCGGTGAGCGCGAACTTCAGCCTTAGCTCACGCTCTCCAAGGATTGTCAATAAATTGTAATGGTCAATAAAGGCTCCGCCAAACTCGTTTACTGTGACCACGATGGGCCGCATTTCCCTCCTGGCTCAAACCCTCGACATGCAAACACTTTTCTGAGAGATTCTGTGCCGCATCATTTTAAGAGGATAACGGTTTTTCATAACTGCGGTCTGAGGACGTTTTTATTTTCACCGCCGTCTTTCAATTACAGCTCGTATCACGCTGAGATTTCCTATTCCTCGTTCCAGCCCAAGACAAATTGGAGCCTTTGAAAATGAGCAGCAGTTTAATTTTTCTTCTTCTTTTTTTTTTTTACCATCGTTTAATTCAGCTTGTAACATTATTAACTTGTAGGAAAGATGTGGTCTGTTAGTCCACTGCCAGTAAAACTCCAATAATCCTTAACATAAAAATGTGGTTTAGACGTGATCATTTGTAGGAACACAATTTGTTCACTCCTGTCCGTTTGTTTGTTTGTTTGCTTATTTGTTCATTTGTCAGAAGGATAACATTTTTGGAAAAACTACTGTACGTATTTGCATGTCATTTTAACCAGATGTGATTTCAGCATTTCTGTTTTGCAGCATTTGCAGTAACATTGAATTAAATAAGCCGTTTGGAGAAGCGACGTCACAAAGTGGCATATGCTGCTTCTATCCCTTTGATACCTTTGATGTTTTTTTGTATATGGACTTGGGGCTTTTCAAGAGTTCCTTTGACTCCTTTGAGGTTTTTTGTGTATGGACTTGGGGCTTTTCAATAGTTCCTTTGATTCCTTTGAGGTTTTTTGTGATTGGACTTGGGGCTTTTCAATAGTTCCTTTGATTCCTTTGATGTTTTTTGTATATGGACTTGGGGCTTTTCAATAGTTCCTTTGATTCCTTTGAGGTTTTTTGTGATTGGACTTGGGGCTTTTCAATAGTTCCTTTGATTCCTTTGATGTTTTCTGTATATGGACTTGGGGCTTTTCAATAGTTCCTTTGATTCCTTTGAGGTTTTTTGTGATTGGACTTAGGGCTGTTTCAAGAGTTCTTTTGCTTTGCTATTATGTTCCTTTGAGCGTGGAGCTGGGGGCTGAGTGGGCTGAACAGAGATGCTGCAGTGAAAGGCAGGGGGGATGAGTATTTGAGAGACACTCAGAGAGTTTGTCGGAGTTTTCGGTAGATTCAGAGTCTGGCAATAACTCAGACATTAATGGAGGAACTGCATGAATTTTATGGAAACATTGGGTGCTGTTATGCTTTGGCGGAGGTTTGCGTTCTATGAGTGCTTTTTCTAGTTTATGTTAGGTTACTCCATATAAGTCGATGTCAATGGAAGTATTTTGCTTAATGTGACAAGATTAAAGGGACAGTTCGCCCCGTGATAAAAAGACACATTTTTCCTGTTGCATACAGTGCGATTAATTTATCTAGCATAGCTAGAGAGCAATCAGCTGGTGGTTCTCACGGTTTAAGAAAAGATAAAAGATAATCCATATTACCCAAGATAATCTGCAGACATTGTTTTGAGCACTTTCACAGGAGCTGTTTTTCTTTTTCCGCTGAGCTAATCTCTGCATCGCCGCAAAAATACACGGAGACGTGGACAGAATGCTTCCCTCTCACATACGAGTAGATGCACTCTTCCTCCTGTGCGCTGGTATAGAGAGAAAACAGTATTTGCATTAAATGGTCCACAACAACCTCTTTGGATTCTCCTGAGAAAATTCACAAGCTCATTAAAGTCCTTCTGTTATTATGTTTGTCAAAGAGATAACCTTTTTTTTTTTACCAGGTCTGTTTGTTTGTTTGTTTGTTTGTTTGTCTCTGTTGGAGCGGGATTACTCCATCTGTGATGAACAGATCTTTGTTTTTGTTTAAGAGAGGAATGGTACGGCCCAAGGAACAGTCCATTAGATTTTTCTGGTGATCCAGATGATCCGTATCCAGACTTTGTTTTTAACCAAGGTGGGATAAGAAACATGTGATCGTGTCTATGATGCTGGGGCAAACAATGCGGGGTGACATCACCAGAAGATCAAACACACGTCACACACTGATCTGGATCCAACATACCTTCTGGATTTAGTGATCCAGAATATTTAAATATAAAGATGCACTGCTGTGACATAAACAATTATAAGAATTATAATAATATATACTTATCATTAACATCAAACCTTATCTTAACCTGTGCTGATCCAGTGAAGTGTAAAATCTACGGGATCAATTACGGAACAAGATCCTGTAAAAAAAACTAACACCGTTAGTGAAATAAATTCTCATGAATCAAACCTACGCTTTTTTCCCCGACAGCAACGGTATGTCCCCCAAAACAACCCCAGTAAGACAAGACAAGACAATCAAAAATAAGACAAGAGAATATTAGACAATATTAGATAAGACAAGAGGGGACAGGATGAGAGGAGACAAAACAAGAAAAAGAGGGGACACGACAAGACAAGACAAGAAAGGATGAGAGGACCTAGACAAGAAAAGAGAAGACAGGACAAGACAAAACAAGACAAGAAGAATGAGAGGAGAAAGGGAAAGTGTAGACGAGAAAAGATGAGATGAGACAAGACAGAATAGGGGACAGAATAGGACAAGACAAGATAAAGCAAAATCAAGAGAAGAAAATTAAGGACAGGACAAGACAGGGCAGGGAAGTATGAGACGAGACAGGACAGAACGGGACGGGACAGAACGAGACAACAAAAGAAGACAAGAGAAAAGAGGAAAAGACAGGAAAAGAAAGACAGGACAGAAAAGACATGACAAAATGAGATGAGACAGGATATGACAGGAAAGGACAAAACAGGACAGAAGATGACAGGAAAAAAGAAGACAAGATGGCAATGATGAAGATGACAAGACAAGATGGGACAGGACAGAATAAGACAAGACAAGAGAGGACAGAATAAGAAAATATAAGACAAGACAAGAGAGGACATGACAATGTGAGACAAGACTAACGAAGACAAGACAGGGCGGGATAACATACAAGATAAGTGAAAAAAATGAGTGAGTATAGATAATATTATATCAAACATAAGTGAGAATTCAAAAATTAAGTGTTTTAGAAGTCAATCCAAACCAGTTGCTTACGAAACGATTTCACAACAGGACGACGGGAAGGTACCAACATTCTTGATGTGTGACGACACAAAATCTGCTTGAATCACCACGAACAAATGAAGTTTGCTGAACCATCAGAGATCAACTGCAGAGTTTATTCAAACTGTCGGTTTAAATGCAGTTTTTTCACTCCCTAATCCTGCATCCAGACGGGCGGAGGTCGTCTTCATCGTCTTCATGTAGGCTAGAACTAACAGAACAAGGAGATGGGTCGGAGCGGACCATCTCATATTATGCAAAAGCCGTTCGGTGGCAGAGCTTCTCTATATTTATGCAGGCAGAATGTTGTGACAGCGCTGTATTTAACACCTAATGATGCTGATGCGCGTCTTCGAACGTGAGCATTGATGACTGGAGCACCGGGGTCACGTAAAGCATTTGGGTCCAGAGGGACATGCGGCGAAGAATGACGGCTCGTCTTTTCCTTTTCTTGCCCTCGTTCCCCTGCCTTCTTGTTCCGTTGCCGCCGTCCCGCCGAGTGAAACCTATAATTTGGAATGTGTATAACGGATAAATTAGCTGTCAACCAATAAATCTGCGGGAGAGGAGCCATGGAGATTCATGCCATCCGACTCAGGAAGCAGCGCCGTGAAGAGCCGAGCAGGGAGGGACGAGTTGTGGGAGGACGGACGGCGGTGAGTTATGGCTCCGCTGGGCCATAAACAAAAACACAAGCAAAGGAGGACTAACAAGACCGGGCCAGGGTCAAATACCTAGTCAGAGACATTCATGTGTCTTTGGCATTCAGTGCGTCTCACATTCATCTGGAGGAGGAACGGAAGACGAGGAGAGAAGAGACGTTTGCAGACGAAGCAGGAAAGGTGACGATTTTCTCCAGGAGACCCAAACGTTTCATGAAAAAAGTGTCTCAGAGGAGCCGCAGTGCTTATTTGCCTCGTTGATAGATTTCAGGGACATTTTTGCAGGATCCGGTTTTGGCGGATTTTTTTTTTTTTAACTGTTCTGTCAATATTGCAAAAGATTTTCAGGAATTTAGCAATAATTAAGCTTAAGGTGACTTAAAAAAAATCATTTGTATAGTGTAACATTTATGAATACACATGATTTAGGGTGGCATTGCATCATATTTCTTTGATAAGATATATTACGAGAATGGAAATAAATATCTTTAACAATAAAACTGTTTCCAGACCGCCCTTAAGATTTAAGATATGACCCATTCTTTCTTGAGAAATTTACAAAAAATGTTATAATAAGCTCTTTCTCCTGTTCTTCTTTTTAAAATCTGCTCATAAGTTTTTCAAAGATCATGTATAAAATGAAAACATGGGTAAAAATCCAAACAACACGCTGTAAAAGTGAATAATAATAACACATATTAACGAAGAAACATCCAATAACTAAAATACTTTTTTTTTTTTTTAAGAGTAGATGATTGGATTAAAGCTATTTATTTGATCAAATTTGGCAATTTTGCAACAAAGATTTGTAAGTTCTTGTGAATTGAACAGTTTAAGTAAAATCATTTGCTCCTAATTAATCAAATTATATGAGTTTTATGAACTAAAAAAAAAAAGCAGGTACTTCTGGTACTACTAAAAGAGGAAGCAACTTTTGTAACTCATTCCAATCAATTAATTTCAAACAGACCATTTCAGGTTTTACACTTCTTTGAATTTACATTTTTAAGTACCAGTTACATCATTAAAATGTTCAAGTTGATAGAAATTTAATAAAAAAGTTTTTTAAAATATTTAAAATATTTTCATTTTAATGAATTAATCAGAGCATTTGGGTTAACGGTGTATATTAGTTGTGGAAATTTTGACTGATCTTTATTAACTTCTGGAACATGTCCTGAGGCGCGGTGTTGGGCTTTCAGACGCACATCCACCGACTTTTACCTTAAATTGAAAACTCCTGCAGCAACCATCAGCTGTGGGTCGTGACCTGATTCTGTGAGGGGAAACCACGGCTTCCTCTCACGGCGAGCCCCGAGCTGACGAAGAGGAAGCCTCTTCCTCTCTGTGATCATTTGTTATTGTGTGGGGGTCTGGTTGGGGTGTATGAAATATCTTAAAATGAATGAAAACGTCTTTTTTTTTTTTTTTGTTTAAAGTAATTGATGATTTGTCGGAGATGAAGAGCAGCTCCTCTGCGGCTCTGTAGGGAAACTATTCCCCTGACTGCCAGATATTTAATGACGACTCTCTGGGTAAGTAGAGAGTGATGGGACCCGCCCTCTCCTTCCAGCTGAATGGTGATTTGTTGACTTACTGCTCGTCCTGACCTTTTCGTCAAACTACAAAGAAATGACAACAAAGACGGAACCGTCCCACGGGCCCGGCTACAAATCATCATCGTGCCACCGTGCGCTTGTTTCAGCCCGCCGTGAAGGTCGCTCGGGGCTGATGGGTAATCTGAGTCTTAAGTCCTTAAGAAACCTTATTTTTCTTTTCTCTCCTACTTGGCGAGGAGCTGAAAAGCCACAGATCTCAGATCACAATGTCCATGAATTTCTTCAAATACCTCTACGACCAAATATTTGCGAAACTGATGACGCCGCCATCGTGGTCGGACGTGTAATTATATCCCCGAAAAAACAGAAAAACTTTTGAAACAAATAACTAAAATGAGATGCGAAAAAAAACGTCCTTATTGTCCTTATTTCACATTATTCACTGAAATCTCACATTTCACTGAAGTTACATAATTGAATTAAACAATATATTGCCAGCGTGCATTTAATATTTTGTGCAACCTTCTTTTGCCACAATAACAGCCTGTGTCTCCTTCTGGAGTCTGTGATCGGGTCTGAGAACACATTGAGAAGATCTGAGACCTTTCCTCCACACAGAAGCTCCAGAACTCCTGCAGATTCTCAGGTTCCGTTTGTGAATTTTCCTCTGCAGCACATCCCACAGATGTTCTGGGGCTTTTGGTCGGGTGACTGGAAGGGACATGGAAGAACCTTTGTTTTGTCATCTCTGAAGCATTCTTGCGTTGGTTTTGAGGTGAGCTTCAGATCATTGTCCTGCTAGACGGTCCAACACCGGCCCACTATAAGTTTCCTGGTATCTGATGGAGTCCCCAGAACCATGTTTTCTAACAAGATGTCAAAAACCTTTGGAAGAAAAACAGTCCCATCATCAAAGATCCACCACCAGACCTCAAAGAAGGTTTGAGGGACTTTTTAAAAAAAATATGGCCTTCTTTCTTGCTAAGCCACACCCATTTTCCATGTTTGTTGCCAAAAAGCTAATTTTTTGGTTTCATCTGACTTAAGTCCTAAGAGTGTTTGTCAAACTGTTCAAACTGAGCTTTAGCTTGTGTGTGGATGACAGCAGAGACTCTTTCTTACTACCCTACCAAACAGCTTGTATTGGTGTCAGTACCGTCTGATGATGGTTAGCTGACCTCTGACCAACTGACCTCTGACCTTCTCTGCCTGTAATGCCTTGAGAGCCTTTTGCCAGTCAAACCATCCTCTTCACGGTGTTTGGGATCTCTTTGAGCTTCTCAATTATTGATCTAGCTGTTGACACCGACATTTGAACTGTTAAGAGATTTTCTTGCGTCCGTTGCCAGTCAAAGGCTCCGCCCACTGCTCCCTCAGGGATGGGTCAAAGATAGAGAAATAACTTCACTGTGTTGTACTGTGTATGACTGTATTACCCCTTTCCATCAAAAAGAACCTGGTGCTAGTTCGGTGCGGATGCTAGTGCCAGTGCTTAGTTGGTTCAACTCGCGCACTTCCTAAGAACCTGTTTGCTATTCCATTGACAAGGAGCCAAGTCAGAACCCCGCCATTATGTCACCGTATAACATATTCAGTTCTTTATATCGCTGCATTATAGGTTCAAAGTTCTTCTTTTTTTCTCTCACAAGAACGTCTTATAAGTGAACTATACATCATGTTAGGGCTCCACAGAGCCGTGTATAAAATCAATGCTGTGCCTCAGATCTCATATTGTATTCTACCTTAGAAGACAGGTTTTTGTCAACAACGCGTCTCTTTATTCCTTTCTTTGCAGCGTCTCTGTGTGGTTCCGTCTCCCACTCTGGGGGGGGGGGGGGAAACAAAAAACAAAGCAGCTTGTGAATTTCATAACGCGTGTTATTCATATCCTATATTTGGTTTCCTTCAGAAGCCTGCCCCGACAGTTTATCCCAGCTGTCAGGTACGGTTTCTCTGTAAACACATGGTTCCGCTGTGATGAAGGCTGTCAAACACGATGGAGGCGCCACCTCTTAAAAGCTCTCCACGCCGTTTGCCTTGTTGACAGATTTTACGGCAGCATGAAAGATGAAGTCAGTTATGATACAGATGAAAATAATTTACAGTGGTTATCGCTAAGTCTAGATAGGCAAGTCCACCCCCCTCCACCCACCTTTAACTCCCTGTGGTCTGGGAGAGACACATCCCAGCTGACCTCAGTGGGATAAACCCTCCACAGATCTCCACTTAAATATGGACACAACTGCAGTTTCCTCTCATACAGCTGCTGCTCAATCCACTCTATTATTCAACAGCCTCAGCAGGGTCATCAGCCACCACCACCGGTATCCATAGGCGCCGCTGCTGATCAGGGCAGAGACCCTTCGATCAAAGTCTCCCCAAATAGTCTGAGCGCCAAGATTACATCATCTGCTGTATTAAATCCTTCATCTTTTCCTCATTGTTCATCTCTCCTGATTTAACTATCCGCATAAACAGGCATGAATTATTTAAAGGGCGCCCCCCCATCCATCCAGCCCTCTGATTTTCAGGGACTGATTTTCCTGTTCAGGGTTGCGAGGGGACTGGAGATAATCCCAGCTAACACATGGGCAATAGATCCTTAGTGTTTACAAGATAACTCAATTACAGATTCAGATTTTATACCCCCATAGACCTTAGTCTGAGGAAGAACTGGATCGATTTTGGTAGGTGCATGTTGTATATTTCTGACACTAGGAGGAACTTCTATAATCCATAATTTCTCAACCGTTTGTCCGATTTAGTGCAAATTGGAGATCTGTCCTTTTACATGTCGTATTTTACTCCAAATATTCACATTTTATTCCATATTCAATGTAATTTGAGCTCAATAAGGGGAAACACTTGTACAACGCAGGGGTCTGGGGGCTTTTCGTGGATAAAACCTTGCTGTCAGGGAGGACAGCATAGACCTAGAACTGGTTTTGAGGTAGAACAACATCAACCATACCGCCACCTTCAAAAAGCTATTTTTTATTTATATGATCAAATGTTTTATATTAAATGTTGTTGTTGCACTTTTTCAAAACAAATCCTTTCAACGTGCTTCACAATAAAACATAGTGAGGTAATCATGTCCATTGGTAATTTGAACTCGCAATAAGAAAAGCCTAACTGAATAATTAAAACCAAGTACCATCCATTAAGAAAAAATATATGCGAGGGCCAGCACCAAGGCAGGGAGCAGGGACCCTTGTAGATAGACTGGAGTAGAGCTTCCTGGCCTCATTAGTCCAGTGCGGGTGATTCGAACCTTTTTGTCGGACTCCTGGTAGATGTGTGGCAGAAAAAAAACACTGTTTGTGCAGATTTGTAGTGCGGAGGTGTTCTGAGCCGTCAAAGGTCCGGCCTTCTATATTTATAAGAATGCATCTGAATGCACGGCTCCCGCTCTTTGATCCCTGGATTTATTTGTGTCAAGTAATGACACGAGTAATTGAAGCCTATTTCCTGTGAGGTTCTGCGGCAGCATAAGTTATGGTTATATAAAGTTTCATGCGGAGACTTAAAGGAGATCCGGCTCCTCAGCTGATGCTCGGTCACCTTTGGTGACGTAAAGAATTAGGAACCGGTAGCCGGCAACCTGTCAGAGGATCTCAGACTCATAGGTGGTTATCAGATCACAGCCAGACGCAGGAGACAGACCTTTCAAGGTTTCCAAAACAAGCAATCAATTGTCAAACTCCCAGGCCGTCTGGATCAGCCTGATTAGGTTCCCTCTCCTAAAAGCCTGTTAACGGCGCTTTGAATCAGCTGCTCTGTTTGGATGTTTTTTGACCTTCTCAAACATTTAGAGGGGAGAGGTGAAAGACTTTGAGTGGATGTCTCAGCTGAGCAGAACACGACTGGGATACTGAACCCTACATGTTTTTGAGGTTCAGTATACCAATAAAGTGTAAAAACAACTGACAGATCATGAAGGTTGATCCTAACGCTAGCCTGACTTCAGAGGGTCAAACACAGGATTCCAGCTAATGGTGCAGATGGATTATCTCGTGTTATCTAACTTCAGATAACTCGAGATATTAAGTTATCTCAAGTTATCTAAAGTTAGATAACCTGACTTTATTTATCTTAATTTAGATGAAGTTATCTCCAGTTATAAGTTGGGATAACTTCAGTTCAACTTTGAAATGAATTCATCGAAGCTGAATTAATTTGTTTTTGCTGTTTTTTTGAGCAACATCTTCTTAGGTTCAGCTTTAAATCTGACTTGATTTCACTTTTCGGATGAATGTTTGTCAAATATTCAGGAGGTCAAAGATGAAAAAGTTCAGAAATTACGGTTCCACTTCTAACTTCTAGTAGCTTCTTCTTCTTTTGTTTTTTTTGTAAGTGTGCGTGGAGAATCGGTGATTCAGGGTTTATTTTCTCTTTACAAAGCAGAAGGTTCCCTTCAACTGAAGCTGTGAGATGCGCTTACGCTCTTCATCACCTCCTGGATCTGCGGGGGAGTGATGCGTCGCCTACCAGAGACGTGCTACAAAAATCACAGCTTAAATTGAGTTCTGCCGTCTGTGGACATAAATAACTATGTCACGTTTGTAAATGTGGCAAAAGTGATGGATAATATCGGAGCTCCTTGAGCAGGTCGGAGCTCCTCAGCTTCTTGCTCTAAAACAATCGGCAGAGGAGACGCCGTCTTATCAGCTAATGGAACACAGGAATGTCGACCTGTTCTCCGCGCTGACATTTAAACGGATGAGTCCTGCTCTCCAGCCCAAACACAGGGCCGGCCCACTGGCCGCCACTTTCATCCCAAATATAGATGATAAAAAAAAAAAATACTTAGCTGTCATACATGGGGGTTGGGGGGCCGAGTATGTGATGGACTAATCTCCCAGCGTTCTGTTGTGGCGGCTGTGGGAGGAGGAGGAGGAGGAAGAGGAGGGGGGCAGCATCCAAGAATTGATTGAATGCCATATTGTTATCTCCCATTAAAAGAGTGTATACGGAGATTTGTACCCGGACATTCATCACAAGGCTTGGGTCCAGCAGGAGTCATCAATTATATTCTAGCAGAGGAAGAGGGAGAGTGTGAGGGTCCACCCTGAGCTGCTCTCATTAGCATAATCATCCCTGTCAGGTGATGCTGCAAAGAAGTAAAAAGGTTCTCTCACACTCTGGATACTATTGTTTTTCAAACTGTTTTTAAATTAAAGAAGAAAAGATAGTTTTGTTTTTTTGGGCTAATTTGAGGAAGACTCCTAAAACATGCTGGTGCCTCTACATGGAGGGGAAGGTATGTGATAATTCTCACCATGAGAGGTTTGGTCACGTCTGACTGAGTCTCCAGTCTGAAAACACATTATTTTTAAAGAGGAATAAGTAGAATGACGTCATTGAACTGTTGGCTGAATGATCACGTCTTTCGTTAAACCAACCCGCCTCTATAGAAAATCCGAAGGAAAACCGGGAGAATTCGGCATTCCGGCAGCTGTGGCAACATGACCTGGAGGTGGTTCTGGAGCTCTGGAAAGCCAAACATGAGCCCCTTGAGAGTTGAACCTAAACTTATGGGGCTTGGTTGAGTGAAAAGCTGCTGACAGTCTGAGTTTTACAGCGTAGCTGCATCTGCAGAGGACGAGGAGCGGTCCAACATCTCACACAATGACATCATCAGCCGGTTCTGTCGGCCCATGAGGAGGTGGATTACTGCTGGAGTCAATACAGACGATGGACACACTAGCATGCAAATTGTACGAAATGTATTTATCCACTTGTGTCAACTGATAAAATTACAAGTTTGGCGTCATATAAATAATTAAATGCCTTTAATTTACGACAAACAGCTGTGTGTATTTAAAACGGCATGTCTACAGTGATAATAGTCATTTCCAGGCGTCTGTCTGTTAATTGATGTTGTTATTGAAACTATGTTGACGTTACTGTTAACCAGGTCTTCCTTTCTTAAGAGATCCCTGATCTAGTGGATCTAACCGGGTTAACTAGGTTAAATGATCATCCACAATAAAGCCAGTTACCGGTCATAATGATGTGGCTGATTGGTGTATACTACATCTTTCATCAATGATGGCACTGCGATACTCGCATTAGTGACTCATTATGTGCTCAACAACAAATTGCATGGAAGCCGTTGACACATGATGATCAGCCACAACATTAAAACCAGTTACTAGTTCTAACTTTGGTTTTGGTTGCTCCATGTAGCACTTTGAGATTTGATCCAAATGTAAAGTGCATTATAAATTAAATGTATTATTATTATTATTATTATGTATATTGATGACACACGTAATAAATAATACATCCAAAAGACCTGGAAACTTTTTACAAGTGCAAAATCAATTTGTCTTTTATGTTTATTTTTGGGTTTTACAAATCCCTGAGAAAAAAGATGCTAATTACATCACCGGGCGTATTTAGCATTCATTTTGCTTCAGGACCTCCGAATGGCTCAAAAATAATAAAACAAAGGTTTGGAGTGGCCTAGATTAAGGGTGCATTTGATATTAACTACATATTTAGGTATTAAAAATCCACTTTGCCTTAACCAACTAACTCAACTGTTTAGTTGAGCTCATTTTGAGTCACCATTTCTTATCGAAGGCTGTGTGTTACTTGACTGAACCTGTTTATAATACGACCCAGTGGCAGCATGTAGAAGGTAAAGAGTACGGGGCCAAGGATTGAGCCCTGGGGGACGCCACTGGTCAAAAGGGGCCACTGAGGAGGAGGCAAAAACCATAGTTATTGAGAAAGTCCTATTCGATATGTATGATTTTTCTTTGCATATTGAAGCATGCGAGGAGTTAATTAACAGAATAATGTAACTTAAATTGAAAAAATATTTGAGTTTTCTAGTTAGTTAGTTATATTTTCTTTAAACATGATTGATCAAAAGGTTGAGCTAATCTAATAAAACTGACTATTTTCCATCTAATTTGTCAAACATTTTGTCATTGTATGGTAAATATGCAATTTCTAAAATATTAAATTACAAAATGCCTCTAAAAAATAAAATATGCAAAGAATAATGTGTTTTTTTTCTTGGTGAGAACATCAAAATAAAGTTAAATTTTTTTTTAAATGACGCTTGTATTGCTTTTTTTGTTTGTTAAAATCTTAAATTCCTTTCTCACAGCATTGTCGATTCTTCTAGCGCTCCAAATGCAAATGACGACTTTCACCAACATTTAAAATCTCATCATATATAAAACAATAATTTATTATTTCTCTCATTTTACAAGATATCAAATTGTGTGGCTAAACTAAGAATTTAAGATATTGCTATGTTCAATACATGAAACCTTAAAACCCTTTAATGTCCCGCACAGCTTTTTGCTTGAGCTCATTTTGAGTCACTATTTATCGAAAAGGAGTCCCGAACCCGTTCATAATACGACCCAGTGGCAGCGCGTACATGCAGAAGAGTAAGGGGCCGAGGACGGAGCCCTGAGGGACACCAAATACCAAATGAGCCACGAAGGAGGAGGCATTCCATTGGCTATTGGAAAAGTCCTATTTTTAGAAGTAGGATGTCTTTTAGGATCGTATTAAAGCGTTTTAGGACTTCCTTAACACAATTATGATGCAACTTGATACGATCAAAAAAGTCTAATAATAGCAAGAAATAGTGTTTTTTATAATCAAAACTTGATTTACTGAAAAAAGGTTGAGTTAATCTAATTAAAATGGACTTTTTTCCATTAAATACAATTAATCATCAGAAAATAATTGTAGTAGTCCGAACATAATCGACCTTTTTGGAAGTATATGATAAATTTAGAGTGTCTAAGATATTAAAATCGTAAATGTAAGAAATAAAATATGTAAAGAAAACGTTTTTTTTTCTTTCTCGCGAGGACATTAAAGGGTTAAGAAAGAAAGATGGACTACAGTGTGTCCTTAAAAAAACAGGACATTTAAATGTTGATGTGGGGAACATCTGTCGCTATAGATACGTACACAAACACTTTTTTATGACGTTCTCTACATTCTGTAACAGAGGGTACATCGTTATCGACGTTAAATTCAACACCGTTAGAGAGAAATCCAAACTAATGACGTGGATTCGTTACAAAACATTTATTTGTTTTTTAATTTACAAAAAAAAGGTCCTTTCGAAAAGGAGTCCGTGTTCTAACCTTGCGGGAAAAATATCAATGTTTCCATAAAAGCATTACGTATCCATCGCAGTAAAGTACTGGTAGGAGATATATAGTACAAACAAGATTATGTAAAATAGTGTAAATGCTGGCGGTTTATGTATGGCACACGGTTTTCACACACTTCTCAAACCTTCCCAAAAAAAAGTCAAATATTATGTTTTTCTTTTCCAAAGTTATTCAAAAGAGCATAAGCAGAAAAAGGTAGAAAATGTATCTGAAAGAATTTGGAGAAAAAAAAAGTTCCAAAAAACCCCCCCAAGAAAACGGCGGTGTCCCGTTCGTGTCGGCTCCAGCCCTCATCTATCGGACCTTCTCTTCGTCACAGCGGTGGAAAATGTTTGTCAGAAAAAGGCATTTCCTGTTCCTTATTTACAAAATGTTGCCGCATTGAACGAGGCAGGAATCTCTACCCATTGGTAGTGTCCTATGTACAGCCCGTCCTCCTCGTCCTCCTCGTCCTCCTCGCGCTCCTGATCTCAGACCGGGTCTAGACTGTGGTCACGGACAGGATGGAGTTGTAAACCCTCGTGCCGTCTGGTGACTTGGTACCATGGGTCAGCAGTTCTTGGATGGTCATCCAGTTGTCAAATATTTTCTTACTCCTCTTTTTCATCATCTTTTTGTGGCTGAGTTCGATAATGTTGGGCTCCTTTCGGTCCTCGGGGCCCGACTGCTCCTTCAGGCAATCGGCCCGGCTCTGCTTCATGAACTCGCGGCGCTGCTTCTGCTCCTTGGAGCGGACCGCGTGCTGCTTCCTCTCCTCCTTGCTCCAGTAGCGGCCCATCTTCAGCTCGCTGATGGCGTCGTCGTCCGTGGTCATGCCGCTGCGCTCTTCGTGAATGCGCAGGGCCCGCTCCCTCAGCAGCTTGTCCCTGACGGGCCGCTTGGTGATGTAACGGGTGCCGTCGCTGCGAATCTTCACCTTCCACTCCATCTTGGGCTCCAGGTCGTTGGCGGAATTGTGGTCCCGGCACATGCTGACCAGGCTCATCTGGCTCTGGGCGTACTCCACCGCCGACTTCTGCTGGATCAGCTGCATGTAGCTCTGGTAGTGCTGGGCGTGGGCCGGGATGTGGGCGTGCTTGTACGGCGAATGAGGCCCGGAGAAGCTCCGCCCAGACTTGGCGGACTCTCCAGACTTTCTCTCCTTACCCTCCGCCTGCAGGGCTCCGGCTGGCTCCTTGGAGGAGGAGGAGGAGGCTCTGCTCCGACCGGCGCCGCAGCCTTCCTGGACAGGCGACAGGAGAGTTTTCAGCACCCTGCTGTTGGCCCCCGCCGCGCCGGTCGGACCCTGATCCTCGGCTCCACGGCGGAGCGAGTTGTCCGGAGAGAGCTCCAGCGTGAGAGGGGTGCTGCGGCAGCTCTCGCCGGTGTTGTAGGCGCTGGAGCTGTCTTTGTCCGATTTCTCCGGCAGCTCCGTGATGTCCGAGAGCTCGTGGCGCCGCGCGTCGATGCTGGTGTTGTAGTTGCGGAAGCCGCTGTCGTGGAGCATCCAGGACTCGCGGCACTGCTCCCGCAGCAGGTGCATCTTGTGAGCGCGGACGATGTTCAGGCACTCCAGCTCGATGGTGCGCAGCTCCTCGTTCAGCAGCTCCAGCTCTTTGTCCACGCCGTCCGGGTCCGGACCTCCCGCTCCGCCGGGGAACAGACCCTGGGCTCCGGTGTTCCTCATCTGGCACTTGAGCTCCAGGAGCTCCCGGAAGCGCTCGCACTCGTCGGCCGTGATGCCCAGGAAGTCGGCGTCGGCGTAGTCGGCAGAGATGAAGGGCTCGCCGCTGAAGGGCAGGTCGGTGCTGCCGAGGGTGTCCTGGCTGTAGGTCAGCTTCCTGCAGCTGCCCAGCGTGTTGGAGGCGGTGGTCTGGTCGTCACCGAGGTTCTCCTGCTCCGAGCTCTCGTCGTTCCTGGTGCTCTCGTCTGTGCGACCGACGCCGCTGTCCTTTTCATGGTGGTTGGAGAGCAGCGTGGCCGTGTCGGTGGTGCCTCCGTCCTCCTCGTGCTTTTTCTGGAAAAAACATTAACACAGAAAAAGGCTCAGAAACTATGGAGCGTCCCAGGAGAAAGAAAATAAAACCCACCTTGTGTGTAACGTGTAATGTGTAGGACACACTTCAGCTCTACACCTCTGTGATTGGTTGTTGTTCTGACACTGATCTTTTCAGCTGTTGGTGCTATTTTTATAAAAGACCCATGACCCAAGACCCTGTCACTGCTTCACAGGATGTCCTGAAACCACTTTGAGTACTTTAAGTACCAAACAGTGCTGACCCTGAACACTCAACACTCTGCAGTTGCTCTGACCCACTTTCCTACTCATCACGATTTGGACCCAAACTCGTTCAGATTCAAATCCTTGGCCATTTTTACTGGTTCCAACGCATCAATTTTGGGGACGAAATATTGTCTTTCTAATATGTCCCACCCTCTAACACTGATTACCTCATTACAATGGCACCTGTCAATCAGACTTCACCTGTCATAATGTCATTGCTGGGATAAAACATTTTGTCTTTGTAGTGTTTTACATTGAGGGTTTCCTGGGGACACATAAAGGTGACGCACCTCTGGACGCACTTTTTAACGCTTCATGTAAAGAATAGATCCGATATATTACACGAACATTTCAAGTGTTGTTTTCATCCTCGGTGTCTCTCGTATCTTGGGCTCTTTGATTCACGTGCGGGTCGTGAGGTCATGTGACTTAAACCTTAATCAACATCCTGAAAACGACAAATTAAATTCGATGATGATTCTAACACAAACAGTTAGAGACATCATTATGAACCTCAGCTACTAAAGCTATTTCTGCCTGCTAAGCATTGATTGAAGTAGAATCTGAAGCTTTTGGCGATGAAGACTCCTCAATCTGCCACTTTTGTCTTAAATCAGCTGCTGCAGCTTTGAGACTGAATGACGGTAAACAACCTCTTTTTTTATCACCATCTCCAAGAAAACCATTGCTTGTTGTTTGAAAACTCTGTGTCTTAGAGCCAGTATTGAGTTTATTTGTTGTTTACACATGTGGATAAAGGTTTTATGTCATATTAAGTCACATGACCCGCATATTTGTGACATAAACGTCACAAATATGAGAAAGGCGGCAGATGAGAACAATTAAAGACGTGTAAATTATCTGTTTAATTCTTTAAATTAAGCATTAAAATAGCAATGTGCATCGCTTTTAACTGTCCTCTGGAAACACTTCCATTGTGTTGTGACATTTGCAGATTGATGAAGAAGCTTTCTTGATTTGCTTGTTTTTTGTCTTTTTGCATGTGTTTTTTTTTTTAATTACCCATGTGGGACACTGAACAAATTGGATTAGCAAAATATCAGACTGTGTTTTTTATCAAGGAGCAAATAATAATAATAATAATAAATTTAAATTTGTAACGAACTTTACATTTGGGATAAAATCTCAAAGTTCTAGACTGTTGGGCTTTACTCCACTGGTCAAAAAGCTTCTTCATTTAAAAAGAATAGACCTGGGTACAAAGAGATCTTTTCCGGATGAAGGTCAGCGCTCGCTTTGATGGAAAACTTCCCTAAAAAAACCCACAGCCGAACAGCTGCTACCCTCAGCAGAACAACCGGAGTGATCTAGTGTGAGTCGGTGCAGATTGATGGTGCTGCTGAGTGCGGACCTGCTGCAGCATGCTGGCGGTGAACTGCATGGCCTGATGGTGCTGCTGCTCCAGCATGTCCATGTGGAGGTCATCCAGGAAGTCGTTCCTGTCATCATCCATCCAGCCCTCGTCCAGCTGAGGCGCGGGGAAGAAGAAGAAGAAGAAGAAAAAAAGGGAAGACGAGTCACGAGATGCAAATATAAAGGTGTTCCGAATACTTAAAGTGAACATCTGGTATCAAGAGTGACGATTATCTATAATGAAAAACTTGTTCTCAGACTCCCTGATTTACCTGGATCTCCGGTCTGGCTACGAGGAGAGAGATATTCTGGTTCCCCTCGCTGGTCAGCAGCACCACAGCGTCCTCTCGGTTCTGGATCTCAATGCCGTTGATCTTGAGGGAAGAGAGGGAATTATTAAAACACCTCCTGAATGCTACTAAGTAGGACCATCTATTAGACAGATGGATGCATGGACACGTTATAAACTATGTAATAATAAAATAATTGACAGAGACTTATAAGATTAGTCTCTAAGCATAAGCTTAATATGCAAGAGAAATAGAGAAAAATAAGCAAAAGTACACAGAAACCTGACGTATGCCGTCAACCCCCGACAGCAAGGTTACAAGCCCCTAATCCCCTGCGTTGTACAAGTGATTAAATGTGATGTTAGGTCCAAAAAAACTGTTTTTGTTCTAAAGAAAATGAGCTTTTACAATCAAATATGAAATAGAAGATGTCAATTCATTTGCACAAAATAAGAACTAAATTGGAAAAAACATCCAATTAAGATGAAAAAATATGCACAACTGAATAAATGGATTAAATATGGACACCAATCGGGGCCCCTGAGTGAGATCAGTCCAGCGGTTTTAGGAGACTAAACTATTTCCTGTTACGTGTGAACGTGGGCATTTGATTCCCCCCCCCCAATGTCGTAAAATCCTTTAGAGGCAAGCAATGGGGCCACAGCAGGACCATAAAATGATGAAGGTTACATAAACGGAGTCTGCAGAGATCCTCTCTCTCACCTGAATGATTTTGTCTCCCTCTCTAATCCTGCCGTCCCTCGCGGCGATGCTGTTGGGATCAATCTGAAAGGAGGAGAAGGACAAAGCAATCACACCGAGACCCTCCTTCGTTTCCTTGTTGCTGTAATGTTCATCCTCATCGTCATCATAGCGTTTTATATCCTGTTGTGGGGTAGATTGGAACGCCTCGTACCTCGCTAATGTAGATCCCAGCCTCGTCTTCATCGTCCGTCCTGTAACAGATCGTCAGGCCAAGCTTGTCTTGGATGTTGTCTCGGTACAAATCCACTTCCTGTTGAGACACAAACAGAAATAAATACACAGAAAATCCTTAAAGTTTTTCAGGGTTTGAGTGGAAACGGTTGCATAGGAGCTCGGTTTGTGCCGGACGGACTGAATGTATGGACTCCAGAGTGGGATCACGGAGCAGCCCAGATCCATCCGTCACTGTCATCCATCCTGGCCGGACTCGGGGAAACGGCCGGCGTTCTTAGAGGACCACTGACAGAATGAGAGACGATGCAGGAGGCTGCAGACGGGCAGGTTCCCGTTTCTCACGTGTCAACACCCGTAATCTCACAGATACAGCTACAGATAGAGGAGCTGCTGCTCTAAGGACGCAGAGGAGGGGCTGTGAAAGGGTTAACACCCCCCAACATAGAGCGGCGGTCCAGTCCTGGAAGCAAAAACTGACATATTCTGTTTTGAACAGAGTGTGGAGTTTGGAATATGGACCAGACGGTTTCTCTCCTAGTTATGGTGATGCTTATATATGGTGCAACATCAAAGTGTAATAAAACATTTTGAGATATTGTTGACATATACATAATGTCACATTTATGACATCATGATGCCATGATGTCATAAATGTTAAGTCTGCAACCTTCGGAGGAGACTTTAGCGGCTCGGTACTGTAAATATTAGCCAACGCTGGTTTTAGAGGGACAAACATTGAATAATACTCTCAGTACTTTCAGCTTTACTTGTTTGTGTGGGAATTACTTTGCTCCAATTATAGCTTATATTATTTATACTGTATTTGCCCAGGTGGAAAAAAACGTGTTTCAGATGGATTGTAGCTCAGACTGTGAGGGAAATATTTTATCATGAAAACCAACTGACTTTATTTGATCTTTAACTTTAAACATAAAAATATTTGTGTTTTTTTTTGTAAAGACACAATACTTATTAAACTGAATATTATTTTGTATATTTTGCTGGGTTCTATGAATAGGTCATCCAAAAAAGTCTAAAGTGGTAGAAAAGTTTGATTTTATACCAGGTAACGGCGCGATTCATTTGGTCACATGACACCATAACTTTGAGCTAGAGGGAAGAAGTTGGTTGGGGAATTTGCAAAAATACTTAAAGACCAGTTTTATGCTGTCATCCACTACGGCAGGGGTCGACAATGACGGATGTGTTCCAGTAAAGACAACTCCCATAATCCCTTGTCCCTTTATGACACCATCAGACAAGGTCTTTAGCTTTTATTGTTTTGGCTGAGAGACAGCAGCAGCAGAAATGACTCTTAACACTCAATAGGTTATCTATTAGCAAGCAAACGTTAGCTTTAGCACTCAAGTCAGCTGTTATAACGCGACATAGCAGGACGGAGCCGAACGGACCCTCCTCCCGCCACAGATAGAGGGTTAGACGATGTTCCAACATCCCCGCCAGTCAGAATACGACCCAGTTATGCATTTGTGCAACTCTTGTAGATTTTCCCAATAACATCAGACTATTTATTTCATATTAAAGGTTAAATAAAGGCTTAGTTTGAGCTACTACTATTATGTCTTTGTCCAACATCCTAAACAGCAAACAAGTGAGCGGAGTCTAAGAATCGCCCGAGATCGTCTCAGGAACCAGACCCTCTAATCTCAGGTTTAACTGGATAAACCTGTGAGGCTGTGAGCTCCAGCAACTAGACGGTTCCGTTAGCCATTATTATCATCATCACGATTTCCACATCGGGACCACTGCGGGCCTCCATCAGATTGTGGCCCTCCAGCTTCTGGGTCCTTTTATAAGGACCAGGTAAAAAGGCTGGTGATGCTGGCAACCGTCCAATGAACAGAATGTAGAAAAAACTGTTTCTGGGCTAAAATAAAAAGTGATTTTTGATTTTCAAACTACATCATGATCTCTTATTTTCTCATCAGTGGGGGTGAAAGTTGATTAAGTCACAATTAGACTGGCTGGTGTCCCACTATCACAATGGAAAATAGACCAAACAAGTGAAAATAAGCAGTAAAGCTAAGAGGACATTAACAAATAATTTAAAAAAAAGATCTTTTAATCTTTTAACCTTTGAGGTCCTGCTCAGATGTTTGATCAAACACATTTTGAGTCACTGGTTCTTATTGGAAAATGCGTGTCACCTTTCTGAACCTGTTTATAACATGACCCAGCGGCAGTGTGTATATGCTAAAGAGTAAGGGGCCGATGATGGAGCCCTGGGAGACACCACAGTTTAAAAGAACCACCTTGGAGGCACTAACCTATTCGATGAGTAGGAATTTTCTTGGTGTAGTCAAGCATGTGAGAACTTACCTAACAGAAAAAAAGACTAAAACAGGTGACATTTAAAAAAATAAAATAAAATGCTTTACCAAAAGGTTGAGCTAATCTAATTAAAATTACCCATTTTTTGAAATGAAAAATTTCACCATAAAGTAATTTCTCTTATTTCTTCTTTAAAAAAAGAAGAAGAAAGGAGTCAGACTTTAAGTGTTTACATATGATCTAAAATTTAGAGTGTCTAAGATATTAAATTACTAAATGCTGAAAACAAATTAAAAAAATGGAAAAAATACATTTTCCAAAGAATTAATCTTGCTTTCGACATTAGAGAGGAAAATTAACGACTAGTAGTAAAATCAGACGGACATGCTCGTCTAATGATCTACAGCGAGTCACGCCGTATTAAGGCGGGACAGGAAATAAAACAGCTGTCATCTAAGGCCAGCAATTTTGGACCATTTGTCAGTCACTCCTCTCCAAGACGGGGATAAGTTCTACAAGGGCGCTGGAGTTGGTCGGCTTCACGTCTGCCGATAATATCAAACAGTGGGCGTCTGTGGTTAATGATGGTGAGGGGGGCGGGGTCAGGCTGGTGGAGGTCACCGAAGGACCACCGCAGAGTTCTGGATGGCTTCATCTAAGCATTGTTAGCGACCATCATCAGATTCATCACTGCGGACCCATTATCTGTGCCATCTAATTATCCCCTGGGTCTCATCTCCAGTGCGTAGGAGCTGACCAAGACTTATTAGGTCCTGTCACTAATAAGTGATGATGTCACCATTGTGCATCTGCTGGAGCAAACCAGCAACTCCGTTCCTGTCTGGCTTCCAACTCGCTGTCTGTGCGACGGGAGAGTGGCCCATCAATAACTGTGATGCAGAAGGATTTCGGGTCAACGGCGGGGCCCGACGGACCGGAGACACAAAGGCGAACTTGGCTCCTCTTATGAACCATAATGCATTGCAGTCTGAATGTAGATCATCATTGAGAGGAGAAGAAGCGGGATGGATTATGTTTACCTCATATTCCATCTCCTCGCGCTCAATGTCCTGCTGTATGCCCTCCAGGAAGTCATTTGGGTCGAAGTAGGCGTGTCCTGCAGCGTGTCTGAGAAAAGACAAAGAGTATGAGATCAACTGGGAAAGACTGGAATTAAAAATTTATGCCAAAGGCGTACAAAAAAAAAAAAAAAAGTAGAAAAAATTGTTAAAACATTTTTCAATCTGGATCTAATTTTGTCCCAGAGTTGGAAAATTAAAGGAGGAAGTAGACGGAACTGGGCGTAGAATAAGACACAATGAAGCTGCAGCCGCAGGCTAATCACAAATTAACACGCCGTGTTATTAATTGACTCATGAATCAATTACAGAAATCACAATCATCCATTAAAGGGCAACTGCTGCCAGCGTAAAATTAAACCAGACTCTGAGCTCCAGGGTCCAACACACCCACCCCCACACGTATAATAGATGCCAATTGGGAATATGTAAATCCAGATGAGCTCAGCCATCGTTTTAATGCGTCTGTGGCCCCCGGAGGAGTCACAGGGACACGATCCCTTCGTTAAGGAGAAGAGTTTGTCTGTGTCTGAGAGTGAAAATGACCTTTCTAACACCAAAGAAAAAAACTGTATCCTCTCAGTTTAGGAAAACTCACAGGAAATTATGTTTATAATCCTGCAATTTCCATTTGACCCCCCTCACCTGGAAGGATTCTACTGTCTGGGAACAGATTTTGAAGGAAAGTGCTGACTCAGCTGATTTTGGCCAAAAACTCACTTAATTTCCACTAAAATCACTCACTATTCACATTTGACTGATTATTATGATACCTTTGATTATTTTGTCATATTACGGTATTATGATTCTTTTATTTCATGTTTCTGTTTTAAGGTTTGGACACTATAATGTTTCCCCCGCCCCCCCCTCTTCCTGAAGGATGTACTGAAACTATTTGTTTTCTATGTATTTTAATATGTGCAAATATAGAAAATAAACTAAACTAAAAAGACAACGTTGAAAATGGATGAAGTGCGGAAACATGCAAACTTGTGGTGGCGGCGTATTTCCTCAGCGAGTTACAGTCTGGAGGCTTCAGAGATGCCGATAAGACAGAAGTCACATTCAGCAAAATCAGAGCCGCCGTCTAAAAGCTCCGATCCTTTTCTGACAGCAGTCGAGAGACACATGTGTTCCTGATCGGGGCGACTGCTGAGCCAATGCGTTCTGGCTACATCATGGACATTCCTGAAGTTCTGCAGTGACGGATGGGAACATTTGAGGGTTCTTCATCATCTTATCTTCCAGGTATAGACAGATAGAGGACGCAGCTGCAGATCCAGGGGTTTAAAACGATCTGGCAGGAGTTTGGGACCGTCTACCAACTCGGGGGGCGTTTACAGTACCACAGATTTTGGATTAAAGTAACTTTTTTTCCCGAATAGAATGGGTTCTATAATCTTTTTGAAATCTCACCCATAGCCTTCGGTGCATAAACTCTGGTGACCCCTGTTCACATGTGGCTTTGATGCTTCCAGCCCAACAGCCAACAGCAGACAGAAATACAACAAAGGCATGATGGACTATGTTGATTCTGAAATGATTCACCGCCAACCATTGGTGTCAGCGTTTTCCTTCTGTTCTTTTGAAAATCCTCGTGCGAAACGATTGCTTTCACAACAAAAAATTTATGCAGGCGGACCTCCTTGCCGAGGAAGACTTCCATTTTATCCAAAGTCCTGTCAAGTAAACCTGAAGCCAGAATAGAATTTTCTGCCAACTTGTGTGCATTAAAGCATTTGTGACCATAAAGACTGTTGACACAATATAAGTTCTAGCCGTTCTAGTCAAAAATAACTAGAAATGAAGGGATGTAGGTCAGGATGAGGGCATCTTGTACGCAAAACAATCGTTTGATGAATTCTAAAAGCCATAGAATCATCTCTGAGCCCCAACCCAAAATGTTCTTTTTTTATGAAATGCATAAAAACGGACCAAGAAAAGTTCTTCATGCTGGTACTTACTCCTCCGGAAGAAGATACTCCTCCAGTTCTGTCATTGGGGGTGGAGAAGGAGGCAGATTTTCAAGCGCCATGATGTCCTGGAGGGTGATGTCCGTCTGGGTGCTGATGTCTGAGACCTGAGAGTCGTTGGCCGGGCCCACCAGTTTGGGATGCGGGGCCCGACGCAGGACCTGAACCATGATGGGCTCCTTGGCCGTGCGGAAGGCCTCCACCGCCTGGTCGTGGGTGGCCTTGGAGAGGTCTTTGCCATTGACCTGCAAGAAGAAGCAGAGAGGTTCTGTAAGGCTACTTGACGAGGAGAAATGCAACAGTTGCCGTCTTTGTTTTACGCCTGGTGTTGTGATCCCTCGCCGAGGAGGACGTTCATCATTTCAAAAGGGATTTAATTATCGCCTCCGATAATTAACGTGAAACGCCGTCCCCAAAAAGCCAGCGGTGATGTTTCTGTTTGAGAAATGGCTCATTACTGCCTCCGCTTGTTACACAGGGTCGTAGACGGCAGAAGAAGAATCAGACCTTAATTATGAAGAGTCTCTCTAATTAATCAAGGTCATTGGCTGAGCCCTCATTTAGCTAAGTAAGACCTCAGCCGAGGATAAATCCCCCCCGCCGTCAGAGACAGTGGAGTGGGCGCCGCACATTAACCTGAGGAGATTAATTGGAACAATAGGCCGGAGTGAGTCCTGGAGAAGAGGCTAATTAAGTTTGGCCGAGCCACTCAAGGCCTCTGTGTGTGCCGATGAAGGATGAGCACAGGCCCGGCTGTCAGAACCGGCGGATCCAGTCAGATGATTATTAAATAAAGAAGAGTTAAGCGAGCAGGCAGATGTACGATGTCCAAGGAATCAGGGCGAGTGCGTGGAACAAATCTGAGATGTCATCACATTACTGCATTGAGTTTCCTACTGCAAGTACAGGAGGAAGAAAAAGAAGAAAGAAAAAAAAAAGAAATGAAGAAGCTGCCGGTAATGAATATTGCATTCTGGGTCGCCACTCTTTCCCCATTTGCCTTTTCATTATTTTGCCGGGATCTTCTGTTCCACCTTTCGATCGCCACATCATGTGGAATTTGTTGGTTTGCGCTTCCTGGATGTGTCGAAAGCTTCGATGGAATCTCAGACCCACGCTATTCTCATTTCACGCTCCTTCCTCCCGCCTCTCGAACGGCGTGCGTGCTCAACGCAGGAAGTAGCTTCTCCCAGAAGGAAGCATGTTGCGGGTCATTCGGCGTGACACAAATCTTTAACGGCCCCTTCTCACTCCTCCTGACATGCAAGCGCGCCTGTAAGTCCCTGTTTGAAGATTAATTTTCTGATAAACATGTGCTCCGTTTCCGCGCCTGCCTCCGGCCATCGCCGTCTCATTCCAATTCATGGCATAGTTTGCAGACTTAACTCACCGCGGCCGTACACGAGGAGCGGCGGCGACATTACATTTGCCTCAAGGGGAATGAATGCGGCGTATACCGGTGTACAAAATCTGACTCTGACCCAGACAATGTAAGAGCTGAGTACGTATTTCCACGAAGGAGTACGTGTGAAGAAAAATCTCCAAGGCCTGGACTCGTATGTGTGCGCTGAGAGGAAGACGAGGAAAAAAAAAAGATAAATGTTAATGAAGAAGTTAGTAGAAGGTCTGCGCTCGTGCATGCTAATCCTGAGCCCGCAGGATAATTGGATCATCTCGGCAAATTTAAACTTCACTCCTTCTTTTTCATCAAGAATTAATTGCTCGTCTATTTGCAGTTTGCTCTCAATAATTTGACGTTGGGAAACGCCGGAAGTCGAGGTGAGAAATCTCCTGAGACTGCTGCCCTCTCATGCTGGTAATAAGTAAGAAAAATGCCATCGACTCTAAACTGAAACGACAACGGTTTATCCCCGAAAAAGCCCCCAATCCCCTGCATTAGGTAAAGACCGCTATAAAACTCTGTTTCCAATGGTAACACAAAGAACTTTGAAATACAACCACACTGCTGAGTATGAGGAATTATCGTCTTCTTTCAGTTGTTCCCCCTTTGAGGTCGCTTCATCTGTTTCAATCTTCAACCAACTGCATGTCCTCTCACCCCAGAAACCTCCTCTTTGGTCTTCCCCTTGTTTCTCCTGCCTGACCCGACAGACACTATTGTATATCACGTCATGAAGGATGCCCTCTAGTTGGAGGGTTCATACCCTTGACAAAAGATGCAATGCTAAATTCCCTTTGGTGCTTTGCAGCCAAGATTGATCTCGGGTCAGTTGGGATGACAGGGTCGTGTTTGAGTCATACATTTAATGTACTGACGACGAATGGAGAACCTGCTCAACAAATGCCGAAGGACAGCATGTTTTTCCCGATGATCGCTCGTCATGAAGGATTTCTGCAAAGGACCTCACGGAGGAGAAAAATGATTCAGACGTCTCCCTCAGTTGAAGAAAATATACTTTGAATAGTGCAGCTTATTCAAAGTACAGACCTTGTCGCAACATTTACGCAGAAAGTGTTCGAAAAGCGGGAAATAAAAGAAAAGAAAATTGTTGCGATCAGAGTAAAGGTTTGAATGAATCGGTATTATGAGTCCTATTAGTCCTGCCCCTGTGAAAACCCAACCCAGTACAGCTACTGTATGCTGCTACTTGTTGTTGCTGCCGCTGGTGTGGGTTCTAAGCCTCCCCACAGTCACACAGGACCTCACATCCTCGGCCATCGCGGTTTCCCACAGCGGGCCGTGATGTGGTACATCAGCTGAGGAATACAAGCGCTTTTGTGTTTTCTTTTTTCTCTGCATGCAGGCTCCAGCAGTCCAACCTGGTTGCCAGGAATCCCAGGGCTACTTGAAGGCAGCGAAGCTGAGACAAAGCCCTCAAACACCCCCCCCCCGCTCTGGTGAGTCCGGAGCATTCTGCCTCAGTGCTCTCAATGGGGGAGTCTCCTCCCAGCTGTGGAGGGGGGTCCCGATACCTCCATTCACTACAGTCACCTCTGACACGGAGCGTCCCTTTGCAGCGCACTGGGAAAAAACACACAACACTCCCCTCACACAAAACACGGTGCTTCACCACCGCCGGGCTCTCCATCCACGCCGTGTTCCCTCTGAGCTCTAAACCGGCTGAATCCGACGGAAAAACTCGATTTACGTCGAGTGAAAGCAGCAACCGGCCAGAAAAATCTGGCGCGCAAGTTTCCGATACCTCCTGAACTGTAACGTGGAGCAAGAGTTGTCTTTGAACATCCGAGCGTTTGCTCATATTGACACATGCAGCGATGACTGACGTGCAGAAAATGACTCCGTCAGCCTCCGGTGCATCCTCCGAGAGGTTCTGGGCTAAATCCTTTTTAATGACGAGAGGGCAGCCAGGCACTTCTTGAAGGAATACTAATTAAGTCTAACTCGCAAATCTTCCGTCAGTGTCTGGTGAGGAATTTGCACAGCTGTGGCTTTGTTAGTCGCAGCCTATTTTTCTTTAATTAAAATATCACATTGGACCTGGAAAGAAAACGGTGCCATCGGGGACCTGGATCCCTGCTAAGGATTTGGATGGCGCTGATTCAGAGCAATCTGATATTTCAGTTTTCTTCAATGACTGCTGTGATGACTCCGTCAGCCTTCTGGGGGATAATGAGGGGCAACCGGGGTCAGCATTGGTATGGGATCCTCCATGGAACGCAAATCAGAGTGGATTGATATACTGATATGTGAATCTATGAATATGTGAGGTTCTCTGGTGATTGGAGAGATTCTGAGCTCGTCGTCCGGCAGATCACTCAATCAGAGTTTGATGTATGAACCAGTGATGTGAGAACTCGGATTAAAAATCTGACATATAATACAACAATATCTGAAAGTGAAATCTCTAAGCTGCCTTTGATCATTGGTGATGTAAGAACTATCAGAGGTCTGACTCTACAGGTTTGTGTTTTTAATTAACCTGCTGGGGGGGTTCCATTAGTAAAGGTGATGTGAAGTATAAACACTAGATATAAACATTATTAGACAATGAACTCATTTTCTTCTCAGAGAACTCCACGGCGTCATGCCGTCTCTACAATTTAAAGACATTTTCGGAATCTCCCAGAACATTGGTCTCAGCAAAACGTATCTCCCAGTACGGATCAAAGACCGAGAAATTTGTCTCAGTGTTGACGATTTTGCAACTTGTAGTACATGTGAGGCAAAAACAAGCCATGGACGAAAAACCCCGAATAAATGTCCGGAAAAACTAAATTTAATCACTGTGCGGCAAAGTTTCAAGATGCTAACATTACAGGGAAAATGCATAAAATTTTAAAATTGGAAAAGTTATTATGGGTGGGTAATTGGGTCCTCAGTGTAAGATCTGTGGAAAATCTAGGCCTGGGCTAGCATTCCCGAACAGCCAGCCATCCGCTTCCTCATACGAGTAATTCCCGTTTGAAATTCTCTAATTAAAAGTGAAGTTATGTCCAAAAAACATGTTTTTTTTCGTAAAAAAGTTCCCCTTAGTGATTCAAATATGGAAAGTAAAATATATTTCAGGGCTCCAGACAAAATTGAAAAAAAAGATCTAGGAGCCATTGGCTCCTGAATGCAAAGTATTTAGGAGACAAAGGAAATTTTCAGGAGTCTTAATATATCGATGTCGGAGTACAATGTTAAATGTCTGCCGTAACCTTTTTCTTCCCCTTCTGTACCGTCTGCCTTTGTTTGAACACGATGCATCATTTGCACAATATTTGCCATTTAAGATATTCTGCTCCTCTTCACACGACCTCCTCCATCTTTTTTTGGCGGAATTAATGAAAAGTTTTCCAGACGTAAATTCAAAGACCTGTCTTTCATTGACAGGAATAAAACCATCATCTTAAAAAGCCACCACGCCACTAAGCCCCGCCCCCTGCCCTGATCCTCACGCTGAAACGGCGTTACAGTATGTGGAGTCAGCTCTCCAACTGAGTTGTGTAACATCAGTCTTTGATCCAGCATTGCTATTCAATCACCACCTAATCCTCTGATGAAGAGGAGAACATCATTAAGGAGCCAGTGTCTCGAGTCTCTTTGGTGGAACGCGCTGAAGTGAACCAAGTGGAAAACTCTGCCAGGCAAACGGCGCCTTTCAGAGCCGGGCAGAGGGAACCCTGGGAAATTCACTTCATAGTCCAGCGTTTTTAAAGAGCCTAGCTGCTCGCTTCCTTTTTCTGGTCCAATACCCTTCTTAGACAAATTCTTCAAAGTCTGTATTTTGGATCAGAGAGGCGAGCTGACATGACAGACGGCGTGAAGTCTCCAGTGATCTTTTTCTGGGGGGGGGGGGGGGCACATATGATGTCATCCTTCAAGAAAAAACAAAGTTAATCCCTCTTTTGTTTCACCATTAACGGTTTTCTGACAGGGAAATTAAAATTCAAGCCCCGTCCAGGGACTTCTCAGTGAGTGTGTGGACACACACGACTTCTAAATGAGACATGAAACCTGCAGTGTGTGTGGTGGTGGTGGTTGGGTGGGAGGGAGGGGAGGTCCAGCTAGTAGCTGGACTTTGGTCTGACCAAGAGAGGTGGTCTCGGTCCGGATCAAACTGAACTCAACTGTGAAAGCACTCTTCTAAAAGGTTCAGGCTTTCATTCCAGCTGCAGGAAGTTACATCACGCTACCGCCACCAGTAAACAAAAGAAGAAGAATGTAAACCGACATGAAATAAGTTCAAATGTGGCTAGAAACTTAAAAATAAGCTGAATGGAGAAACTGAAACCTGAAATTTTAGGAAAGTTTACTCTGTTACACACGGATGGATGGATGGACAAGGGAATTTTTTATTTAAATCCTAAAAACAATTTCTAACCCCAATCAAGAACACCAAATCTGATTGAGGGTTTCTCCCATCGATCAGTGCAGGTTGAGCCGTTGTTTATCTCTCTAGTGAGACAGAAGACGACTCCACAGTCTGGCGAATGATAGGGAAAAAAAAAAAAATCCAAATTCAACTGGAAAAAATACAAAAATCTGACATTTTAATGTTTTCTTTTTTTCCAAAAAATGATGAGAGAGCATTTGAGACAAACTCCAGATTGACAACAGATGTAAGATCTACAAACCCATCAATCCTGAAGCGCAGAGAGACGCAGCCTGAGCAGATGATGATGATGATGATGGCAGAGTGAAAGTATGTCATGGAATGATTTTTGGTGCGATTGCGAAATAAGCAAAGTTGACTGGATCAAACAAATATATTGCAACAAAACCAGAACCGTGGTTCAGACTTTCAGGTATGAAGGCTGCCTTATATGGGCATTAACCTTCACCTGTTTTATACATTGTGTACGGAACAGCAAAACTCTGCAGCCTCAACCGTTACAGAAGGAAGTCTGAGTCTCAGACTCCTGGCTCATCCGCGTGGAACCTGAACAGAAAGCAGACGGTACACCGGAGGATTGTCTGACTAGAGTGGAACCGGAATACCTGACTGTCCCTCAGCGCCGCCACGGGAACACGGCTGTGAAGCTCAATTAAAGCTGCAGATGGCGAAGGCAATATCAGCAAATGGGCTGAAGCACAGGTTGTGCCATGCTTCATTAGAGCAGCTATCAGACTTTACTACCCCAGACTTCACCTTTCAGTCCATCCTCAGCAGCTCCTCGCACAAACACACACCACAAACACAAACACACCGTAAACACACCTATTCCCCTCGGAGAGCCAACGGCACAGTGAGCCACCGGGAGCAAGTCTGTTTGTTCAAGACGGAATAGAAAAGTTTGTTCCGAAAGCGATCAAGAACAGCTAAACCTCACTGGAGGAAAAGAGTCACGCACCATAAAGTGTAAAATATGATAAACAAAAAGTCTCCTGGGTGTTCACAGACGGACAACCACTGAGCAAAAAATTGCAAGCAGAATTTAGGGAACATGTAGGAAATCATTTCAGTCACACTCAAAATAGCCCCGGTTGAATTTTTTTTTTTCTCCCAAGATGAGAAATAAAGTTGATGGGTTGGTTTATTCAAAAATAGTATTAAATGCTCCAAACGCACAGAGCGTTAGCTACGTCGCCATTGGCATTTCAGGCTAATTATCGACTTTCCTTAAAGGCTAAGTTAATTTGTTTTTGGCCATAAAAAACTTCCAACAATAAAACATTGTTGTCACATCTCAATAAAACAGCTTAAATACACCTATACACTGTAAAAAGACAATTCTTGATGGAGTCTTAAGAATCACAACTGGTAACTCCCTCAAGTATTTTCAACTAAAATTAATAAGCTAGACTGAAAAACACCTACTTTAAGTTATTAAAGTAATTTCTTCATGTTCGTCAAGGGTTTTATTTTTACAGTGCATGACTAGACCACAAAAAGCATAAAAAAAGGGAAGTTTCCGCTGCGTATATTCATCAAATCTCCTTCATAAAACCTTTCAAAGATGGGTTTTATTTTGCAAAACCTAAAATAAGACGCAGTAAATAATTATTAGTTTATTATTGGTGTTTGATGTGATTTTTGTTCCAGCAGCGTGTTAAGACAAATACTACACACTCTAAAAATAGAGTTTTTGGTGATTTGGAAGGAGTAAACTATGTAATATACAAGATAGATCTCTTCAAGTCGATCCATTACCACCGTATTTGGACTTAATCGACCAGACAGGTGTGAAATTATGAACCAAAAACTTTTGGAGGTAAAGCTCCCCCTAGTGTTAGTAATATATTACCGACCTTTCCCAAAATCAATTCAGTTGGTCCTCCCACTAAGGTCTATCTGGGTTTAAAATCTAAAAATGATCCATGCAATAGTGTTTGAGTTATAGTCTTAAACATGAGGGATCTGCGGCGGATCTGGCGGTGCTTAAAAAAGTTACCGTCTTTTTTACTTTTATTTTTTTACAGTGTGATTTGCTGGTTTTCTCACTGCTGTCCTGCTGCCTCCTCAGGATGTTGCTGTATGAGGTGCGACTGCGCTCCCTCTTTGCTTTGAGCTGACAGGAAGTACTGCTGCGCCCCTGTGGAACCAGCCACCTGCTCCAGTGTTTAACAGATGTGACGCGGCACCGGGTCCCATCTAACCCGTTATTAAAAACACACAGTGTCAGGCTCTGGCGGCAGCGTTTGCTAGCTGGTGATCTTTGCTTTGTCTCTGTACGCCGTCTGTGTCAAGCCTCATTACCAGATCAGGAGCCGGAGGGGGAGGGGGAGGGGGGGCGATCGGGCCATCCTCGCCAGCTCCCCCTTCCTGGTGACTGCTTTGAAGACGGGGGTCTCTGACAGTTGAACGGGGGTGGTCTGAAGATGGAGGATATGAAGGGCTGTCTCTCTCTTGTACAAATATTTCCATTTCTTTTTCTTTTTAATTTATCTGTCTGTCTGTCTGTCTGGTCCAGACGATGTCATACTGAGACCATCTGGCGCCTCGACGGCTCGGCTTCTTGATCCGGCCTTCGATCACGAAACGTGCCTCATTAGTTAGTGTCTCATTTGTAAACTCCTATTGATCGGCAGATCAATCAAATTTTGAGAACAGACAGAGAGAGAAAAATTGTCAGAAAAGAAAAACAGAGTGAGTGAGAGAGAGAAAGCGAGACCCAGTCTAGCCTAGGACTTAACGGACAAACAAACGTCCAGATCAGAACCTCAATCGCCGGCTTGTGCTCCGGCTCTAATTAAGCTGTGGGTTTTGTCAGAGCCCCAGCATGGCGCCGCAGCCATTACAGGGTGCTGCTGCAGAGATTTAGACGCCGGGACTGTCAAACAGAGTTTCCAAGGCCCCTACCTTGAAGTCCCTGACAAAAGCAGCTGAGCTTATATCTCCGCATGGTGCTTACCTTCAGCTTTGAAGAGAGGACGGAGGGGTCCGGCGCTGTCAGAGGGGTCAGGTTCAAGAGAAAGGACTGAGTTCGGGCCCTTAATGATGACAAGGAGAAGGGAAACGCTCATCTGAATCGCCGCGTCGGTCGCCTGTTTGACGGAGCTGAGCTAGGTTTGATCCACAGGATGTTATTCTGATTCGATGCTGCAAATGAGCATCTGCGTGAAGAAGTACCGTACGAAGACAACAACACTCTTAAAGTCAGGGTAAGCAAAGGTGTTTAATGAACTGGAAGGATGTTTAACTCCTCCGAGAAATGACAAGGGAAGAAGAATGGGCACCGGGCCAGACGCAGTGATCCAAGAGGATCGGCCTGCTTCATCTGCAAGGAGGAACAAGAACTCCCAGAATCCCTCAAGAGCTTCAAGCAAGAGAAATGCCTGCACAGATTTTACTCACCACCATCTAGTCTAGGATGGAACACCTCCACCACCACCATCTACTCTAGGATGGAACACCTCCACCACCACCATCTACTCTAGGATGGAACACCTCCACCACCACCATCTACTCTAGGATGGAACACCTCCACCACCACCATCTACTCTAGGATGGAACACCTCCACCAAAGTGTGAAGGGCGGCTGATGAGACAGGAAGTCAGACTATGACTTGAGATATATCCAAGTCGAGCCTCGACCCGCTCACTGTTTTTGTTTTTTTACTGACCCTTTGACTTTAGCTGAATAGTTTTGCAGACATAGATGGGACCACATATGTATCAGAACTTTGAAAAAGCTGTGTAAGAAACTTGGTTTTTGTTCTGAAGAAAGAACCGGACAGACTTGGAGGAAATCCCTCCTATGCAGTAGAAGATTTAATCTTCACATAATGTAATGATCCCAAATAATCTGACTACTTCATTTATACAGTGACGCAGACCAGAGTGTGTGTGTGTGTGTGTGTTCGTGTGTGTGTAGCACAACACCTAAAACACCTGAACCTAAAATTCTGACTTTATTCTCATAAAATTCCAAATTTAATCTTTTAAATAACCTTTTTTCTTGTAAAATTACAACTTTATTCTTGTGATATCAGCTTTTTTTTTATTTCTCACGGCGTCCCTACTACACCTCTGCAGGTAAAAACCTTGAGAAAATGGAAAAGGTTTGGTCAGAATCACATCGCGACCCGCAGACCGGGTGAGCCGGGACTCGGCCATCATTAACCAGCGCCAGCAGCTGTCGGTTATGAATTCACCCTCTAGTGTGACATTTGTAATGATTACACGTATGGAGTGTGTTGGGTGGGGGGTCGGGTGGTCGTGTCCGTCCTGTATTGTGTGCCTGCTCAGATTGATCATTGTGGTAACCGACCAAAGATCGTGAGAAACTGTCTCTTTTCCCAGCGTTACGAGACAGAGAGAAACAGTTTACCGCCCACTTATTAAATAATATCGATTACACAAAATGTAATCGAGAGTTAGTGCCATAGCTCAAAAACTATTTCATGGATCATTTTCAAATGTTATGCCCCCTTAGACCTCTTGCGTGAGGAAGAACTGGATTAGGTGAAAGGCCGGTTCCATATTCCCAACACTAGGGGGAGTTTTATCTCCAAAAATATTCGGTGCAAATTGGGTGCATATGAATCTATCACATTTTATTCTAAACATTCATATTTTAGCCACTAGGGGGAGCCTTTTTCCATGGAAAACAGTTTTCCCGACAACTTCCTAACCATTGGTCCGATTTAGTCCAAATGTTTGTGCATATAAATAAGTGTGAGGAGATTAATCTCGTAAATATCATACATTACTATAAAAGTTAGTATTTTACTCACTAAAGGGACCTTTTTTTATGAAAAACAATTTATCTCCATTCATTTGAGGAGCTCAATCAGGGGGATTTGCTTGCATAACGCAGGGGTTTTGGGGGCTTTACGCAGATATTCCCTTGCCAGCATTGGACTAAAAAAATTCACAAATGATTCCGATGTTGCCTCAAAGTCTCCAGACTCTTATCCGAGACATCAGACTCAGCCCAGTGTTGATTCTGAAGACATTTGTCTTAGGTTCTGGAAAACCGACATTGTTTGAGAAACATGATATGGCGAGATATTCTTATTGTTGTCGTTTGCTTCTATTGTACCATTCGCACCAAAGCGGCACGATTGAAACCTCTCCCTCTATGTGTTTTAGAGTTAGATCATCATTTAGCCAGTGTGAGAAAGTTTTACAAAGCTTTTAAAGAAATGAACTGATATGACAATTTAGTGATCATGAGTAGTTGAAGCCCGGAAGAGAAGTCCATAGTGAGTATTAGCAAATGTCTTCCCCGAGTTCACACTGTAAGAAAAACAGCAGCCTGAATGAGATTTTTCTTGCTCACATGTGACTCAGGTCGGTGCGAACAGAACAAACCGCTTTCTGATAACTGCTGATCTTACAGCAGTGAGAACGGTCCGATCGGATCACTGATTCCTGGGGCTTTTTCACCCACTGGGCCCAATTCAGCAATTAGTTAGAACGGTGGACAGTGTCAAAAAATGATGGATCACAGCAGCGACAAATGGGTCACCTGGGGTTGCAAAGAAATGAGTCAATGGAAAAAATGCTTCCATCAAATCCTGGTTTTACCCTCTTACCCTCAGCGGGACCCTCACAGCAAACAACGCAAGAACGGACCGCCGGCATCATTATATTATTAATCTTGAAAACAAAACGGTACACAAGTGAGATTCTCTTCTCTTCATCAGCGCCGACTTCACGCCGATGTCAGATCCAGGTCACACACGGAGATGAATGCGACGAGTCGAGACGTAAAGATCAGATTTGAGAAGTAACAAAAATCTGTGACTTGTGAATGTAGCCCTTAATTAACCCTTTAAAACAGAATCGGCATTCCCGGTGCTCCAGATATCACATGCTGTCATACGGGACAGCCGTTCGCTGGGAGGGGGGGATAAGGGGGAGGGGGGGGGGATGCAAGATGACTAATGAAATGTCATGTTGAGCCCAACGGTCTGACGCTCCCTACCCGGCCTGATTGGCAGATGGAGTAACTGACAAACATGGAAACGGCTGTCAGGCCTGAAGAAGTAGGGAAAACGGCGTGCCGATCCAGGATGATTGACAGGCAGGGCGGCTCGGTCACCGAAGAGAAATCCGAACAAGAGAAATGACATGTTCCGTGTTCTTGATGCCGTTAGAGATCGGCTGGAAGCAAGAAGCGTGCAGGACTTCCTGACCCCGACATTACCACCGTAATCCATTTATCACGCCCCAGAACAACACCAGCCTCAGATTTTAGACGGGAGGTTTCTTTCTTTCTCCTCACGAGGAGAAATGATCAAAGCCCGACTATTTGCAGGCACAATGTGGGTCTTTGCCCCCGACAGGAGGGAGCTGGGTTTTTTAAGGGGAGAATAATGAAGGGGTCCACCGAGAGTTTGATCATTACATTAATTTAAAGCAGCCAGCGGCCGCCCGCCGCAGCAAATGGAATGTAATTTGGTGTGATAGGAGGATAAGACCCGGCTGGGGTCCATTATGGATGAAAAGAACCAGCAAAAAAAAAAAGAAAAATAATTGATGTTTGAGTACAGCACTGGGACTACTGGCTCAAAATGAGAGAATATCAGAATATCAGTCCACACTGAACCGTCTGCTGTCAGAAGGTTCTGTGTTCCCTTCATTAGACCGGACCGGCTATAGAATCCAAACATATGAATGAAGCGTTCCGAGTGAGTCGTCATAATCAGAACCGACGCGGAAAAAAACCGGAGTACGTCATCATGGGTTTTTTTTCCTCTCAGGACGCCACAAACACCCATTAGAGAGCTAATAATAATCATAATAATAATAATAATAATATTTCCCACAGGAGGAACGTATTCAGATCCGTTTGAAAATTAACTCTGTAATGTAGAAAGTTCATTTTTATACGATCTACGATCAATTGTTGTGAAAACAGGGCGAGGGAGGTTCATCTGAGGACACCGAGGGTTCAGAGGGGTAGAAAGTTTCCTCGGATCGTTTTCAGCATCCAGACGTTATTTTCTTTATTCACCTTTTTCTATATTTATATAACAAGAAAATGATTATTTTCATCTTTCTCACACTAATCAAAAGTGCCTGTTGATGTTTTGAAGAGTGAAATATTTCAATTTGAAGTGAAGAAAAACAAAAGAAAAGTTGTAATTCTTCCACTTTCAGAACCTCCTATTAGAAAAAGTTTGACTTTTTTTTTGAATCTTTAAAGTTTTAGTTCCACTTAGAAATGTATTGCTTTTTTTGGTTTGTTTTGTTTTTATTACAGTCTCTCCCTGTGTGTTAATGTTTCAACTTCAACACTCTATTTCTCTCTTAGGAAAGAAAAGAAAAGTGCAAAACAAGCGCTGCTGTGTTAAATATAAACTTTCGCGAAAGTCAAACAGGGGTTAGAGGCGGAAAGCTCCGAGTCAGCGTTCAGCTGACAATGAGGAGGTGGGCAGTCTTCGGCACACACACACACACTAGCAGACACATTTACAGAGCTGTCACCTCTTCGTCACCCCCTCCCTTTAAGACCGGCGTGCCACCTCTCACTGACCCCTGTGGCCGGAGTTCAGGCTGCTCAGCTGCAGGAGCTGCAGCCGGCAACAACTCCACTCCACTCCACTCAAGACAGTGACCCGCGGAAAAGACAAGACAAAACTGCAGAGAAGTGGAAGAAGACTGCTCCAGAAGAGAGTTAGTAACTCTCCCGGAGGCGGACTCACGGTACCTGGCAGACTTCATAGAGCAGTTTATAGTGTTCCTCGGGCTTCTGCAGGGTACAGAGGCTGCATCCCATGGTGGAGAAGGTCACACCATGCAGGCTCTCCCTCCGGTCACTCACACGGGAGGAGCAGCAGATATCTTCTTCTCCCAGGAATGACTCCCTCCGTCTGCTCGGTGTCTTCCTTCCACAGGCACACAATGACTTTGGCTGACTGGAGTGACTACCCCCCCCCCAGCTTGTGGCTATATCTCTCGGCGCAGCCTCGTTCCTCTCTCTCTCTCTCTCTCTCACACATCCCCCTCCTCGCCCCGCGTTCTTCCTCCCTCCCTCTCCGATGGTCTCTCAGCCTACTGCTGAGCTCACGAAGGTCAGCGCCTGAGCCCGCTTATATACACCCCCTTATGTTTATTAAGCAGCCACTCATTGATTATTCATGAGGGGAAGGGGAGGGGGGTGGGCCAAAGAAGCCGACATCCAAGATGAAATCTTCTTAATCAATAAATATCTTTTATTCCCCGGCCACCTTCCATAAAGGCGTCCAAGAGGATTATATCCCAGCAGTCCCACACCTTCATCTTAATCCAAAGAGGGACAAGGCGGCATTCATCGGTAACAACGGATTAAGCACTAAATATTTGTGACTTCTGCAGCTCTGCAGCTTAGTTACAACATAGCAACTCCTTGTCCCTGTTAGCTCAGCACTTGCTGGTGACCTCTGGGATACCAATCCTGCAGAAAGAGAGTCTTGGGCGTTCTGTCTCACCATAACGCAAAGGCAGGAAAAAACAAATAAAAACAGATTCATGTTTATTCTTCTCTTCTCCAGTGCAGGAGGACAAACGTGACCCACAGGAGCAGCTCATGTGTGGAAAAAACATATGCTGCTGGTTCCATTGGATTTTTCTCCATCACTCGAGAATTGGACCGGTTGACGGACAGGCGGTTCAGGTCAGCATCAGAAGTGATGCGGGTGTTGTGTCGCTCTGTTGTGGTGAAGAAAGAGCCGAGTCGTGAACTCGATTTACCGGTCCATCCACTTTCCAAACCTCATCTATGGACATGAGCTCCGGGTCTCGACCGAAAGAACTTGGTCAAAGGTACAAGCGGCTGTAAAGAACTTTTCTTAAAGGTTGGCTGGACCGAGCCTTAGGGAAAGGGGATTGAGCTCAGATGTCCGAACAGAGTTTGTCCTTCTTGTGGAAAGGAGCCAGTTGAAGTGGTTCGGGCATCTGATCAGGACGCCTCCCTCTGGAGCCTTTTCAGGCAGGTCCAACTGGGAGAAGACCACCAGGCAGACCCAGAACTCAGTGGAAGGTTTTTATATCTCATCTGGCCTGGGAACCGCTCAGGATCCCGCAGGATGAGCTGGAAAGTGATGCTGAAGAGAAGGGCGTGATGGAAATCCCTTCTTAGCCTGCTGCCACCCCGAACCCCCCACCGGATAAAAAGAATAGAACGGATGGATGGGCGGTTCTGATGGATTGTTGGAAAACTTTGCAGCTGGAGCGCTGTATTGACCTCCAGGATGTCTCTGTTTGCCCCCTTGGAGAATGTCTCCCTCAATGAAGTCGGCGGTGCTAAGCCACATACCTGGATAGATTTCATAGCAGGTGGGGGGGGCCGGTCCTGTGGGAGTGACCCCCCCCCCCCCCCCCTACTGTAGGTGATGGTGGTATTTCCTCCAGCCAGATGTGTCCACTGATCCCTATCTACCAGCACTTCCACAGGTCCAGAGCTTCTTGCCAAGACGGCTGAATAATTACCGAGGCTCCCAGGTTTGGAAATGTAAAGCAAATATTATATGAAGCTCTTCCACAGAAAGCAAAAACGCCGAACGCGAAGAGTGAAAAAACATCAGAATAAACAAGCCCAATGAACGCTGCTCTCTTTACGTTGGCCATATTTGTTAAAGCAACCCGGTAATGGACCGTACGTGAATTTTCCGTGCTGCCTTTTCTAAAAGGTTTTGGTTGAATCATAATATTGTTTTGTTTAAAGCACCAACACGGGTTCAAAACGGCACAAAGGCTTTCTTTTGTTGAGAGTTTGCCATTTCTATTCAAAATCCACAAATTCCTAATTTACATAAAAACACTCCGATGGGAGTTGAATGAATTATTTATTTTTCCCATTAATCTCCGTCCAAGGGAATTTAACAAAAAGCTTTCTTGAAATAAACTCTCACCTTTTGTTTTTTTCCCTCACACAAGTTTCCCCACACAGAAAACAGGATATATTCAACAAAGTCCATGATCTTAAAATAAGATCCTTGAGGCAGGAGAAGTGTCAAAAAGTTGCCCGGGGCAAGTTTTGAAGATGTGTGTGTGTGTGTGTGTGTGTGTGTGTGTGTGTGTGTGTGTGTGTGTGTGTGTGAACGTAACAATCATTCATAATTACTGCAGGATTTGCTCGTCTGGGCGCTCGGCTCAAAAGTTTCATTCAGTTTGGCATGAAAGAAAAAATAATCTTACGCTCACATTAGGTGCACTGTTGTGCCTGGGGCTGGGATCAGCGGAGAGTTTCCGCCGGCGCTCTCGCCCGACTAATCTTTCTTTCACACTGCGATTATCCCATTCACAAAGTCAGAACGTGGACGGCCCGCCGACGTGAGGAGCTGCGTTGAAGGTTGCGGCAGGCGGTTGGAGAGAAAATCTGCGTGTTACTGAATAATCTGCGGCGGTAAAATACGGAGCAGGGAGTTCAACCGGGAACCCGTTCAACGGCAAACAGAGGATGTCTTCTCGCCGTCTCTCTTTGCGTTCTGACATTCAATTTAGTCGTTCCTAATGAAAGGTCTTGCCTTCGCTGGCGACAGAAGCTGTCATCGCCATCTCTGTGGCGTGGTTTGATCGCTGGGCTCAGCGGCGGGGCGCAAACTTCAGCTTTTAGTCCGTACGAGGCTGGACCAGTTCAGTTATTTCAGAGGGAATGAGACCGGATAACGATAAAGACAAAGTTTGTTGTGATAAACATTAACGTACAGAGTCTTCGGTACCACTTTGCAACAAGACTCCCTTCATTAAGGGTTTGTACGTAGTTTATTAATTCAGTTGTAAACACTAATAAGCTGCTATGACTCATTAGATAGGAAGGGTACCAAAGACCTGATTTTGCCAAATAGTGACCCACATCTATAAATTGAGATCTATGTTAGAAGCTATTCATAAAAATGTATTAATTACTAATAAAGTGTTTCCAACTTAAATTATAACCTAATTATAACCATTTATGAATCTTTTCCCTAAGACCATAAGAATCTAAAGGTGGTCTTATTGTAAAGCAGTACCGGGTTTTCTTTAGAATCAATGGGGGCTAGATGTTATAAAAAGACCTCCCAATTAGCAATGTGGTGCTTGTGCCTTTGATCTTGCTTAGTTGGATTAATCATACTTATCGAAGAGGCCTCGTGTCTCCTCTGCAGCCCACTGGCTCAACTTTAATAGTCACCGCATTAACTAGAAGTCCAATGGAACCAGGAGGCAGCCGCCGCAGCCACATCCCGGTGTGGTTTATAATTCTCCGACGCTTTGTCTTCACCTCTGCTGACCTCTTTATGCTTCTCACGCAACTTAGAAAAATGTGCAATGTCACCAAAATAAACGAGGGCACAAAGTTACGATCTAGGCGGCACGTAACGACTTTTTATTCTTATTTTTCTGTTATGTTAGCAAGTATGCCACCCTTTACTGGAGAAAGTCAACGTGTGCTGATGAGGTTAACCAGGACCTCAATCAGAGCTGAATGTGAGCTAACAGGATAATCGGCAAATGAGACGCACACCCATAGGACAACTTCAAAAGGCACGCATGAAACTCTATCTAGCTTGTTTTTAGGAGCTCTGCTTTGTGGATTACATGGATACGGACAGGACGGATGAACAGACAAATGGATAGAGGTGCACTGACTGCAATTTTCTTTGCCGATCACAGGTTTTTATAAATTCTGACTGGCCGATAGGGATTCCGCCAATTCTGATTTTATTTTAAAGTTTTAAAACCCTAATGAGTAGGTAAGTGCTTTTATTTTGAAGTATTACAGTGAAAGGAAGGTTGGTCAGCATTGTGTATGTATTCTGACTAGTTGAAATGAATGCCTTTACCCGCGAGCCCATCGATTGGTGCACCTCTAGATAACCTGTATCCAATAAAGGCAATACATTGGTTGCTGGTTTATAGCCGTTATAAATACAAAAACTTGGTATGGCTACTTCAAAATGTTCAAAATGTTTAACAGTTGCTGTAACTGACTGGATGAAGGAGGAGCCATAAGTGACTGAGGTACGGTCGCACATTAAAGTCATACTCATTGTCCTCATGTTTTTCATCACGGCAGTCACCTGAATGAACAGACGAAAACCTTCATATTTCAACCTCCTATGTGGAAAACTGCCAAGACATTTAACTCTACATCTGGGGAAGCCAGATGCCACGGATCTGAACGAAGGACAGATTTTCAACAAAAAAAAAGAGGGTGTGAGGTGGCAACATGTGAAGAAACAAGATCCTGATGGCTGACAGTGATAACATAAGGAAAAACCATGAGGTCCGGGTCCTCCAGCAGAACCCTAATGCACCGTCCAGACAGCAGGAAGAAGGAGGGAGGACGGCTGGAAGATTTGGAACGATAGGGTGACAGGGAAAACCAAATTGGCCTCATATTGTAAATCCATGAGGAAACGGTCTGAGTGAAGCTTGTCTTTTGTGTAAAATGTCAGCAGTTGAGGCTGAATTAGCTTCACATTACTTAACGTGAGGTCAGACGACAGAGGCGGACTCACTACTATCCTCGACTGTTCATCATTTGGTGGCGTGAAACAGAAAGTACTCAAAGCTGGAGCATGATTGAACTAATTCTCCTTATTCCAACAAGAATTGTAGAAAAGTACCACTTTTGGAAAAGGCCCCTTTATAAAGGGTTTACAATACTTCAATAAACCATAGAGTCTGCAAACAGACCCACTCCGTTATGTTAGAGCCTTTATACAACTGATCACATGGTAACAGCAAACTCCTACAGTTCAGATGTGGAAAGCATACATTTGACCAGAACCAAAAATCCATAAAGGGTCCGTCTACCCATTTTATACTTGTCTTATGTGGAAATCCAGTATCCTCGGAGCTGGACCCACTGCGAACACAAGTTAAGCATCCGCGACCTCTGCTGCTTTGGTTTTTACCATTCAAATTAAATTATTTTGATATGTTATATTTCGGAAAACAAGCAAAGTCTCTAGAACATTTGGAATCCTGTGGGCCAAATACGTACCGCGAGCCTAAACTCCTAACCACGAGGCAAATTTGATGCAACAGAAAAAAAGGACAACTTCTGTCATCAAAGGTATTGGCAAACCCTCGTGAGCAGAATATCAAATATGATGAATAAAAGATGAACTTCCTCAAGTCCATACATAAGCACCAAATTTGGACTAAATCGGACACAGTTAGAAAAACTATGGCCCGAAAATGTACTTACCTATTTGTGTAAGTATACAACTGACATTTCCCAAAATCAATCCAGTTCTACCTCTCACTGAGGTCTGTGTGGGTATAACCTAACTAAATTTAGCATTGAAGAATAAACCGTTCGGTCAAGCATGTTTGAAAAATAGCCAAACAAAAAAACCAAGAGGATTTATAAAGTTATTCAATGACGGAAACCGTTAAAGGTTAGGTTAAAGCCTCCTCCTCGGTGCCCTTTTTCATCTGTGGTGTCCCCCAGGTTTCCATCCTTGGCCCCTCACTCCTAAGCATATACATGCTGTCATTGGGTCGTATTATAAACAGGTTCAGTCAATTTAAAAAAAAAGAAATACTCAAAATACTCAACGAAACAGTTGAGCAGCACATTAATGGGTTAAGGAGTTTGCTAAAAAGCGTAAAAGTAGATAAAGCGTCTCTAATCAGGTATGCTCCAAACATAAACAGGGCTTAGACTGAGTTAAGTCAAGGTCTACCGTAGACCCCTTAAACCCTCATGTCAGTCCTCCTGTAAGAAGAGTAGGAAGAAGATGAAGAAGCTGCCACACTGTGTAAATGCAGATACCAGATGAGCGAGCAGGAACGGCGACAAGCTGGAAGTGTGATCTAACAAGGAATCTTCGAGGAAGGTGTGAAGCAGACAGGAACACCCAGACGCAGGGGAGGGAAAGGGGGCCGAAACAGAAACTAAATTTGTGGAGGAGTTTAATGAGTCTCCAGTTCCTCTCAACTGTACCGCCGGGGCCCGAGTGTGCGAAGTTCAGTGTGCATCCAATGTGTGTGTGCGTGAGAGAGTATCCACCTTTGAATCACTGGGCTGTGCATAATTTATCAGACAGCTGTCAGTGTTGTACTCCCATTTACACAGCCAGCCAGATTCTGTGCCAACAGGGAGCCCAGCCAACAGGAGTGACAGGCCCAGAAACAGTCTAATGGAGACCCAAACAACTAATAATGCCATTACTAACGCTTCAGTGTCATTATATACTAAATAGAAGTGGATGTTAACACGGTTGATCTGCTAAAATACCACGAAACACAAATCCCAATGTTGATATTCAAGATTTCCTTGAATGTAGATCTGTAGAAAAGTTTCATTTCATTAAGTTCCCTGAGACGGTTTCCAATTATAAATATACCGACAGTGAAATAAACATTTCCTGCAATGTGTTAAATGAAATAAAAACGTTTTGTGGTGCAGTTCCTGTGGTTGCGTTCACTAAAATTATGGGGAAACGGCACATAACAGTTTTTCCATATTAAACCTCTGTCCCTTTGCCAACACCACATCGCCAACATTTAAGGGTCCATCAGGTTTTTCAGGTTAAAAAAAGTCATTCTGCTTTCTGTGTTTTTAAACAAGCTACCATCGGTGCCAGAGGGATCCACGTAAGACAGGAAGAGTGTGAATTATTTGGTTGAGACTAGAGGGTACGCCTTAGCGATTTTCGTTGACCCGATCCCCGGTTGACATGGCTACAACCCAACACCACCTTTGACCTGCTGACCCGTATTTATCTCCAGAGTAAAGATAGAAAAATTACCTGACCTCACCTTTGGTACTGTAAACATATCCACTACCGTGTGATTGCGAGAGATAATAAAATACTATTTATAGTTAATTAGCGAAATGCCATGGCATTCCTTCAGATGCTAAATCATGCCGCTTGTCAACACAGTTATTAGGTAGGATATTAATGAGGAGTTCATATTTCATCCCTTCTCCGGTACCGAAAGCAGGGCTCGATGATGTGACTCCGCTCTTAAGCTCCACCAACTCTGGAGTCCACACAGAGTTCCTGTCACAGGCTAAATCCCCGAGCCTTCATCACTCGTTGTGGCTCCAGCGTGCTGGCAGCCAGAGCCGCCAACCAAAAAGCCTGCAGCTACTTTGGGTGTAGAGTGAGGAGGCGTTGGTGCTCACGATGCTGATGGAGAAGGCAGGGCTGGGATCTTTCGGATGACTCAGACGGTTGACGGGGCGGGTTTAGAGTTGACCACTTTTCATTCTCTAAAGATACGATTGCTCTTGATGCTTGGGCATATGTTGTTTTCATGAAAGCTATATAAAACGCGGCCTGCCTCGCCGTGAAGTCAGTAGATACAGAGCTGCACAAAATCGTGGGCAGGAAGTGTTTGGAGGGTGAGAGCGCTTAATGAAAAACATCCACATGATGCCAGGGGCCTTAAAATCATTTGGAAATTCAAAATCCATCCGGCCATTCCATAAAAGTGCCCAAGTCAAGAGAAGCACCAGCAGCGCAGAGCCAGGGGAGGCACTTATGGAGACAGAGAGCTCTAACAGGAAGTGGAGGAAACAAAGACCAGTCCTGCTCCAGTGGTTACAGGTGAGCACAGGAAACTGAAAACACTCACAGGGGACCAAAACAAAAATCCTTAAGATACATAATAATAATACATTTAATTTATAATGCACAAAGAGAAAGATTGAGAATATTGGGTAGATGCTAGGCAATGTGTTCATATTTCCGTCAGAACGCTGTCGTCCCTAACAGCGAGGGATAATGTCCCAAATCCCCTGCATTGTACAATCCCCTTGATTGAAGTCCTCACCTTAAATGTCATGTCCAAAAAAAAAAAAAAAGGTATTGTTTGTTAATTCAAAAAAAAGGAAAAAATGAAGCTAGCTCCCCCTAGTGAATAAAATATGAACTATTAGAGTAAAATATAATCTATACAAGAAAGATCTCTGAGCGGATTGATATGGACTAAATCGGACCAACGCTTGACAAATTATGTTCCAAAAACCTTTGGAGGTAAAGTTCCCCCTTGTGTTGGAAATGTGCAAACAATCTTCCTCAAAATCAATCCAGTTCTTCCTCGCACTACGGTCTAAGAAGGTATCCAAGATGACAGTGATCAACAAAATTGTTTTGGAGTTATGGGATTAACACGACTTTTCAGGGATATAATAAGCTCGTCATGGTTGTGGTATTCACAGCTTGACCAAATCACATGTGGGGCTAAAGCCATCTGTAGTCCACTTCCTTGATGCTCGTCCCCTCTTAGGTCCCTTTGAGATATCTGTTTGGTTCATGCCCCTGTCATCAAGACGAAATTCATCAAATGGGGACAAATGCCTCTCCTTTTAGTCTATCCTAAAACCTTTTTTATACACACAAAAAGTGAAGGAGTTCAAAGTCTTTATACCTTTTAAGTTCACAAAAATGGCGAGTTCCTCTGTGTGAGGTGTGTGCGCCCGCCTGCCGCTATTCAAACAATTACCCACGTTGTCCGAGACATCCACCTGATTAGAAAGTCACAAAAGGTAACAGTAATCGGGTAAGGTTCGGTCCAGAACACTCTGCATGAGCGGCACTGGATTTTCATTTGATTTCATAATTACAAACTGAAACACTTTAAATACCGGAAAGCGAGTGAAATCACTTTGAAGTTGTGGTTCCTTTTAATCAGCCCCTTCCCCGTTTTAATTCATTACGTGCTACGTCAATCAGCAATAACATTAAAACCACAGAACAAACATTGTGTAGGTCCCCTTTTAGTCATCAAAGCAGTTCTGCTGTGTGTTCTGAAATGTTTCTACAAGAACCAGAGTTAACTTTTTCCAAAACATTTGTCTGCAGTAGCTTTTCTTTGGGATTGGACCACACAGGATGACTCTGTTGGTAGTTGACCGGTTGTCCCTCCTTAGTCCACTCTTTTTAGGCCAAGAACAACCGAACTAGCCCCGCAGATTTGGAGAGGCTCTGATCCGGTCCCACAACCATCACAATCCGGCCCTTGTAAAAGTCGCTTGTCCGTTTTCCAAACTTCTAATACATCAACTTCAGAACAACGTATCCACTTGGCCTTTAACGTCCTGCTCAACTGTTGGGTTGTTGAAAAATGTGAAATAAGCAGCTTATAATATGTTTATAGGACGTAAGAGTAAGGAGCCGAGGATGGAGCCACGGCTAGAGAGACATTCGATAAGAAGGATTCTGTTTTGGCATATTAAAACATGTGAGGACTTACTAAACAGAATTATCTAACTTGATACATAATTCTAGATACATGACACATACCTCCTGCAAAAGGTCGAGCTGTTTTTTAAATAAAAACACAAATTTCCATGAAATACAGAATTTCATCATGAAATAATTTTTTCCTGTTTAAAATACAAGGGACCAAACAATTGGTGTGAAATAAGTGTCCCGAACATTGAATAAGTAAATGTTTGTCATTCTGATGCGACCTCTCCGTGGTTATGGATGGTCGCTGTATATCGTTAGTTCTTGCAGTTCATTCTAGTCGGCCCTAAATGATTATCTACTCCCCACGTTACATATACTCCACCTCTCCACCGTCAATCCCAACAAACACACCCGCAGAAGGAACCTCCAACTTATTTCCCACTCCAGAGCGAGGCCGACATTTACAGGTTCTTCTCGAAGCGCAGTAAGAGCTGGAACTACGTAAAAGCTGACCTCCTGACAAAGTCTACATGTTCGGATAGATTTGGATTAGGTCCTGTGGAGAAGGGGAGGGGGGGGTATGTCAACCTGTTTGAGTGAGAGTCTCCGAGGAGAGAGTTATAGCCCACGGACCCTGATCAGCACTCAATCTCATTACATTACACGCCTCCTCCGGATGAAAACCTCGGAGTGAGAGCGGAGGTCACTCAGAGGTAAGTGACTGACATGTTGGTTGACATGACTCCAACAACCCCATACCCCGTCTGACGGCCGGATTCAACGGGCCGAGTCAGGCTGTGATGAATGAGGCCAGAGTTCTAGAGGGGGCAAATATTATTTCACAGACATCTTTAGCACTCAACTCGCATTTGATGAAATTGCCTGTTAAGCTAACAGGATGTGTTGACCAGTCAGTAAATCTCTCTCTGTAACGTGACCCCCTGCCCATTACTCAGGCCGAGGCGTTGACCTCAGAGGCTTTACGGCCGGCGGAAACCAACCCCTTGTTTTTGGTGAGCCAGTCAGTGATTTCAGAGCGAGACGTCTGCTCTTCCTCAGATGATACGGCCGGGGTGTCTGAGAGGTGACACTTACTCTATATCTGACAGTTTACGCTTCAAGTGTGTGAGAACAAACTTCTGCATAGAGACGAGTCAATACGATGGCAAAGGCCGATCCGAAGACTGGAAGTCTCTAGCTTTATTATATGCATATATATTATAAAGCTTGAGGCATTGCAGCTAGCTATTGATTTTTATGGTGTGAAATGAATGGATTTTCACTCCTGTGCGTTGGTCTGTTTGTAAGTTCGGTTCTGAGAAAGACTACAGAAAAACTACAGGGCGGATTTACATGAAATTACCCAGAAGTAGTTTCTGGTATATCGTAGAGGCGATTACATTTTTTAGCAGCATTTAAAATAGAATTAAAGAAGCCGTTTAGAGTAGTGACGTCAAAATGTGGCTATAGATGCCTTTGATCTAATCTTTGGGGGTTGGATCTGGAGGCTCAGTGGGCTGAACAGAGAGGCTGAAGTGGAAGCCGCAAGAGACAACCGGCTATAGAGTGTTTAAATCTAAAGACAACAAATTCTTGAGTATCTCTTAGACGCTGGCAATAACACAGACATTAATGGAGGTGGCAATAACACAATAACAATAACGCAGACATTAATGGAGTAATCTGCATGACGTTTTCCTAAACTTAGGGTACTGTTGTCCTCTCTGGGTGCTTTTTCTAGTTATCCAAGAAGTCCGACAGCGTACCTGAAATAATATGGAGCTGAGCTTTTGAAGGCACAAAAAAAAAAGCATCATTTTCTATGAATAGCGCATAGCATTAAAGTTTAAATATAGCTTGCTGGCTCTGCTGTTAAAGCTTAAACTGAAACTTCTAACAAACAAAGAAATCTGCTTACATTTTCCTACATTTTTATTTGAAATATGGAATGGTAGTCAATATCATATATTTGACCTTTAAGAATCTCTTTATAGTACACAGGGAGGTGTGGTCAAAATATCTACTTTTACCAGAAATTTTGGACTAAGAAACAATCTAAGTGTTGCAAGATTTCGGATCATTGATTATGCTAGCAGTCATGCGTGGTCGGAAATTGAATTTCCCTAATAATATCCACTTAAACGCTTCCGATGACACATCTTCTCATGACGATACAAATCAGATTGGCCCAGAGGAAATTTAATTATCAGCTCCCTTGAAATCAAGGCGTATGCAACTGTCCCATTCTGCACTACTTATCCAAAGGTTACATAAAAGAGGGGCTTTTAACAAAAGAAATGCTAATCCCATTAGCCTGGTTGGAAAATTCATTTGTGACTTATGTCGATAAATGCACAGAAATAGCTGTGCGGTTTACTCAAGAGTGCAAATAGAAGCATTTGGTGCGCCAATGTGGGATTCAGCAATCGCCATCCAAAGCAGACCTTTGGATTGAAATAGAAAGGTGAATGGAAACCAAAACAAAAAAACATGTTTATTTTCAAGAATATCTTCCAAACCTTTAAAATATTGGTGTACCAAACATCTAACAATGAGGCCGCTTTTTAATTTTTTTTTTATATATATAGCAGGTACATCTCTCGAAAGGAAATGCATTACATGGACAATTACGGGGACACACTTAGCTGCCATGGCAACAAGAAAATACCAATGTTAAAAAAAGGTCTCCGGTTGAAAAGATCTCTGATGCATTTGGTGGGCTCAGGGTACTTCACATCAAACCGGCATCTGGAGCATCTCCTTTGATGCACTGAGCATCATTAACGCAAATCTCTCCAAAGCCACATCTTCAGAAGGAGGACGTTTGATTGGAAATGGCAATAACACTCCTTTCTTAATGGAACGGGAGAAAAAAATAGAAGCATGCTTTTAAGGAACTGAAGCCTGTAATTTCCATCTGGCGCGAGGAACTACCTTGCAGAGGCTGACGTAACGGAGCGCGATGTAAGTCCGACGAGCGAGCGAGCGAGCGAGCGAGAGAGAGAGAGACATCTTCTCCCCCTCAAGAGGAGCAGAGGAGCGAGGGGGGAGATAGAAGGGAATGTAAGGTAGAGAAGAGGGAAAGATGAAAAGAAGGCTATGGTTTAATGAGGCCACTGTGATTTTAGGAGCGAGCAGGGGGATGGTTTGACCTTTGACTTCTCAGATCCCTTGGTGCGTGTGACAGGCCTGGGTTCAGATGGAGGATTAAGGTAACCAAGGGCAGTAATGAGAACAGAGCGCACATTCATGAGCCCCAAACAATTAGGCACTTTGCCCCACGATGGTCCGTAACGAGACGCCTTGGTTTACCTCATGACAGAAGGGGACCCCGACAGACAAATAGAGACGTGTAAAATCACGCCCACTGATAACTCCATCCCCCTCTTACAGGGATACGGAAATTATGACCACCTTTTGGCAATGATGGCCACCTTCAAGCAATAATGACCAAATTAAAGCCAGCTTTGTGTGCCCCAAGACTAGAGCGAGACACAAATGGATCTCAGGTCAGCCTCCCTAGCGCTCGCTCAAAGTTAGCGTCATACACTCGCTTACGTTTGGAAGGAATCGAATGAGTCAACGTTGAGTGATCGGCTTTTATATCATTTATCATCGCTATGTGTTGGAAAAATAACTTTTACTCTGTATAAAATAACATGGAAAAGGATTTTTATATGAATATTTTTGGGATATGGAACGAACTAATGGAATTTCCATTCATTTGAATGGGGAACCTGGTTTGGGTTTACGAGTTTTTTGGTTTGCCAGCAAGGTCTTGGGACGGATTAAGCTCGGAAATAGAGGTACCACTGACTATTTAGTCAGCTAAAAATATGAATATATGAATCCCTAGTATATGACAATTAAAGTGGAGATGCATAATTTAATTAATAAAAAATAAATGAAGTTTACACTCTTCAACTTTTGAAATATTAGGATTTGCTACATGCACCACAAATTCAAAAGTTTAGTAGTTGATTAGATAAAACCAGAAAATTGATATCGTCCATCTCAGAATGTTAATGGACAAACATTGTTAGGACTTTCCATCATCATACATATCATTGTTTTGCAAAAATAATTGTTAGTTGAAGCTAAACAGCATTTACTGAAGTAGGAATTGAGTTTTCCTATCGATGATTCATCTTCATATTAATGTCATAACCAATAAATTCTACATTTGTCAAATCAAAAGACTTCAAGAAAAAAACGTTAAGCAAGGAAAGGACAAACAGACTAATCTATCTCAAATAAACCTACATAATCATCACTATTACGGTTGGCTCTGGAGGCTCAGTGGGCTGAACAGAGAGGCTGAAGTGGAAGCCACAAGAGACAAACCGGCTATAGAGTGTTTAAATCTACAGACAACTAGCCTCGTCTGAATTACCTTTTGATTAAATAGTGACTTGTCCAGCTGGGATAGGCTCCAACCCTCCAGCAACCATTTAAAGAATGACAGTGGATGGATGGAGACACTTTTTTCTAATCCTTACACTCAGAGTGATGGCAAGGCGAGGTTTAACGGCCTACCTGTATCCCGGCAAACTCTCCGTCAGAACCAAAAGTGAGGAACCATTATAAGGTTACGCAGCAGACTAGCGGAACGTGAATTAATTATGTGGTCGGCACAATCCCTTCAAAAAAAATCCTGGCTCGGGGCCTTTACACCTGCAAAGGGGATGTCCATGTTCTCATAATGAAGATGAAGACGTCTCCTCGGTATCATCTTTCACAGGCTCCGTTTGACCGGAGCTTCCTTTGGACGGAGTCACTTTCAGCGATGCACATCCCTGGCTTTTTTAATCACATGTTTTCAATTACTCGGGGAGTGAGCAGCGCCAAATTGTGCAGTGATTCAATAAGGGGACAAAGAGGAAGGTCAAGTGGGTGAGACAGTCGGGGATTGTCCCGGGACGGCTGAGTGACAGGGGTGAGCTCTGGACCTCAGAGCTCACAGTGGTTACTTTGTACCCGTCAGTCAAGCCGTGACACAAACAGCCTGCCGGGGGGACTGGGAGGGGGGGACAATTCCAGAGGCGAAAGAGGTGAGAGGTCTGCGACTATGGGGCAGTCCCCCAGCAGGTGACACCCAACCTCCGTCTGGAGAAAACTTGACATAACAAAAGGAGGGGCCGAGCAGCTGGCTGCTGCAACACAGCAGTCCTGTGGGACGGAACCATAGACCCTTTAAGACCCCCAGGACCCGCTGCAAGAGCCGGGACAACGCCAAACTCAACAAATGGGGAGAAACGTGTAAGAAGTATTGTGAAGGACATGTTTCCAGGACTTTCCATGATTGGATTCATTGCTCAAGCCATAATTGGCAGTTTAAATTAATTGTGTCTTTCTGGCAAATAAATTATGAGATCTTAACAGCCGAGACAGGCAGTGGGTGGGTTTGCGAGTTTCCAAATAATCAGACCAGAGTCAGACCAGAATAAGATCCATGGCACAGCAGTGGAGATACACTGTAAAAAAGAAATCTTGACTTTTAACACACAATTAAATCAAGTATTATTGAATCTAAAACTCCTCAAATTAGTATTCCAAAGGAAAAACAAAAACATCCAAGTCATCGAATAGGACACGGGTTATGCCTCCTGGTTGGCCCCTTTGACATGTGGTGTCCCCCAGGGCTCCAGCCATGGCCCCTTACCCTTTAGCATACACATGCCGCCACTGGGTCGTCACGTTTTTGTAATAAGAAATAGAGACTCAATCAAGCTGTCGAGTAGGACATTGGAGGGTTAATGACTCTCAGGTAGGGCTGTGACAATAACACATTACCTGAGGTCAGATGGTTCCTCTTACAGGGCTGAGCTCGATACCATCAGAACCACAGTTGGTGCTGTGCTTCTCTTATGCTTTTGGTTGGTAGTATAGTGAAGACAGCAGCAAGAGATATAGCATTGATTTGCCTATAGCCAATAAAAGACCCAGGAGGAAGAGCTTCCTCAGTAGAACTACACACAGCTGCTGAATTATTCCATGCTTTCAGGATGGTTCTACGGCAGTTCTAGCCGTCTTCACGGTCTGATCAATGATCTTGCTCAAATGAGTTGTCCTGATAAGGGCTTTTATTGCAGTGGGGTTATGTACAGTTTACTCCCTCGGCGTTTTAAGTATGCAAATCCTTTGTTTTAACAGACAGGTTTATCCCCCGTTGGCGGGCCACTTAAGTCGTCTTTCACCAGAGGTAACTTCAGGTGAGGAGGAGGATTATCCTTTCCCCTGGTGAGTTTGAGATGTTTTTAGGCTAGCCTGAGGTTTCATACATCATTCCTTTTCTCATATTTCTATTGTAATGTTTTTGCATTGCCACTACTTAGTGTTGGTACAATTAGAGGATTCAGTTAACAGCTATAAGTTAGCTATTTGACAGGGGCAAGAAAAAAAACAATCCATAAAGCTACAAGCTTCACAACATGGAACTGAGGAAGCCTCTTGTTGCAAGAGAGGTGAAAAGTCCTCACAAGCTAAAACTGCCTCCTACAACTCTTAGAATTACCAACTTTCTGACACTGGTTACGGACAGATTGTTTTGTTTCTACTAGCCTCATTATGCTCTCAAACTTACTCTTCATCCTGTCAGATTCCACTATTTGGAGGGTGGTCCAAATCTATTAAGCCATGTTGTGGGGAAATTAAATGTTTAATTGTATGGATGTATGGATGTAAGGGTTTACACTTCATCGTCCAAATTAAAGGTGCCGAACACAAATATCAATCTAAAACCACGTTTGGTAGCGGAATCCAACAGCACCACTCTGCGCCTGAAGAATTCCTCTCCACCGAAGCTCACGCTCCCAAGGTTTTCCGAGCACATATATCTCTGTCAGAGCTTTAACTACCCTTCTCCTTCCTCAGTCCACCACGGACTTCTTCCTTATCTACCGCTCTCAGCTCTCATACCATCACTCAGAGGGCTGGTGAGCCAGTGCATGTCCCTAAGCTAGAGAAAAAAAAAAAAAAAAGATTGATTTTTTTTGCAGTTGAGCGGTCGAGGCAAGGAGGTACGCGTAGGCAGTCATGGCTGGAGTGAGCGCTGCGGATGGAGGATCACACGCATGCACCGAGACCGCCGAATAACACAAACACACCCGAGGGTCAAAGCCGGGAACCGACGCAAGATGTAGGACAGAAACGCGGGCCGATACGCTGTGGGAGATTTCACTAAAGCATAATTGGTTTTCTCACAGAAGACGGGCATGAAAGCGGATTGTGAAAACACACCAGCTTTAACCCGGACTACTAATATATAACAGTCAAGTATGCAATAATACTCAGGCAGCGAAACAGGATTTTATACCGGTTCAACCTAAGCCTTCTTAAGAACCTTTTAAGACATATTCTATTAAACCAGATTTCCCTTCAGCACTGGGAAAAGGATGAGCGAAGATCTTAAGCTTTAGAGCACTGGTCTTGTTGTCTTGTTGGGGTCTCATCGCCTCGCCCAGCCACTGGGAGCTGCATAAACCAGTGTGCCCATGGTGGTGCTGGTTCAAGCCCGCATAAAGCAGTTTGCCCACGGTGGTGCTGGTTCAAGCCCGGATAAATGAAAAAGTGTTGCGTCAGGAGAGGCCCCAGGCGTAAAAAACTGTACCAGTTCAACCATGTTGACTGGCCTCGACGTCTAACAGGGGGAACCAAAAAACGAACAACTATATAAAAATATAGAGTAGAAACTTTCTAGAAACTGTATTAATCCCAGCCACATATCAGATATTCCAGATATAATCCTGATATTTGGAATTTGGTTACAGTATATGAAGAATAGGAATGATAATTGGAGTTGCATTTGCAAAAAGTGAGATTTAATAAAACAATATGTCGGACAGAGTAGTGAGGGTAGTACTTTAGTACGTTAATCTAAGCTCCTCCCCTTTTCCGGGTCGCTCAGGTTAACACTGCTCATGCTGGGTGGGTTGCGTTTGGCCTGGATGCTTCTAAGTGAAGGGTGACATTTGCTGGTAGCTTATTATGTCTGACTGTCTTGCAACTCTAAAGCGTTCTCAAATTAGTTTAAACTTTTGTTAACAAAACAGGTACAGTCACTAATGAAGTAACTGTAAAACTGTTTAAAAAAAAAAAGAGGTCCTAATGAGTCAAATACGAACTATTACAGTAAAATGTTATATATATAAGAGAGTTATCATCGATTCAACTCATATGCACCAAATTTGGAGTAAAGGGGACGTTTCCCACAATCAATCCAGCTCCTCCTCACACTAAGGTCTATCGGAGTCTTGCACTTCATAGGGATCCGTGCTGTAGTTTGTGTTACCCTGATCCGTGCTGTAGTTACCCTGATCCGTGCTGTAGTTACCCTGATCCGTGCTGTAGTTACCCTGATCCGTGCTGTAGTTACCCTGATCCGTGCTGTAGTTACCCTGATCCGTGCTGTAGTTACCCTGATCCGTGCTGTAGTTACCCTGATCCGTGCTGTAGTTGGAGTTACCCTGATCCATGCTGTAGTTTAAGTTACCCTGATCCGTGCTGTAGTTGGAGTTACCCTGACCCGTGCTGTAGTTGGAGTTACCCTGATCCATGCTGTAGTTGGAGTTACCCTGATCCATGCTGTAGTTGGAGTTACCCTGATCCATGCTGTAGTTGGAGTTACCCTGATCCATGCTGTAGTTGGAGTTACCCTGATCCATGCAGTAGTTTGAGTTACCCGTAGACACAAACGATCTGCAGCGGTGGCGACAATTCCATGACATCCCCGACTTCTTGGAGATACAATAATTTAGAGGATTCTTGTGGTGCCACGGTACCGTTTGGCTCGTTGCTGCCTTAAATTATAGCCGGTAGGAAAATTATTCCAGTTAGTATAATGCAGTCCAGAGACATCTGCATAGTTGAGAAAAAGTTGGACTGGTGAAACTAAGTGTTTCCAGCATAACTGCATAATTGTCCAGGAGAAAAATTCCTCTGATCCAGCGTTCAGAACATTTTGTTTGTTTGCGGCTGCACAGACACATAACAAATTCTTGAAAGAGAAAGGCGGACTGTTGATTTGCTCAGTGGTAGAGAAGCCTCTAGGTACAAGACTATCTTTAAAGAAGGAAAAAAGACATGGAACAGGGAAATGAAAATATCCCCTTTTATTCCACTATGTTCCGTAAGTCTTTCCTTGTGTTTATTCCTTATGTAATGATGTTTGCACCGTTCCCTCTGAAGGACACACCAGAGTGTGACCAGGTCAGCTCAGAAGACGAAGATTTTACTTCATCAGACTCTTAATGAGAACTCAAATGAATAATTGAGTGAATTAATAATAACAAATCAACTCAGATCTTTCAGTAGATTAAAGAAGTACATAATCTTTCACTAGGAGGCCAAATAGAACCCAAGCAGGGAAAAAAACAAGGGGATCATGACTGAATTTATGACCCCCCTCCCCTAACGTCTCCTCCCACCGCCCATACCCTGGTCCCAGTGGGCTTCCATTAGCCATCTGAGGGTGAAACCTCCCCCCCGCTCCTAATTGAGAGCTACAGGTTGACATGATTTCTCGCTAGCCCCTCCGCTTTGATGGCGTTTTGGATGTGATGAAGAGAGGGGCAGCATCTAACAGCAGGACTGTAGTCACCAAGGAAACCCAACCGGGTTCTGACTATTGCCATGGTAACCTGCATCCCAAAAGTGTAGTAGGCTCTCTTCCAGGGTTAGTCCCATTGTTAAATATCTCTCACATGGAACCTGCAATTACACAAAACTTAATGACCAGTTAACGCGATCCTTCCAACTGCAAGTCAGATATTTTTCCAGTCTTTATCCCAAAAATTGACCGCTGCTCACTAGGCCGTCAGTCCAACGCTGTCCGCATCAACCGGACTTGGCCTTGAGCTCCAGTGTTAGTGGCTATTCAAGCAGCTCAGCCACCACTTATTCCTGTTATGCAACCTGAGCCGGGCGGAGAATGCGATTTTCTCTCTGTCCATCGGGCTTTAATGCTGCTTTTGATGTAAAATGAGTATGAAGGTTCAGGTGAACCGAAGCTTTTGTTCTCGCTCGTGTCGTAATGAGATTATCGGTTCGGATGAGAGAGTTGTGGGGGGGGGGGGGCAGATATAAGGAGTTTCCATGCAGGCCTAAATTGACTGCCCTGTGGGGCTGATCAACAAGCAACAGGGCAGAGATTAGCTCCCGATTACATCGCAAATCTGCCCCAGGCCGCTGTCCTCTGCCAACACATGCCGAAAGAGAGATTTGGATTGTAGAACGCACCGACACCCACGTTCACCGGCAGGCACGCTCACTCACATTCCACCATGAATGAAAAAACAATAAATATGTTTCCCTTTTGCGAAAAATATACACAAGTGAAACTCTTGCAGAGCGAGGAGGAGAAAGAGGCCACGCGGAGTTCAGCTCCCACCCAGACTAAACAACCCTCGGAGAGCTGTGAGCACTTGATCTACCCTCCTTCCACAGAGAGGTCATGTAATAAGAGAGGGACAGAGGGAGATGTCCACCTCCGGGGTTATGTCCACAAGGTCGGACCATTCACAGGCAGCGAACCAGAATAAAGATCAGAGAGGAATAATAATGGGAATCCCACTCAGTTCATCCCCTGACCTTCATCATCATTTTTCCTTACCCGTACTTCTTTATTATACTTCTTCTTCTTCATATCAAGTGAAGGGCTGTACCTTCAGGTCACTACCTGAACATAGAGATAATCTTTTGGACCCTTCAGGGGGGCAAATAGCCGCAGTTGAACCTGCAAATGCATTTCCTCTGAGCAAAGCATTCTCTCCTCAAAATGCAGAAAAATCTATGTTGCAAAGCTACTGTTGCAAAAATCCATTGCAATCCAGCGGGAATCTACAGCAGGTAATCAATTTCTATTTATTGTGTGAAAGATACCAACGTCAGCACAGTCGACCTCGTCTGGTGAACCGCACACTCTCTCTCCTTGTCCTGCTCTAAAGATGTGGGGTATAGGATGTACTCTCTTTTCAGAGATATATCTATATCTATATATCTATAGATATATAGTTATCTGTAGATCTACAGATCTATAGATATCTATCTATATCTCTCTCTATATCTCTCTCTCTCTATATATATATATATATATATATATATATATATATATATATATATATATATATATATATATATATATATATATATATACTCATATTCATTCTAGCTCATCCCAAGCAGGCCAGACGAAAACAACAAAACAGAACAAACATCAATAAGTTGAGAAAAAATGTCTGAGCTCCGAGTTTTTCTATTAGAAAAAAAAAAAAAAATCAAACAAAGCGATAACATCACATTGTTTCGCCGAAAGGATGTGAGATCAAGTAAGGGCAAGGAGAGAGATTGGTTATTCAGCAGAGCTGGGAGTTTGCTTCTGAAGAGTCATATCGCCACCTACTGGCTGAGATTTGAGTGAACACAGATGCTGAGCTGCTGAGGAGCCTGGAGAGGTTCAGAGATTTCCTTTTATTTAGGTGAGGAGGAGGAGGAGAGAGTGGAAGGACTTTGGCAGATGTTGAGCTGGGAAAAGAAGAATGAAAAACGGGGAGAGGGATTGGGAAAGTGCGGAAAAGGACGTGGAAGAGGAAACACAAAAACAGATCAACAAGTGGCTTCATCCCAGACAGGCAAGGGGTGTGGGGGGGGCACACCGATGTTTGCCTGCTAGATTCTACAGCAGGCCATTAGTGTGGACTCTCCCTCCCCGCCCCGACAACTTCTGGTATTTGACCACGCCTCCGACCTCACTTCTGTCCTCCAATCAGGTGGCACCTCTGCGACCTGCGAGCGTTTGGGTGTCTCGGGAGCCCAGCTGGTTTTGTCAGCAGTGGGAGGAGAGGTTGGAGGAAAAAGAGGGAAAGGAGCTTAGGGAGCTGGAGCCATGGCTCCAGTCTAGCATGACTCAGTCTGGGTGCATCCATGCCCGTGGGGAAAAGACACAAAGCCTGTACCAAAACACGCTGTTCTCACTCCTTTTCACCCTCTGTAATTAACATGTTCAGATGCTCACTTTCCCCCTTTAATGAGCATTTCCACGCCAGATAAACGGCAAAAGGCACGAGGGAAGCCGGATAAGCATTAATGTAGGATTGTTTCCCCTACAAGCAGAGGGGTGAAGACATGAGCAAGTGCTGCATCCTCGCTCCAGAGGCTCTGCTGTAGCGTGGACTGAAGAATGTGACGCACAGGAGAGAGAGAGAACAGACTGGATGACATGAGAGGGGCCAGAGCTTTTACAGCCCCGGGGGGGACGGCCCACCTGTTCAAACAGCCAGAGCTATCCTGAGGAAATGAAAACTTCCATCTCTGCAGAGCTGAGCAGATCCTGCACACTAAATCCCTTTCACTTCCCTCACTGGCTGGCTCACTATCTTCTGTTTCAACAGCTGGCCCCAAAACTATCTTTCCCTGCCTATCTGCACATCTCGGAACCAGCACAGGTCCAGATACAAATCCTCTAACTCGTTCAGGTGGAAAATGAAAGTCTTAAATTTCAGGGTTTTCTACGGTGCCTCACATAGACGCCTGTAAAACTTACGGTATGCAACTTAAAAGTGGGTCACTCGCCCACCCGAGTGAAATTGCTAATTATTCACCAGACCTCTCGCCCCAGCTTTGTTGAACCGGCTAAACGTATGAGGCGCTGCAGAGGTCGGAGTCCTGAACACAGGGCCATGGATGGGTGGCCAGGAGGACAGGGAGTGACAAACACAAACTGTGACTGACATTGGCCGGTCGTTGCTCGGACCGAGGCGTGGGATGACTCCCGGGGTCAGGCTGCGGCTGACATTCTGTCTGTTCTGTTTTCAGACAGCAGAGAGTAGGTGCTTGATGCAGCACTGACAAAAGAGATGTAGATTTAAAATGTTACAAACGGCTTATACCTGAACATTTATGATTTAGTAGGTTCTGCTCACGATGCCAGAAACAGGTTGAAAAGGCTGCAGGGCACTGCGTTGTTTGACTTTGTTGTTAAAATTTGACAAATGGGTGGGCATAAGAATTTCTGCACAACTTCCCCCCCTTGAGCAAAAGCAAATGTCTGGCAGACTCAGGGTATTAACCTTGAGTCTCCGTCTCTTCCCCGCCAGTCTCTGCCTTATCAGCAGACGCAGACTCTTGGCGTCGGACGAGGCAGACTGCGATACCTGGGAATAAACACCACCTTAACTGCACCCATTGCCAAGGAGATCCCCTCAGGGGGGTAGGCCTATGAAATACCTGACAATTGGGGAAGAGTCTGCCAACGGGTGCCATCATCCCTTTTTATGAGCGACTAATGCACTCCCATGCGCTTGTCAGGGCGGTCCGTTATAAGCGCCGCTCACTTATTCCTCTCATCTGATGACTCATGCTACGGAGCGGGAGGAGGAGATGAATAGGAAGTCCTGTCAAATGTGTTCCGTCACCTCTTCCCTTCACCTCCGGTTGAAGCCTCTCAGTACGAGGGTGGACGCGAATGATCAGAGCTGGCCGCGTCCCGGCGGGATTTTGACAGTGAAGAGGCACCTTGAGTTCTTCTGGGCTTCCACCAGAAACCTCAAATTACACCTTTCACAGGAGTCATAAATCAGAGCTTGTTGGTTAAATGCTTTCGTGTCAGACGTAAAGCAGGAGCCTGACAGGTGGGGAAAAGTGAGTCACGCTGTAAAAGGAAGGGAATGAATTTAACTGCCGTCGGGAGCCGTCGTGATAAAAAATTCTCAACAACCTCCTGTGACATTCTCCTTTCACCCGGACTATCATTTCTGACACGCTGCTTTGGGGGGAGTTAAATGGCTCTGAAGCTGTGGGTGCGCACTGTGACCAGCAGGGGTCGCTCCATCCCTCTGGTGTTTCAGAGATCAGGGCAAGGCCAGCTGGACAGGAGTCAAGAATGGTCTTTATTCCAGTATAAACACAGCCTGCATGGCACACGCACCTCCAGCGGATCTACCCGCCACCTTTTAACGGGCAACTGTTCCAGTTACGTTTTAAACGCATTAATGAATGCTTTATAGAACGGTCACAGATGGCACAGAAACTTGTAAATTCCTTCTCATTTGTTAAAGCAACCGCCAAAATATGCTTTGGTTTTTTGGACTATTAATAGAATACAGCGCCAGGATTGCTCTGGATAACAGCATCGGGAATAAGGTAGACAAGGAGCAATACACTGTCGGGCTACATTATAACGTAAGAATATAATCGGCTTGTGTTTTTTTCGGACTAGCAGGAGCAGCAGCCTCAGCAGATGCTGGTGACAAACGTATCCCTTCTACTAGAAGAGTGAAGGAGAGCAGCGAAGAGCGTGGGAGGGGGGAAAAGCAGAAAAATAGAAGAGGAAAAAAAGCAGTTGGATGTTTAAAGCCTTTTTTTGCTGATCCCGTGGGGCATCGCAGGGGCAACAATGGCGCAGGGCTCACGGTTGATATGGGCCATCATGGGCACATTCTTACTTTTCCAGCAGGCAGACAGGAAGCACCTGGGTCCAAGGGCCAGAAAATGGTGGGGGGGGGGGGCTGTACCCCACCCAATATAACACATCATCAGCTACAGCAGAAGGATCTTGTGCAGGCTCCATGGCTGCAAGCAGCACTCCCTGGCTGCCTGTGTGTAAACAAACATGCCTCCTCGGCTTGGGCAGTGGCAAAGGGGGAATAGGTCCTTTCACTCCGCTTCAACCCCCAGGCACAGAAAACACGGAGGAAACCAGCGGCATGTGTGAGACGTGTGGCTTCTTTACACTAAAACCTTTGACGAATTGAAAGGTTTTTCCCTCAGCTGGGCTGGAAATCCAAACCCTAGCAATCCGCGACCAGAAAGATGCGGAAAAAGCGGGTCGTATGATGCACATGACTGTTGGGTTTTGGGCAGGGCGCAACTGGCAGGGTGGGAGCCCGATTGATCCGGGGCATGACTACTGTAGTTTGCGCTAGGTTGGTTTTTTGGTGAATGTGTGGCTGCTCCCGCTGGGCTCAATGGGGGATGCGAGGCTGGCCACAGCAGCCAGAGGCAAGTGGCCCAATGTAAACAACTCATTCTGTCGGTGAGGCTGAGGAGCTGCCGTAATTACCGCTTGTCGTGCGAGGATGAATAGAGATTTAGAGAAAGGGAGGAGAAGAAGGTTGATACGGAGGAGGACCGAGAGGTCGGAGCGCGGGCCACGGCTCCAAACCCTCGCATCGATCCTTATCTATCAGAGATTCCCTGAGAAAGAATTATACAGAGAACAGGCCCAGCCAGGGCAGCGAGGGCAATTCACACCGGCGATGCACTCGGAATCCCAACACTTCTTGTTACAGTCTGTGCTCCAGAGGCCCTTTGGCAAATCAACTCAAGTGCTACCGAGAGCCAGAATGCCGAGAAATAGTTTAGAGAGAATTCTCTTTCCTGCTAGAATGGACTCACCTAAAATAAATAAACAAAACATCTCCTGCTCTCGCGTGGTTGTGACCCGATGTGCCTTAAGAAACGATCCGTGTGGCCTTCAAGTCGATGAACACTGAAGTACTCCTCAAGCTGAGGAGTAAAAAGAAATGGGAACTGAACCGTGTTGCCAGCGACACCTAAAAAGCGCAAAGACTTTTGTGGTTTTTGCTGATGGTTTTCTGCTCGCATAACAAAGCCCCCCACAACAAACCCCCCAATTCTGTCCAATTAGCGCCCGCTTTTTGCAGGAAGCAAACCTTGATCTGAAGTGAAAAACAAGTGAAAATCACTCCGGGGGAAGGAGCTCCTACAGCCCTTGATGCGGGGTTACTCTTTAACTCGGAGTAACAAGTTACGACTTCTGTGTAAATGATGGAAGAGCTTAATATTCTCTCAAACCGCCGAGTGTCATAAAAGACTCTCCATTGTCAGCCGCAAGCTGAGCGAGGAAACCTCAAGAGGCTTCTTTCACAATAAGGTTCAAACTATGGTGAAATGTTTCGTGTTCCCAAAGACTCGGAAAAAAATGACAAACTTACCATCTGCATTTTCCAGGGTGCATAGTGATGTGCTTATTTTGTTTAATCAACAATTCAAAAATTCAAGGATTTTTCTGGTACGTGTAACGGAAGGTTTGGATCCCTTTTGAAGGTCTTTCCGTCACCAAATGCGTCTCTGTGTGTCATTTGTGCCCTGACGTAGAAGTCCGAGGTCTCCAAACCCCCCTCAGACTAACTACTAATTACCTCTTTGACTCTTTCTCTGATCTTGGCTAGGCCTTTTACTCTAACCCAGCTCTGATTAACAAATTAACAAGCTCAGGAATTTAGCCTGGCTTCAGGTTGGCAGTGAAGGAGCAAACGGCCCGACTACAGAAGATTAAGCCTCTTTCATGGCCAGATTACAAAGCATTTAGCCCTCCTGGTGGAGGCAGGGTCTGCGTTTGTGGGACTCAGATGGGGAAGGGGCTTCAGGTGTGCCCTTGAAGATTAACGCAAAGCCCTTGGTTCTAAAAGACAGGCTGACCGTCGCTCCTGTGTCGTCTTTGAAGTGCGATCAGAAAGGCGAATAAATCAAACCCCCCGCCCCATCAGAAGGATCCCCAAGAGGGTCGAGATCCATGCAGAGCCTCCTAGAGAGTCAGCAGTGATCAGGGGGATCTGGATTAGAGCCATCCGGCGTTGAGTTCACCCTCCTTTTCACTAAACGGAGCCTCACACAGCTTTGCCAGCAGCCAAAGGTACGAGGAGAGTCTTGTAAATAAGGATTTAAATAAGTGCTGAGACTCGGTGAAGCGCAGAGTTGCTTCATTATCAAGTTGCTGCTAAAGCGAGGATGTGGGGTTGCGAGGGGGTAGCGGGAGAACGGAAAGGCTAATTAAACAGAAGAACCCCCAGAGCACGGAGATGAAGAGACGAGGGGTAAGGAGGTAAACATAGGGGGGAGTTGAAATATGCATGACAGCTGCAGCTTGGGGATCACCTATGGAGCGGCGAGGGATGTTACTGATGGACATGTCTGACATTGTACTAACAAGCAGCCAGCAGACTGTGCAGCTCACATAAACACACTCAACACACATGTGAAAACATTCCTCAACAGAACACAGACTTGCTGTTGGGAGAACTCTCCATTGGCCACAAGCTACCTCAAACTCTCACCTGCCTACTTGGATTCATAATCCTCTCAATGGCCATTGTATCGAATCCCCTTTTCATAACATTCAGGGATGGCATTCTGGCGAGATAACCACTTCCCATGAGCCTCTCTGCAAAATGAAATTGCTTTGCTGCTATTGTAAGTAGCTCCATATCAACCAAGATTGAAATGAACACAAGTCTGAATACAACCTTAATTCTCTTAAGCCTTAAGTCTTAATTCTCTGCCACTTTCATATATGAAGGAATGTTTTGTCCTCTCATCCTGTTGTCTTTCTGTTTGAAGTAAGGAGAGGACGTAGTCATCGAGTGGCACTTGAACGCAACGGGACGGTGCCCGGCAGGAAGTGTCGAAGGAAAGACGCTATCTAATTGCGTTAAGGGAAAATTGCCATGTTTTTTTTTTTCTTTTTAGCTTTCTCCGTTGGGAAAACTCAGGAAATCTTGGCCTCTACTTCATCAGTCCTAACCGTTCTTTCATAAGTAGAACTCTTATAGACGAGTCCCTTCAAAGTGGAAAAACAAAACCTACCTTTGCGGTTGGATTTTATGTACATGTAAATTTCAACTCTGACATGCGTAATACGAGGATTGAACCTGAAGGCAGAAAGAACTTTATTTATCCCCACGGTGAAATTTGGGCATTACAGCAGCTCCAACGTTGTAAAGTTACAAAAAAAGGAAACAATAAAGACATATAAACCTGTGTATGTGAAAAAACACAAACAGACATGCATTAAATCAAATTAAATAACGATAAAAAGGGAAGAAATGTGACAAAACAGTTCAAAAAAAAAAAAAAAAAAGCAGCAGTATATGCAGAGCATGGTGGAATAGAGGAAAGTTCTTTTTTGTGGGTCCTCTCACAAACACAGCCAACGAGGCAAACACTTTGTTCTGTCTGAGTAATTCCCATCTGACCCAAAGCTTGGTTCAGTTGCTTCATGAGGGTTTTTAAACATGGTGAAGCATTCTCTGACCAATCCCTGCCCCGTGTAAGAGGAATGCACCCTCTGGAGAGGGAGTGGGGGGGTGGGTGGTTTACACAACGTACTAACAGAAGACTTGTATCCATTGAACTGGGTTCCCTCCAGCTGTGCTCCAGTCCAATGGGGTTAAATTAAAGCCAAGTTACACAGCTTACTGCGTTGGTGCTCTCGTTAAAGCCCAGGACTCTTGGTTACAGCCGCCTGGCTCTCTTGCTAATGATCGTCGTTCAGATAAGTGTCAAAGACACTGCATTCATCTCCAAAAAACGATTTAACTAGGGATGCTTCGCTGACTCTTGAATCTGGATTTGACTGTTTGGAGGGGGCGAAGTGACATTTGAGCCAGATCTCTTAGCATGTCGGCAGCCACTTATGAATTGCTGTCGTTTTAAATTGTCGCCCCCTTGATCTGCTGATGCCAAGTTGCGCCCATCATTCAATCTGATGAGCTGGAGCTGCGATCTCATGAGCCATAGCTGTGATCTCTCTTCTTCCGACCCCTCGGGAGCATCATCGACCAATCAGAGAGTTCCCCGAACTCCGGATTGATTCAGGGGATTTGGAGAGAGAGAACTGATAGAGAGTACAATGGATAGAAGGAGCGACGCTGATGAAGAACACACAAGTTCAACACAGAGGATGGTAGCGGAGCTGCCAGCCAGTTACTCGGAGATAATGTGGATGAAGCACAATCAGGGTGGCAGATGGCACCGATAGCAAGGAAGTGTTGGGGAAAAGTGAAACGTGGAAGGCTAAAACGAGACTCATTATCACCTTTCTCTGACTCATATGGCACATCACCCCCCTTTAATCACCACCTGTGCACATTGGCTTCTCGTCTGACAACGGCGCTTTGCTCTCCCAGCCTGGCCTCTAGAGTCACATGGAAATAGGTATTTCTTCATCTGTCCGTCCATTTTCTTCTGCTTATCCAGCGTTGGGTCTATGAGTCAGCAGACTGGGAAGGGTTTTTCCAGATGTCCCTCTCCAGCTCATCCTCGGGGATCCAGACGCAAGCTGATCGTCCCTCCAGCCAGATCTAGGTTTAGCTCCGTACCTCCGATTACCAGCTATCAAGACCCCCCAACCGTTTTCATTGGACTTATTTGTGGAGTTCATTAAATCCCAATTCTTGTAGTTTGTCTTAAAAACAAACTCTCTGCTGGGGTCCAGTTCATTGAAGCCGGCATGATGCAAGTAAGTTACGATCCCAGAAATATCAGATGGTTGGGGCATTATATATATCTAGATATATAAATATTTATTTGAATACTGAATATTCATTTCTGTAGTTTATGCTTTTATCTTTATCAGTCTTACCTGTTCACCACCGTGTTCAGGCGGCTTTAATGGTTTTAAAAGTGCTATAAAAACAAACTTTAGCTGGACTTGATTATGCTATCCAACTGATACTAATTGGAATATTTGGGGTCCATGTAAAGTGGTTCCTATTGCCAACACCAACCTGAAGGGCTATAGTTCACTATAACTGAACAAATACAACAATTGACAGCTATTTTAATCCGACGCCGGTCCTTGAGGGTCCAATATAGATTCTTGAATGTGGGGTGCGGAATTGTCGTAGATGATAATCACAAGGTAAACCTTTTAAAAGACTAAAGCTTTAATGCTCAACTCTTGCTCGGGTGCTGATTTTGCTAGAACTATCCAAGCCAGTATCCCTGTGCTCTCGAGGCGACGCGGTGCCCTTTCCTAAAATCCCGCACAACGTTTAATCAGAACTGCTGCAGCCCTTATCCTGCACAACCCATCCACTGAGTATTTAAATGGCAGCCCAGCCAACATCAGACTGTATAAACAGCACAAATTTAGAATACGTAGTGCAAATCCGGTCGACGGGACAGCCATGGTTTTGTTGACCTTCCAGAAAAAGATTAATTTCAGATTGTTTCATTGAAGCAAATGCGATCACAAGTGTGTATACATACTGAGGAGTACCTCAAACTCCGCTCGGTTGTAAGCCCCTAAATGCAATTGAGAGTAGTTAGCAGCCAAGCGAGGCTGAATGTGATCCCTATCTGAGGTCGTGACTGTGCGGTTTTGTGTAAAGGAGAATATGAGCAAGCCAGCAGAACTATCAACGTTTAAGGATGTGTGGTCTGGCAAAAGCGGATGAAGGTTTGGAAGGGAAATGAGTTTGAATGTCAAACTGCACAACACGCTCTGCCTCACAATCCCAACAGTCGGGTTGGCTGGCCCTCTGGAGAACCGAGTTCAAGCGTTCTTTTTCAACCGAAGGAATACCAAAATACACCCTTGGCGTGGTCTACGGGTGACACAGCTGTTTCTTCCGAGGAGAGGCAAGCCTAATGGTCGAAACAGTGATGATGTCAGCCGCCATGACAGAATCGGTCGTGAAGGAACGTGAATGGGTCTGAAATGTGGTGAGATCTGGGGTCAGGATGTCGCACACTTTAAAAGGTTGTCTGCCGTGCTCTCACTCATGTACTCCAAACCCAAGTCTGGATGGAAAGGCATGTTATGGCAGAGCAGTAATTTCCTCTTCTGCTCTTGACGTTGTGCAAAGACAGCACCATCAGGATTTATCGTTCCGTACGGTACGCACCGCTACATCATTCTCGCGTCTGGAAAAATCGCGCTACTGTGCAAAAAACTTTGCCTTCCAATTTGGAGAAATGGCTGCAGCTCCACTTCTGTCCTGCGGTGATAAATTACTACAATTTCGCCCCATTGTTGACTTTGTTCATTGTTAATGATAAGGGTTCCTACAACCTCCCCGCAATGTTAGCGTAAACAAGCTTATCTTTAACAACCCCCTGTCATCCACCCCTCCTCCGCTCCCTGCTGCGCCCAGGATGTGGTGAGGTCTGGGTGAGGCAGGTGGGTTATGTAAGCGTGAGAGTTATGGCGTTTTACAGGGTAGTGTGTCAACGTGTGTGCTGAGGAAAAGTGAGGTTTCAGCAGGAGATTCTTCACGGTCCTTCTATCACAACAACAACAAAACAAAAAAACACACACAGCATAGTTAAAATGTCTAGAGCTTCCTGCTCTGTCTGGACAGATACCGACTTCTCCTTCTCACAATGAAGACGTTTAGAGGACGCTTTTACTGAACGTGACTTAAACAGGTCTTATGAATAAAGAGGATAATAGATCGTGCAGTAGAGCAACAATGAACACCCATGAGTTAAAGTCCTTCACCCTCCGTGTTATAGATGGTAACTGGATCTCCTCTTGAGTTCAGAAGGTCGGGACCCCCATGCTTCATTCTGTCTTTCTAAAATGTCTTCTTATAGCTGTAGCAGCTTCTTAAAGCTTCTAGATGTGTGTCGCTCGCTAAACACATTGTCTAAACATCAGTCCGCTCTTGCATAACCACTTTGCCTGCTGCTGTTCATACACCCAGTGGTTTCAACACTCATACCACCTCTACCTGAAACGTGGAACGACAATGACCTTCCTTTATGCCTTTGCAACATTTATACAGAGCGGTGAAGCTGCTTGTACCCCCTGTTTTGACAGATCTGGGAAAAACTGCATGGATAAATTTACAAAAGGACCTTAAATTCATTCATGTTTATAGAGTACAAGGTGTTTAGTGATGTTTATAGCGTATATTGTGATGTTTATAGTGTATATAGTGATTTCCATAGTGTATATAGTAATGTTCATAGTGATATAGTAGTGTTCATGGTGTACATAGTGATGTTTATAGTTATATAGTGATGTTCATGGTGTATATAGTGATGTTTATAGTGATATAGTAGTGTTCATGGTGTACATAGTGATGTTTATAGTGATATAGTGATGTTTATAGTGTATATAGTGATGTTTATAGTGTATATAGTGATGTTTATGGTGATATAGTGATGTTTATAGTGATATAGTGATGTTTATAGTGATATTTATAGTGATATAGTAGTGTTCATAGTGCATAAAGTGATGTTTATAGTGTATATAGTAGTGTTCATAGTGTATATAGTGATGTTCATAGTGTATATAGTGATGTTCATAGCAATATAGCAGTGTTCATTGTGTACATAGCGATGTTTATAGTGCATATAGTGATGTATATATTGTTATAGTAGTGTTCCTATTGTATAAACTGATGTTTATAGTGTATCTAGTGATATTTCTAGTGTTTATAATGATGTTTTCAGACTTTATAGTGATATTTTCACATTAAAAACGACTCCCTCTGTGCAGCTTTGAAAACCTCAAAGTCGCATGAATTCCGACCCTGACGGTTCAGACTGAGGTTGCATTGCAAAGACAATCCGACCTGTGTCTGATACAGGACCACATATGGAAGTAGTCCTAATCAGAACTGGAAAAGACCAGATGCTATGAGGTTGGTGTTGCTCACACCGTCATGATAAAGTCACTGATGAGCAAAAAAAGAAAGAAAGAAGGAAATCAGACCTGGGCTTTATTTTTCCTGCAGTGTGAGCGTAGCCTTGGGCTTCCTGGTTATATAAAAGTAAAACAAGTAAATACGACGCAACAGAGTCACCCTGAGTCGGGTATCGTAAAAGCGGGCTAAAAAGACACTGGAAGGGATTTCCTCTCATGTCGGGGCTAAAGCTCCCACATTTTTGATCTCAACATAAAGATCACGGTTTCCTCCTCAATCGTTTGACCTCAGCTAAAACCCCCCCACCCCCCGCCCGCACACAGTGAGGATTAGCACTTGTCGCTCATCTGTGCTCATAACGTGTAATAATCACATGTTTCGGACTGGAAGTTTACCCTTTAGCGCTAGTTTAAGGATTATGCAAATTGGCCAGTCAATACAGGTTAAGTCTCTATTATCGCACAGCCAATACTTCCCTACTGGTGTTAAACAGCCGGGAGTAAATTGCTTCTTTTGTGGTGTCTGCACAATAGGGGAAAAAAAAGGAAGAGAGATAGCAAGGACTCGTGCCGGTAATCAGTGGACAGCTTTGACTGACGGGCGGCATTATTAGCATGACAGAGGCTGAGTAGTGGGAGCTACCAGATTACAATTTACATTCTATCTTCTGACGGCGCTCCGGTGGAGAGACTGTCACAACAAAACACACACACACACACACGCACGCACACAGGTACGCACACAGTACTGCATGTGAGGTAGGAAGACGAAAGGGAAGAAAACCCGATATTGGGACGATTACTTACGTCCTCACGCGGCAGATCATAAAGGCTTTTTTTTTTTTTTTCTGACACCAGGAAATCTTTCTTACCTGCGGAGAGACAAAGAGAAAACAGAGAGAGGAGGAGAATTTAGTTTTTCCTTCAGCAGGGTGTTCGTGTCACTTGTCAGCCTGGTGATTTGGGTTCATCCTTGCTTCCCTCAGAGGCAGACTGCATGTCCATATTTGGCAACGTGGGCGCTCCTCTAGACATCTCTGTTTAATAAAACGGTGCCTGGTCTCAGCTGGTCGGGCTGATGGGCATAATTCCTCTCATAGTTCCCTGCCGTCTTCAACGCCACAGGTCGACAACGTATGGGGAAGGTTGGAGCACACACCACTGATGTATTGCTCTTTGGAACTGCTATTTGAATAACCACTATTATGGAGTGTTAGCCTTTAATACACAAAAACATCTTATTCTTTCCCTGCTGACATTTCTTCTACTAATGATAGTGTTTACTCACGTCGCTTACGTTGTTGGTATTCCGAGTGTTTCCAAGGCTTTTTAGTGTTACTGTTCCTGTAAACGCGCTTTGAAAGTGTTGAATTGATAACGGCATGTCTATTATTCCATTTAAATAATTAATAATAATAATAATAAATCAAGCTTTATATTTTTTTAGAGATTCTATTATGTTTGATTCATTATGTTCTGGCATTTAGCCATACAGGTTTTCTTTGTGGAAAAGATGACAAAACGCTGATTTCATACAAATAGTTAAGCAAAATCTCTGAATGTTTCATAGGAGAGAGAGAAAGAGAGAGAAAGAAAAAAGAAAGAGAGAGAGACAAAGAGAGAGAGAAAGAGAGAGAGAAAAAAAGAGAGAAAGAGGGAGAGAGAGAGAAAGAGAGAGAGAGAAAAAAGAGCTAGAAAGAGGCAGAGAAAGAGGGAGAGAGAGAGGGTAGAGAGAGAAAGAGACAAAGAGAGAGAGAGAAAAGGGAGGGGCTTCCTCTTAATTCCCCTTCTAATTACTCGTCCCTGGCTCACCCCAGGTCAAAGACCCTGCAGGTCCAACTCTAATCCGTCTCCTTGGCCCACTTCAAAGCGTCCTGATTACAGGGAGGAGAAGAATGAAGAGAGAGAAAGAGCGAGAGGACAGGATGGAAAGACGGGGAGGGATGAAAGGAAGGAGGGATCGAAGGAAGGTGGGTGGACGGGGCCAAAATGGAAACATATCTCGTCTGTCTCTGAGCTGTCTGGTGCTTGAGGTCCGTTTCCTCATGGGCTCTAGACGGTACAAACCCATCTGTGCTCAGAACTGCAGTATTGCAAAAGCCCCGACGCTCAAAACTGCAGATTCTGAGAGTAAGTCAGTCCAGCAATAAAGCAGACAAATGTAGGCGAATGAGAGCGCTGCTCGGGGAACATCTGCATAGGGTTTTTTTTTGAAGCGTTTCCAATCTCCCACTGGGACCATCCAAACTCTCCCACTCTGTTACGTGATTTGAGGAGCCAGAGCCTCCAGAGGAGAGATAAGGAAGGGCTGAGCTGGCCCATCAGGGAGCGCAAGCCAACATTTTCCAGAACAGCAGACCGCTATTATCACGACCTCAAACAAATATGTCGGGTGCAGCATTGTCTCTTTATCTGAGCCCAAGCCGATTCTGAGTCAAAGTCGAATTCTTTATAAATGAGCCGCCACTCATTTTCTATTCATTAAAGATTTCTTGTAAAAACTTCACGTGCTTTCGGCTTTCTTGGCACATCTTATGGTGGATTTTCTCACGAGATATTGGCAATCCCTGAAGTTTCTTATTTTATTTACAAATGACATACCCCCCCTGACGCTGACGCTGTACAAAAGGACAAAAGGAAACCAGCCTCTTTGCACGGAAAACTACAAAAAGGAACAACTTTTAGAAAGATCAACATTTTATGGCGCAGCTTTTCGTCATACTTGAAACGGGCCACCTTTCAGAGTTACCTCCAACAAGATGGAAACCATGCAAAATTAAATTAGTATAATTTGTTTTTGAGATACAACTCAGACAAGATGACCACCGTTACCTCACCGCCTGACAATCTATGGACAACACAAAAGATAAAAGCACATTTTTAAACTCACTCAGTTAATATGCTTAAGATACAGCCATGAGCCATAACATTAAAACAACCAGCTGATATAAGGCGGGTCAAAACACCTCTGGGTGCTCATGATCCCGTCTTTGCTTTCAACAGTTATCCTTCCTTAGACCAACACAGCAAACTGGGAGCAACCAACACGATCAGCAGTTCTGGAGATGCTCTGATCCGGTTTATTACTTGTCATTAGGGACGCCAGGATTAAGAAATTGTATAACAATTAATCGGCAACTACAAATAATTGTGATTAAAGATTGACTGATTGATTAAGGACATTAGGTGCTCTACAACCTTTTTATACAACCAAATCAACAAATGGGCTCCTTCAAGATTATGGACTCGCTGATTTCCTTAGGTCAAAACTAACATGTGACCACAGCGAAGTTTGACTTTGTGACTAAATGATCCAGGATGTTGGCGTCAGAGGTTAAGCCTAACTTTACGAATCATGAAATATTAACATTTATAACCAAAAGTTTGCCTTTAGCAGCATCATAGAGGTCACAAGCCAGTGGACTTATATTACCGGTACCAAAGCCCGGTTAAATGGTACCACTTTAGCACCTCAAAGGTGCTGAAACCTTAATTAATTCTTCACTCAAAGTAAATAAAAAAGGGCCAGCGGATGACATCATCAATACCAGTCAACCATCAAACAACAGAAGACGACTTGGAAATAGTGAAAAAATGAAATTACTGTTACTGTTTTATGCAGATGTGTGGAGGTGATTATCAGGATTATAAAACAAAAACGGATTAGTTTCAGTTAGTAAGTAATATATCCCACCTGCTGACATGAGCAACTGTAATGATAGATGTATTATTCTGAATTACCCGTCAGAGGTTGTAATGTTATGGCTGATTTGAGACGTTTGTAGAAGGTACCTGGGATGGTTTTTGTGACTTGCTCCAGACGAGACAACCAGCATTAAACCGTTGATGAGCTGCTCAGCGTCTGGTTGAGCTCATTTCTGTAATTATTCTTATTGAGAAATGTGACTGAACCGGTTTATAATCTGAATATGTTGCAGCATGTAGATGCTAAAGAGTAAGGGGCCAAGTATGGAGCCCTGGGGGACGCCAGGGGTCAAAGGGGCCATATTAACCCTGGCTTGGCATCCTAAAGTACTTGAGGACATACAAAATATAATTATTTAACTTATTGGAACCAATAAAAAAGTCTACTAAGGGTCAAATTGTTTTTTTTGCTAAAACAGGTGATTTAATCAAATTAAATTTCATCATAAAATAATTTCCATAAGTCCCATTTTTTTTTGTATGGCCAAAAAAATGTCTTATTATATGGTAAATTAATAGGCTCTAAATAAATGCCCCAAAGAAATAGAATATGCAAATACCGTACCGGAGACTTTTATGTCAGGGGATAAAAATCAGCTGTGTTGCAGCTGACACCATAATATGCATCACTTCCAATGCGCCTAAGGATTTTCTTTTTCCAGGAAACATCATCCCAGGTGTCCATAAAGAGAAAAGTGTTTTTTTGTTCTATAAACAGAGTCACTGTTGTTTTAGATCCATCAGCGGCTGACAGAAACTTGAATGTGGATAATTGGGTTTTAAAAAAAAAAAAAAAAAAAAAAAGAAGACAACTCCTCAAAAACCACGGGAAAGATTAAATGCTCGGTGAACGCCACTGGCGCGTTATACATCACCTCAACGACGCTCCTAAGTACTCTAATATATACAGTTTTTGTCGACCACTTCTGGGGAGTCTGGAGGATATATAAGTTATAAAGTATGATTTTAAAGCGAGAGTTTAAAGAAGAAAAAAAGACGAGGGAAGGGAAGGAAAAGCAGAGGAGGGATTGAGAGGAGCTGGAGACCAGAGTTAAAAGGCCCCAGGCTCTCTCTCTCTCTCTCTCTCTCTCTCCCCCGCTCTCTCTCTATACGGTGGACGAGCGGCGGCTGGAATGAGGCTGGCCGCTGGCTAGACGCGTCTGTCCACAGGTTTAAATTTAGGCTGGATCAGACATGACGCCTCGGCCCTCGCCTTCGCAGGCAGCCGGCGACTAGCTTATGGAGGCCATTGCTGACGGCATTATCATTCCCCCTCACCTCTCAGGGGGCGGGGGGGAGGTCCGGCCACCCAACAACAAACTGACCCTGATGTCTTGTGAAAGTCTTGAGGGTCCGTTTTGTGACGTTTAGACTGATGAACCCCGTGAGAGAAGGTTTTCTCCGCACTGGCTGCACACGACCCACACACAGATTTAAATCTGGCCACATTGTTGTATATATTATATTACACTCAATCTGAACCGCCAACCGCTGTCGATTGTATATATCAACGATCCGCTGGCTTCATTGCCAGTTTGTCTTTGTGTTCCCCACCGACACTACTCAAAAGAAGTCTGAGATTAGGAGACACAGCTCTCCGTCTGATCAGACGTCGTGATGGTGGAAAGTCTGAGCGGCATTCAAATCAGCCAGTAATGCATAATTGCTGGCGGTCGCCTTCAGGTCTCTAGAAAAGGTACACATCTTTTCCCATCGAAGCATACAGGGACGGAGAGGATCTGTTTACAGGCAATTACTCCCTTCCCTTTCTTGCAGGCTTGTTGTGCACAGTGGGCCGTGTTTGTTTCTGCCATTACGTCTCATCATGCAGGAGTTATGAGGCATCGACGGGGAGAAAGGGACGCCGCCTCTTGCGCCTTGAGCATGCGTCCGTTTCCTTGTCGGACGTGTCGGTTGGGTTGCGGGGGGCTCGGGTGGAAGACGAGCACGGAGGACAGACAGCACGGAGTCTCTACAGCTGTTTCTCGGCGGCTGCAGGGGGGAGCTTTTAATTCAATATGAATGTCAGTTACACAGGCTTTTAATTTGGCCTCAGCGGAGGATCCTCACGTCAGGTGACGGCGGCCGAGTGGGGTAGGTGGGCGTACCAGCTTTTGAGGGGGGGCGGGGGGGCAGTCCCCCACATCCCACGTCTGTAATTACGAGCGCTGGGAAAGACACAACAACAACAACAAGACGACATTGTGACGCTCCGACACCGAGCTGTAAAATCCACTGGGCCTGAAATCAAATTAGGGAGGGCAGACGAAAAATATGCGGAGAGGAGGCGGCTCAGCTTTGTCTTAATGCATTATGAGTGGGGGGGGGGACACGTGATGGCTCCAGCGAGGCGGGCGCGGGGGGGGCTGTGGTCAGTTTAAGTCAGCTCCATTACGAGGCATGTCTATGCACTTAAACAGCTGTAATGGTGTGATAACTCCATCAGATGCGAGGAGGGCCTCCTCTCCTCTTGCCGGCCGCCTCCCAACACGCATCGCCGCGGCGGAAAAGCATTGCGGCGATGGAAATCCAAGAGCGGGGGCTATTTTTCGATTCACTAACTCACAATGGCTGCTTGACTGGCATATGGGTTTCATTTGTGCTCCGCTGTAGGTAAGAGGGGAAGAGAGACGGAGGGAGGCGGAGAGTTAATAGCCTGAGATAACCAGACTTCCATCAATGACTTCGATTCTGGATTTAATGTCCTTGTGGGAAGGGAGCTTCCTTGAAGTGCTTGGCTCGCTTGCAAGAAGTGCAAAAGTGGAGCAACAGCCAGCGCCGTTTGCTTTCTTCCTGAAATATGGGACTGTTTAATGTCACTGACAATCCCAGTTTGTCGTCGTAACCACACACCCCCCGCGTGCTCACACACACACACACACACACACATATATACAGACAAACAAACACACACACACACACACACACACACATACACACAGGCGGACAGGCAGCGGGAATGTGAGCCTTGTGTGTCCATCCATGAAAAGCACACATTCGGCACGGCGAGGCCCTGAGACAGAGCACCTTTTCAAGGCGCAGCACTAACTCATAGGTCCAGAGTCAAACTGCAGAAGGCCATGGCAGTGGTGTGCCGGCCGGAGGCATTTAAACAGCAGACGACAGTAAGCGGACTGACCAGAGCGCACACTCCTGTCATTCAAAGCCTCTTTACTGCTCTGTTCCCACAAACCGCGCCGGAAAGTGATTCGCTTTTCTTTGTTTCGCTCAAATCCTGTCAAAACCAAAAGGTTGATAAAGCTCCAAACTGGTGGAAGTTTATATCCATAGATATATATCTATAGAGATAGAGGTAGACATATCTATCTACATAGATATCTATATCTAGATAGATATCTATATATCTAGATATATAGATATATATCTAGGTATAGATATATATCTATATATAGTTAATATATTTAAAAAAAGTGTGAAAAAAGTGACGTTACAGTAAAACCTAAGACCCTAAAACATTATTTTAGACTGTGGGGGGGAGAAAAAAAATATCTTGAAAGCCTCACGAGGCATTTGTTTTAGCCTTTTTTTTTTTTTCTTCTTCAAAATTACATCTGGAGATGTTTAAATGTCATTAAAATATGTGCAGGCTGAACGTATTGGGCTCAAATTACAGCCCCAAAATGGCTGAAGAAACACACAAGGCGAGCGTCTATCCTCGCCGCGACCTTTTTTGGGGGCTCAGAACGTGTCACTGAGCACAGCTTCATCCGGGAAACACTTAAGCGCCGGTGGTGTGAGAAGTGGGTTTGTGGCAACGCAAATGAAGGCCTTGTTTTCCTGTAAATTTATGAAGACGAAAACATGAGGTGGAGGGGGAGGAGGAGCCGGGGAGAGGAGAAAAAAAGAAAGAAGAAGGAGTAAGTGGTGGTAGGTGGAAATGGTCCGGAGCCTCGGTTCTGTTTGAGTGTCTGTGTTCGGCCCTTGCCAAAAAAAACAAGGCCCGAGCGACGCTGAGATCTGATTTCAGCGCGGAGGCATGGCAGGAAACTGGTTCCTCTAGGGGGCGGCGGTGGGGGGTGCACTTAATGTCCTCCCAGAGAGAAAAAAAAAGAACAAGATTTAGAGCAAGAACAATTGTCTACTTCACTCTACAGCCAATCAGACGCGGTGGCTGACGTGTGCGTTTTAACCCCTGAGGCGCGTCATCTGCGCCGCTCCTGCCAGCGACACTTTCACCGCCATCCCACTCGGGCACGAGTCTCCCATGTAGATCCTTGTGCCACGCAGAGGTCAGCTCAGTTCAGAGCTTTGGATCTGCATCTGGATCGCAACTCCATCGCCGGAGAGCCGGAGGGGATACCGCTCAGAACATGTGCAGAGCATTAACACCGGCTACGCAGTCTACGGAGGCTTAAAAAAAAAAACCTCTGTTACTGAGCCTCTATGGAACAGGCTACTGAGCGATGCGTGCCGCGGACGCAATCTTGTTTATATCCGATTTTCAGCACTGCGAGGTAGCATCAGGGTGACAGCGACCTTCAGTGCCCTACGAAGTAGAATCGAGGGGATGGCGCTTCGTCGCGGGGGCCGACTTCGAGTGCGAGCGACACCAGGGTGAAAAAAAATACACAACGTGGAAAGTAAAGACTTAAGTGACTCGGAGGTCGAAGGTGGGATGAGGCTACCGCAGAAATAAAGGTCTAGAGTGAAGGAAGATGAGAGAAACCTGTGACAGATGATTGATTTTGTTGCTCTTGCACCATATTTCATCTAAACTGACAGTCTCTCCCATCGTTCTCCTGGAACTGGCTCGAATTTCTCTCAGTTTACATATTAACACCAAACCATAAAAAGGTGGTGTTCGGACGAGGAGTCCTTTGAAATGATTTGGTGCCAGATAAGATACTACAGTTTTATCGGCGAGACAAAGTTTTTAAAATTGGGTATAACTTTCCCATGGGTTGTATATCATAAATCTTTATGAAATGCATTTATATTGAAGATGGAAAACATCAATATTAGCAGCCTCAGGGAGAAAGGGGAAACTGTGGACGCTTGGAGCAGAGCAGTTGCTCCTTTGTGTTATATGGAGGCAGGAGACGTGGTTCCGGCTTTGGAGTTGTATGCCTCCAGGGTTCTCACCTTTGGAGGTTTTCCAGGGCACGTACAACCGGAATAAAGAACGCAGAGCAGACCCAGAACTCGCTGGAGGGATGACATACCTCAACCGAACTGGGATTCCCCCAGGAAGAGCTGGAGAATGTTGCTGGGCAGAGGGAGAGCTGGAATGTTCTTGTTTACCTGCAGCAATCATGCCCTGACCCAGGATAACCAGAGGAGTATGGAGGCATGGATAGATGGCAATTGGTATAACAATGGCCTACAACGTTCCAAAAGTCCATGTAGTCACCACCTCTTCTCATAGTTCTGGCTACAGCCCAACATGTTTGTCGTGAAAGAGTGTAAGTAAGCATAGTTTTTTAACGCTGCTGCCAAATGGGGCTAATATATGGGGACAGTCCATTATCTTACAAACCGTTGGATAAAATTCAATGAAACATACTGTGTTTACATTTTAGGCACACATCAATTTGCTCACATCATCAACTCTGATGGAGCTTAGGTTCTGTACATCTCAGCACAAATTAAGCTTTTCAGGGGTTGGGGCATTAGAATTTACAAGTCAATTTGAAAGTTGAGTATCCGCTTTATGGATAGAGAAGAAGTTAACTCCTACTAATGTTCACCGGTTCTTCGGTTTGGTACCAGGTCATGGTTCGAGCTAAAGAAGTGGAAACTAGGCGTGTTTTCTTCGCCCCACCGACTGATCATGAAGACATCCCACAAAGAGTCGCTGGCGCTACAGACCTCTCGCTGTCTCTCGAAGAAATGTTGAGCCCAATTTACGAGTTTTCTCAGTAGCTGGGCCACCTGTGTGTTTGGACAGACATTTAAACTCTTAACTTGTCCGGACAAGTTTTGGAACCTATACCAAATGTAAAGCCTTGATGAGGCAAACAGAATCACATCATCTGCAAACAGCAGACATGCGATTCTGAGGTCACCCAAACCAGAATCTCTCCTCACCCCCCAACTGCTCCTTGAGATCCTGTCAATGAATATCAACAACAGAATCAGAAACACAAGACAATCTTTTCACGCTCAACACTTTCTGAAAAAGTGACTTGACTTTCTGCCGAGGACACGGACAGAACCACTGATGGGTAGTACAGCTAGTTAGCATGGGGCACTAGTCAGCAACAACCACCATAGCTGCCGTGTTTTCAATACTTAACCAGTCAAGCACTTTCAAGTCTATGTTACGACTGGAGACACCTCTGAGTGAAGAAATTGTTTTGCACTGGACAATTTCTAAGCTCAGCATGCTGGAAATGCTGAGGCCAAAATCACACATCAGGGGCCCGACCAGCAAACACAAACAGAGCCGTGTTGCTTTTAGCTAAAGCCTTACATCCAGTATTAGGCCCCCAGGAGCCCATTCCAAATACGAGCTACTCCTGTCCCCCCAAAGCCCCCCTCCCCCTCATCCCATCTCCAGGCTGGACAACGCGGAGGTGGACGTAATGATGCCAGATGTGACCAATCAAGCAGATAAAGAGCGGGGTCTGCTGTGGACCGACACAGCTGTGGCTGCAGCTGTGCATGGTTGTCAGGCCAGTTTGCTTGCTCAGAGAGGGAGAGAGAGGGAGGGAGAGAGAGGGAGGGAGAGAGAGAGAGAGAGAAAGAGAGAGAGAGAGAGGGAAACAGAGAGCGAGAGAGAGGAGAAAGACAAGAGAGAAAGGGAGTCCAAAAATAATCTACTTAGATCAAGGCGTTGACATTTCCAAAACTTGCCTCTTCTACTCGCCTGCCACATCAAACCAAATAGAGACTTGATCATCACCTTCCTAAAACGTTCGCTTTCTATTCTTTCACCCTCTCGCCCATCCAACTCTTTCACCTTTTCTCCGTCTTCCCTCCCCTCTGGTGCGGAGACATGGCCTGCTCAACACATTAGCATGATATCCTGTTCTGACAGCAGCTTAAGCCCAAATCCAGCCCTCATTAAGAGTTATGCCATTGCAGCGAGCTGCGGATCTGGGAGATATAATAGAAATCAATCCTGGGGGGACCTGGAGGAAGAAGAATGGGGGGAAAAACCTGCTTTTGTAAAAAACAGCAACTGCGGTGGAAAACTGGAGGAGCCAGCTTACGATCGTCTGATCTAAATCTGATAAAGGAGGAGGGCAACTTCCTTTTTTTGTTGAATTATGCATAAGTTTGTGGAGAACACGGATGTGATATGTTACAGAATGGAGTCTTATATAATCGATTTCTTCGTATTCAGTTTTAAGTATTTTGTGAAAGGGGGCAGAGGATTCCCTTTTGGCCTACGCGAAGCAGAGGAAGATGGATGACTCGGCTAATGTTAAAAATGAACGCTTGCGTCGGAAAAACTTTGTGCAGTCTGCAGGAGGATCTCGCCGCTGCGTTAAACAGTAGGATTTTATAAGGTGAAATTGTATAAGATCCCCCCCCCCGCCGTACTTGAAGATGGCGCAGCCTTGCTTAGTTTTTTCCCCTTGTGTTTATTTTCCTCTTGCCTCATTCCATCCCTACCGTTTTTTCTTCCCTGCCTCAGACTTCAGCCATTTTATGGGGCAGTCGGACAAACAAAGGCACAGCGGCGGCCGACCGGCGCAGCTCGCTGAAATATTCTGCACAAAGTTCTGCGATGCTTCCCGAGGCAGCAAAATAAATTCACGATGTCTCGGATTACTTAAACCCGAGCTCTCAGTGTCAGTTGAGAGTTTAGATGTATCCATCTAGAGGGATGAGTCTTCCACAGACACTCACACATTTCAGTGGAGTGTCCACTCATATTTTGAGAAGGTGGGCACCACAGTGTCCCACCTCCCCAAACATAAAGGAGTAATTATGAAGAGCATCTTCAAGGTTATTAATGTGATTGTCGTGCCGGCGCTTTAATCTAATTAATCGTAAACACAAACTGATGAAAAACATCTCACTTCGTGATTCCTACTTAACGATCGCCCGATCACAGATCAAATCACAAATAATCCTCCCGGTGCCAATCAATAGCCTGGCTGATTGATCGGGGCACCTTTACTTAATACGTTTTTTTCTTTCTATAAATCAAAAAGGCTTTATAGAAGGAGACTTTTCTATAAACTTGCATTTAAGGTCTTTCATCAAAGGGCTTCTTTTATACTTTGAGTACATTTCAGAGTTTCTACTTTTTCACAGGAAGTGCAATTTTTCTTGAAGCTATATTTGTTTTACTGGAGTAAGTGTATTTTCTCCTTGCCTAAGCTCACCTAAGCTTCTGCCATCTCTTCCTGGTGGCAAGGATAAGTGGTGAGACAGGTTTCTAAAACATTTTCTCAAAAAGCTCCACTACGTCGGACTAAAAGTCCTTCAAAACAAGCGGCACCGTTTAGTTTACGGCTTCGGGGCAGTCTGTGCAAACGTCACTTAAATTAGCCCCGATTGAGTCGGTACCATCAGAATGCAGGCTTAGGGAGACCCAAATGCTGCACACAGGAATATGATTCTTGACTGAGGTGTTTTTTAACATCTCTTGCAAAGCAGCTGACGCAGCTTCAGAGCAATCGCACAACAGGCACAGTGTTGTACGCTTGGCGAGCTGCTGGCCATCACTGGGCCTCACTGGATGAATGTAGACCTTTAAGAATAAACCACACACACACACACACACACACACACAGACAGGCATGGATTTAGGCAGAGAGCCTCATAGACGGTTGGAAAACAGTGTACCCATATAAAAACGCTATGCATCTTCACGACCAGATCCCGTGCGACATGCATATATGAACGTAAGTGAGCGGCAGGCAGGCCACTCCTGAACAACACGGGGTAGAACCTGAGCCCAGATTGGAGGGAGAACCGCACACGGTGTTATTCACCGGAAGATAATCTGGAAGAGAAAATTGTCCAAACTTTTAGTCCTCCATCGCTCGCTTGAAGCAGAACCTCTGAGGTGTAAGGATACAAATGACCTAATCCAGGATAAACATGAAGCTGGGCGGTAGAGACGGTTTATACATCTGTGCTATGGAGTGAGCAACATCCCAGGTGTTTGGAAGCTAACTACCCAGCATACCTCTTGCTTGCTTGTCTCGCATATGGAATGGCGACATCTGAAAGCGCTGGTTATTTTTACGGGCTTGTATGAGCTGTTGCATGATACATTTGTTTTTTACGCACTCGGCACCGGACTACCCAGATGAATAAATCAACCAGTAGACATGTGCGGGTCGGAGATGCAGTTACACATCGCTTCTATTAGTTTCCACCAACGCTGATTGCTTTGACACTTCATACCGTTTAAGCGTGGCAATAAAACGGATCCCTTCCTCTTATGCCAAATTGAAGGCCGACATGCGGCTCCTCTTTCGAGGCGGGGTATCACTTCCACCCTGAGGGCGTGCGAAACAGTTGCAGACTTGTACTTCGGGGACTTCGAGGCAGATAGCTGATAACTCAGTGACAGACCAAGAACGCCGCCGTAACATACGAGATCGGTCATGATGGAGCAGCGTTACCGAGAATAGAAGTGGCACCTGTTAGTGTGGGTGGGGTAAAACATGGCGAGTTGTCTGCCAGGAGAGTCTGGACCTAAAACAGAACAGCACCCTCCCAGGATAATGTGACATATGAATGTCTCGGTGCTGTCAGGTAGTTTTAAAATAACAGTGAGTTTTGGAAATACTCCAACGTTATTCCAATTAGCGAACATTAGATATATCGCTGTCAAAGGACGGAGGCGCCACCTGATACTGGAAAAACTCGTTATCGTCTACTGTGGTTAGATCCTCACGTCTATCGTAGATGAATGTGAGCAAGCAGACATGAAAAAAAACATTAAAATAAGCAGTTTTCACATGTTAGCAGCTGTGTGCTGGGAAAACAATATTGTGTACTGTATTTATAATTAAAAAAATAAAATAAAATAAGTGATTAACTTAAACCAAGTAACAAAGTAAATAAGTAATGTAAATTATATAAGAATGTGAAGCAAGTAAGTTCTGTAACTTAAGTAGCTTGAGGTAAATAAGTGACGTAAATTAGCAAAGAACGTAATTAAAGTAGCTTGAAATAAATTAGTGAGAGAAATGAAGTAATTGTTTTGATCAAATATGTACCAAAGTAGATAGTTTAGTGTATAAACTACACTAAATAAAAAGTGACATGAATAAAAAAACGCAACTTAAATAATTAGCGTGAAGTAATTAAGAAACATAAAAAAAGTAAGTAACCTAAAGTCTGAAAATAACGTGAAAAGTAAAAGCAACGTAAATTCCAAAAGTAACATAAAGTCTAAAAGTAACAAAGCTAAGTTACGCAAAGCAAGTAGCATAAATGAAGTACTAAGTAGGTAACCTAAAGCAAGTGACATAAATTAAGTAAACAGTGTTAAGTAAATTAGGAACCTAAAGTAAATAAGGCAAAGTAAATAGCCCAGTAAATATTAGGCTAGAAAGAGTCACACCTTTGTCCAGCAGTTTTCCCAGAGATGTACATATACCCTGTTATGCACCTATCTCCACCCCATTGGATCATGGGACATAACCACACATAGAACCTTGCTTGCTGTTATAGTACCAGTAGCCCACAGTGGCTAACTTTCCCACATTTCAGATCCAATTTTGCTGCGTTACTGGCATTTCTGACAGTTCTATGTCTCCCCCTCGCTTGTGTTGGTGTTGCTGCGCTGCTCCGTCAGGAATGTGTGGGCGAAGTTTGATCAGGTTTGATTGTCAGTGGCATCTCCCTGGCTACCCATCCTGAGCAGCCTACCCACTTCAAATCAGCGAGAAGCACCATGCACTTAAAAGAAAAGTAGAAATATAATCAATCATGTGAAATGGACCAGTTTGACTTTTTCTTAAAATACCAATATTTAGAAATGCTGGGAAATAATGTGGGTTTTGGGGGATTTTAGGCAATTTTCCCTTAAGGTAGAAGATGAAGAGGGTAATGTTTTGGAGTAGGCTGAAGTGGGTCTGAAAATGCTGGAGTGTGGTTTTTACTTATGAGCATAATTTGAGGGGATCGTTTAAAAACATAAAAAGCGGTTGAGGTCAAAACTAGAGTCATAAATGTTGCTCGCCTTGATCAGAATGACGATGAACGACTCAACAATGTGCCCACACATGGCAGGGAGATACTAATGCCGTCTGTTAATACACCTCGCCCCAGTCCATTCCCACACACACACACACACTCATCATCGTCATCATCATCATCATCTGCTTCTTCACTCAGGCCTGTGTCAGACAAGGATACCGAGGCAGGCTTTTACTCAGTTAGCCTCTTCCCAGCCTGGCTCCATCGCCAAATTCAACATGTCTGCCTGCTACAGCCCCTAAATCAGAGCCGCTCTAAATCAGTAACACTCCTGAGAAGATGCAATATTTCATTTGCATGTAATTTCCATCCAGATAGGTTGAGGGATGATGGGGGGGGGGGCAGAGGCTGTATATTCTGCTAATGAAATAAGAATGGCTGGTCTGTATGGACGTGAAACACCACAACAGTGGTGTAAATGGGCCTCAGTGAGCCGGGGCTCTGACTGGGCCGGCTTTAAGCAGATTTATAGTCTCCGGTGGAGGAACAGGGGGATTTTCGGTCCAGATCTAAACCATGCCTGAAACTATGAGGAGCTAATTACTAAAATAGTCCAGCAGCAGTCGGGGGACTGTGTGGTTTTGGAGACGTCCTCCAAACCCTGAGGTTTGCGCTAAAGCCTTCTTCTCCTAGAAGCGGTGTAAAGTGTGCTACAATCCGCTCCGAGTTATGTTTGGAACCCGATAGCCGAGTCACCTCCAAGTCCGATTTTCGGGCTGGAAGTGAAGTAGCCATCTGGGTAGATTTCAGTAGGCAGAGCACTACCCAGAGAGCTCAGAGCTACTAACCGTTCTTGGTTTGGACAAATGTGTAATTGCTCTGGGACTCATCGCAGCATAATTTCAAATGGCTGTGGGCCACTTCTCAGCTATTCGACTGAAAGGAGCAGAAAATCTGCACCGCGGCAGATCATACAAGAATCGCGGTCCAAGTCTTTCTGAAACAATCTTCACTTTTATCGGACATGAGAAAGATCAAATCACACGACACCAGCTCCAACGGTCAAAAGATACTGGTTGCACCTCGGCAGAACACTTCTGCTCTGAAGGACACTCATCAGTTGGCCTCCAACGCTCGCACCAAACCCGGGCCTACAACCCAGAATAGCTAAGCAGCATGTGTTGGTAATTTGCAAGCAGTTGCTGTTGATTAGGTGGGTTATAACACCCTGTGACCTGGGCTGTAGCAAAGTACATAGATACACATTCATCAATTAGCCCCGTGGCGTTTGGCTATAAGGCTTTACAGGCCATAAGAGGGAGTTACGTGAAAAGTCCACAGGGCTTTACTTTGACGCTAACACACTCGCACAGAGTACGTATAGCTGCTTACACGATAAACATGTGGAATCAATTATTCTGCTATCTGTGCAGCCAATGATGATGTGTGCGGCATTAGGTGCCGCGTCTCTCCCTGCCAGTTACAAAAACTCCCTACTCAACCACCGCTCACCCCAAAATGTAATAAATGTGAACTCATGACAGCAACAGTGTTCTTTAGTAACCTTGTTTTCGCAGGCATACCGTCGGGAGCGTCAAGTAATTCAATCATCGGAGGTGGTGCGAACAAAAAAACAAGAACACGAGGGAAGTCATCACCTTCAGATTGCTGCCAGAAACTATTCCAACTGCAAACACAAAGCACTGAACTATCCTCACAGGATACGCTGAAGTCTACATACAGAGACTTCTTTTTAGCTTTGCACTTTTATACCAAATAAATTATCACCTGATGAGTTACGAGGGAAGTTTTTTCGTATTTTGTCAATTATACAGTAAATGACGACTGGAGGGAAAGCATAACTTTGTTGAAAGTTTCCAGTGATATCAAAGGGGTTTGTTCCCCTACAAGTTACATTCATATATTTCCCCATTTACATTTTCCAAAAGTGTCTGGGACTCTTCCCATCCTGATACATTACACAGCTGCCTTTAGCTTTCTCAAAATGTTGGATCAACTCCCAAAATTCAACGACTCCGTCTTTGAGGCAACGATCTCCCCTCCTCACAGTGTCGCGGTTATCCATCAAACGGTACGAGTGCCCCGGACTGAATCTTTTCCGAATCCATTCCGAAATGCTTCTTCCTCTCTTTAAGTAGGAAGTGATGATTAGATATGACTAATCCCGGTTTAGGGACCACCAAGTTTCATTAAAATCACTCAATCAAGTAGTATATGTATAACAGATGGAGATTATGAAGAAAGCCCAACCTCAAAATGTAAATATTAGTGGTTCCGCATATTCTCTCTGCAGCAACTCCAAAATTGAATGGGTTCTTCGCAGCTCCGATACTCCCACCAATTTGAAATGAAATCCGTCAAGTATTTCTTGTTTAATCCTGTTAAGCAGTCAGATAAAGAGACAAACAAATCAACCAGATAACCTAATCTCCTCGGCACAGGTGGGAGCGAGTAATAGGATTTATATCAATAATGAACGTCAGTGCTACTTGATTGTTTGCCGTGCTCCAGGTTAGCGCTGCTAATTCGTCATTTCATGTCTGTTTTTTCTTCTTCTATGAAAAAGTAAGAAAAGAAATTGGGAAAATGATTCCTGTGCCTGAACAAGAGTACACTTCTAAAAGCCAAACTGGCAGCTGTACATGGCTGTGCTTTTGGCTAAAAAGCCAAACTCATGGTGCTAACATGCGCACAATAACTGATGTTTAGCAGGAAGTACACAATAATACACTATATCAAATAACGCACTCCAATACTTGACCTCGTTTGAAAACAAGCACATCAACATTGAATAAAGTACGAATTCCCGACCGTCAAACTCTCAATGGCCCAAAAACCCAGTGTGGAATTGAGGATGATTCTCACCTTGAATGGTCGCCATCTTGGCTCATAGAAATGTAATTTCCGTTTCCCTTCACTTGTAACTATCTGCAGTTCAAATGTCTGCAGATAGTTTTTGAATGCTCGGTTCAATCATTTCATAAACAATTTCTTACAATACGATGTTGAAATTGAGTCATAGCATTAGTTTAGCTTGGTAGCATGCTAGCATTTCAATTTCGACAAGAAGTTGCGCACAAGAAGTTTAAAATCTACACAAAATCATCAGATACGTTGATTTTGAGCTGAAGGTTTTGTTCTGATTGGGCAGAGATAGGCCAGCAGCAGTAAATTTCGGTCGTATCGGTCCGATATCTCTTCCAACAGATGGTAAAACAAGAGCATATTTGATCGCAGATAAGGGCCGTCATGAAGTCAAATTCCAGAAGTGAAACCCAACAGAGCCGAGGCCGGCAGCCTCGCTCTCCCCACCTTCATTCGCTCCCCAGAATGACCATAATCGTGACAAGAGGCAATATTCCAGCAACACAGCTCAATGCGTTCTTGGCCCGCGCCGTGGTCGAACAACAGATTTAGTGCCGTTCTCGGATCCCATGGCGCTGAAATGACTTAATAAAGTGAAGCTGACGTTTTGAGTATGAAAGTGGAAGCCTGCAGTCGAGAGGTTGAGGCGGGATTGCCAGGATTGTTTCCTATCCAGTCGGACATGTGCGTGAGTTCACGGACCCACAGAAACCACCAGAACCTGATCTATAGCAGTACATGCAGTAACTGTCAGGGCCCTCTTCCAGTGGATCGGGCCTGAGCAGTGATTACTGTGGATACCACCTTGGCGTACGCCAAATAATTATCAAGTCCCGGTTCCAGTGTGGGAAGGCTGATTGACAGAAGAGAAAGTTGAGATGGCCGTCCACAGGAGCCACTTTCACCATTATGGGAACTAAATTATGTTAATATAATCTTGCGTCATGATGTGAGAGCGCTTATTAACCATCATGTTAAATGTTTGCTTTAATAACAACCACATTAATACTCTACTAAACCTACATGTGTATTCAGCCTTAAACCCAAGGCTTAGGCCTACGATATTTAGCCTCCCTAGACGTGGGAACTGGCAACAATGACGGCACTTTAAACAAAAAAAAAAAAAAAAACACAACTAAAGCTCAAAGAAGCCCGAACAAAGACCAAAACCCAAGAACACACATGGACCTAAACTAAACAGAAAGAAGAATTAATTCCTTGCATGTACAAACTCATATCCAAAAACAGCTCGGCGGGATGATACAGAACCGGTCCTGTGGGGCTTCTCAGCTTGCCAACAAGGCAGACCAGTTCTTTGAGAGTGCATATGTGTCTGAGAATGCACCCCTACCCCCCAAACACCCCCGCCCCCCCCCTCTCCCTCCCAGTCGTGCTCTGATGGAGAGATAATTTGAAGGTCATCCTGAGAGAATAGAGGCTTCGCTCAGGAATGTGTGGAATAACATTCTCCTCTCCGGAGGACAAAAAAGCATATCAGAGGCTGGTATGGTGTCATATGGGCCGGTGTCATCGCCGTGATTAATACGCACCGGGACTGATGACACGATTCGGGCAAAGCAAGGAGGGTGACACACATATCAGCAGCAAATCACACTTTTCTACAATTGCCTTCTTTCATAATGTCAACAGCTGTAAAGAAGAATCGAGTCGAGATAAGACTCAAATTTTACTACAACGTTACACGGGCAAACAATCGCCCAAAACCTGAAATGGGTCCAGGATCTGTCATCTTGTGTGCAGCTGTATATGCCACAAAGCTTTGCTGTACTTCTGAAAATGGCCCCAAACGGCGGCGAGAAGAAAACTAGTAAATAAATTCAGAGTTCAAACCGGGATGGAGTTCTTAAAACACATCTCTAGTGAAAGTAGGATTCCTTTTACTTTATGCCAAGGTGTTTCTCTTCCAAGAAAAAATAATAATAAAATGAAATAGCACACATGAACTTTAACATCAAACGGATTAAATATGAAGTCTTACAGCTTATCCAGCTCGCAAAACTTATGTTTGGATAGGCAGAAGAACTTGGCTCTTTTCCACAGGACACCCATTAGTCCCAGGCTAATTACTCAAAACTATAGCGAGGGCCATCGGGCTCATCAGAACTACGCATAAATAAGTCGTAGGAGGGGGGATCTCCATTGGCTGTGTCGGCACGGCTCGCCACATACAGATTAATAATGTGTTTGTGACATGTAAGCCTCACAGCTGCTCCTGTCCAGGGCTGCAGATGATTCAGTATGTGAGCCGGAGGAGAGGGAGTACGTCTCCAGATCCATGTCATAGAGCATGAGAGTTACGCGGCCCAGTTCGCTGTGAACGTGTTCGGGTCCAAAAAAATCACCGAAAAAAGTACGACCTTCAAACTTCGAGTGGGAATTCCAAGTTTGGGAAGTTGATACGCCATAACTTTTCGGTACGTGTACAACAGCTGAAGGGAAACCTACGCAAATGACGTTACGATGTTTCGGAAAACAGGACATGTCCGATTTGTTCCAGGTGCACGAGGACGGCCGTGAACCGGAACAAACCCACAGGAGCTGGAAGTTCTTTCTGGTTTGGTGCATGCATGGCCGTGACAATAGTATTTCTTCCAGATCTGCTTTAATTAAGTACTCAGTGTGTGATTTATTATTTGAGCTGTTTATGTTTTGATATTTGATTTTGATTTCCGTTTTAATTTTCATCTTGTTTCTTTCTCTACCTGTATAGCCGCCTTTAAGTACTTGTGCTCTGTGCTCTAAGTGCTCTGTAAGTAAAATGTATTACTGTTATAACCGTACTATGCTGTAACCCCCGACAGCAAGGCTACATCCCAGAAAAGCCCTCAATCCCTGCATTATACATGCAATGTCCGGGATTCAACTCCTCAAATTAAGTTCTGGCCGAAAAACTGGACTAAATCAAATTAACGGTTGTATATTGTAAAGATAAAGCTCGGAAATATAAAAACAACCTTACCCAAAATCAACCCAGTTCTTCCTTGCACTAAGAGGCTATTAAATTTGAAGACAATCTATGATGTGGCTTTTGATTTATCGCATTAGCACGAAGGATCTGCAGCGGCGGAGATGATAATTCCATAATATCCCCGCCTTTATCAGGGATATAATCTCCAAGGCATCTCACCAGACTCACTGCATCACTCCTGATTTTGTCTCTTGATTGATCTAAGACACAGGACGTGTCCCATTTTTCCATGGAGCAACTATGTTTATATGAATGAGAGAACAAAAATTTCCATTGGTCCCTTTAAATATTCAGTATAAACATGTTATTAATGGAAATGTGACTGCCAGTGCTAAATGAGGCCACTGGACGTTCTCCTCACTTTGGTGGTCCCGTTGCTGCCAGCGCTTTACCACACTCACAATGGACCACACATCCAGCTGGGAGGAGAAAACATCGGGACCGAAAGAGGGGAGTGGGTCAAGACACTGGACCAGACGGGATGTGCTTAGATAAGCAGAACCGGAGGGATCAAGCCCTCAGAGGAAAAGACAGGGATTCAGCAGAAGGCCTCTGGGTACCACAGCTTTTCAATTCATCAGCAGGAAAAAGGAGATCCTGTTTTAATTCCACTCCCCTCCCCTCTTTGTCTCCTTCATATTTTCCTTCGCCAATAAGTCTCTGTATGCTATTTTCTGCGGTCCATATGGGAACAGTACAGGGATGTTTTCTCAAGCTTTCCCCACACAAACCAGACGCTGCTTCCCTTCTTTTGTCCCGTTCTCTTTTTTTGCGCTGCTCAAAGCTCCTTTCAGTACCTAAACACCTCGTCCTTGCAGGAACTCGACAAGCTGGTGATGTCACCACGCTAATTGGTTCACGCAATCCTTCACAGCGGAGATATTGCACCTCAAAATAACTTTGTCGTTCTTCACGACAAAGAGCCAACATGTTGAGCCAGCAACGGTTCATTTAATCAAATATCACCTTTTTTTCCCCACGTTTCTTCTATGAAAAGTTCAAAACTCTTTAAACATGCTATCAAAGAAGATGTCTGTAGCTCCCCTCTCCACATAGGGAAAAAGCAGTCTCCAACTTGTCAGAGGTGCCTTTTGAACATGCTGAGGTTACTCTAAACTACCAAGTTCTATGAACCCCTCTGACATTTTATGAAAACAAACATTTCTAAATTATGCATTCCCCTTTCACGCCTTGCCAAATTAATTCCACACCGCACTTCTCAGGGGTTAAAATGTGGACAAATGTATAATTCAGGTAGACCTGCTAAGATTTTGAAAAGCAAGACTTGGCACCAGAGTAAAAAAGTGTTTTTTATATAAACAGCTCATGGTTTATGATTAAATGTTTGGAGTTATGTGGCACGAGGCCAAGAGAAAAAGAGTGAGCTTTGACTGGACGGAATAACTCAGAATTCATCTAGAGAGTGGATGGATCTCGTCTCCTAGTTCAGCCCTCTGAATGCATGTCTCGATAGCTTTGTCCATAAACCTGCCAACAAATTATTTTTTCCAGGCCTTCGGCTGATCCTGGAAGACATGCTTGTGTACAATTTACACATTAGGCTCTGGAATGAGCAGCAAGAAAGGCAAGACATTTTGAGGCGGCAAGAGAGCTTTGTTGAATGAAGGGGCTAATTGGCTAAATTGAATCATGTGTTTGCGGGTACATGTACTCCAGCTGGTTGATGCTTGTTTTCAGGGAAGAGCTGTTTTAGTTTCGGAGTTGACTTTTACTCTCTGCGTAGGAGCTGGACAAACAGCTCAGTCAGCTGTGAAAGGGTTCCTCCGGAGACCCCACAACAAGGGAAGCCTGGTGACACATCGACCGGGTGGAGTTTAAAGTTGAAAATCACCCTAATGCCAGTTAAAGTCATGTAAATGATAAGCGTTGGGGCGTCGTTTCCCCCCAAATGAACCCTTTCGTTGGCTCCTGAACCTCATGCAGGCTAGTTGACTTGTCTCTCCCACACCATCTAAAACAGTGGGCTTTATGGAAAGTCCTGAGGTGCTAGCCAACAGACACATGCTGAGAAAATCACATTACGCTGCACTCCATTACCATGGTGCAGTTTTTAACTTCAATGTGACGTGATGTTATATTTCTGTCCTTGTTTGGCTTTACTGTTCAAATATCTATATTTTGTAAAAACTGGAATATAGGACTACAATGATACGGTTTCATGATGGACACTAAAGGGATGACATGCACTTTCCAAGCTAGTCCAGACTTAATATTTAGCTCCAAAAGTTCCATATTTAAACACGCTGACAAGAAACGAAGCATCAAAACCACTAAGTTGCATTTTTTCCCCGGAGAGTCATCCATGATTAATCAGAGGTTTGGGAAAGGAAGAACAAATGTGAGCTCAAGATGAGGAGAGAACCATCTGTGAAAACAAAGAGCGAGACGTTGAAGACTGAGAGACGGAGTGAGTGTTAGACTTTCAAAACGTAAGAGGCGGCTACTCGTCATTTCAGCACAATGGCACAGGATCCTCTTGGAAAAGGCAAGCCAGCCGAGTTATTTCACCACCTCTCACCGCTGAGTGAGTGGAGTCGGCAGTCTGACCCCCTAGAGTTTCTGCATCATGTAATTTCATTCATGGGCCACAAAACACGGCCAAGCAATGCTCAAACAGGATGAAGATACATGACCGCAGCGGCCATTTATAAATGACACTGATTTTGTGCCATTTTCCTGCTACACACTATCAGTGTAAAATATCTGAGACAACTTTTCCACTTACTTAAATGGCAAAGTTAATCCCTTGTTCATAGTCTGTAGAAATTAAGTGCAAGGCCACGACTGTTAGATTTTGGCATATTGCTACCAGTAGTCCCGGTTTTATAGCCCCTTGATTGACCTCATGGTGTTGGCATGTTCCTCTCAACGCAATTATTCCTTTTTAGGTGCTGAACATAAAGAGGAATTTACGACAATGTGGTGCTGGATACCCACCGGTGTTAGAGCCAATACGGACTTGGTTCAACAGAAGTGTTCACCACCAAGATGGTTCCAAAGCTCGGGTGGAGCCAGTGCCTTATTTGGAGCTGGTTTTTGCTTTTCCATAGCCAGGAAAGCCCGAGTTCTCGGCCAGGAAAAGTGGAACCAAAAACTTGCTAGTCTGGTCGGTGGCTGTGAGCAGGAATATCTTAACCAACCAAGTCTTTGTGACTGACATTTTCTAAAACAAAAGAATGTAGCATTCTGTAGACAAACCAACTAAACTGCAACAGTGTTCTGACTAAAGGCTTGTTTTTAATTTGATATTAAAGACTGATAGCACCCTAGCCACAAAGGGTCACCATCCAGTGTCCTCCTAGTGATGATAAATGGGAAGGGCTGTATAATGGAGGGCATCCAGCATAAACCCTATATCCAAATCAATATGCAGAACAAGAAAACATTTCCCATCTGGATCCTTTTTGGGTTTGTGTTGACAAACACCATCAGTGGTACCATTAACCAGCAGAATACTGGAGGAAATTATGGATGGAAACAGATGATCCACTGGGCGACCCCTGAAGGGAACATTTGAAAGCCTCTAAATCTACCGACAAATCCAAACAATTCTCTGAACATCTCTCAGATATTCAGTAGCGGCTTGTTTCCTGTGCTTTCCACTTCGGCGTCTCCGTTCAGCCCCGTGGGCTCCCAGCTCCACGCCCAAAGAAACACCAAAGAAATCAAAGGAACTCTTGAAACAGGCCCAAATCCATACCCAAAGGTACATCAAAGGAATCAAAGGCACCAGTAGCCACATTTTGATGTCCCTTCTCCAAACAGCTTATTTTATGTATTTTATTTAAATGATGTGAATCATGTAACATAAACAAAATGTAATCACCTCTAGGAAAACCAAACCCCCCTGTGGGTTAAATTTCATGCAAATCCGTCAAATACTTTTTCCGTTACTCCATCACAAACAGACAAGAGTGAAAATATAACCTCCTTGGCAGAGATAAAAAAAAAAAATCTAAATGTGAAATGACAAAGATGAAAACAGTGAAAGAGGAAAATGTTCTGCAGACCAAAGCAAGACCATATTGGCACGCCGCAGATACACGTATTCTTTATTTTACTAGGTAAAGTCGTCGTTGAGATTAAAAATCTCTCCTCCAAAACGACTGGGCTAGTGATAACTTTGGGAAACAACTTCAAGATGTCCGTCTGCATTTATGCTGCGATTCCTGGTCCTCGTTTGTTATTTTGCCTTGAGCATAAAGCTTTTAGTTTTAACATCCATTGTGGTAGTTCAGTTGTTCTCTTCTGAACGATTAGGATAATCCAATCCCCAGTCATGGACATATCTGATTCTTGGTTTTGGTTCCACTCTGGCACCAGTACTCCTGGCTGGGAGTCTGACTCTTCTGCTGTGGAAACACAAAGAACCGGTTTCAAATTAGGCCCTGGCTCCGGACCAGCCCTGGAACCGCCTTTTTGGAAAAGGGTTAAGAGAGAAGTTGAAAGCAATCAGCTAGGTAGGCCACTAGTGGGGATGTGCATAAGTGTTAACCCCCTTGTATAAAAGCTGTGCTCAGTTCCGCGGCGAGCACCACGCCTGACATCTGACTACCCCCAGCCTCGATGGAAGCGTCAGTGAGTCGAGTCAGAGGAAGGTCAAAGATGAAAGGGACGTTTGATCATAGGTCCGTCGGCCTGCCCCTCATGTATATGCTCACATAAATATTGACTGGATTTTGGAGGAGCATGTAAATTGTCCAACGTTGGAAAAGCATTGAGAAGAGCTGAAGCACGCTTGACAAAGTCCTTCAGCTCTGAATGTGTTTGAAAGTGTTGACTTTCGCCACTTGATGAATCACTCACCCTTCAAAGAAGTCCCGTGATAATGAAACTGTGTTTGCCCGTTGAATGGATGTGTAACATACATGCTGATGTCCACAGCTTTCATACCGCTTTAAGCCAGATGAAGACGAAGGCAACTTATTCAACACTGGCAAGTGGAACATGATGGATGAGAAAGGCGTTTGTCTAGACACATTTTGAAGGGAGCCTTCAAAAGGTATGCTCAAATAAGGATTTGTGTGTTTGCTTAAAAACTTGCTTGAGGACCCCCTGGCAAATAATGTTATGTAAACTTGTTTGCGTTCGAAGACAGACGTACGAGGAGCAAAGTTGTTACTTTTTTCTATTAAGAATGCTTAGAGGACAGTAATCATGGCAACAAAAACATCTATTGTCGCTCGGCACTGAAGTCTTTCAACAAAAGGTTTCAAAGCACAGCACATTTGGTTCAGATCAGCGAGGTCGTGACCCGCACAGGGTTTATTTGGACCTTTGCACCAAGATAATCATAAGGCTTTGACTCTGCCGTGACACGCATTAACAGTCTGGAACCAATTCTCTATCTAACCTCTACCTGAAATGTGAACTTAAGGGCTAGTCAGTGTCATGTACATTTCCTAAATTATTCTTTGAATTACACGAGTCCTGGAAGTGAAAACATTTCTTTGCAGCAGGCAAATCGTTTGTCTGGGGGAAGGAGAGCATGTCAGTATCGTGGGCTGTGGTTGTGGTTTGTCTGCAGGAGCACGTCGGCTACTTGGAGGTAGGGGAATGGGAGGAGGTCCAGATGAGACAGAGGAGCTTTCATTTTTCTAAAGCTGAACCTTAAATGCACAGAAAGTGGACGGACATGTGGTTCCTATTTTTACAGCGAGTTTGACGGGCAGGGTTAATGGTCTAAAATATTATTGCAACCCATCAAATCTAGTAGCTTTTAAAAAGGGGAAGCTAATTGTGGGCATAAAAAAACACCGATCTTAAAGAACTGACAGAGAAGTTCTTGTCACATATCGGGTCCAACAAAAGGAGGAGAGCTCTAAGTCCTGGGTGGCGATCTTAGTTGCATTCCCCCTCATTGTTGCTTTGGCTGCCGTCTGCAAACGCACCGGGCCGCAGCAGCAGTATTCAAACAGCGCCAACTCTCACTCTCCAGAAATCAGATAAAGGTCTTGTCTTGATGCGGCTCGGAGAGGGCTTCAATTTCTTTGGCTCCGATTCAAGGAATTCCAAGCACAACACACAGCCTTCACCTGCGATGCCTCGTTCGTATCTTCAACTCCAGGACAAGACAGCAAATATACAGCACGGCAAGCAGCGTAGCTTAGCCAGGGAGCTCGGGTTTCACGTCAGTTGTGAAGAAATGTTTTCACTTCTTCTGCTAATAAAACACAAGATAGACAACAACACACAGCTCAAAGTCATCAGCCCAAAAATAAAATGTCTTGTGTGAGATCCGGTGTGAGTGGAAGCTAAGTCCCGGCAGTCAGCATGCCTTCCCCGAGAGACAGCAGCTGTTGGCCTGATATAGCATTGCTAGCAGACATGCCGCGGCATTAAAACCGGCCCTGGTGTTAACAGACTCCTTCTCTCTTTAGGAAGACGGTAGTCGTCTTTACTGAAGGTAGAGGGAAAAAGAGGAAAGTCTCTTCCTACTGCTGATTTCAAAATCCATGTGAGCCTTACTTTGTGCTTTGCCTACATTCCCCCTGCTTCAGACGGCTGTATTCCCGAGCTCACGTACTTCCCATGTTGTGTTTTTGTTTTGTTATCACAAAAAAAAAGAGAAGAAGAAGAGCGTGTCCTGGCAGAATAAGGCTAGAAGATGCCAGACGATATGGAAACAAAAGAGGAATAGATATCGGACGAGAATCTGGGTTTGATAAGAGATGGTGGGGACCTTGTAAAGATAGGTTGCAGAGAAGTCAACACTGCTTCAAGATGACACAAAAGCCATTTAAAAAAATAAAATAAAGAAAGAAGAAGCCCCGCAGGACCATCAGATCACATGTTCTGAACGACATTCAGTCTCCGATTGGACAACAGTCGAAACTCTCCATCTGTTTTCTTCCATGCTCCTAAAGAGTCTGTCCTTTCTAGCCTTATTATTTTCTTTATGGCTCCGTCCTGATTTTTTCACTGCACAAATAAACCAGAACACCTCTGGATTCTGAAGAACAGACTCCCTTCAATAAGTTTCCATCTCGCCTCTTGGCACTGCCAAGCTCCTTCCATTCATTTCCAGTGCGGACTGTCACAGAAGAAGGCCGCGTGGAAACTGCAGTGACAAAAGGCTTAATTTTAAGTATTTAAAGGTAAGCCCGGGGCAACGGGGATTAGAGTGTAAGGAGCGTTAAAAAGAGAGCCCACAATGGACTTACAAAGGCCTTTTGTACAGCCAGGATAGGCATGACGTTATAGACATTAGACGTTAAATTACACTTCTTTTCTTTTCCTGGCCTACTCCGACTTTCTGTTTTCAGACTCCTGTTTTCATAAGATGATAAAGAGGGAAAAGATTCCCTTTCAAGTTCGCTGGGAACTGTTGCTCTGGGGATATCTTTTACCACCTGCATATATCAATCATGCCAAGTGCTCTGCAGGACTAAAGGGGAGGAGGGGGGGGGGGGGGGGGGGGGGATCAGATGCAGAGAAAGTGGGTGCTACCGTGCATCCCCTGGAGTTTTAGTGTCACGGACTCTTGTTCAGGTTCTAATCAAAGCCCCCCTCTGTTAGGGGTGAGCAAGGGTATCTTTATTGACACCTTGGCGTTGACCTTGGCACCAGACTCTGAAGTCCAGGAACTCTGAGCCTGCCAGTTATTTTCTCTGCCTAAGCAGTATCGAATGTCATAATATACAGGAACCTTTTGGACACACATTCAAACCCTGGTACAAGGTGTACCATTATTAAAGAGGGCAAAAAGTGCAATGCATTAACATGAACACATGTTTTCGATTAAAACTATCGGATAAGGCTGCAAGCACATGCGTAAATACGGGATATCAGTCAGTTTTTGTTACTGAACGGCGGCTTAGCGTTGGGCACTGCATGGTACCTTTCAAAGTGGGGCATATAGCGACTAACTTTCAAGCAGTCCACTTTTCCAATTCAGGGAAAAGCGGTATTTTTCTCGGAATACGTGCGATACAGAACGCGTGCCGTATACATCCCTGCTTAAATGCGGGTGTTGTTAGAAGACAGAGGGGTGCACACTTGTTGGGAGAACACCTGTGTACTGTCAGAGAAAAGGGAGGATCGAGAGAAAAGCACACTTTACTTCTCACTATAGAATAATTCATCCTCTAAAAGGGAGGCAGAAAAAAAAAAGACATGAGTGGGAATGTCTGAGGGAGGCGCCTGCCGGTCATTTCTCTTCTCCTCCATATGGCCGATAGCTGAAGAGCTTGCTCAATGAGCCGGTTCTGGCCATTCCTCCGGGCTGTTTGTCAGAATGGAAGAGGAAGTCTTGAATGAGACAGAAATGAGACACTTGAAAGGGAACATCTCTCCCAGGGGAAAAAGAGAAAGGCCAGAGCAAAGCAGCATGACGGAGATGGAGGAGCACCGTGATGAGAAGCGGTTCCTATTTGCACACATTTGCATGAGAAAAGGCAGAGCGGCAGCCTCCCGTTCCTGTAGCTGGCCCGCTCTACACGTCCTAAAGACGTGGGTCAGGAGACCGGGAGCAGAGTCTGAAGGGAGACGTCTTCAGGTTTTGTCTCTAAGGTGAGGAAAACATTCTGATAAGTGACGTCTGGTTTCCACTTCCTCGTGAATTAAAAGGCTTCATTTTCCACGACCGGTGAACGGGCGAGAACGTACAGTTACCCCTTTTTCAACGAGCTGGTTCCTGGGCTAGTTTGGAGCCAGAGACCGACTTAGCACCAGTTCCTTACTTTTTAACTGCATAAGCACCAGCTCCTGGCTCTCAACACTGGTGCCAGAGAAGCACCGACCCTTTGCTGGTTTAATTTAGGTTAATTCATTAATTTTTTTTAATTCTGAGATATGTCTCAGGAATACCTGTCCGGTGAAGTTGGAGAAAAAAGTAAATCATTTTTTATAGTCATTTTATTTAAGTGTTGTGACCGGACGTCTACATGGATGTTTTATTTTCCAAGAAAAGTTCAACGTTACAGGAAAGTTTCGATATCCCGTCTATTACGGTGCTAAAACTTTCACGATAAAAAGAACATGCCAAAATCTTTAACGGCAGGTCGGGCTTATAAAGACAAAGCAATCCGATTCGGCTACAGGAAGTACATTCTGTGCGCCTCTACATCTCAGCTGTGGCGCATCGCCACCAGTCCAACTACAGGCTCGGGTATCAAACCAAAGATCTGCTGAACACCAGTAGTAGTAGTAGATGCTTCACTTTCAAAACTGCACTGCGGGACTAGCGCACATTAAAATGTCATATTTAAGCACATGTGCAGTAGCTGTTTCGGGAAAATCTGTGATGATGTATTCCAATTTGTTTTGATATTTTTGGACATCTGTCACGTGCCGCAGGGACAACTTTATTAGGTGATGTCAAGTCTGTGTTTTGCACCTGTTATGTGCTAATGGAGTCTAAGAAAATGAAACCTAACATCTGTTGGCAGCAGTATCAACCAGAGCCGCAGCTCCGCAGTGTGTGTGTGTGTGTGTGTGTGTGTGTGTGTGTGTGTGTGTGTGTGCGCGGTCTAATTAGGATCCCTTCATAAGAGCTTGTGACCAGATCTGAAGGTCAGATTTTTTCTGATATCTTTCCGGAAAGGTCATTGCGTTCTCCTATTATACAGTAAAGAATCACACAACATCTGTGATTCTACTGCAGCATGTGAAGTATTACTCTTGACTTGTTTACAAATACAACACAGTATGATAGAAGACTGTAAATGCTGCCATGATGGGTGGTCCTCATAGCTAAAACATCACATCCTTCGGATAATATCACAACTCATCTGAGGTAGCGCAACGGCTAACTCTTTTATTTACATTTCTATAGGTCATTTCTACTTCGGCAAGTAGATCGGTTCCTTTTTGTTCGGTTTCTTTTGCAAGGAGTTGAGACCGAGCGTTTGCTGCTACTGAATGAACCGCATATCCCACCATGCAACATTCATCAAGCGCCGCGTCGCTGTCATCACCGGCAAATACTGGTATGCAAGGAGCCAGCTAGCATTTAAGCTAAAATCATTAGCTCTATCCCCTACACTGCTTTCCGATGACCCTCCTGCCCTTGATGATGGGTGGTCTACTGCAGGACCACTGACATTCCGGAGGCTGAGATCATGCCGACTTGATCCCGAGCCCTGAACCTAACCCGGCATGCGCTTGGGTTCAGTATGCTAAGAGAGTATGTTTCAGTTTGATGAATGTTACAATGTGCTTAAAAACAAGGAACCACTAGGATTGAGAAGACCAGATCAGGAAAAGTGCTTTAAAATAAAATTCACAGACCATCCATAACATTAAAGTATCTGCCTAATACTGTGTACCTCTAACATACATTGTGAATTCCGACACCTTTCTAGCAGAACCAGCAACAACTTTTTGCTATAGCGTTCAAAGTGCTTTACAACGCGAGCAGATATTCAGCCACTCACACAAACATTCACACAGTGATGACTCAGGCTGCCATGAAACGCACCAACTGTTCATCAGGAGTGGCAAACACTTTTTCCCATCATTCTCACACCAACGGAACAGCCATTTGGAGAAACTTTGGGTACAGCGTCCTGCTCCTGGATACTCAGACACTGTGCCGTGGATCGAACCGCTGACCTTTCCACTCTACTTCCTTGCCCAACGTAACCCAAAAAGCGAAAGTTGTGGATTTTAACCTGAACCCATTGCCTAGCCATCGTAATTCCTCCTCCTGACTTTGACAGCGGATATAATGTTATGGCTGATCGGAGTATATCCAGACATCTATATGCATGTTGCAAAAGGGGAATCTGGCCTTTATACTCTGCCTGATGAACAGCGGGTGGAGATTAAAGTAATGAAGAGCTGTGGGAAATGCAATGAAGTCCACTTCATCATCTCACTGGAGCAACAACTGTAACAGTTCCATATGAGACGAAGACAAGCACACTCGGGCGTTTTGATTGATGATGGAAATCTCTAGCCTCTAATCTGCCGAGGGACCGGTGCTGGATCACACAGTGCCACACAAACCATGTTTAAATCACCGTTGGCCTATAGGGCCTTTCAGCAGAAACAAACGCGCGTGTCACCGTGGATACCGCCAACAAGTGAGAGATTCAATCTGTGCAATAAAAGGGAAAGTCCCTTTTCGTCTAACTGCTCATAAAAGAGACTCACGAGGATCCGGTTATGTCGAATTCGATGCAACTGTGGACGGCATTCGACTGCATTGCAATAAAAAGCAAGATTCCAATAAAACGCAACAATAAAAACCAACAAATCTGCGCGTTCATGTCAGCGTCTCGTCGTCTTTATGTTCAAAGTGGAATTAACTACCTCGATATATTAAGGAGTCAAAGTTCGTTTGGCACATTTTCACTGGTTGAAGTCTTTTACAGTCTGGAATCTTTTCTGCTGATTGTCCATTAAGTAAGGGGTGTGTGTGTGTGTGTGTGTGTGTGTGTGTGTGTGTGTTTGTGGGGGGGGGGGATTTGGCTTTGCTGCAGCGGAAACTCAGCAGGATGATTTACAACTTCTTATTTAAACCGTAGATTTGGTGATAATTATCGGCGCTTTAATTAAGCTGTGGGTTTTAGGACTCTGCCACTGTGTCCAAGTTCTGCTCGGTTCCCTTGTGACATTCCTGCTGTAATCGTGTTAGAGCTGCGATGACGTGCTGTTATTTTTGGAGCAGCTGAACAGAAGAAAGGAGCAGAACTCCAATGAAGTAATATGCAAATATTTGAGTTTCTCAGCCTCCGATTTGAATCTTTATGTGGACATTAGGGCAACTAACAACTTTCTTCTTTCCTGAAAGTCTTTAAAAAAACTTTGCTCTTATAACAGACTGTTAAACCAAACATGTTGCCATATCTACAGTGTATTTGCTGAACTGTAATTTAGTCCTTTCATGTCGCATCACATATCTGCTGATATAAAAGCTTAATAAAATATATATTTGTAAAAAAAACAAATATATATATATGAAAATATAGCAGTTTCTCTGGAATCAAATCAAACATCCATGTAAACTTAGGGAAATAAGAAAACATTAAGTGCCTTGGGTATTTTGTAGTCAACAACTCCATCAGGCTAACTTCCTTGCGAGTTTGATGCAGCCAACATTGGACACGCCCACATTGTCATATAAGTCATATCTGAAAAATAACTTCAGGTATAAATATGTTTTTGTAGAAAAAAGTTCCTCCCAGGGGGCAAAATATGAATATGAATATTAGAGACAATTTAGAGCAGCTAACCCAAAGAAGAAAAGAAACCTGAAAATGTGATTAAACTTCTTGGACAACTTAAGGACCAAAACCTTCTTTCTGCAGGATCAGGACAAAATCCACCGCCGCCACACAGGGAAAGTAAATACGTTTCTTTTTGCTCAACTTTGTTTATTACAAAGCGCTGATGGACGTACAGGTTAAACATCCTGCTAGACTCCAACACTGCTGTTTTAGATGGCCCGCCCCTTTTGCTGAAAACCAGTTTGCTTGTGTTTGTTCGAAGTAAACAAACAAAAGAAGAAGCGGCTTTAATTGCAGTGCCGTTACGCAATTTCTGTGTAAAAAGTGGCTTCTGTCAGTCTGCCCTTTAATTTTCTTTGCAACAGTGTTCTCAAAAGTTTACTGCGGTCTTGCCGGCAGCGTTGCTCAGACCTGAAATGCAGTATGAAAAACAAGTTCTCCAGAACTTAAGTTCATATATACTGGTACTGTTTGATGACCACGTGTGGTGTTCTGTGAACGCCCACACAACCCACTCTGTCGCACTCTACTTAGCATTAAAGAACAGATGTTCATGTTAGCTCATCATCCACATGACTCCAGGAGTATTATGGACTGTTACGATATCAGGAGAAGTAACCCTCAGAACCCTAGGGGTATCACCCAGAACTCCAGAGGTATCACCCAGAACTCCAGAGGTATCCCTCAGAACCCTAGACGTATCACTCAGAACCCTAGAGGTATCACTCAGAACCCTAGAGGTATCACTCAGAACCCTAGAGGTATCACACAGAACCCTACAAGTATCAGTCAGAACCCTACAGGTATCAGTCAGAACCCTAGATGTATTACTCAGAACACAAGAGGGAACCCTCAGAACCCTAGGGGTATCACTCAGAACCCTAGGGGTATCACTCAGAACCCTAGGGGTATCACTCAGAACCCTAGGGGTATCACTCAGAACCCTAGAGGTATCACTCAGAACCCGAGAAGCATCACTCAGAACTCTATTATTGAGATTATTATTATTAATAATTATAAATGTAGCCGTTGCTATCATCATTTAAAGGGTGAAAATGGAATTTTACAAGTTCCAATTCGTTTTTGTTCAGAATATATCGCTTACAGAAGAGAGAGAGAGAGAGAGAGAGAGAGAATTAACATGGTGCAGTCGGGATGTATTTCAGAGTGGCACTGAGAGGAAACGATGGGTCATTACAGCACAAATAAGGGTCTGTTAATCAGCCTATTAGGGTTTAATTGAGGGTAGTTAATTAGGAGTCATGGGCAGACTGTGCCTTAGGGTCAGAGGATGACTTAAGCAGCTGGCAGGGCAACTTGATCCAATTGTTACTGATCCATTTATACAAGGCCTGTGATTGATTGGCAGGAAAATTAGTCTTAATTGCACCTGTCTATCTGTGGCCCCTGTAAACCTTCTAAGGAGCCATAAATTAACCCGGCAGCTCAAATGAAGCTGGAGCCAGAGTCGAGACCGTTGGGGCAGAGCAAACACATTTACAGTAATCCCAGACTCCGCGTCTCCACAAAAATCATCAGGCGTCGGCCCGCCTTTGAGGACATGGGCCGCTCAAGCCGTGTGGAAAATACAATATTGTGCGTGTGGTGAGGCGCAGAGATAAAAGCGGCCCTCTGGCTGCAGCGAGGCATAAGCTCACCTCACAGCATCTCTGGACTCCACAGAACTCCGTCCAGAGCAGTGGAAAACAAAGGTGTGCTTGTCCTCCCTTCTCAAAAGCAGCTCTGCGTAGGGTTGTGGCTTCCACCAGAAGCTGATTATGGACCCTTTAAAGTTAGATTTGATTTAATGTCCCCGCTCCTGCCTCAGCTGGACCACGGGGCACAGGAATGCGGCTCGCTGCTCGGATTGGGCTGCTTAGCCCGGGGTGGATTCATTCCGTGGAGGGCCAGACAGGAGCGACATAGTGGGGTCACATTCATCCGGCTCATCCACACTGCGTGCACCGGGGCCAAAATCCAATAAAGAGCCTGACAAAGCCTAGCTTCTTGCTGCAGAATGCCCAACAACACGTGATCCCCTTAGGGAAATTGCTTCCATGTCTGTTCCTCAGAGGCCTCCAGGTCCAAAATAACGCCTCGGGAACCTTTGGCACATGTCCTGCAGAGGATGCCATGTGCGGCGACAGCTTATTAAAAACACTGGGGTCGGACAATCGCATCATTCAGCGAAACCTGACACTTTGTCTCCTGGAGGATTTATGACGTGCTCCACCTTTCGATGTGAAAACCCGCCGTCTGGTTTGATTGGAGTAAGTTACACAAACTCCTTAAACCTAGTGTTCAAGGATTCACTCGTTGCTCCATTTTCACACGCTGAGAACGTTGGAATAAGAGTAAAATAGAGACCGGTGTTGTCCAAACTCCTCGTGACGGAACATTACTGTGGAATTACCTCAAAGAAACAGAGCTTTGTTCTCTGGGCGCTTGATAACACTATCCGATGACTCAAAGGAAAAAGTGAGGCCGCAAATTTGCAACAGGCAACATTTTATTTTTCCAATTTCTCCCCAAACTATCCAGATCTGTCGACGCCTCTTGCCCTGGATGGCGGCCCACACAAACCAGACCGGACTGGACTGGCTGACTTGCGTGCTTCAGAACACGACTCGCGTCACACATTTCTGTCAGTGGCTGTTTAGCACTATCTGCTCGCGTTTAAGTCGTCTCTGGCCCTGTGACTGGATACTTAAGTAACTGTTGGGAGGCTTGAGGTGTTTAGTGGCTCACTGTGGGCAACCTCGCAACTCATTCTGCCTACGACGAGTAACAGGCTGCAGATGTGCTGCAGGAAGGAGTGTCACCCATTCTTTACTTTAAATACTGCCAACTACTCCTGGTAATTTCAGTTAAATGCATAATTCATGAGTCATAAGGAGATGAGAAAATGTTTTCTTGTTTTCAGAACACAGTCACTGTTAGCCACAAAGCTAATCCTATCATTTCTTTGATCTTTAGAACAAGCTGTAAGAATCTGGTGATGGGAAGAGGTTTCATTAAACCCAATGAAGCCGATGTCACTTTCAATCCTTTATCATTAAATTAAATGTAATTAGTGACCCGTTATTGCATTTCGCACATGCTTGGTTGTGATCCCTCACACTCCTGCTCGTCAGCGAGCTAATCAGGCGGGAAATACTCAGGGCACGTCAAAAAAAGGTTAAATGAACAGAAGTAATTGCCACTTTATCCAACTTATGTCAGCTTCTACAAAATTGTTCTGCAAAAACATATCCACAATCATCGGCCCCGGCTTTAACCCTGTGGAGACTACACTCGTGGGTTTGAACCCTAATCCTTAACTCTCTTCTTGAAGTATCTTATACCAAAAAAAGTTTGCAGTCTGCAGTTCCTTTGTTTTAACTGTGCGTTATTCTTCTTCCTAACCTCAACCTCCCAGGGCTGGTAACTAACCCTAACCTTCTAGAAGGAACAGTATACTTACCCAAGCCATAACCCCAACATCAATCAGCCAGACCTTGGGCCACAAACCAAGCCCAAACCTCACACAGTACTAACATTTGTTTTATTGTTAAAATGTCTTTCTTTGTTCTCTTATTTTTCCAGCTTTCTCTCCAAGAAAGGCAGAATAAAACATCTGATTTGTGCACATGCCAATCAAACTCATTTACTCCCCTAATCTAACCCTCTCTCCCAATGGGTTCTGGGGTTCAGCCTGCTAATACAGTACCTTAAAAGTGATGGAAAAAGATTCTACAAAAGTTTTCAGGAAACAATTTCTCATCCGTTGGTGCTATTTAGTCTAATGCTGGTGCGTATGAATAGAAACTATGAGATTTATCTTTTTGCTATTTTAGTCAAATAGTTCACATTTTACTCCCTAAGGGGAGCTTTTTCACAAAAAACATTCATTTTTGACATAACTTCACATTTGATTTGCAGAATTCAATCAGGGGGGATTGCTTGTACAACGCTTTGGATTTGGGATAAACCTTTGACGACAGCATAGGACTAGTTCAACGTGGTATATAAAGAACTACTCACCCCACTGACCTCAACACGATCCCTCCGTTCTACCCACTCATACCGCCTCCTCCTTCCCTGGACTAAGCTCAGCACCATGGGTGATTGGGCCTTCTGTTCTGCTGCCCCTCGTCTGTGGAATGCCCTCCCTGACCATCTCAGGGCTCCACAGACGACTAACACATTTAAAAAAGGACTTAAAACTTTCCTTTTTAGCAGAACCTATAACTTTAATTAACATTGCTGCTTTTTGGTCAGGCTTTTATATAGTTATTATTGTATTTTTTATTGATGCTTTTATCTGCTTTTACTTTGTAGCACTTTGAGATTTGATCCAAATGTAAAGTGCGTTATGAATTAAATGTATTATTCCAAATGTAAAGTGCGTTATAAATTAAATGTATTATTATTATTATTATTATTATATGAATGCTTAAGGTTTACGTTCATGCCAACATGACCTGAGATTCTGAAGAGTCATTAAGACGCCTTGTCGACAAAGAAAGAAAAGCTTGTTCTTTTGAATCTTAGCCTTCCCATCTCCATGTTTAAATCCAGATGACATCCCATATATGTATATAAACACTTAGCTGGGACACATTCCTGCCCACCAGGCCCCCGCCTCCATCTAAAAAAAACACACATACAACCTTTGCTCTCCTTGTTGGAGCTCCCAATGTCACTTTATTTCAAAGTAGTTGCTTTTCAACCTCTGCGACCTAAGAATGTTTGCAGAGAATTTACAAGGCGACATTTACAACAGCGGCCCCGGCGTCTCCATTCTCCTCCTATATTTTCACCCTGAATAGCCCACACAGAAAACATCCCCTTCACTTTGAGAGCTCCGGCGCGGCCATTCTGGGATTGTGACATTGCTTGTGTAATACGACTATGTCGGAGAGGCTTCGACGAAGTGGAAGGTCGTTGCCTGATGTTCAGTGACCCCGAAGAAAGACTCGCATTCAGGCAGTAAATATTTTCTAAATAACATGCCGAGCACACAAACATCTGAAAACGCGGTTTAAGAGTGTAACTAAGCAAAGCCCCCCCCACCCCACGTACCAGACCACTCCCACTGCATCACTGAATCAGATCTTATTTATAAAAACCCGGCAGCAAACACGGGCAGATCCTGACCAGAGTGCGGAGATTTTTCAGTTTGCGGAGGGGCGAGCGAAAGCAAACACAGCTTGAGGTTTATGAGAGAAATGTCTGGCTGAACAAGGAGGCATTCATGCGACGATTCAGAGCAGAGCCCAGGTAGAGGACGGCCATCTGCTGTCACACTCCCCCGCTAAGAGCCTGTTATAGATGAACGAGCCGTGGATCATCATGTACATGCTACATCCATATAGACTTACTGGAGCTAACACCTCCGCCGCGGGAGGAGATGATGGCTCCACGGCTGCGGCTTTCGGCCTCCGTCAGGTGGAAGCGCTCTTCACCGCTCCAGAAAAGTAATATGTGTGAGTGGTCAACGTAGCAGCTCTGCGCTAGCTGACAAAAACCATTACTCCTGTAGGTTTGTAAGACAGATCTGATCATGCGTCGGAGAAAAAGACAAACATTTGCCTTTCCACGGAATGTGTGGGTGGTAATGCTTCGACATTAGCGGTTTGGGGATTTGTTAATTTATCATTATATCCCTGAAAGGTCGGGAATATTATGGAATCATCAACGTCGGCACCAAATACTTCACGTTACCGCGATAACTCAAAAACTATTTCATGGATCATTTTCATATTTAATAGCTAGGTAGACCTTAGTGTGAGGAAGAACTGGATACATTTTAGGAAAGGTCAGTTGTATAATTCCGATATCAGGGGGGAGGGAGCTTTATCGCCTAAAGGATTAGAGCTTTTTCTCAACGGTTGGTCCGATTTAATCAAATTCTGGTAAATATGACGTCTGTCCAGTATAAAATATTTTGCTTTAGTACATCATATTTTATTCATGAGGGGGAACTTATTTTTATGAAAACATTTTTTTTCATGGACATAACTTTAATTTGAGGAGGTCAATTGTGAAGAATCGTGTACAACCCAGGGGATTAGGTTCTTTTCAGGGATATAGTCTTGCTGTCAGGGTTAGGGTTAGAGCTCTTTCACACCTGAAAGCCCGAACCACGGTCCGAACCATCAGGTTTTTGTTTAATTGTTTATGTTTGATCTGGTTGATAATGAACTTGCATGATGAAGAACTTTTCTTCACATTCTTTCTTTTTTCATTACAATTCTGGAATCTTGTAAGGGTTTCCAAGAAAAGTCTTACAGATGAACATCCAGTGAGGACCTACTTGCTGTCATCATTATAAATTAAATGTATTATTATTATTATTATTATCTACATGGGCTGTGTCTCCATGTAGTAGATGATTGATTGGCTTAACACTGAACAACCCGAACCATCTTTCGGTTCAGTCGGGAGGGAGACCAACACTTTTTGCTGCTGATCCAGATCTTTGTCACACCTGGAATTTTGTTTTGGGTCAAAATCAAAAGTTTGAAAAATGATGTTGGCACGTTCTTTAGTCATGTGACTGAAGCTCCTCCTTTATAATAATAATACATTTACCTTTAAGACTATCCAGCCAGCTCTGCTGTTGCTCCACGCAGCATTTCCACCTCTTTCAGCCTCTTGTTTTGCTTAATTACTCTCCGCTCAACTGCATTATTTCCCACAGCAGCAGGCAGCTGCTTTCACCTATAAAGTTTACAGGAACCCATAATTTGCTACCAAACCAGCATATTTACAAAAAAGATCATCGTGGTTTATCAAAGTGAAGAGAACAAGGGATGCTGGAGGGAAAGGGAAAATAAGAGTCTAATTCAACACATGGTCAGAAACTTGACTCCAGATGGAGGCTAATGTTTCCGTCTCTGCTGGATATGTAAACAAACAATGAGTAGCCATGCATTCATCCAACTAACTTTATACTGTGATGATGTCTCGGTATTTTCATCCAATACCTACGAAAACGTCAAAGTGAATCAGCAAACTCAGATCTAAAAGAAGGAGAAGTGCCAGGAAGAAAGTTGACATAATGTAATGAAACTAAAAAAAACTGAGGGTCATTTTTCAATGATATACAGTAAAACCAAGTTTTCTGACTTGTACAATCCCAACTCCACATTTTTATGTTATATTATAAGCCACTGTGTTACATTCCAAGTTTCGGCTCGGATCAAATTAAGTTATCTTGATCTTTCACGTCCATCGCATTCAAACCAAAAAAGATAAACTAGTGTATATATCCAGACGTTTGGCTGTGGGCGGTGGTTAACACTTCGTCACCAGTTCAAGAGCAGATTGTGACCGGTAGATTTTGTTTAATCAGCCCACAATGGTGCAGGCTAATTACATCAGAACTTGTATGTTCTGAAAAATGCCGTCGTCATCCGCATGTATCCAAAGTTGGATCTCATAGCTGATTGGAAAACAACAACAAAACTGATATTTGTGTCCACACAGTCCTGAAAAATCAGAATTTTGACTTCTAAGAGTCTTGGTTAGTTATTAGCAAAGTGCTCAAAGTTTTCGGGGTATCGCCGGGAGGATAGTTCAACCGAGCAGCTTACCGATACATGCACATGAAGCGTTAGCTATCAAGGTTCCAAAACACTCACTAGAAAACCCAAGGCTAGTTTGGTACAAAATAAGCTGTGGAGGACCGACTCGGAAAATGTTAACTTAATCACACGTTTCAAATTTGATCACCCCGAGGAACATAGCAAGTTTAAATAATCTAATGTTAGCAGAGCGGCTAAAGCTAGCGGGAGCTCGGAGCCAGGCACGAGACCTGAAGTCCCTGAACAAAGCCAATATATAACATATAATGTACTGAAAGAAGCTTCCAAAGAGATATTTCCTCTTTGAACAATCATGCAATTGGTTTATGAAACGCACCTCGGGGAAAGCGTTTCATAAGAGGATACGTAATTTCAACAGGTCAGAATACATAAACAATGCCAACCACCCTCACTTCCACTGTAATCCTTCAAAACAAGAGCACTTGAAATAATTACTCACTATGATCTTCAAAGAATTGAATTGGGCCAAAAATCGGTATCATCCGGTCAGACTTTAATAAAATCGGTGATCGGCCAAGAAAAGTTAAAATCAGAGCACCTCTAGTTTACTGTTTTCAATTTAGCATTTTTAGTGGGTTAAAAAGTAAGACTCCCAAACATTCGCTCAACCAACGTCTCAAAAATGACAAACCATCCCATATTTTGAGGATCCAGGTTGTACTATGAGGTCAACGGATAAATACTCAGATCGACTGACCATGAAAGTAATTAGAAGCCATCATAATCCCCAGCTGAAGCACCTGTGTTGTATTCAAGTGCAGCATGTGTGGTTCTCTAAACATCTCTCCTGCAAAGATCGCCATGTGTCGAAATCCCTGGGGTCATCCGGTGTTTTCTTGGAGAAAACACACAAAAAATCTGACTGGGAGGTGTGATGAGGCTTTTCCTTATGTTCTACATCGCATGCAGGTCTCTTAGTGGGACAGTGTTTTTCAGCTCGCTAGTTGAAAACATGACTCTGCCTTTAGGTACTTGGGATTAAATTCCTTTGACTCACCGCTGCAGAGCGCATAGTTAACAGAACTTATCACCCGGAGAGAAAAAACACAGACCACAGCTTTCCTAACATGTCGTTATGTGACGCTGCACTTCTACTTGCAGACTGAAATCATTTTTTGCTTCAACCGGTGAACAAAAGAGGGGTGTTGGAAACATGAACCACCTCCACTATCAGGTTTCCCATTGAATGAAAAGCACCAAACAGGAAGAGCAACTCTCACCGGTCAATACATTTCTTAATGGCCGGGGCGGATTATTCTGTTGCTCTTTGTCGAGCAAACCTTTACCTCTTGAAAAGAAAAAGTCACTTAAAAGGGTTCTGTACTACCTCCTCAGGGTGTCCATGTCTCTCCTCACTGGAGGAGTTTATGACTTTCAACCACAATAGCTCAAAAACAATGCAGATGCAGAATCATCCTAAAGCTAAATATCTCTCCTCTCTCTCTCTCTCTTTTTTTTCTTCTCTTTCTTATATACACACACACACAAGATATTCTCTCAAGGAACCAAATACAGCAACATCTGGCCCGTTAACATGATTCCTCAGCCTTCTCACGAGTCCAGACACATGCACAACAGCTCATAAAGACAGACACGGCAGATGCATGCAAAGACGTATACGTTTATGTGGGATGTGAGCTAATCTCCTCTCCGTCAACATCCCGGCCAATTACTGCCTCAATCCAGCCTTTTGTTACGGAGTGTCAGGACAAAAATCTCAAGTTGCTCAGACTTTTTGTATTTAAATATATATATGTATATATATTAATGTATATTATGTTCCTTGAAGACACTTTATACGTCTTTATCTGTCTCTTCTCATTTGTGGTACTTCTTTATACTTGGATATACTCGTGCCAGAGGACTGGGATCGGGTTTTTTTTTTTTGGGTACCGGCTGCATGGATGAACAGGATGGAGCGATAAACACAGACTAGAAGTTGGAGAGGTTGTTTTTTTTCTGTTTTCCGCCGACATCTCTGTGAGAAACTTGCTCGGGCCAAAAGGCCCCGGGGCAATTTCACTGAGGTTTCACGATAAAGCCTGCGACAAATCATATTTGTCATTTTGCGGCGTGCCGAGATACACACTCTGCAGTCCACATAAAACGTCTCCCTTCAAAGCGACCATTGTGTAAGGCTCCGGTTGACGACAGTTACATAAAAGCAACCTTTGTGGCGTTGTCGTCAGCGCATCCTTCAAGTTAACCTCGGGCTGAGTTGGTCTTTCCACACAAGATCTGTCACAAGGGATTTGCCAGGGAGGGAACACAAACACAGGTCTCTCTCTCACTCGGCAAAAACCAAAGGCAGACCGGCAAACTCGTGTCGGGTTTATCATGGTCCGTCTCCCCTACTAAACAAACCCGTTGCCTCGGTGTTGATTGGTATAAGTATATGTTTAAACCTTCGCTGTGTGCAGGATTGACTTCATTCAGCTGAAATAACGGCCCAAAAATATACTTCAGCTCATCAGATGTGTCATACTTTCTTCTTCCGACCGCAGTTGAATTTTCATTTCAACATCAATATGAAGCGTTGGTTTCATGCTTCCTGGATATGGTTTTCATCATGGGAGAAACGCCAGCAGCCATCACATCCGCTTTCTCCAACACACACATTACATCAACTTCGGCTTCTTTTTTTGTTTTTTTACTCCTCTGTATTGAAGACCACAGCGTTTGCCACATACCTCCATTATTCTGTCGTGAAGCTGAAGACCTTCTTCGTTGTCTGCCGGACCTTTCTCCACGATCTTGGACACAAAGATCCCTTCGTTGGAGGAGCTGTCGTTGTCGTCCTGTGGGGAGAAGTTGCAGTTATTTTAATTGGAATTACAGTAACGTCGTGTTCAGACTGTCAGGGACAACAGATAGCACTGTACGCATTTTCTAACGACATCTTTGAAATCTTGTTAAATCTACCGCTGAAATCTAAATAAAAACTCAGTGACAGAAAATCCCAATAAAGCGCTAAATAAAACTGGCTAAACGACTTAAAGCCCTGTAAACACGCTGCACACGCTCACATGGTTTGCCTACTTTATCCAATTAAGTTTATTCTGAGTGTCTGAACTCTATTCTTAATTGGGTTACCCCCGTCTGAGACTTCTGCTGCCACCGTAATAAAATGGAATCAAAACACTGAAAATGAGTGTCAGAGAATAACACAACGCCCGTTTTCATAGTAATTTACCATCTTGTCAGATTTCAGTAAATTTCAAAGGAGTTAAAGTTACAGGAAGTTTTAGGCTGGTCTATAAGTTCAGCTACCATGACCAGGAGAAGGGGATGACCGGTCTCAGTACGGCCGATTCAGAGCTGTCTACATCTGCTATATGGTTCACGTGGTTGTACGGCAGGACTGAAGATCGCAACAGGCAAGAGACGGTGACAAACATGAGAAAAAGCCAAAAGGTCACAATTTGCAATAACTCTTAAACCAAAACAAGGCCCACGCTGTCATCTCAGACAGTAGGGGTAAATCCCCCAAAAGCTTCCAATACACTTCATTGTACAAGCAGTACTCAAAGTAAATGTGAAGGTATGCCCGAAAAACAGTTTTTTGTATAAAAAACAACTCCCCCCCAGTGAGTATGATATGAACTATTAGAGTAAGAAGAGTTAGATCTCCTTGAGTCGATTAATTTGCACCAAATTTGGACTAAATCGGATCAACGGTACACAAATTATGGCCTGAACAGCTTTGGGCATAAAGCTCCCCCTGGTGTTAGACCTTGAGTTGGGAAAGTTGTGTATTTTGTAAGTGATTACAAAATCTGAAATGTTTATATTCATTCAATATTACCCCAAAGTTTTTGGGTCTAAAATGAGCCATTGAGGAATTAAATGTATTATTATTTATTATTATTATCCTGAAAAGTTTAGAAATAAACTGAGGAACATACTAGTCTGATTTATCTGATGTGGATCCAAAAAAAACAACAAATACTACATTTTGAGAAGCTAACGTTAGCAGGTTGGCCAAAGCTAGTTCATAGCTAACTATACGTGTTCATGTTGACGACAACACACTAAAAAGGTGCCTCGTTAATTCTTAGCTCTCTGTCACCTGTTTCACGATTTTTTGAAAATAAAATCTCTCGAAAAAGAAGTTTGTGCGAGCCATCACTTATTTTATGAAAACAAACTGAATGGGCTAAAATCTGTATTCTTAATCTGCATCTTCAGTCACATGTGGTTCAAATTTTGCCCGTTGTCCCTTTAACCTTGCCTTTCAGTGTGGACCTAAGAGTTGACACTGACTCGCCAAAGGTCTTAAATGTTGACACCCTGCCAGGACACGAGCCGGTCCACGCGGGTCACTGTGGCCGTGACCTCTGAGACAGAGCTGAGGCCGGCCTTAAAAACTACTGCTAACAACTCTGTTAGCATTCCCTTTAAAACCGCATGCAACATGTTCCACAGGCCCGCCGGGCCCTGCAACACAACTACGCTTTAATGGGGTACTTAAGGAAACCTCAGGCGCAGTCCAATTAATAATTTCTGGTCTGCTTTATCTCCCCGGGGCATGGGGTACGGCGTGAACATGGTGCGGCTTCCCCACATATTGGTTGCCAAGCTCACCGCTTTGCCTTGAAGCCGGTCGGCCTCCCAGCTAACTCCATCTTGAGATTTCAGCGGACAAAGAAGCGCCCCGAGAGACCGCAAAACCGTACAACTGATTGCGCTTCCTAAGCCAAGCCAGAATGAGAGTCACATCAAACACGTGTGTTAAAGGTTACAGGGATATAAGCTATTTTCATTTTAATGAATGGTCTCTTGATTTGAGGCTGGCAGGGGAAGCAAAAGCCGAGCATTATCTCTAGCTCTCAGATGGTCGGGTTTGATACATGGTTCCGTCAGAGGAAGGAGAACGGTTGCAATCTGCGAGGCCCATGGGTTTCGGGTAAATAACACGGCTTCCTACGTGTGGATCTTTTTATAGTTTTCCGCTGTACAGCGTTTGGCTGTGGTAGAGTGTGTCGTGACGGTCGGCTCCGGAGCGCCGCAACAGTCGAGTACAGTCCCGATGAAACGGATACGGGGAACCCCATTTCAAGCAGCGAAGAAAAAAGAGAAAAGAAAGAAAAAAAAAGCTCCATGTCTCCGTGTTCGGAAGATGGAGCTGCAACCAGCGTTGAGACATTTCCTCAACCCCACACTTAGCGAGAGCGAATTGCATCATTGATGACTTCAGGACCTGGGGGCAGAAAACAAAGTGGAAGTGAAAGGTTCAGGCTGGGATCAAAGACCCTTTCCTGTCCTCTGTGTTTACCTCACCACCAAAATCCCCTCAATTAGAGACAAAACAACTGTGGTCGAAGCCATAATCCCAGATTTGACTCTCTATAAAAGTAATTACAGTGTTTTTTTAATCTGTAATGCAAAATCCGCCAAACCAGACCAATAAACCAAACACAATAAAACTTGCGGATAGATGCGGTCCGTCCATCCGCAGACGAGTAAAACACATGCGAGGCTCTGAGCCGTGTCACTCACTACACAGAAGGCCTATGTTGCTTCAGCTACGTGCTATTCCTTCCCGGGTCGCCACATGACACTTGGCTGATCACCGGTGGGGGGTGGGGGGGTGGGGAAAGAAAAAACCTCCAGGATGCTCGGCTTTCAACCTACCGCGCATGGCCTTCCTCCTACGATGTTAAAACCCAGAGATCCGCCCTCACGAAGAAGGACAACCGTCAGGCTTTTACTCTCGCCTTCCTACAGACAGACAGAGGAGAGGGGGGCGAACAAAGAGACGGTAGGAGGTTATTCATGATAAAGCCTTAAAGTGGGAAGAGCATCAAGGCTGACTGTCCAGGAACCATCTCAAAGGCACAAAATAACAAAAAGGAAAAGGTAGCGCATAAAAGAAATATGCTTGTCCAGAGAATATCGGGTGGCATGAGAGTGTCATGGTGGACAATCTGGCTCGACTAGCATTCCCGAATCCAAATATTATATTACTTGATACGAATAATCGATCAACTTTGAAGCACCGCAATTCATAAAAAAATCCGAACCCCAAAGAATATCTTTTAATACAAAGTGAAGCGAGTCTTACAGTTACACACACATATGTTGATTTCATCAAGTATAATAACAACCTCTACTGGAATAGTCGACAGCCACAGCTGCAGCTAACGGTCAATTTTGTGGGCGACATTGAAACCCTTTAATGTCCTCATTAAGGAAAAGAAATGATGAAAAGATTATTTCTTCACATATTTATTCATTTAATATCTAAGAGGATCTAAATGTACCATGAAATGACAAATGGTGCGGTCAAGCGTTTTTTGAACATTACAAAATGTATCAGACTTAAAAAGTAAAATTATTTCATGATGAAATTCCCTATTTCATGGAAAACAGTCAATTATTCTTAGATAAGCACAACCTTTTTGGGTAAAGCGTGTTTTTAGAAAAACTATTTGACCCTTACTAGAAGATTCTGTTGTAAGTATGTTACAGAAATCTGTTCAGTAAGTCCTCACATGCTTTAAAGTACAAACAACAACAACTTATTAAATAGGACTTTCTCCATAGCCATTTGACATGTGGTGTCTCCCAGGGCTCCATCCTTGGCCCCTTACTCTTTAGCATATACAATCTGCCATTAGGTCACATTATAAACAGGTTCAGTGAAGAAATAGTGACTCAAAATGAGCTCAAAAGCAATTAGCTCGTCTGTGAGCTATCTAACTGTCTATGTATACCGTCGACAATTTGCCAAAATGTTCCAGTGAAAGATCACATCAATCACAAACTCTAATTGTCTAAAAAATGAGTCATTTTCTAAATAGAATCCTAAAACAGTTGGAGAAGGGATTAAATGCAGCTTCAGCGTTGAGCCGTGAACAACATCGTTAGAGGCTGTTCGTTCGATATCGAGTTGCCAGGCACACATACCATGAGATTGTCAATATCAGGGGTCATTATCCTATTAATAAAACAGTAAACAGAAGGAGGCCAGAGCTATTTCTGTTACTGAGTATTATCTCATTTATCACAAACAAATAAGAAATATATTCATAAATAGCGGCAAAATTATCCAGTTACTCTCCAAAAAAAACAGGAAATAATGTGGATCCCCAGACAAAGGTGTGTTTAACTGGAGACACTAAGAGCGATGTAGTTGAAGTTGTCTCTGTTCATGTGAAGGTTTTAAGTGGTATATCTGGAAAAAAAATTAATAAGATATATATAATATCACAAAATATAAAAAGGCAAAACCCCTCCACAGAACTATATGTGTACATAAAGTTTTCTGAAAGGCTATTGAAGGGTTTTTGGCCATGAAGCGTCTGTGAGAGATCCCAGTCACGGAACGAGCCGGAAATTAAAGTCCAACCATGGATATTAAAAAAAAAACGAAGGCTGAAAAGACCCTGGTTTGCAAAAAGTACCACTTCAACACTTGGATATATGAAGTTTTCTGAAAGGAAAAGAACAATCTAATAGTATTTGTGATCTAATCTGGGACCTGAAAGTCCAAATTGTAACCATGGAAACAAAGGACAAAACAACCCTAAACAGCAAAAAGGATCATTTTAGGGATTTTGGAGAAAGTTTCATATGAGAAGGGATGTGATGGACACAAAAGGTCACAATCTAGAGTCGCTCCAAAACCCAGACAAATTGGGTCCGGTATAAAACCTTTGCCAAATCACTATGCCGAACACAAAACGAGATTCCAAACTGCATCAGTCGGGGCTCAGGTTACTGGTACCTTTAGCCAGCAGGGTACCGGCCTATGGATGAAAACACACTTTCGGGGTCGCAGTGGCGACCCCGAAAAGAGAAGAAGAGGAACTGATGGATCTCTGGCAGAACCTCAATATGAAGAAAAAATATATAGTTATCTTATTAAATGAATCAAATCATTTTGTTAATCTCTCTATAAAAAAAAACAGGCCTACAGCCAAATTAATATTTTCCTCAAACTGTTAAACCCCTTATCTTTTGCGAGTTGCAGCCGGCCCAAATAGCCGCGGTGACCATTTCAAAGACCCCGCCGCCCCCTCCCTCTCACAAACTGATGTCCGGTGTAAATGAATCCATCGGGGGGGGGCCTCCGCTCGGCGGCAACACGACATGAAAACTTCTGGGAATCTTGCAGACTCAGCTCCCAATCTGTTTCTTAAGCAGGACCTAAAAGGAGAGTTACGAGGCAACATCATTTCAGCTGCCACTCCGGCGCGTTGTGACACACAGGGACTAAATATAAAGCAGATATTATTGGCGTGTACGCCGTCGCGACTGCCATATACGCTAAAAAGACCATCATGTGCACGGCAGAGCATTCAGGAATGTGCAGTCCTGCATCGCGTCCCCGGGAGCATTAGACACAGATGCTTCCGAATGAAAGTGACGACAGCCGTTACTGTCAACAAGGGAGACGTTCGGCCACTGAGCGAAGGCGGAGAGGACTTCGGCCGAGACGTTGACAAATCAAAGCTAAATCCGACATGTGAGACCATCCAGCCAGACTCTAATGACTGTGCCAGAGGACTCGAAGCAAATTGGATGAACTCACAGTAATTAAGGAGTGTTCTTTCCACATCTGCGAACACTCCGGTGAAACTCTAATTCCAAAGAACGGAGGTGAATCTCTTCGGGAGGTCGCGTAGCGGCGTCGACTAAAAGCTTTGGCACGCCTGGGTGGCAAACAATACACTGACTTCATCTGGGGGGAAAAAAACACATGGAAGCTATGGTAGGTAAACAAACGTTTGGCAATGATGGAGGAAGAGGCGAAGACTCCAAACTGGCGATGAGACGGGCGGTGACTTGGCACCTTCGCAGCGAGCCTTCACCTCAGCGCCAGTCACACTTTCCGCGGCTGTCCTGCATGAAAGCGGCAGGCTCTTCCCACGCTGCGTCTAATTGTACTGTAGGCAGGAAATAATTACCCAAGCATCCGCCTTTGTGTCAGGACAGAGGAAATCATTGACCTCGTCATTGACGACAGACGTGTCGGGGCGTGAAAAGATGTTATGGGGCTAATTAATTAATATGTACCGAAAAAGTCGGCGGATTCCTGGAATGGTCAGCGCCGCAGACTCCTCACCGCAGATCCCTTGAGTTAAAGCAATAACTCAAAAACTATTTCATGAATCCTTTCAAATTTCATATCCATTATAGACCTTTGTGCGAGGATGAACTGGATTGATTTTGAGAAAGGTAGTTAAGATATTTCTGACTTTAGGTGGAGCTTTATCTGCAAACGCTTTTAGGCCCTAGTTTCCCAACTGTTGGTCTGATTGTTGGTATATTTAAATGGACTCAAGGAGATCTATCTCGTACATATCATAGTTTAATCTAATAGTTCATGTTCAGTTCCACAGTTTTACTCACTAGGGGGAGCTATCGTACAAAAACTGTTTTTGCATGATAGCTTCCAAAAATCAATCTAGATTTTGGGAAAGGTTGGATGTAGATTTCTGACGATAGGGGGAGCTTTAGCTAATTTATGAACGGTGGGTCCAATTTAGTCCTAATCTGTTGTATATGAATCAACTCAAGGAGATTTATAATGTAACTTGGTGAGTATGAATTGACTCAAAAAGATCTATCTTGTTATGTTTCACTCTAATAGTTCATGTTTTAATCACTAGGGGGCGATTTCTTTTACAAAAACACCGTTTTCGGACAAAACTTCACATTTAAATTGAGGAGTTCAGGGGGGTTGATTTTACAACACAGGGGATTGCGGACTTTTCGGGGAAACACCTCGTTACTGAGTAAAGCTAGCAGGGAGCAGGAGCCTCATTCATTTTTGTCCTTTAAGGGTTACTTTAAAGGCCAATTTACACTCAACTTAAAAGATGTATCCAGATACAGAGGGAGATTATCATCTCTCATTTCACACGTTTGTTCATGTTTTTGGTTGGGTAATGGATGTGAAGGAAATGGAGAAGAAATCCGGATGCAGTGTATCCTTGAATCGAAGGAAACGCAGAATAACAGTTCAACCGGGGATTCAAGCAGTGATCGTGGGAAAATGCATAATATTGATCATTGGAAAAGACCGCAAATCAAGTGAGTGTAATACTTCTGCTTCCACTGAAGGACAGGAATGGAGGAGTTGAGTTTAAATAATGATTTGAGTTAACTTAAGTTCATGGCACTTTTATATCCTGGGAAAATATTCCATATTAATAACGTCACCCAAACATAAAGTCTTCTACATTGATACCAGTAGGTGAAACAACATGAGGTCAAGGGGTGGACCCACTTCCTGTCCAATCCAATTACTGATTTAGTTTGAAGTTTTAAGACCATTTCACACACCACAAAAAACTTTTGGGGGAAAATAATTTCATATTTTTCTTAATATATCCTATTTATACCTTTGGTGTTTTTGTTGTTGTTGAAACGTCAGAGATAAAGGACCTCGTCTCCCTCAAACAAACTTCAAAACCCAAGTCAGACAGAGTCGCTTCAGGCTACCGGACAAGTTCTTTCTGTATAAATAAGATAAAGCTAAAAATGATGCCGTGTATAACATTCCACTTAACTACACATGTTTTAGTTCCTCTAAAGAAAGCATCGATATATATATTTAAATTTAAATGAAATGTTTCAACCAATCGGAATAAGTCGTAATAAACGTATTTCTTCAATCCAGCCGGTCTGGAAATGAGACTACATGAGAGTCACCTGCTCTGTTGTCTGATTGGCTGGATGACTGTCTAGCTCGCAGGTGAAGATGATGAAGAATGAGTTCTTATCAGAGGACTAGCTAAAAGACTTATCACTAGGAGATGCTCGGATGGCTTCTGACGACTCTTCCACACGCTCGCTGGCAAAGTTGTGGCTTTTCAGTTGTGAGGATTATTAACCCGATACCGGAAAAATCACCCGATGGCGACTCTTCAAATCTGTCGTGCTACGCGTAGAGATTCACCGCCACCGGGAGGTTAACCTCCCGAGTGACTTAAGACAACTTCCTGTTTTTATTATGAATGTGTATAAATGTACGCGTGGGATGAAAGTTTATGCCTCATTGTTTTAGGCGCCGCACAACTACATTTTATTGTACAATGACAATAAAGATATTGTAATCTAAGTATCGGCAGTAGGTGAAACTTCCCCAGGAGAACTCAACAAAACAAAACATGGCTTCCACCCAACACTTCGTGTATAAAGTACTGTCACAGTAAAAGCATGCTGTTCAACGTTAAACCCAGTGAGAGACTAAGTGTCTCTAACTGATCATCTACAGTCACGGCGTCACACTGAAGTCATAGTAGCTCTCAGCCCATGTCGGCACATAAAAAAGGTGATCCTGCCTTGGAAAAAGGATGGAGACCGCCGTTTTAGATCAAAGCCCATGGTTACTCACATCAAAGTCAATGAAGGCGGAGTCATTTGACGTCTTGCGACTTTCATTATCGCAACGGGTCACGCAAAACAACGTCCTCCGCGACCGACAACAGCCTGAGAGGAAGTCAGGCTCAGCCGCCTCGGGCTGAGTGGAAAGTGTGACGGTGATTCTAGCGGCCCTGAAGTGAACCAGAGCCAGATCTGAGCATTCTGCTTTGTTTTATGACTCCAGCTCACTGAAGAAGTTTAAATAGTGTCGGGATTATTATTGGAACTCCAGTCAGTTCTTCCACAGAGCGAGGTCACCCTGATCTCCCTCACGTAGGCCGCTTGCATATTAAAAGTTGAAATTAAAATCCTCCATCTGGCTAAAAAGAGCCGGAGCAGAGGAGAAACCAACTAGAGTGGGGTTTCTTTTTTATTCGTCACTGTGGGACTGCATTCCCTCCTTAACGGTGATTCACGGCACAAATATGTCATGACGAATTTGGCATTACACCCTCTGACCAAAAACCCAGAGATAAAGTGATGCACTCCATTTAGTTCCAGGTCCGTAGTGTCGGGAATGCCGGCGCTTCTGAAGGCCTTCAAAGCAAACAGCGCTATCAAGAATGTCATCGTATGGGCTCTTCATAAATATCAACTGCAAGAAAGGTCCAACAGGCGGTGAGTTTGATCCGATAGCGAGGGATCGCCAACATGAAAGGAAGTCGACTTAGAGGAACTTCACACTTAATCTGACTTGTGATGCTCTGTTTTGTATCGCCATGTGTGTTTGGTGAGGTTTTCAAATAATCCCATTCACTGCTGAAGGGATCCAAAGAAAGAAAAAAAAATAAGAAATAAACTTTGCAACTAAACACTTCATGCACATAATGTTGTTTTCTTCCACTCACGGTTTTGTGTGTGTGTTTTTTTATGTATCGTCATGTTTGTTTGAGATAAAAATGGGGCTTCATTAGGATTTCATTAGACTGAGAAGGACATAATGAGTTTCTCTGAGTAGAGCAGAAACGACACACCGTTTTTCATACGCAACTGTTTTACAGACAAAAAAGAAACCTCGAGCAATTTCACCGTTTCCCTGCATCGATGGATCCGATCTGCCATTTAGCAGCTTACCAGAACAATTTTTTTGTTTCTTGCTGGGAAGGGAGCCTACTGACCGACGGCCAAAAGAATGACCGAGGAGAAAGGACTCAGACAGATGACCTTGAACGTTTTCCACCGAAAGCCGGCCGATGGCTGAGAGCTGAGCTCAGAAATGATCTGGCTGAATTTAACTATATTAATGTAATTATAAAGTGTATGTGAATAATCTTGACAGCATCCGTTTAGATACTACTGTGTCAGATTAAATTAAGAGGAAACACAGAATAATGTTCATTTCTGCCTGTTTTGATAGGGATTTTAAGCCTTCGTCTCATTGCTAGGCTAACCTTAGCATTAAGGTGACGAGCTCGCAGGTGAGTCGCTGATCCTTCACGCCGAAAGGAACCAGTTGAGGTGGTTGAGACATCTGATCAGGATGCCTCCCATTAGAGGTTATCCAGGCAGGTCCAACCAAAAGTGGACTCGAAGGTGGACCCAGAACTCACTAGAGGGATTACAAAAATCTCATCTGGCCCGGGAAGAGCTGGAGAGGGTTGCAGGGGAAAGGGACTCCTTGAATCCCCTCCTCGGCCTGCTGTCGCTACTACCCAACCCCGGATACGACAGAGAAAGTGGAATGGCACAGAGGATCCTCTGTAATATCTTTGATGCATGTAAAAGCGAGGCAGAGGAAAGTAGCAGATGTTTTATTGGAGATTTTTTTCAGCTGGAATCTTCAAAAAGTTCTTATGGGCACATTTTTTTGACCATCTGTGGCTTTTGAGTTTCCTCAGGTATCAAATTATAAAAACTAAATCTAATTCTGCTTAAACATCAGCAGAGCTGACGCCGTTTATACATTCTTCTGACTGGAAGAGAAACGGTAGAAAAGGACCTGAAGTCTGACTCCAGCTGGAGTAGATTTAAGATTAAGGAAGATGTGCAGACGTGTCAGAAAAACTGCAGAAACTTCGGCCCAGTTATTGAGAAAAGTAAAAAAACGGCAGAGCCAAGAGGAGTTACCGTTCAGGCAGATTTCAGCAGAGGGGGGGGGGGGGGAAGCTGCTCCTCCTGTCCTAGGACACATTTTTATAAGCCTGATAACGATCTGACCGCTCCCCTCTGATGATCAAGGCAGCACTGCAAACCACTTTCCTCCAAATTAGACTCATTACCTGATTTATGAACGCCTGCGTCCTTCATCGTACTGATAATTAACATTTTCACCAGGCATTACACTTTTAAACCTCAACCATAAAACATCCTGGCAAACACACACACACACACATTCAGACGCATCTCTTGGGGGTAAAATCTGATCTGTCTCATTTTGATAGTGTGCAGTCTCCACAAAACATTTATGCATTCGGAGGAGTTCCAGGCAGTCAGATGTCTCCTACTGATACTCGCTGACCTACAAAAGTCCCATGCCAGAATCTCTGCTACATCCTTGTTTCTGAGTTGTTATGATTGTCTCGGGCAAAGGGGGGCGGATATCCGATGACAGAAAGCCTTAAACAAGCATGCAAGGAGGTAATATAAGTGGAACCTGGCCCTTGTTGTGTACAGAACTGCAGTAAATATTTGGCCCTCCCCCCTACTGCCAACTGGCCAGAGGCACAGCTGACATCCATGTCTCAAAGAAAAGACAGGGAAGGATCTCAACTCCTGAAAAGTTTGTCCAAACTTTCAATTGCTCATCGGGGATGTGGTAAACTGTTCCAAATGTGTTGGGAAGCTTATTGTGAGTTGGCCACCAGGCATCTATCAGTGAGGGGATCGAGATAGTCTGACATTTTTCAAAGGGAGAGGACGTTCAAGCACTGCTACAGGCTGCCTATGGGAATCATCCCAAAAACATGCATTTTCCTGTTGAATTGAGGTTTTCTCCGCATGTTGCAATCAGGGATTGCATTTTTTTTCCCCCCTCCTCATTAGTTAGGAGAGGAGATACTCTGGATGAGAGAGGAAAAGAAAAAAAGTTGCCTACCTTGCAGGAGAAAGCCACGGTCTTGGTGAGGGAGTCGATCCTCTCGCTGTACTCGGTGAATTTCTTCTGATATTTCAGAGCTGTCACCTGCAGCTCGCCGTGCACGGCGGAGAGTTGCGCCAGGAGAGTCTTCTCCCTCTTGTTGGCTTTAATAGTCTGCTTCTTAAACTCTCTATCCAGGCTGATGAGTTTGCACTGCAGCGCGCTGTTGTGCGCCTTCAGGGCGCGCAGGCAGCAGTGGCCGTTTACTCTCTGCTCCCTGCGGGTGAGCGTCAGCCCGCAGCCGCTCCCGCACATCCCCACGGCTCGGAAGTCGCACGACTCCCGCATGTGAGCATCCATGTCCCGCAGGTTGAGCTCCTCGCTGCATCCTTTATTCCTGCACTTGGCCGGGGAGTAGTCGCACATCTCGGCGTGCTCGGCCAGATGCTGCAGCTTCACCACCGCGTCGCAGCCCCGCGCGTGGTTGTCACATTTGATCTCCAGCTTCAGGATGAGGTTCTTCAGAGGCAGGACGTGGTTCAGCTCCTTGGCGGAGATCCGCTGACATTTGACGGGGCAGCTGCTCTGCTGGACGACCCAGGGCAGCACGCAGCCGGAGCAGAAGACGTGACCGCACGGAGTCGTCAGCGGGTCCTCCAGGACTTTGTTGCACAAGTTGCATTTGAAATCCGGGTCCACGGTCCCCTTGAAGCGGTCCAGCTCGAATCCCATGGTTTACTAAAGTCCGAATCCAAACTTGTCGACTCCCCACGCCCGCAGGTCTGAGTGGGAGCAGTGGGGCGTTTTAGCTGGTCATTGGTGGAGCGCTCGCGAGCCGACTACGAGCTCCTCGCTGTCTAAACTCAACTAATTGACCGAAACTTTTGGTGCCTCCAAGGACGCCTCGGAATTTTGTACTATAAAGTTTGAAAAAAGTTTGTAAACGTGAAACGCAATTACGTAAGCGACGTTTTCACGTGCTAGGATTTTGAATGTGAAATGTAAAATGAACATGCGCAACTATAGTCTGCTCTGTATTATTTTCATGCATTCCATCGTTTTATTCTGTCGTCACAACACCTGTGGTTTTTGTCATGAAACTCACACACGGTTTATTTCAGAAAACAAGCTAAAAACAAAAAGCTCTGATAGTCTTGAAGGCAGCATTTCATGGGACGAATGTGTGGAGGAATCCTCTACCGTAAGACTTCTGGTGACTGCGCATGTAGATGTGCGCGGAAACAAGTTATACAATCTAATAATAATAATAATACATTTGATTTATAACACAGTTTTCATTTGTCACAAATCTCAAAGCACTGATGTTGTCCCAATACCAAGTTTTATACAGAATATGAAGACCTTCCCTCATCCATACAACATTACATTACAATTAACATTTACACTAATAATAATACTTATTATTATTATTATATAGAACTTAAAGAAACTCAGTCCAAAGTGCTTCACAGAGAATAACGCAAACATACGCAGTTTTTATAGCAATAACAAGTAAACAGTTGAGTTTTTGTACGTTTCTATCTGGATACTGGATGTGTAAATGTATTATTATTATTATATTACATTTTATTTGGACTTTATGAGAAAAAGCAATCAACCGTAACTATAAAACCAAGCCAGTTCAAAATTAACATTGAACTTTTTTGTGTTGGAAGCTGGTGAAATGGAGAGACTGCGCTGAGGTTCATGAATGGTTCAAAGGTCAAACATATATTCGGGACATAGAGAACGAAGAGCCTTCAAAGTGATTATAAAATCTCAAAATCACAATGTAAAAGGAACTGGGAGCCGATGTAAAACATTAAACGAAGTATAATGCGGTCGTACTCGTTAGTTTTGGTTAAAAACCACAACAGCTGAGTTCTGTATCGTGTTTCCAAGGTTTTCCTGCTGACTAAGAGAAAATGCTGTTGGAATAATTGAGGCAAGAGGAAATAAAAGTATGAACTGCAACTTCTGCATCTACGTAATTCACTTGTATTTATTCTTACTGATCACATGGTTTCGGTTCAATAAATTGTGGCGCCGTAGTTCTTCCATGGGATCGGACCACATGAGCGTCGGGCATGACCCTTCCGGCGGTGGTGGGTTTGGGTTTTAACCCCTGCAGACTGGGAGTACCCAACAAAACTTTCCTCCTCTGACCTCCTCGTCTAGGTTTCACGATTTGACCTTTTGTCAAAGTCGTTCAGATCCTTGAGCACGGTCAGTTTTCCTCCAACGTCGCAGACAAGTTTTTCCGCCCCGCTTACTGACGCCGTCGTAACAAGATGATGAATATTATTCACATAAAGTGTCAGTTTTTGGGATGTTGCTGGTACCATAAACATCCTCGCATCAACTCTGTTTTCATAAAAGGGTAAAATGAGGTGAAAGGAAACAAGGCTTTGAAACAGTAAAAACTAAATTATGTGGGTAATCTTATTTTTTAAGGGCCAATGGTGGTGTTTGGTAATTGTTTTTTAATAAACAGGCTCTGAATCCAAAGGAGTTATTTTCCCGTTGAGCCAGAACTTTTTCCCGCCCTGAATATTCCTCAGTGTTAATGTGCAAAGTTCCACCACATAAACTTCAGACAAGGTGACATGGCGGTTAAATATTTACAGTACTACGCCGAAGCCATCAGACATGCAGGGAACTTGTGAAGTAACCTTGTAAGGAACATTAAAGCGCAACTACTAATGTCAAGTTACACAACAGATTCAGTCAGGAGGAGATTCAGTGAAGGTGGAGAAAATCATCCTTCACTCTTAGGCAATACAAAAAAAACCCCCATTTTTTAATAATTCCTGACTTCTTTAAGTATTACTTACTATGTAATTACATCTTTGGCAATTAAAACAAGGTTATTTCTTTGGATTAACTATTCCGACGCCATCGTCCCCTACATCGACGGTACTTCCCTGAAAAGCCTCCAATACCCTGCGTTTTACAAACAACACACCTGATTGAGGTCCTCAAATTAAATGTGTTTAGTTAATGTCAGATTTCTTTTTCATGATGAAGCGCCACCTAGAGAGCAGAACATGAACAATTAAAGTAAAATAGGACATATAAAAGACAAATCTCCTCAAGTTTATTTACTGATTTTGAACCAACGGTTGAGAAATTATTACCTGAAAACTTTTGGAGGTGAAGCTCCCCCTAGTGTCGAAAATTTACAAATGCGCTTTCTCAAAATCAATCCAGTTCTTCCTCTTACCTAGGGTCTATAATATTTGCAAGTGATCCATTTAATCCTTAAGAGGACGGATCTGGCGTTGGCACTGATGAATCAATAATATAATATAATATAATAATAAAGATATTAATAAATAAAATATAAATAATGATAATATCCTCAATTTTTCAGCGCGATAATTGTGGAAAGAATTTGAGGAAGAAATGGGAAATGTTTAGAAAACTAAGTATTATAGTTATCGTAGTTATGTTTTTTATGGAAAGAAAAAACTCCCTCTAGTGGATAAAATATGAAAAAATATGATATTTACACGATAGATCTCCTCGAATAGATTCATATTCACCAGAGTTGGACTAAATCTGACCAATAAGTAGGAAAATGTGTGAAAAGTGTTTTACTAGAAAACAAAAAGCCGTAAAATATGAACTATAAGAGAGAATATGAACGATATGAGATCGACCAGGTCAAGTTGATTCTTATGCACTAAATTTGATCTAAATCGAAAAAAAACGGTTGAGAAATTATGGCCTGGAGATAAAGCTCCCCCTAGTCTCAGATGTATAAAACCGACCTCTCCCAAAATCAACTCAACGCGATGCTTCATTTTTCAGAGTGTGGACCAGTGTGTGCGGCGTGGAAACGAATCCTCGTGTTTGAACACACCTCTCACCTCACCCACACAGACGCCTCAACTCTAGCCTGTTTTCCCTCCCAGCTGGGTCAGCCCATAAGATGGGATGTATTTGAATTGTAAATGAAAGTCCAGCCGGCCCACTGGAGGTGCGCCGAGCGAAGGAGGCTTCTCAGGGAACACAAAAGCCTCCGGTGGTTCCGACCCGGCCTAGATTAGATACCCATTCCTACTGGTTGCCCCTTCTTTCGGAAATCCCGTTTTATGCAATGCCATGCTCAATAAAAACTTTCCATATGTGCATTATCCAGAACTAAAGTCCAGGGCTTATCAGAGACTTACTGGTCGGAGTGTGACAGAGAGAGTCTGAGCTCGCGGCTAATCCCGCACCGATGTTCTGGGACGGCGTAGGTGGCGTGGAAGGGGAAACTCCGTGTGCAGTCACGTCAAAGGTCTCTGTGCCGTGTGAATTCACTGTTCCGTACTCGCTGTGCAATTACGTGTTTGAATCCTGCCTCGATTCCAGAAAAAAAAAAAAAAAAAAAGCTGAGATATGAAATGTTTAAACAGATGTGGATAAAAAATGACGGGCAGAACCCGATATAAGAATTTAACACCTGTCGCTCCGGTCGGTTTTCGCAAAGTAATAGAATTTTCTCACACCGACGCGGATCAGCTTGGTGATTTCACAGCTCACAGCTGAAGGTCGCTATCAAATCTCAGGGTAGGCTACCTTATCCTGGAATATTCTGTTCGGCGCCGGAGAAGGCAACCAGCGACTTAACCCTTTCATTTCCCCACCAAGAAAAAGTAGGGGAAAAAACATTTATTTGTGTATTTAATTTCTTCAGGGCGTAAATTAATTCACTCTGAATGTACTATTATGGCTGATTGTTTCGGTCAAGAATGTTTGTAAACAGCTATTAAAAAAAAGGAGAGTTATGAAGTTATTTTATGATTATCGTGAAAAATTGTCCATTTGAATTAGATTAGCTTAACCTTTTGGTAAAAACTGTTTTTTGTAGAAAACATTTTTTTTGTTGCTTGTATCAAGTTACATCATTCTTTTTAATGAGTTCTCACATAATTTAATATGCCAGGTTAAGAAATCCTACCTATCAAATAGGACTTTCTCGGTAGCCATGTTAAAGGCCTCCTCCTCAGTGGGCCCTTTGACATGTGGTGTTCCTCAGGGCTCCGTCCTTGACCCCTTACTCTTTAGCATCTACATGCTGCCACTGGGTCAAATTACAAACAGTTTCAGTCACACTTCTCAAAAAGAAGCAAAGACTCTAAACGAGCTCAACCAAACGGTCGAGCGGAACATTGAAGGGTTAAAGGCTACAACCAGCCGCTCGACCTCTGGCCCAACACGCCAGCTGAGATTTATTATTTCAGTCAAGAAGTAAACCTGCTTATGTCTGACTGTTTACTCTGAGTGCTTTTTTTTTTGTCTGTCTCCATTGAAGACATTTCTCTCCGATGCAAGGAGGAAAAATAAGCAGCGTTTTTTTTGTTTTTTTTTATAGACTGGGTGATGAGTCCGAGCACGAAACAACGAGAGGCTGGAGGTTTTGGAATTTCATGCCACACAGTAGATGCCGGTATGTTAAAGGAACTGATATGCTACCGACCAAACTGGTCTGCTTAGGAATGTTTTCCATGCAGCTGGGTGAGGTGGTACCAGGGATGGGGTGGGGGTTGGCTTGGACAAGTCTATGTTGGCTCCATCCCCAAAGACAGACAACGTCCCGGTGGAGATAAGAGTTAATCCGGTCCTACAGACAGAACTGTGAGTGACGGATCAGGGCTGAGCGGACTTAAATGCTCAGGTTAGAATACACTCTAAGAACTGTAGGTATATACTGTCAGCAAGGGTATATCCCAGAAAAAGCCCCCTTGCGTTGTACAAACAATGGCCCTGATTGAACTTCTCAAATTAAATGTGAATTTATGTCCAAAAACAGTGTTTTTCAACTCCTAGTGAGTCAACTATGACATATAAAAGACTAGTCGATTTATAAGCACCAACTTTGGACTAGATCAGGCTAACAGTTAGGATGTTTTTTTGTAAAGAAAAGTTCCCCCTCGTGAGTCAAATATGATCCATACAAGATACATTTCCTCGAGTCGATTCACCTGCTTGAAGTTTGGAACAAAACCAACCAAAAGTTGAGAAATGATGGCCCAGAAACTTCTGGAGCTAAAGCCCTCCCCCTAGTGGCCGACTTTTCCCTGAATTCGTCCAGTTTTTTCTTGCACTAAGGTCTATGTGGCCCTCAAATTTCGAAAATGATCCATGAAATAGTTTTTGAGTTATCCACAATTTTCAGGGATATAATTAAGTAAAAAAAAAGTTTAGAAAACTAATTATCTCGAAAAATCCACCAAAAACAATTTACTAAAGTATTACATCATACAGTTAGGATGTATGTAATAAAGTTCACTTTCTAAAAACCATTATGTAATTCCCAAATCTTTCCCTATTTCATTAATCCAATCAAACTCGCTTGTTTTAATCATCAAAGATTACTACAACTACTTAGTCCTTTAAACACAGAAAACGTACGTAATGCAAACAACATCCATGTTTTATCTCTTAAAGTGTAATATTTGAGGATAATTTCCATTCAAGAATCCATAATGTCATTTTTAGGTTGAATGGCCCCGGCTGATTCTATTTATAGGAACATTTCAACATTGTGCTGATTCATCATTTTCGTTTTTTTAGTGTCAGCTTTCATTTGTGATCAAGTGTCTTCTAAATACCTTGGTGCAGGATATTTATAGCCCATCCAGGATATGTTGAATTATATCTTGGACAGGCTCAGAAACAATCAATATCTAAGATTTTGATTAGCAAACCAAGCTGCCTTACTGGATTTTTAGGCTAAACTAAGCTAACGGCGGCTTGATGTTCATCCTAAAAACATGGAAGGGACTGCCTTATCAAATTACTGATCTAGTTCTTGACAGGAAATTTCCTCTTTTACAAAATGTCTAACTGCTCAATCCTGAAATCCAGTCAAATCAGGATTAATAGTTACGCTGATGACTCACACCTGAATGTTTCAGTTGAACTTAAGGATAATAATGTCAAATCTTCCCGACCCCTGAGATGTAATTGTTTTGAATCTAAATGAGGACCAGACTGAATTACTTCTATTTGACCCAAAGCTAAAAGAGATCTAGCCTCATGCTAACGTGAGCCCCTGGATCCTGAGATGACATCAGAGGTAAGACGTCTTTTTTGATCGGTTAAAACTTCATTTTATTTGGAGCTCTTCTGTCAGACTTTGACATGAAACAAGGATGGGAAACGGGGATTTAAAGCACTTTTCATTTGTTTAAAGAGCTTTAAATGGTTTTTTTTATAAACTGCATTTATAATCCTTCACAAACTCTTAGATCCTCCAATGCGGGCTTTAAATATACACAATTATACACACAAGAATACAGGCAGCTCGGTTTTTTCTTTTTAAACAAACACTCAGAACTATGGGACAGCCCACCAAAAGATGCTCGGAGAACATTTCGACATATGTGTTTACTAACTTTAAAATAATATTTCTCTCCTGTATAAGTTTACCATTTCACTTTCATTTACACATTTTAACATATATTGTCACATTTTCTCAACGGTACATCCTGTTTAGTCCAAATGGGGTTCATATGATCCGACTTGAGGAGATTCATCTTGTACATTTATATTATTTTACTCACTAGAGGGAGCTTTTTTCTACGAAAACATTGTTTTCCGGACATAACTCACAAAAAGTTTGTCATGTTATTTTCCAATTATATACCAACAAACGTCAATTTTGCTATATTAAGGGGAGCTTCAGGTTTCAACTTTTTCAGCCCATAATTTCTCAACTGGTGGTCTGATTTAGTCCGAAGTTGGTTCACATGAATGGACTCTCAGATTTATCTTGTATATCTAATATTTTACTTTAATAGTTTATTACTTTACTCACTAGAGGGAGCCTTTTTTATAGAAAACACTTTTTTTTAATAACTTCTGAATCGTTTGTCCAACTTAGTCTTTATATTATTGCGCATATGAATAGACTCAAAGATGTCTGCCTCGTATATATTTTATATTTCACTGTTATTGTTTATATTTTACTCACTGGGGGGAGATGTTTTCACAAATAACACAATTTTTTGGCTATAACTTCCTATTCGTGGGTCCAATTTAGTCCAATTTGGACTCAAGGAGATCTATCTTGTATATATCATACTTTACCCTAAAAGTTCATGTTTCACCCACTAGGGTGAATTTGATGGACTCCAATCAGGGGGACTGCTTGTAGGACGCAGGAGATTGTGGGCTTTACGGGGACATACCCTTGCTCCCTGGGATGACAGCGTGGGGCCCGGTTCTATAAACACCATCAAAGGCTTTTTTTTTAACTTCCTGTTTGCTTTTGAGAGGATAAAGTGTCATCCACAAATGTTCTGAGCAAAAAAAAAGAAAAATGGGTGTAAAGCTTTGATTGACATGAGCCGAGTGGTCCGGGCGGTTCACTGTTGAACTTTTAGTTTTGCTTGAAGCCTTTGTTGAAGGCAACACAGAGATCTCGGTTTCAGCCTGCATGATGGGGGTCTTGCCCGCGTTTGGACTCGGGCCATCCAGTTATCATCACCACTCTCCTTTAGATGTGTCAGATACGTCCATGAGGGCCATGTGGGAAACTACAAAGATGAGATACCGCGCTCCAGGATGCCCTTTCATGTTTGCACAGACGCACGATGTTCTTACTAAAGGAGTACACTATCCGTCTCGCTGCGGTTCCCCGTGCGTCTGAAATTCCCAAGGAGGTCGGTAAAATTGTCAAAACTGCATCTAGCCCCCCCCCCCCCGCGTGATTTATACTCCAGCGGCGTGGTTTGTTTTCTTAACAAACATCGGTGACTTATTGTGCCTCTCGCAAGGAGGGCTGGAGTTTTGTGGCTTCAGTGCCTGCAGTGAATGAGTAACTATAAAGGCTGTTTTCAAAAGGTCCTGGTGTGACCTCACGGATATGTCGGGCTTGTGGCTGGGAACCAACGGGGCTACAGTGGACTCTGCCTGCACGTTAAACCAGATGGTTCCAACCAAATAACCATTCGGGCCACGTCGGTCTGTTATGACAGAGAACAGCAGTTCCACTGTCACAACATCCTCGCAGGCATAAACATGCGTTTGTGTGATCGGTAACCGGTTGCGCAAAGCCAGGTGTCGGCCTGGAACGCGCCCTTAATTGTGTACAACGATAACACGCTTGTGTCAGTCTCAATAAGTGCAACCGATGAGCCGACGCGGAAAAAACAAAGTGGGGATAGTGATGAGCAGAACTTCGCTGTCGCAATAAAGATGCTTATCAGGAGCCGCTGCAGAGCAGGAGTGTGATTAAGCCTCCAAATATGTTGCGTCACATTTCGCGTTAAACTGTTCTGAATTATGTCTGGGAAGTGAATCAGCGGGACCCAGATTTCCCCAAAAAGCCAAACTGTGGAAAATCCCCCCAGTTGAAACGATCCGAGTCCCCGTCTCAGAGAGAACCGGTCAAAGTTCGGACCGAAAACGACGATCACATACAGTAGCTAATTAAATCTTAATGGCGAAGGCTTTGCTTTTACCCTTCTTGGCTGAACTGCTCTCTGGAAAGAAGAAACAATAATTACAATTATTATAAGTTTTACTGGTTTTTCCACTGCTGCTGCTCCCATTATTATAATAATTATTGTGAGGCGACCTGCTCCTGATGTTTTTTCTCTCTCTTTGTGCATGAATGAACACGTTAGTTCTTTATTATTGCATAGGAGCTATTAAGCCAGTAGTTTAAGTTTGCTATAGCTGGTCGGAATGTGTGCAGGAGTATAATTTATGACCCATCGGCGCTCATTTGCATAATGAAGGGGATGTATCTAATCTAATCCTAAAACTTTTTTCCCCAAGTGGAATGAAAACAACCATGAAGGAAAGTTTGAGAAAAATAGCGAAATAAAAAGTCGTGATGCCCATAAAACTGCTTTTACAACGTGAGAAAACTATCTTTACAGTTTTCCCAATGCTTCTTTTGCAGCAGGATTAGCTATCTCCTAGCTCATAGTCGCTAACTGGTAAGGCTAATTGTTGACTGTGGTTACGTCGGGTTAACGAAGCTTCATAAATACAGTTAACAGAGCAGGAGCCGTTGAAGGAGCTGAGTTAAGAAAGCAGCAGGGAACTCATTGTGACTTAAAGATACAACGTTTTACCAACAGTTCTTACTCTTGGAACCTCAATCAGTACGTTTGTGTTGACAAACGGTAATTAAGCTCAATACCCTTCAATGTCTTTACTAAGAAATAACAACCATGGGAAAAATATTTCTTTCGCATGTTTTATTTCTCTAAGGTATGCATTAATGTACAAACTCCAAACGTAGCATGAATTAATTAGGTCGAAGCTGAAGCCTATATGCCTGTTAGTTGTGATAATATTCTACGGTGTAAATCTCATATATATATATATATATATATATATATATATATATATATATATATATATATATATATATATATATATATATATATATATATTCTTCGGTGTAAATCTCAAGAGGAGCGTTTTTACATTGAGAAGCAAACTAACTCGTATTGATGGAATATTTAGTAGTAAGTCCAAGAGTTGCAGTCGAACGGTGGTCTGTAAGTCAAATACGCCCCTGCAGAATAACATTTTCCCTTCCAACGGAAGCTCAGCTTTTTCATTTGATAGTTTTGCACGTAAATTGTTCGTAAATTTCCTGTAGATAATAACACCATTATGTAAATCCCTATAAATATGACTTCCGATGGTAATCTAGTACTGCTCCTGTGGGAAAAGAGTCATGCGCAGCAAGACTAATGTGATTAGTTCTGCATCAGATGCTGAAATGAAGCCTGATTAACTCACCGGATAAGCTGCAAAAACACGCAAACGTGCATTTAAGAGTTACAAACAGCCTTTAAATTTTTAAACACAGATCCCATTCCTTATCGCTAACATATTGGACCACCATCTATTTGTCACTGCACTTTCATTAAGCCACTAATTATGTATTTATTTATATATTTTTGCGTCACGTGTGTCGCCATAAGCTGCTGTAATTCTAAAATCTGGTTTTCTGGTTTCTCCTCAGATACAATTCCAACATGAAAACAACTCTATCCTTAAAATAATTGAACTTAAAGAGACATTCCGCTCCTCCGAATATCGAACGCCGCCGTAAAAACTCTCCTGTTGGTGGAACTAATGGCTCACCCTGACGTTCTTCCTCACCCTCTGCATCCTCTTGTGAGGCTGCAAAGTGCTGGAGCATATATTTATCTATCTACCTGAAACTAAGAGCAGGGTGTGAGCCGCTGCTTTCTTTCTTGTCTCTTCTGTAAAGCCTTCAGCATACTTTCTGACGGACAAGCATAAATGCATTAGTTGCAGAGGTTTCCAAGTCTTAAGTGTGTTATATTAGGAACAGATGAGTGCCTCAGTGGGAGGGGAGGAAGGCGCTTGAAAATGAAAAAAGAAAGTTCCTCTCTGAAGCCTGTGAAGCTCTGCTGACTTTCTGGAACCTCTGCTCCCAGTGGATCCATAAATAACATTCTGTGTGTATTTTGTATTTTGGCTTATTAAACACAGAAAAAAAACCTGTGTTTAAAGCAGACCCACGCTGTCGTCCCAGACAGCAAGTTCATGTCCCCCCCCCTAAAAAAAAAGAAGCCCCCATTCTCCTGTGATGTACAAGAAAAAGACCTGATTGAACTCCTCCGATTGAATGTGATGTTACATCTGAAGAACGGTAGGGGTTCGTTTTGTAAAGAAAACAAAATATAAAACATAAAATTCGTCACCTAGCGAGAAAAAAAGGTGAACTCTTAGAGGAAAGTATGATATTTACAAGATAGAGGTCTTTGAGTTGATTCAGAACCACCAAATCTGGACAACATTGGACCAACAGGTGAGAAATTATGGCCTGGATATGTTAGAAGATAAAGCTTCACCTAGTATTTGAAATATACCACCGACTCTTTCTCGCACTAAGAACTATGTGGGTAAAAAAAAAGTTGAATATGATCTTTAATATCAATATTAATGAGTTTTAATATCCCCGAACGTAATAAGTGTGTTCATACATTTAACCATTTTAAGATTTTTCGTTTAAACTAGGTTCAAACGTTTAGGATGTCATCATCAGCATATGTGATAGTCGTTTAGGTAGTTGTTAATATGGCATATAATATACTAAATAACACATTATTTATGATCTCGTATCAGACTTTCTAATGATGACATGAAAGTGATGAGGAGGATTGAACTTTCAGCAAGTTTTTTTTTATGTTATTTGTATGGAAACACGATATTTAAGTTGAGTCTGAGGCTTTCTTGGAACGTATCTCTAAAACATAACTATACGTTCTAGCGTTGCCAAACTTTAACACATATATAAACCACATAACATGTTAATATACATTCTATTTTCTGTGATTTCCATGAGAACATTCTGTTTTTGGTATGACTCCAAAGGGAGCTCAACTTTCTACAAATCAAAATGTTATTTTTCAGTTTTCCATTTAAACCCGATTTCATGCCGACTCGTCAGATTGATAATCTTCTGCTTAGTTCCCATCCAAAACAATAAACTGTTCTCTACACTGGTGCAGGAGCTCTCTTCTGTTTTCGGTGGGTGTTGGGGTGTAGGGGATGGGGGGTCTCAAGAACGTTTTGGTTAGTTAGAAATCTAGTCCTCCAAGTTTTAGCCCCTAAATAATTTACTACATTTAGTAAACTAATCCCAAACTGTCATCCCCGACAGCAGAATATATCTCAGAAAAAGCCTCCAGCTCCCTGCGTTGTACAAGCAATCCCCCTGATCTAACTCCTCCAATGAAACGTGACTCATTAATAATCTCTAACAGTCCATATCGGCTCAACCCAGCTATTTGAATGAAGTCAACAACATGCTCTAAGATCAGATCCCATAGTGACTCAACAATGAAGACAAAAACAGTTAATCCCTTCATTTTTTTTAATGAGCACAATAAACTTTTCCTTGTGTCAATTCATTTGAGCTACATTTGGACACAGTTGGACTTATGGTTGGGAGTTAACAGTCAATAAACTGGCAAACAAACTTTTGAAAAAGCTCACTATAGAGTGAAATCTGAACTATTACAGTAAGTATGACAAGGAAGAGTTAGAGCGCCTCATTCACATTCATATGAGGTCAATTTGGACCGATTCGGGACCAGCGTTGAGGAAGTTATGTCCGTTTCTCATGAAAAAAACTTCACCCAGTGAGTAAAATATGAGCTATTAGAGTCAAAGAACCAATCTGGACTGGATCGGACCAACGGTTGAGAAATTCTGGCCCGGAACCCTTTGGAGATAAAACTCCCTACAGTTGAGAAAGACATTTCATAAAAGCAACACTATTATATGAGCTGAAGTTAGCTCATATAAATCTAAGAAACTCTTTTTCTGGCGCTCGTAACCTGACAACTCACATTTTGCAAGGTCACGGGGACTGGAGCATATCCCAGCTGCCATTGGGCAAGAGGCACGGTACAAATTCATTACATATACACACAATCCCTCACAACACACACAGAAACACTTACATGTGTTTTTTCATCATCACTCATCAGTCAAAGGAGACTTACGTGATACTGGATCACAAACGTACTCAGTGATGTGTGTGCGTGGATACTGGATCACAAACGTACTCAGTGATGTGTGTGCGTGGATACTGGATCACAAACGTACTCAGTGACGTGTGTGTGCGTGGATACTGGATCACAAACGTACTCAGTGATGTGTGTGCGTGGATACTGGATCACAAACGTACTCAGTGATGTGTGTGCGTGGATACTGGATCACAAACGTACTCAGTGATGTGTGTGTGCGTGGATACTGGATCACAAACGTACTCAGTGACGTGTGTGTGCGTGGATACTGGATCACAAACGTACTCAGTGATGTGTGTGTGCGTGGATGACAAGCATCTCTACAAAGTGAACGCTGAAAAAAAAGAAATGAAACGAATAATATGTTTTTTATTTTGCAAAGTAAGGCTTGTTCAGCCAGAAAGAAAAGTTGCGCATGCTACATTTTTAGCATGCAAGAATGTTCCTTTCTGAGGCGGATTCTCTGCTCCAGATGGTAAAATGAACCGGTCTGACTGTTTACTCTGATAAGGCCGGTCTGTCTCTGGCTGAGGAACCGGCTGTAGACTCAACACACGGACACAGATATGTACAAACTACACGTGAGCCCAGACGACACAACGTGCGTCTCATGTCCTCATGTTTATTTACCCCATAGAATGATCACATGAGTTTACATTCATAATACAGTAACTTCAGCCTTACATAATCCACATTCAGATTTGGAACTGTTTATGGATATCAATTTCCAACTAGGCCTAAGTAGCCGACAGTAACGGTATGTCCCAAAAAGTCCCCTGAAGTCCTCAAATGAAAAGTTAGGTCCACGAAGTGAGTAAAATATGATATAAAATATGAAATATACGCTATATGCTCTCTTTGAGGTACAGTATGTCCAGAAAAAAGTGTTTCTTTAAAAGGTTCCCCCTAGTGAGTAAAATATGATATATACATGATAGATCTCCTCGACTCGATTAATACGCTCCAAACTTTGGCTGAACGGGTCAATGCTTGAGAAATTATGATCCGAAAAACTATTGTAGATAAAGCTCCCCCTAGTGTCAGAAATACACAACTGACCTTTCCCAAAATCAATCCAATTCTTCCTCGCATTAAGGTCTATTGAGGTATAAAATTTGATAATGATCAATATAACAGTTATTGAGTTCTGCTCATAAAACTGTGTTTTTCATAAAGAAAACGCCACCTAGAGAGTCAAATATGAACTGTTAGAGTAAAACATGATAGATCTCCTCGTGTCGATACACATGCACCGAATTTGGATTGAATCGGACCAATGGTTGAAAATTAAAAAGTTTATTTCCGGGAGAACTTTTGGAGATAATGCTCCCCCTAGTGCTTAAAATATGAAACTGTCCTTTTCCCCAAAATCAATCCAGTTCTTCCTTGCACTCAGAGCTATAAAAAAGATCCGTGAAATGGTTTTTGAGTTATTGCGCTAACACGAAGGATCTTTGTCGGCGACATTGACGTTTGGGAAGTTTAAAAACACCGCCAAAACGACAACATTCATCTCCTTCTCGCGTCAGTTCGTCAGATTTCCATCACATTCAGGTAAGAGGTTGTCCCGATGATGCTGTAGCCGCCGTGACCTCCTGAGCGGGCCCGCTTTGGAAAACAAGATTTCAATTCCGTTGGAGCTTCTGCTTAAACACGACTCAAAAAGCATCTGCTGAACTCCTCAGAGCAGAAGTGGAAACAAGGTCAGGCATTAATGAGAGTTTACGAAACTTTCTCAGAGGCCGGGAAAGGTATTTTTATGTGCTCCACTTCATCCCATTGTAAAATCACATCTGAGAGTAAGAGCGGTGCCAAGGAGAGAAACACTCATCGACCATCGCAGATGCCAACCATGAAACGAAGAAAAAAACATTTTTGGACTCAGTTTTATTGAAACTTATCTTCTAATTTGTGTCGGAATGTTTTTAGATATTTTTGTACTAATGACCTCCGTCATTCAGACAGAAGGTCGTTTTGTGATTATTGCCATTCTCAGAGGAATAACTTAACTTGTTTATTGATTTTTTTGTGATTAAATGTGAAGTTTAGATTTTGACTCTTATCCACAAGATGATATGCCACCAGGATATTTACATCCCCGAAAAGATCTTTATGGAATCGTCGCCGCCGCAGATTTGTCGCGTCACGTCGTGTCGTGTCGCGTCAAATAGTATGAAAAACTATTTCATGGATCATTTTCAAATCAGTGCGCGGAAGAACTGGATTGGTTTTTGGAAAAAGGTTGGTTGTATATTTCTGACACTAGAGGGGAGCTTTAAATCTTCAGATTTAAGATTTGCTCCCCTTCATTATGACGTGAAATCTGCTGACCTTTTGGTTGGACCAAGTTACATAAATGTGTCCTGACATGCTTTAACATGCCTCCGCCCCCCCCCCCAGAAAATCTCAATAATCTTCGTCTAACCACTCTGGCTTGGAAATCAGTTTTGTGTTCCGCATACAGATTTAGCTTTAAATAGGTCTTTATCAATAGCTACGGTGAATGCCTCATCCTCCCTTTGACATGTGGTGTCCCCCAGGGCTCCATCACGGGCCCCTTTACTTTTTATCATATACATTTCGTTTCCACTGGTTCGTGTTACAAAGGTTCAGTCACGAGGCACACAATTTTGAAAAGAAGGAATAGTGGCTCAAAATGAGCTGAACCAAACAGTAGCGGGTCGTTTAAGGGTTAAGAACCTGATCCGTTCCGTTTTGCCTACTTGAGCAAAAACATGTGGATGGTGCAGATGTCCTGTTGGAATTTGGATTTCGGTTTAATTTTATTAAATGGAATGTTGGGCCCTGGTTGAGGTACAGTATGTACCTGAGGGCTATTCTGGATTTATTAGGTTATGACTGACCTCATTTGAACATCTAGGGGGCGCTAGTGGGTCTTATGAAGTCAGCACATCAAAGACAGGAATATTTACTGTTAAGGATATTAATGATCAGACAGATCATAATCAGTATTTTGTAAAATAACAACAATAAAAAAAAGTTTCCCTGTAGTGATGAACCTGGATCTGCAGCGCTGATAGAGTTTATACAGTACCTCCATATTAATTAACCCTTTAATGTCCTCATCAAGAAAAAAAAGACGGAAAATAATTTCTTTGCTTGTTTATTTTCTTTGGGGCATTTATTAATTTAATTTAATATGTACATTTATCATAAAACGAATAATAATTTGGTCAAGCAAATCTTTTAACAAAAATGACTCATGATGTCATTTTGTATTCCATGAAAAAAGTCACATTTACTAAGCTTAGCTCCACCTTTTGGTTAAGCATGTTTTTTAGAAAACTATTTGACCCTTAGTAGTTTTATTTTAGTCGCATGAAGTTCTATTTAGTGAATCCTTACACCTTTTATTATGCAAAAACAATCCTACTTATCAAATAGGACATTCCTAATAGCTATGATTAATGCTTGCTCATTGGTGGGCCTTTTGATCTGTGGTGACCCCCCAGGGCTCCATCCCTGGCCCCTTAGCCTTTAGCATAAACATGCTGCCGCTGGGTCATATTACAAACAGTTTCAGTCAGCTGTCACACATTTTTCAATATTGATTGGTTGAGCACATTTTGATTCAACCAAACAGTTGAGCAGGACATTAAAGGCATAACAGAATAGGATTTTATCTTCTGTCGTTCTTTGAACCGGACTGATATGATCCTGTTTGGATCTTATCAGTCCGGGTCTCAGACTCTCGCGCTGGGCTTCCTGTGTGTCAAAAATAACACATCTTAAAAACATAAAAGTGAGTTTATAAAGTAGTGAATCGTTTAAGGCTAAAACACATTTCAGGACGGCTGCTCCGCTACGAACCATCCGGAGCCCTCGGATCGTCTGGACTGCTTTCTGTCTTCGGAGACAAAACTAAACACGGAGAAGCAGGGCTCACATGTTTAATGCCTCGTATATCTGGAACAAAGAGGACTGCAGGTCTGCTGTAACTCTCTTTTCTTTTACATCAGACCTATTACATCTACCTATTATCTAGACAATAAATTACTCAGTTATTACACAAAACTCATTTTTTCCCCCTATTTCTTTTTCAATTGTTTTATATGCTTTGTCAAGCAGGATCTTGCCCCTCCTGCTTTCCAACATTGCTGCGGACTGAGTTCAGCCCGTCTTGGAAACAGTGTTTCCTGATGGCGGCGGCCTCTCCCAGCAGGATGATGCTTCCCGTAAGTGTCTTGTGCACCATTCACCAAAAAAACCCTGGATACGTTAACAAATTGTCTTAAAAGTTCAAATATATGCACAGTAAGTAAACAGCGTTCCTTACATTCATGTATTTACATTCACCTCCTGCGTTGTGAAGAGAAGCCGTTCCTCCCTCTTGTCCGACACCTGCGGCAACGTGGCGGCGGAGCTGGAGCTGCAGATAAACGCTGCCGTGCTGAAAGGCGCGTTGATAACGAGAACAGCAACCGTGAACCAGAAAGCTGTGACTGCGGGGATGACAGCTCTACCAACCGGCATATTTCACACTCGCACGCTCCTCCCAACCATTCATGCATACATGCTTGATGAGCGTGAGCACGACAGAGCATGAATCTGTTGGCCCGGGAATTTTCTTTTTATTTAACCAAGAAGGGACCAAGGCTTCAAAAATCAAGAGTGGAATCTTTTAGTCAGTATGATGACTCCCTGCAGAAAGTGAAGCCAGATTAAAACTGCGAGGGACTAAAGGTCTGAGGATAGGTCATATATATATATATTTTTTGTTAGTTGCTCACCAAAAAGCCTTTAGGCTAGCTGCTCGGTGGCTCCGCCTCTGTTAGTGTAACGTCCCGTGATGGTGAGCACGTCACATGACAGCAGACCATTTAAATGCTGCTAACAGACAATATAGTTACTGACAGGCGCCGCTGATCCTTCCTGTTAACGCAATAATTCAAAATCCCCCTCGTGGGTGATCTTCAAATTTTATCCCTTCATTGACCCTAGTGTGAGGAAGAACTGGATTGATTTATAAAGTTTTCCGGACATAATTTGGTACAATCTAATCCAAATCTGGTGTGTATGAATTGACTCGAGGAGTTCAATTTTATATATATGTGCTTTACTCTAATAGTTCTTATTCTACTCAGTAGGAGATGTTTCCACAAAAAAGTATTGTTTTCCAGACACACCACAAAAACTATGTCATGGATCATCGTCAAACGTCATACCACCCATAGACCTTTGTTCAAGGAAGAACTGGGTTGATTTTTGGAAGGATCAGTTTTATATTTCCGACACTAGGGGGAGCTTTATCTCCAAAAGTCATTTGGTCATCATTTCTCAACAGTTAGTCCAATTTAGTCCAAATCTGGACATGAGGTTAGTGAAGTGTATTTTGTTTTTAAGAAAAAACCCTGTTTTTCAGACATAACTTTTGCTAACTGTTGGTCCAATTTAGTCCAAATCTCTTGCATATGGATCGACTCCAGGACATCCATCCTGTATATATTGTGCTTTTCTTTAATAGTTCATATTTGACTTCTTTTTTTTTCACAGTTTTTCAGACATAACTTCACCTTTAATATTGATGTGTTCAATCAGGGGGATTGCTTGTATAACGCAGGGGATTGGGGGTTTTTCGGGGATATACCTTTGCTGTTGCGACGGCAGCGTAGGCCGAGTTTAATTCTTAATTTGTCAACACTCCTGTCCAACGGCGCTGGCATTTACAAGTGTGGCTCCAAATGAAACAATTAATTATGCAAAATGAACACATAGGCGTTTTTATGAAGGCAAAATGAAATAATGTTTTTGTTAGTTTGGATTATTTAATTGATTTTTATCAAAAAACAAAAAACTAAACTCAGTCCTGATTTTAAAAAAAAAGTGTTAAGATGGAAGCAGAGGAATTTGATTGTCCATTAATCACACTCACTTACTCACACAATAATTAAACCCACTCCAGATATCAGTCCGTCCTCCGGGGAGCGTCTCATGACCTTTTCAGAGGGGCGATTAGCCAAACCAGAAACATACCGTAGGTGATAAACACCGGGATTATAAGGAAGAATAATGGACTGACAGTGTCATTATAGTGTGTGTGTGTGTGTGTGTGTGTGTGTGTGTGTGTGTGTGTGTGTGTGTGTGTGATGGAGGACAAAAACAAACAGGCTGATTGGAGCGGTCGGACCCGTTATGCCGGCAGAACCTCACGGCAGGAGTGGTTCACTGAAGGATAAGTCACTGCACACGGAAACAAGGCAATGGTCTGTTTAAGTAACATTAGGAGCTAATCGGAAACAAGCCCCTTCTAATTAGCCATTACCAAAGTAGCAGACTGAGGTCATTGTTATTGCTTCCCCTGATGGGGAACGCTGGGCGGGCTTCGACTCCGATTAAAAAGGGTGCAGGTATTATTTTTGGATCCGGAATTTTGGATGCAACCTCCATCTGAGCAGAACCAAACAATTACGGGACGCTGTTTTCTCCGATTGTATTTATTGTCACGTGATTGCGTACAGTGTAACTGGAGAAAAACTACAGAAAAAAAAACTTTCTTTTGGGCATTTATTAATATTATTATATTTTAGGCGCTCTAAATTTACCACTAAACTACAAATCCTTTGGTCAAGCGTTCTTCTTTTCTTTTTTTTAACAGCGAAGAAACATCAGACTTCATGGTGGAATGTCGTATTTACAGGGAAAGTAGTCCATTTTTAATGAGGATATTAAAGTAGCTCAACCTTTTGGTAAAGCAAAGAGTTCCTAATTAGACTTTTTTTCGGTTGTACCAGGTTACGTTACTCTATTTAATTAATCCTCACATGCTTTAATTGGCCCAAAAACAAAAAACTTCTTGGCAGCCCTTTTGACTTGTGGTGTCCCCCAGGGCTCCATCCATGTCCCCTTACTCTTTAGTCACAGGTTCAGTGAAGTGGCACATTTTTCACTAATGAATACTGACTCAAACAGTATATTAATGAGGTTAATTATACAGTGTCTTACATTGCTTTTTCTTGCTCAACATCATTTAGCGCTTGTGGTCCAGGAAATCTTTGAAACGGCCTTCAGCTGAAATGATAAATATGGTCCCCTTCGAATCTTGAACGGTAACCGCTGCTAATTAACATAATAAATACAAGGAAGTCCAGTGACACATGCAATTAAACGTCGGTTTTCTGTTAAAGAATTCCTGAGAATCACATGATCATACATCTCTCACCATCCTACTTCAGATGCCTGGGAGGCAAATACCTTAACTCCACTTGGTCGAAAGCCCCTGCTCTACCTGGCCTGATCAGATGGGAATGGAGATAGAGGCTTAGCTTATCTTCTTTGGTGGGATTTGAAAACAAACAAACACACACACTCTCACACACACACACACACATGATTAAACTCACAAAGAGGAACAGTGAGTGGGCTGGGCTAAAAATAACATACACACAGCAGCTTTGGTTTAAAAATATTTGGTGCAGAAATATTTTAATTCCTTCTTCAAAACATCAAAATCTTAGCATTCCATTCTCTGACCCACTTTTACCCGTATATGAGTGAGGCTTGAATAGATTTATTTAGTGGAAGAATGTGAAAAATATTAACCTTGAGGCTGTCCTGGTTTACGTCTGCAAACACATTGTGCATCTCCTTTGACGGCTAAATTGACTTAAAAAAAAGAAGTGCAGTGGGAAGTAAATATTATATTGATAAGCAAAGTGCTTCTGAAGAAGCACAATGACGGAGTTGATAGAGTGAAATGAAAAAAGGATTTTACACATGAATGGAAAAAGCGTAGTTGTGGAAAAACAAACTTGGACGCTTAAGAAAAGGATGGTAAACTGGGCCAGAGTCAAATCCAAACGTGTCAGTGCTTTATGTAAAACACGACTTTTTATCCAACGGGCCCTTAGACATGGAAATAGCAAATAATGATAATAATAATACATTTAATTTATAATACACTTTACAGCCACATTTATGGTCTTATCAGATTGTATGAGGCTTTTATGTCCATCATAGGACAATTTGGTTTGCAAACAGAAGTCCATACAAGATCTCAGGAGTGGACGCGCCATCCCAGTATATTAGTTAGTCCGGCTCAACCAAAACATACAATGTGAGGGTCCAGAGATAAAAGGTGGCACAAACTAAATTTCAGTGCATGTTGACCCATTTCAATTAAATTCAATGTTGGCCTTGTTATTTCCAAACTGCTAAAGTTTTGGCTTGCTGCCTTTTTCTAAAGCAAGAAAGAAATTGGAGATCTGGCAATTTGTAATTGACAAGTGGTCTTCTGAGTTCACAATATGAGGATAAAAGGATAAAGGTGGATGGAGATCATGTAAGTTATGAACAGGAAGTGCTATGTGATTGGCTCAAACTGTCAAAAGCATCTGCCTCCAACATATTCCTGTCCACAGGAGCATGTGATCATGTAAATCACTGATGCTGAGTTACAGTTTATTCATTCATTCATTACCCGTGACCGCTTATACCTGTTCAGGGTCATCGGGGCTAGAACCTATCCCAGCTGACGTTGTCTGTGTGACTCGTTCTGGGTGTATCCTGCCTCTCGCGCAGACACATAAGAGACACACCACAGTTTATGAATTGTTTTATTGGAAACTTTTCCCAGTGTGTGGACGAGACGCTCAACCCAAAACATCAAACAAGCTGCATTGCAGTAAGAGTCCATCATACTTTTTTTTTTTTTTACGAGATGGTGTCTAATAAAAACTAATGACTCACAGCCTATATCAAAAAACAGATCTCAGTTTTGAGATGAAGCCTGTACATAGTCTAACTCTACTAATAAATATCAACCTATTATTCAAAGCTAGTTTAGGAAAATTTCAAAGTAAAACATGTATTTTTTTTTTATCCCTAGGGCATAACTTAAAAAAAAATATCCTCCCCACTTCACTTAACATCTAGTGGTTTTGTAACTTACTTTATTTTTTAATGGTCTGACAATCAAGCTCAGTACCGTGTAGTTATTCATGGGGAGTGCAATTTAAGAGCCTTAAAAAACTTTATTGAACTACTTCACAATAACAATGCCTACAAAATGACAACAGGTTATTCCACCCAGCAGGAAAACAAACAGAATCAAACGGCTGACTGGAATTAGTGAAGAAACCAAACAAACATCCCGATATCTAAAACTGGATACCCTGAATTAAGACAATGAAATAATAAGATAAGATCCCGTTTTTGTAATTCGACCTTTAAAATCCATCATAAACACATTGTATGCAGTGTTAGCAATGCTGATGTTATGTGGTGAGGTATTACTGTACGTTCAATAGTAGAGGCTGCTACAATATCCATATACTATAGTAGCAGTGGTGGTTAGTATTGGATACATGATTATTAGTGATAGTAGTAGAAGATAGTGTCCAGCTATCTTAACCCGGACCGAGTAACCGGGACCTGGCTGTACTGAGTCAGTGTGATATCTTTTCAGAAATATGGAAGACCCTCAACTTGCGCTTGTGGATTGCTTTGTCAAGCATAAACTCATATGAAGCTCTTCTAATCATGGCATCATCTAGAGGTACACTAATGTAGTCTATCAGGAAGTCTTTGGTGCTCAGATCCTGGGATACACCCTCCCTTGGGGTCCAGACTCTTGTGGTGGTGGTGGCCGATGAAGGGGACATGATGTTGATGGATCTGTAAGACTAGACAGACTTGATCCAAGGACTCCTCTTGCACTCTCCATGTTTTAGGTCCTTGAGCGAGACCCCGAACCAGTTCAGTAAGTATTCAATAAGAACACCATGTATTTACACTAGGTGGGTTTACGCGGATATCCTTATTCCCGATTAGATTAGAAAAAGACGTCTAATCGGAAAGAAAATGCTGCTTGAAAACACTTCTTTACGAATAGATAGAACCTTCCGAATTAGATTTCATTCCTTTGCAAGGAGGTAGTTTACATTTTTTCGGAAAGCGTTCCCGATAGCCAGTCGCTGCACGTAAACGCTGTATCAGAAATCTTTCTGTTTGAGTTGTATCTGCGCAGAAGTTGCATTTCAAATATTGCGATTTCAAAACAGTACCGGTCTACATCGGAGGGTGATTTAATCATCGCAACTTTGAAAGAGTTTAACAAATTTGGACAGTCAGATGGGTGAAAGGTCACTTCCGAACTTAGTCGTATTCTTATTCTGGGCGCATGTTGGCGGTCGGCGCCGAGCTTTTTCTACTGGAGAGTAATCAGTTCTGAGTGGTAGCAGTATAAACTCTCTGACGATGGTGGTACAATTCCTCGCCAGACGCGTACCAAGCCTGAAGAACTTAAAGATCTTCCTGAGGGAAGGAGGGATTGTTCTCCACACCAGCAGGAGACAGTTTGGGAGAGAACATAAACATTTTTAAAGCGCTGGTTCGCATGAGTAGAGAGGCGTTTGCTTCTGGATGAGGATGAGGCGCCGATGGACATGTTGATAGCTCCAAACGATGACGGCAGAGAAGGAGGGAGCGTGCGAGCTGGGTTGACAGCTGACAGGGTAGAGCTTATTTAATGTTAAATTGCAGTAAATGCTACCTGGTGCATTATGGGTGGAATTTGATTTGCATCCCGAACGAACAGGAAACAAATAACACGGAAAAGTTAATAATAAAACTGTTAATAAATGTATTTGAGAGCCGGTAAAAATAAATCAAAAAGGTTGATTGCTGGGTTCAGTCCAAGCAGTGCCAACGCGGCCGAGTCCACCGGGACATCGTTAGTAACTCTGAGAATGTCAGCTTGAGCGCCGTGATGCTCGTTAAAAACTATTTTTTTAAAAACCTTGTGTGCAGCGCTGAATCGATAATACCCTATTCACACTTTTTCACGGGGTGACACACTCGCTATGATAAAGGTGGATTTGTTTTGTTAATGAAAACTTTGATGATTTTTTTAAAAGCTTATTAAATGTTCAATCAGGACTCGGAAAGGATTTTCAGAATTTTTCTCTAAATTTTGTGCAAATGAAATTAGAGTTCCAACTGACCTCTCTTCGTGATGAAGATCAAAAGAAAATGTAATGGCAAGGTCATTTAGATGCTAAAACCCAAACTCCAGTTTGTTACAGCTTCAGGCTTTTAAAGAGAAAAGTCCAACTCCTCTCCTGGAATGGAAGAACTTTTTACAGTTTGGATGATCAATTCTAATATTCCACCTGTGGTCCAGAGAGGGTTCAGACACATAATAAAACCTCCGGAACGCGTTAGAAAAAAAAGCATCATATATAATAATACAAACAATGATAACTGCCACATGTGAGTTAATTATGAAAGGGTATTTCCCCGAAAAGACCCACAATCCCCTTTGTTGAACTCCTCAAATCAAAGTTATTTCAACAGTGTTTTTAATAAAAAAAAACTCCTCAAAGTGAGTAAAATATGAACTATCAGATTAAATATGGGTTAAATATGACATATACTTTAAAAGTTTCCTTGACTTATTCCTATGAGGCAAAATTTGGAAAAGAATTGGACAAATGTTTAAGAATTTATGGATCAAAAAGTTTTTGTGATAAAGCTCTCCACACTGTCCAAAATATAAGACCGATCTCTCCCCAAATCAACTCAGTTCTTCCTCGCAATAAGGTATATATGGATATCACATTTGAAAATGAGCCATCAAATTATTTTTATATTCAAAAAATGTCCCTTTAGCGAGTAAACAATCACCTACTAGAGTAACGATATGAAATTTAAAGGGATCTCCTCGAGTGGATTCGCATTCATTGGATTTTATTGGTCCAATGGTTAGGAAGTTACGTCCTAAAAACTGTTTTTTTGTACAAAGCTACCCCTATTGAGTGAAATAAGAACTGTTGAAGTGAAACACAATGTCGGTTGATTCATATGCCCCAAATCTGGACTAGATCAGACCAACGGTTGAGAGATTATAGCCGAAAAAACTTTGGAGATGAAGCTCCCCCTAGTGTTGTGAATATACAACCAACCTTTCCCAAAATCACTCCAGTTCTTCCTCATACTAAAGTCTTTGGGGGTTTAAAATGAAATGATCAATGAAAAGCTTTTTATGTTATCGCATTAACACGAAGGATCGTGCGGCGGCGCTGATTCCATAATATCCTTGACTTTTACCGGATATAAAAATATATCCTGTCCTACTCTTACATCCATATTAGTACTGAGTGAGTCAGGAAAAAAAATGTTTATATTGAACTACTATACGAGGCCCATTGAGATTTAAAATATAAGCAGTAATAAGTGACGTCTTTTCTCTGCCCGGTCTCTCAGTCACCTGACTGCCTCTCCTGCCCACAGTCTGTGAAAACAGCTGAGCAGTGGTCACGGATCTCAGCACATCATCTTGTTGTTTTAACGCCTGCCAAAGGCTTTGAAAATGGGTACAATAAAAACGTCTGACGTGACAAAGTAGACCACATAAACAACCCACATCAATGAGGTTCACAAATTTCTGTTAGTCATACTCATTTCATCATCCCACAGCACAAACGCCCACTGGCTGAGCTGTGGGGAACTTTAGAATCGGTCGGCCCGCGCTCTTCGCGCATCCGTATTCAAATGTTTCAACGGTACCAGCTCCACATTATGAAATGATATCATTCAGTATGTTTCCGGACTTTTAATGATTCAATTGTTTGGTTGGAGTCAGTATCATGAAAAATGTTTATAATATGACCCAGTGGCAGCATGTATATGATGAACAGTAAGGGGCCAAGGATGGAGCCCTGGGGGATGCTGCAGGTCAAAGTGGCCCCCAAGGAGGCGGCATTGATTATGGTTATTGAGATTGTTTGGCATATTAACATTTGAGGAAGTACTAAACAGAATTATCTTACTTGATACAACCAAAAAAAGCTAAATAGTTTTTATTTAAAACACGTTTTACCAAAAAGCTGAGATAATCTAATTAAAACATACTATTTACTATAAAATACAAAATTTCATCATGAAATAATTTTAGAAGTCTGATTTTTTTTTTTTACTGTTTAAAAACATGCATGTCAAAACAATTTACAATTTTTGGGTAAAGTGTCAAGGGGTTAATGGTGGTTCAGGAAGGGTCTGAATATTTAATCTTTTTAACTGGTTAATGTGCGGTTCTGACAAATACAACTCTGTTTTGTTTTTTTATGAGCGTTTCTTTGTATCTAAGTTTGTCTTTAAAAGGTGTTTCAATCTTTTCTCTGCTTGCTGTGCGGCGATGTTCCTTTATCCCCGTACCTGAAAGCGTGACATCAATTCTTTCCATAAGATCTGTTTGACTCCCTGACTGAGTCCTGGTGCTGTCCAAAGGTCTGAATTTACCAGAAAGTGGAGAAAAAAAAGGCGTTTTTATCATTTAAGAGAGAGTAACTTAGAACATTTTTGTGATTCTCATGTCTGTATGGATCCCTATTTTATTGAAAACTTCTAAAAAACTCAATACGAGTCCAGGAATCTTTACATTTTTACCTGTGTGTGTTTCAAACTTAGCTTCCTTCACAATCTTGTGACGTTAGTTTACACGTGAGAGGTACTTTTACCACCAATATAAGATGATATGCTTGTTTTTTGATTTGTTTCCATCTTGTAAAAATACTCACAATACTCTGTTTCACACATAAACATTCAAATGGTCTTCGAGAGATGTCTGTCCGACCACCCAGGAGGCCTCCGGGTCCAATTCTGACTTTGCAGCAGATCCAAATCAGAGATCTTTCCTGACGACTGAATAAACCGTTGGGCTATAATAGTTTTATGCCTCACATAACAAAGGTCTGAGGCCGCATAGATGGTCCTCACACCAGATGGTGCTGGAATGGCTTCCACATCCTGCCACGTTCATCTGGACATTCTCCAGCATCACTTTAAATTAGCCCATGAGGTCATGCTTTTTCCTTTAAAATGAAGAATCATGTCAATATCTTTGTTCATGAGAGAACAGTCAAACCACAAGAGAGCTTTGACTTTGACACTGAACACGTTTTTACATAGTACGAAAGGCACCCAGTCAAAAATGAAAATGTGCTGCTTTGAATATATAGTTGCAGACGGAAACAAAAGATCGGTAAGAATTTTAGCTTTAGTTGAATTTCTAAATATTTAGCACTGACTATGCATGGTTTCACTTAACGAAAGATAAAAATCAAACATCTATGATATAATAGTGTAATAGTATTGTCAAAAAGATCAGGACCAATGAATAACAGATAGCAGAAACTGGGAACGTCGAGCCGTGTGAGATCCATCCATCCACATGTTGATCCATAATAGGGAGGATGGATCGGGAAAAGCCTGCTTCCAATTGGACCATTGGTTTCCGTCATGCCTATCACGTTTTCTTTGTAGACGTTAATGTTGTTTTGACAGTCTGTCTGTCTGTCCTTCCACCACTTTGTTCCATTCTCAACAACTGTCAGATTAGATTGCCATGAAATCTTGGACAGACTCTCAGGTTTGGACTCAGTGGCTGTGACGATGTTGAGACTATTCCTCTGGTACCATCATGAAGTCATGATTGAAATATATAATCGACAACAGAATTTTACTCAAATTCTTTCATCTAAACGGTGATTATGTTTTTTTATTGACCGAAAATGTACGTCATCAGTTACGTTCTCTTATGTCTCGGCTGGAGGTTGAGGTTACAACTCAATAGCAGATGATGCAAGAGTATATCTTCGGAAAGCCCCCAATCCCTTAAGTGAAAGTTAACTCCTTAAGTGAATTGTTATTTTTTTTCTTAAAACAAAATCCCCCTGGTGAGTAAATTATGAACTATAAGAGTTAAATGTGAAATATATAAGATAGATATCACCAATTTGACTAATATGTATCAAATTTGGACTAAATTGGGACAACGGTTGAGAAATTATGGATACAAAGCTCCCTCTAGTGTCGGAACTATACAACCAGGCGCTCTTAAATCCCTTCAACTCTTCCTCGTGGGATGATAACATATAAGACAAAGAGGAAGCCACCGACTTTCGAAGCAAATCCAGGAATTGCGTGTCACTTTGTTCTGCAGGGCGGCTTTAGCCCAGTGGATAGAGCGGTCGTCCCTCACCTCGGAGACCAAAGTTTGAGCCCAGCCCTTGACGCAACATGCCGTGGGTCCTTGAGCCAGACCCTGAATCCTCAGCTCTGTGCGTGCTTCAAAGGGTCCGCCCACTGCTCCATGAGGGATGGGTCCAACGCAGAGATAAATCTAGAGAGCGATTATTGTGAGAGGTGTCATGCTTTATACCTCAGTAGCCACGGTCGACGGCTGCTCTTCATTTGACCTGCGGTGCCCCCAAGGGTGCCGACCTCGGCCACTTGCTCTTTTTAGCATATACATGCTGCCACTAGGTCATGTTAGAATATAATATAAATATATATTCACATATACAAATAGAGATAGTGACTCGAAATGAGCTTAACCAAACAGTTGAGTAGGACATTAAAGGGTTATTGAGGGTATTTTAAAAGACACAAATGGTGCATACTCTATTTTTTCCATTTGTACGACTTATTTATATTTAATCAACATGGTCTATTTTATTCTAAAAGCAACAATGATACTTTTGCAGCCTGTTTATAGGCAGTGCCGGTTGTTTAAAATAAGTGAAAACTCATGTTAGAGATAAATGGAACTGACAGCATTCACAAAAAGGACGGACCCTTCCAAGCAAAAACTCACATTATATATTCCACTCACCACCGCTATGATTATTCAACCACAAGTACTCAAGTGTTGATGTCATTATCAGATCAACATTTTTTTGCTTCGCTGATATTAACAAATCATCAAGAAATTCTCCAGTAAAACATTTGAGTTGAGGATATTTAGAGCGACAGACGATCCGACCGAAAATATAGTGCAGGCACATCTGCGGATGATAGAGTCACATTCTGGAAAGGCACAGAGTAAGATATCATACGATGGCTGAGATATGAATGCCAGGAGCAGAGGATGATCATTATCCTGTGATTTCAGACTGCTGGAAGTCTTCAGTGGCGCTCAGGAGACGCACATGCAGATAACATTCACAAGCCCTATTAAAGGCTCTCATTATATGATATTAGTTCAAGTAAGCCTCATTTGAGCGCCCTCCTCTCCCAGTTGGATAAGCTGCGCGGCTAATATACCTGCTGGATGCAAATCCATGTTCCTCTACAGCAGAATGGTTTCAGTACGTGGAATCTAAATAAGGTCATTAAAGATATTTACACACATCCAGGGACAAAGTGTATTTCATTAATGGTAACTGAGTGTGTTTTGAGCGCGCGTGGAGGAAATCAAAATATGGCAATTCAGACAAAAAGAAGTCCTGCGTTGTTAGAGGATAACAGGGATTATTGTATGGAAGCTGGTAGCCTCCTTCTTCAATGAATGCCTTTCCCAATCAACTTAAATATCAACACAAAAGTCACACTCTTAAACGTCTGCACACATTTCCTGTCACGCGTTCTTCAAACAGGCGGTGGAGGGATGAGGAAGAACACGATTCCTGCAGAGTGTTCTTCCAACAAACGCTACACACACACTCACACAAACACACACACCCACAATCTCCCATTTTCCTCTCCCATCTACTCGCGCATGCTAAAACCACTTCAGCAGTAAACCACAGAAGATGTGCACTAAAGATGTGGAGTCCCCGCGGTCAGAGCCTCATCATTAACCCATCTGGAGCGGCACCAGCAACAACTGAGAGCCGCCCCATCTGTCCGCTGTTGCTTGGCGACCGACACATAACAGATGAAGATATACATAATAGCGGGTTCGGCATTAAAGATGGACCAGTTCTCCCCCGCCCCAACGTGCTTTGTAGCCAAGAAAGTTCTGGTACAGTGGTGGTTAAATATCCAACTAGAAGAAGCACTCAGAGCGCTAACCTCCCCCTCTGAACGCTAACCTCCACCTCTGAGCGCTAACCTCCACCTCTGAGCGCTAACCTCCACCTCTGAGCGCTAACCTCCACCTCTGAGCGCTAACCTCCACCTCTGAACGCTAACCTCCACCTCTGAACTACACTACTCAAGGTTTACGAAAAATGTATGCAATTTTCTGCATTAATATCTGAGTTTTTGCCAGCCTTTAAATCTACCGACAACTCAAACAAACTCTCTGAGTATCTCTCAAATACTCTGTAGCTGCTCGTCCCCTGCGCCTTCCACTTCAGCGTCTCGGCTCAGCCCACTGAAAACTGAGCCCCCATCTCCACCCATCTCCTGAAACATCAGAAGAATCAAAGGAACAAAGAAAGCAATATCCACATTGTGATGTCACTACTCCGAATGCTTATTATTATTACTTCCGACATGGAGGTCGTGTCAAACTCCTGTTTGTTTTTTTCTTTTCATGTTCGTTTGTTTGTGAGAAAGATTACGGAAAAACTACAGGACTGACTTGCATTAAATTTTACCCAGAGATAAATTTTGTCCGCATTTAAAATGAAATAAAATCAATTATCCTTTGACACCGTTGATGTTTCTGTAGGGGTGGAGCTGGGGGCTTAATTTCCTGAGTTTCCTTGATTTCATTGATGGTCCTTTCATTGTTGGAGCAGGGGGCTAAGTGTGCTGAACAGAGACACTGAAGTAGAAGGCGCAGGAGACGACTGGCTACAGAGTATATGAGAGATACTCAGTTTGTTGTCAGTAGATTTAGAGGCTAGCCAAAATCTGTATATATTTTTCACAATCCTTGGCTATAGTAGTGCCTTGGCGTAGGTTTGCGCTCAAACAGCAACAACATTGAATCGCCTCTAGGATATGCAACAATCTAAATCTGGGTAAAATTTCATGCAAATCCATCCGGTAGTTTTTCCCCGTAATCTTTCTCACAAACAAACAGACAAAAAAATACAGACAAACGCCCAGGAGTGAAAAGGTAACCTCCTCGGCTGAGGTAATGAACCAATAAGTGGATAAGCGGGCGCAGGCGGTAGAAGAGGAGAAACTTTTGAGTAGCTGAGCGCTACAGTGAACACGACGCCTGAGATAAGACGCTGTTCCACAGAGAAGGATTTGTACATGACGTATTTCCAGCAATGACTTGAGCATGTAGAAGTTTCACCAGCTGTATGTGGAGTGTGTCCCAGATCTATACTCAGATTTAACCAGACTGGTGAAAGCACCAGACCTCCTGGCCAACAGTTTATAAACTCTCCCGACCACATGTGTGGAGCCGGGCATCTGCTGCTGAAATGTATGCCCTGTCATACGCTAAGCCCCGGGGTGATAGCCTAATTAAAATTGCCCCGATGAAGACATGACATTGGTTCAAAATATCACCCGCAAATCCGCTAGAAAAATATACAGAATGGGAGGAAGAACAACGTTATTCCTTGGCGTGACACACTTCTGGGTGAGGGCAGCAGGCGGCGAGCAGCGAGGGATCCACGGCTCCCTGGGACCTCTGCTGCATGACATATGTCTTCCATTACCGTCCAGTTTCAAACATTTCTCCAGGACTTGTGGTTTCACAGTCTGCTGGAGAAGGAGGATTAGGCCCTCCTGAAATTGATTTATTTCTGCCCCCTAACTGTTTATTAAATATAATTGACCATCAAAGTTGTCACGGCGATGATGGGGAAAAAGGGAGCAGCTACATGTACCACTAAAAAAAAAAAAAAAAAAGGAGCTTTCTTTTGAAGGGCTATTTATCTAAAAGAAATAATAAATAAAAATGTCCGAGGCAGGAAAGAAGGCAGAAGAAAATAACTCCTATTTCAAGCACCAATACTATCACACTTGATGGCTGCAGGATTCATTATAAAAGTTATGCTAAACATGCTAATTTGTCTCAAGATTAATATTCGGCTTAAATAATACTCGACAAATTATAACGCTCATCAAGTGTTGAATGTGAAAAATTCCTCTGGTTCCCACAAACCAAATTAATGTTTTATGTAAATTGACTCAAAAACTATTTCATGGATCATTTTCAATGTTCAAATTTGGTGCGTATGAATCCAATCGAGGAGATCAATCATATTTTTTTCATGATGTTTTACTTTAAAAGGTCATATTTAACTCAATAGGGGGAGTTTTTTTATGAAAACAACCTGTTTTTCAGCGATAACTTCTTGAACCGTTGGTCCTATTCAGTCCTGATGCGGTGCATATAAAGGACTCGAGGATATCTATCTATTAATTATTATATTTTACTCCGGGGGTTCATATTTTACTCACATGAGGAGCTTCTTTTTTTTCTTTTAATGAAAAAAACATTTATTTTACGTAAATAACTAAAAAGTTTTTTGATGGACTATTGTTACATTTTATACCCCCATAGACCATAGTGTGAGGAAGAACTGGATTGATTTTGGGAGAGGTTGGTTCTATATTTCGGACACTAGGAGGAGCTTTATCAGTAAAAGGTTTTGGGCTATAAGGTCTTTCCAATTCAATATGGTGCAAATGAATTTCAACTCATATGCATAACGCAGGAAATTGGGGACTTTTTGGGGATACACCCTTTCTGTCGTGGACGACAAAAGGTTACAAATCATAAGTGCGTCAGTTGGACAAAACAGCGACATGATGGAAGCAAGAACTCAAGCTGGCTGGCAGACGTCAACTCATATCAGCACTCCGAGTGTGTCACAGCCATGCTCTCCAGATACCAGATTACTCTTATCATTCTTACCCCCGACGTTGTCAGGTGGCTTTTAAAAGCCATGCAAGAAGCAAATGAAAATATATCAGACACAAAACCAAAGACCAAACGACCTTCCTATTTGTCGAAACTGACATTTTAAAGAAATGCAGCTAGTTGCGATTAACGATTAACTCAAAGAAGGAAAAAAAGTATTTCCAAAATGTAGAGAAAGAGCAACATCTGAGCCTTCCTTACCCTCTGAGAAGAAGACGGGATCCGTCACCGTGTAACCGTGAAGATAAATGTTTGTTCATCCATTGTTTAGAAAGTTTTATTCGGCGCATGTGTAAGATGTGGGTGCCGCCGCTCCAAACATCTCGCCTCTTTGGCTCGATGTTTTGCTCAGTTTAAACAAACAAAGGCGTAGTAGAGAGGGGTCGTCATTGCGGCTTGTTAAACAATCCCTCAAAAAAGGGATAAAGGCTACAATGAGTAAAGAATTATGCTTTTTTATCTTCATATATATCACAAATTGCTGTTTCTTTCTTCTGAATGTGTGGATGACAAACAATTAGTTACAGTTCAGTCACAAAAGAAGTTGCTGCAGATAGAGAGCCAATGAGGAAGATGAGGAGTGCGATGAGTCTCTGCGGAGTCGTCTGCCTGAACTACTTGGGAACTTTGCCTAACTTATTGAATAGATACGGCGCTAGAGTGGAAACGGGACTATAAACGGACAACATGTCGTTTGATCGAAACAGGAATACCAGATTTGTTTTATTTATCTAAAACTAACATTGATTTCCAGAATTCAAACAAAAAAAAAGTGGTTTTGATCGTCAAATGGATGATTAAATAGTCTGTCATATATCCTGTAGTTGCTTTATATTACAGCAGATATGTTGAGCTGTGCTAGCCGGAAGGGTTTTTCAGGTGTTTGCTTTGTTTCCCATCAGGTATTCTAGCGTCTCCCCACAGACTAAAAACATTTAAAACGGGTGAATTAGTGACTCTGTCTGTATGTGTCTGTGATCAAGTAGTGACTTAAACAGGGCGGAAGTCCAATTAAAGACTTCCTCGTACTGACCCTGCACTGAGCTCAGGATCTGGTCAATATAGAAAAACATTTTTCTGCAGGTTGCAAACGGTATCATTGATGTAACTGCGGAATTATTTCCAATATTTCTTCCTATTTGACAGAAATCAGAATATCGTCGCCTTATGGCTCAAAATAATGCATTACATTACTCTACACATAAGTGGGCATGAACCCCCACTCCGTACCCGACCATGGCTTTCCCCTGACGTGACTGAGCCCCCAACATATTTTCTAAATATTTGTCGGATATGTGCAGTCTTCATAGACATGATATGACGGGAGGGAAAAACACAGTCTGATTCTCCGCAGACGGAGACGGGCGCATCAAATAAGTCATGGACGTCAGGACTTTCTAGTTATATCCGTGGTTCCACGCTCTGATCGTCAATTACCTGTTGTGCCACGCCACCCCTCTTCATCTCCCACCTCTGACGGTGGGATTCCTCTCTGCAGGAGGAAACATGTCTGCTCACAAACTAAAGGGGCGCACTCCCCCCCCTAACTTAACTGACCCACACGTTGACTTTATGATTGACATGACTTGCAGCATGAGCGATTGACACCCGATCAGCGAAGTCACCATCCACATTTTTTTTTCCTTCTATTGATGGCTCTGGATTAAGCCTTAGGCGGCACGGATGGCCGTCCTTGTCGTCTGTAGCTAAATCCGCCACTGGGTGGATAATAATAAATAATCATACATTTTTGTTATATAGCGCTTTTCACGAATACTCAAAGTCAAAGTTGAAGTGTAAAAAAAAGGTTCAATTAATTTAAAAATAAAAAATGTATGCAGAAAATAAGGGCTACCCTCTAAAAAGAAAACAACTTAAAGCCTGTTTTCGGAAGTCAATCGAACTTTGACCCAACAGAAAAGTCACACAGCCGATAGTAACAACTGCATTTTCTCACACCTTGAGAAGATAAAGCCTCCACCTTCTCCCCGGCGTTGCTATCTTTTAATTGAAGCCTGCAGCGAAGCTGACAAATTAAGACACGGAGCGAGACTATCTGTAAATGGCTGCGGTCCATTAGCACAACCTTCACAGCTCACACGTAAGCTGGCTTTGATGCTTTTCTGAGTGTGGGATTGATGAAAGCTAATGCGGCTTTGGGCCACATTAAGAGAAATCGTATACGAATGAGAGAGAGGCTGCACTTTATAACCATTACAGCTGTGGTTTGCTAGAAATCGCTGCCGTGGAAGTAATGAATTAGACCTTAGGTTTTTTTTTTTTGATGCGGCTTCAGCAGCCACTTAGCTTTGGCTCCTTTTTTTCAAGGTATTGCTTTCAGTGGGTAAAGAAGTAGAGATGCAGCGGAGGGATTGTGTATCGTAAAGCACCTTTGTGCTTGGATGGTCATACAGAGGCAAGAATAAAGACTCTGCTGTTCTGTCTTTTGGTCGGTGCTGTAGCTGCTGTCCGTGTTAAAGAACACCGTTTTTGTGGTAAGTCATTCACCGAGTTAACGGATGAAAGGCCTTCCCCCACATTTTTCCATTCTTTCTTAAATTTCCCTCGTGTCACATTTGAGTTGAGCTATGTTGAAGTTCCTGTGGCTTCTAAGGTAACAGGAGAACTGGATGGAGGCTGTCCTTAAAGGAGATAATTTAGACCAAAGGCTCAGGCAGACTACCAAGGGCGCAGCACGTCCTTTAGATCATCTCTTGGCCGCTCTGATCAAATCATATGAGCTGTCACCCCCTTTCTTTTTATATAGTATAAGCCGAGAAAGTCACATTCAACTTCAAAAATCATGAACACCATCAACACTTTTTTGATATTTGTTGACAGCAAAGAAGAATCGGCGTGACGCATCCTTATCCATCATCGTTTTCCAGTGGTTTTTTTTTTTTTTGGTGCTGTTTGTCGACAGCAGGCGTGGATGCTGTTGACTACGCAGTAGCAAGCTGAAGCTGTAATGATCTGTGTCATTGATGAAAGCTCCCCACATGACAGCGCTATAAGCTATTCCTCAGAACACTGCCTCTCAATCATATCCAACATCTGGAGCTGTGGAATACATCAACAAAGAGCCGGTGTGGGTGCCATCATCACGAGGAATTCAAAGGAGCTTAGGGCAGCTTGAGTCGGAGTAAGCCGAGTGTACAAAATGGAATGTAAACACCGCTGAGGGATGGGTCAGTAAAGCTCTCTGTTGTCCTGAGGAGGTCTGCTCGGGGTTCTGCTGGACCCCCGCTAACAGGCCTATATTATGTGGAAATGAGATCTCTACTCCGGGGAGAGCATTCTTTCGCTCCTGCTGCGCTCTTACAGTGTATGAAAGTCACATCTCAGGCTCCCCTCCCCTGTTTTCTGACCTTTTGTCTCGCTCGCTGCTGAGTTTGTAGATGATGTACAAGTGATGTTCAAACAAAGCTTTCCTCCTGGCAAAGCCCATTTCAAAAGCAATACACACTTATCCGCGCTCAGGCAGTCTTAAGTCAAATAGCGGCATGGAAAGACAGTTAAGCCAGTTGCCAGGTTGTAAATGATGGATGTGACAAACAGATGATTAAAGTGCTATTGTGGTTTTTAAGAAATGGCCGTGCAGCTTCATAGTGTCTGGCTGAAAAGGAAACCCACATGAAACTTAAACATGTAAAGGTTCTGGTTGCTAGGGAGAAGCCTATGCTGTCATTCCCAACAGCAAGAATATATCAGTGAAAAGTATTTCCCCCGTCCCCGTCATTGTACAAGCTGGTAATGCCTGATTAAACTGACGTTAAACAGCATTTTTCATAGGAAAAGCTCCCCCTAGTGAGTAAAATATGAACTGATAGAGTGAAATATGATATATACAAGATATATCTTCTCCGATTGGACTCAGTCTTTTGGACATAACTTCCTAAACGTTTGTTTTTATTACAAAAACTCAACGGTTGAGAGATAACGTTGGCCCTGGTCTCAGAAATATGAAACTGATCTTTCCCCAAAACTATCCAGTTCTTCCTCACAGTAAGGTCTATGGGGGCATAACATTTGAACACGAAGCATGAAATAGGTTTTGGGTTATCGCGTTAACGCGAAGAATCAGCAGCTGCTGCTGATACTCAATTTTCTGGACACAAACACTACACGATTCAGATCTTTGCTTTTCATCCACTCCCTGAAAAGTTATTTGGATGTACCCGATAGTCTGTTATACTTATGTGTGGAATGACTTTTAGCGATGCCGCCATCATAGTCCAAGGTACTAACTGGTCAGTCTAACACTTATGGACACTTAGACTATGACCTAATGCTCCAAAGCGCATGACAGTCCTAAGGACACTGAAGACTATGACCTCTTGACTTCATCTTCATCTGTGACTTCATCAAGATGCAACCTTTGGAACATAAAATTACACAAAAACCCAAATAGCTCATCATGAACAGCAACATAAATGGTTAAATCCATCGATGACTAACTGAACCAAGGGTATGATGGTTTGACCTTTGTTGTCTGTGTGTTTGTTTGTTTGTTAGAAAGATTACACAAAAACTGATGAACGGATTTGCAATAAATTTTATCCAGAGGTAGAGTTTTCTACAGATGATCATATTTTGGTGAGATTGCATCGTGACCTCTCAACGTAACGTCATGGTAATATAAAAAATACCTTGGGTAATGCCGTGACATGACGGACGATTACATTCTATGTGCACTTTCTCGTTCTTTAAAGTTCAAAAGGTCCAAATTACTCCAACATGTCGTTTGCAGTGAGAGGGCGAAGCATTCAGAGCTGAAGCCTATCAGTAGAAAGGAGGGCCAAAGAGAAATGGGAGTTTCCCTATTCACACTTGCACACACATCCAGAGACACATGCAAAGGTCAAGGGTCAAGACCAGGGGTCCAGAGATGAATGCAGGACACATGGTGGACATACCAACACCAGCTTAAGACACCTGCAGCCCCAGAACGTGAGGCTTCTGGGGGAGGAACACATACAGTTAGTGGGAAAACACTCAAAACAACCAGAAACCAGAACATCGTTTACTTACAGCCAAAGAAAAAAGGAAAAAAAAATTAACATAAAACTTAAGCAAAACAACCAAAAATAAATTACAGACACCAATTATAGCGGGAAATATTTCATGTATTTACAAAGCCAGAAAGAAAGAAATATTGACTAAAATATCAGATGGAATAAGCAGTCATGAATTACATCTAAATCTTAAACTGAACTGGATTTGGAACTGGTTTGTGCCACTACCCCAAGAGTGTAGTGGCACAACAGAACCAAAAGTAGACATCATTGTCAGAATTAATTAGATCAATTTTATTTTACTCATTTCGTGCAGATTTGTCCATTCAGTATCTCTCAAATACTCTGTTGTCGGTCATCTCTTGCACTTTACACTTCAGCGTCTCTGTTCAGCCCACTCAGCTGCGACACACGTAAAATCACCAAAATTGAATCATCTCTAGATTTAATGTAAATCTGTCTTTTAGTTTTCCCGCAGTCTTTCTGAAAAACTAATACAATAGCAGAAGAAAGCTCATAAAACACACAAATACGTCACCTTACATTGTTTATAACCTCCTTGGCGGAGGTAATAAACAATGCAAAGCAATGTTAATTACATGAGCTAGGCAGCAACAGATTGCAACAACAGCAACATAAGCTAAACAAATTGAATCCGTTGGAAATATAAATATAAATGTAACAAATGTTCAGATGAACAAAAGGAATAAGGAACTAAACTAGGGAACACTCAGAGAAAACAAACCTCTGCCAAGGCACCACAGTGCATAAGGCAGACATTTCTGTAATCAGGCCATGACAAAATTTAATCATCTATGGGAAATACCCAAAAACACCCCTGGGAAAAATGTCATGCAAATCCTTCCTGGAGTATTTCTGACAAACAAACAAAGGTAAACAAACAAACAAACAGTCCTATGAGGTTTATTCAGGCAAACCATTCTCAGATCAGGGGGAAGAAGAAGAAGTTTGTGTGACGTGATGTGAGAACCGATGAGGGTTGGAGATTCTCTAGACATCAGCAGGATGTTGACATGAAGATGGAGGACAGGCTTATCGGGGCTGCATGCAGGTACCAGGAGCCGTCTGTGCGCCTCCAGATCATACAGTGAACAAAAGACTTGTTTCAGCACAACAGAGATTGTTCCGTATCATTAACCACATCTTCATGGTTGGATTGTTGACAATACGCCCAATCAAAGTACTGACCGAAATGGGATGACAGGAAATTAAATTTCTCTCGACTCTAAATCCAATCCTTAACCAAACCCAATCAGCAGCCGGCAATCTTGTTTTCTGTCCAACAAAATAAACTCAATGTTTCTCTATGATGTGACCTCAAATTTCCGTTGGTCTCAGTTTCCGATTCGGCCACAAAAACACTTGTTTCAAGTCAAATACCCTGCTTTAGCTTGTTTTTTCCAGTGCTGGAAGTCTCATTGAATATATCTAACTATTGTCTGGAAACCAGTTTTGGGCTGGAAAATGATTCCAAAGTTTGCGGGATGAAGTTTCTTAGAGTGGTTTTTATCGTGATTACATTGATTATCTCTTAAACCAGTCAGTAGGAGGAATATATTAGGGCAGCAAGTGAATATTTGAGTAATCTGTCCAAAGTCAGTAACTACCAGCCACTTCCGACGCTCTTTAGCGAGAAGTGGCGACAAAATCTTGGGCACCCAAGGCTTGTAGGGAGATAAGGGTGAAGAGGGTTCTCCAATCCCGAAGAAAAGCTACTGTAGTACAAAATGCTGAAGAGGTTAAAGTCAGCTGTGATAGAAAGGTGTCAGAACACAAAGTGCATTGGACCACCACCATTTTCTGATAAAAGTAATTATAATCATTCCTTTCCATTCAGTACAATTTTACTACATTTATCTCTGCATTTTCCTCTAATCTGATAGCATTTTGCATATTGTGGAAAGATTTACATGTAGTGTAAGAAATACACAAACTTTACACATGTGGATTCCAGAAACAAAGAATGTGGACATGTTTTGGCGATTAAGCGACACAATTAGTTTGGGAAAACCCTCAAACCACATCTTTTTAAAGGGATGACCCAGATTTTCAAGTTCAAAATCGATAACATCCTGGCTTTGATGACGCCATCAAAGCAACACCACAATTACAGCCTCTCTGAGCTGCTAGCACCGATGTACACGTTTATTGTCGATAAAGGCCTAGTATCATCATCATCATCTCCGCCGCTGCTGCGTCCTTCAACGCCGCCGCAGACCGTTCACGTTAATGCAATAGCGGAAAAAAGTATTTCTTGGAGCGTATTCAAATTTTATACCCACATAGATTATTATTTTGGCAGAGGTCCGTCAGATTTGGTTCGTGAGAAGTGACTCAAGGAGATCTATCTTGAATCCATCCTATTTTACTCTAATAGTTCACATTTTACTCACTAGAGGGCGCTTCTTACGAGATTTTCGGATGTAACTTCATAACTGCTTGTCCGGTGCAGTCCAAATTTGTACTTCCATTTTTTGTAGGAATGGACTTCAGGGGATGTATATGGTAGACGTCATATTTTACTCACTAGATGGAGTTATTTTAATAAAAAACACTGTTTTTGGGACATAGCTTCAGGAAGATTTCTTATACAACGCAGGAGACTGGAGGCATTTCGGGGATATAGCCTTGAAGTCGTGAACCTACTTTTATTTAGTTTGTCAAAGGTTCAATATTTTGCTAAACGTATTTAATATTCATCGTTCTGAAAACCCCCAGGCTGCATTTAAGCCAAGCAGCCTCACATTAGCGACTGAATGCGGGGGGGGGGAGGGTTGATATTTGAAGTCCAAATCTAAATGATCCTCCGGATCAGTTCACAGGGTTAAGTAAAACCCTCTGGAGGACATATTAAACATCAAGCATCTTTTTTTCTCTTCCTTTTTTAAAAAAGGTGTTAAAATCTTATTATCTCATGTCGGCAGAAAATCGGACGGATCATCCGTGGAGATGCAGACGCAGAGACGCATGCGGGACAATCGGGGCCCATCTGTTACTGAAGCCTGGAAACAGGGTGTCAGGTGAGGGAGAACGAGGAAACAAGAGGCCATCATTCAGGTTCTGACCCGACTAATGAGACATTTGTGACTCTGCTGTGAATGATGCATGACTTTCACTGACTCTGCGCCCCATTTTGTTGGACTTGACATGAAATGTAAAATGAGTGCGAGGACATTCATACGTACAATAAACGGGTTTCATTCGGACGTCGATGATTGTTTCCTGAACATTGTTGACATTTGTGATAAAAAGACGTGTTTCCGGTTGATGTAGTCGTGAGATTTATTGAAGGTCGCAGAGCAAAAACACATATTTTACCTTGCGGTACAAAATTATTCCACATATCTAGTTTATCTTTAGCATCTTGTTACCCTGCAAAAAAAAAATCTATGTAATTCACAGTAAAATACCAGCAGCTGTGGTAGCCACAATATTACCGTAAAAGAAAATCAGGAAACTGTATAAGACAATACAGTAAATAACCATAAAACAGATGAAATGTTAACTTGTTTACAGTTAGTTAGTTACAGGAAATGACAGTAAATTACAATAAATTTTGAATTTTATTTTACCTTGCAATCAACATTATTCCACACATATCTATTATATCTTTAGCATCCTGTTAGAGAACAAAAATAAAAAGTCATGTTCTTGCTTAATACTACTAAAAAAAGGTAATTTACAGTAAAATAAACTCCATTATCTGTGGTTGCCACAGTTTTTCAGTAAAACAATACGGTGACCACGTACAAAACAGTACAGTAAACTACCATAAAAGAACAGATATAATGTTAACCTGTTTACAGTAAGTTAATTACAGGAAATTACTGTAAATTAAAATAAACTCAGAATTCTTGTTTACCTTGTAATCGACATTATTTCAAACATATCTACTAGTAGTTCTATCTTTAGCATCTTGTTACTGTTGAAACAATGGTACGTTTTTGCTAAATATTTAAAGGACTTTTGCTGTAAAGTTAAATGTACAATAAGGCAAAATCTGTAATTTAGACAGAATAATATTTTTACGGTAATGACTCGATCATCATATTTCCATAAATTTTAACAAAGGTTTGTATTTTCACATTAAATCCTACATCCATCGAATTCCACATATTCTATCTGTAAAAAAGTAAAGGTATTTACCGTTTTCTTTCATTTACGGTAACTCACCGTTATCTACTTCAGTGATACACTGTTTTGAATTTTACCGTCTTTTGCCCTATATCATTTTATTTTTGGTAAAATTAACAATGTCACAAGCAAGTAATTACCATGAAAGTAACAATATTATTTTTTCTAAATTATAGATTTAATTGAAAAGTACATCATAATTTACAGTAAGAAACCTTTACGGTTTATCAACAGAATACCTTAATTTCTACAGAAACAAAGTGTTAATTATGTATAATTATGTAATACTTCTTATTTCAAGGTTTAAAAAAGAAATATTAATTGATTTTAATTGACTGTAATTTCATGTAATGTCTTTTACTGTAAAAAAGTTAACAGTAGCTCAATTTTTTTCATTGTTATTAACCGAAATGTAAGTTATTACAGGAAATTCTATTTTTATTTATTTTTTTTAATTTTTTTTACAGTGACTAAAGAGCAAAGTTGCTATCCGTCAGAGAAAACCTGGAGTTGCTGAATGTGGGCTGTTTGTTTGAACCTTGTTTTAACTTCAAACCAGCTGTACCGTCATGCCGTGACAACCGTTATGGAACAGGATGTGTTTGCTTTCTTGGAAAATTACATGGACCGACCATCTCCGTCTCCACGAAAGCTCTTCCTGTCCTTATCCAGCATCAACTGTCTTCAAGATGCTCTTGTTCTGTTCTGGAAATAGCCTCCGGTCTCCTAGGTCATAAATGCAATAAATGCATTAACGTTCCGCTCAAGAGGTCAAGTGTGTAGGATTTAGAGGGATTTAGGGATGGAAGGGGAATAAAACAGGAATATTCATAAACTCTGTTTTCATGGAGTGGATAATCATCTCGAGACTAAGAATAGCTTTGCTTTCCTTCCCCTCTCGGAATGAGTCGTTTATATCTGCAGATGGAGTGGGTCCACTTCCAAAGGTTCTGCCACGCTGCACCGCCGTGTTTCCACAGTCTCCCAGATTGGGAAAACCAAACACGAGCTGTAAGTGGGCCTGTCACATTTTTCTGTATTTTTAGCAGACACCACAGAGGAGGGTGGGATGAGGAGGGGTGTACAGTTGGTAACAATCTGCTACTAGTGCAAAAAAAAAAAAAAATATATAAATCCACAGAAATTCCAGAAACGTTGCCCGAGGATTAATCAGCGCTGTTTATATTACTCTCCGTAGCGCGCATGCACGACGCATTCCACACATCTGTGGACTCTATCTTTGTGTAGCACATGCTCACGGAGGAAGTCAGAAGTATGTTGACACCTACGTCAGATCGGATTGGTCAACACAAGTGGACTTCCAGCAGACTCTTACATACTGATGAAGGGCTGGAGCCTGTCCCAGCTGACATTCTGTAAGAGGTGAGATTTATTCTGGATAAGATGCCAATTCATCACATTCATTCACACTTACTGAAAACTTTGAGTCAGCAGTTCACAACAAGGCATGTGTTTTTTGGACGGTGAGGAAGCTGCAGTACCCGCCGAGAACCCACACAGACAAGAGGAGGTCATGACGCCCAAACTAACCACCAGGGGGCCCCAAAGAGCACGTGAAATGTCTCCCTAGAGCATGACTAGGATTATCTATCTATCTATCATACATCTATCATACATCTATCTATCATACATCTATCTATCATACATCTATCTATCTATCTATGGTTACGGCCACAGCTGGTGTGCCTTTTTTTTGTAAGTTGTTGTATGGTAAAGACACTGTGTGGTCCCACATCATGACCGGCTCCTTCTCCTAAAGATGGTTCCTCATACCTCCTTATTATTCTCCCAAAAAAGTTAAGGATATAATGGAGTCGTCTCCGTCTAGCCTGCTGTGTCCGCCGCCACCGCAAGTCCTTCGTGTGAACGCAATAAGCTTTTCATGGATCATTTTCAATTATACCAATGTAGACCTCTGTGTGAGGAAGAGCAGGATTTATTTTTGGGACGAGTCGATTTGTTTTTTTTCCGATGCTAGGCGGAACTTTACTTATAGAGGTTCTCTGGTCACTAGTTCTGAAATGATGGTCAAACTAAGTCCATATTTAATGTGTATAAATCGACTGGAATAGTTCATATTTTACTCACTTAGGGGAGCCTTTTATGAAAAACACTGTTTTTTTAACAGAACTTCCTATTTGCTCTGAGGAGAGCGATCATACTTGTACCATGCAGGGGGATGGGGGCTTTTTCGGGGACAACAACTAACAGAATTGATGACGGACGTGTCTGCCAACGCATTTCGCAGGAGGAAATCAAATTCTGCTCAGAGCCCGATAGAGGCTCGGTGTATTTCTGAGTTCCCGGTTGAAAGTCATACAAGCAGCTCTCAGCGGCAGAAACGATCACTTTCACCACCTCAGAATGATGAAAGATGGAGGCAGTGTGTGTGTGTGGCCCTCCGTCTGCTGCTGTCAGTTTTTGTTTGCGTTGGTGCCGTTTCTGGCTCCCGCCACGAGACGTGAACTCTCTCCTGGTTTATGACCTCACATTGCTTTCTTTCATTCCTTAGTTTGTTGGGTTTTTTAACCCAGGATGAGATTTGTACAATTATCCCTTATGTTCTTACTGCCTTCATTTACCTTCTTTTTTTAAATGTGAGTCTGTGTTTTATTGTGTGCTGCTTTAATCAACGATTTCCTTATATTAATATTTATTAATGTCCTTATAAATAAAGATGAGTTGAGTTGACTCAGTATGGTACGTAAATCTTTTTTTATAACTAGTGTAGTAGTTATAATACCATTACATGGATTACTTTCAAATGTTACACCCATGTAGGCTTTAGTGTGAGGAAGAAATGGATTGATTTTGGGACTGCATTGTTTTTTTTTAACTTTATCTCCAAAAGTTTTCAGGCATCATTGCTTAACTGTTTGATTTAGTCCAGATTTGGTGCATATTAATCGACTTGAGGATATCTGTAGAGTATGGATCATATTTTTCTTCAGTACTTCTTCCTTTACTCCAATACTTCATGTTTTACTCACTTTTTTATGTTTTATTTAATCATGAACACTTTTTTGCGGACATAACGTCACATTTACCTTCAGGAAGTTCTATCAGGTGAATTTCTTGTACAATGCAGGGGATTGGGGGCTTCTCGGGGACATACCCTTGATGCGTAGGCCTAGTTGTCGTTAAGAAGTTGACTGTTTAATAGTTGTCTGGGCTCACGGGACGGATTATCAAGTAATGGTAAAATGAAAACGTTGAAATAATCATAATGATATATTAATAATAATAATAATAATAATAATAATAATGCTGTATGAAGCAAATTGAATCAGTTTCATCCTAATGGCAGCATGAACATCTGCGGAAGCGAATGATAATTCTGGAACGCCCACATAGGCGACAGCTTTTAGTACAATTTGTAATTTTACAATTTTAGACCTTCCCCACAAGACTCCTCTCCAAATCTGTAACACACACACACACACACACACACAGTATGCCGCTTACATCATAAATGCCAACACTCTCCTGTGTCAGGAGAGAGGAAGCGAGGATGATGGGAAACAGATGTATGTTGAGAGCGAGGGAGGGTTCGGTTGTTGAGGTGGTTGACGATAGCAGCACTCAGGAGAAGCCGGAGACTGACGTACATTTCTAGTAATAATAAGCGTGGAAAAACGCCGTATGACATCTTCTACTGTCACAGGTTGTTATCCTACAGGCCGTAAAGCAGCAGATTCGATCTGTGAAGCAGAAGCCGTCGTATTATAACATACTGGGGGTTTGATTGAAGTCACAAAACCCAAATCCCAAAACAAAAAAAAGCCTCGTCTCATAAAAGTCCAACACAATCCCCAGTGGACGATCTGTTAATTAAAGAAACAGGACTATTGTGTTTGCTTTTCATTTCGTTGTCTCATTTGAGGAACGCCACTCACGATCACGACCCCGACGGAGTAATTTTTCGCAGATGTTCTCCAATGCCTCGTCCAGAAGTGTTTCATTCGGTGCTTTCACGGAACTAAAACGGAACATCCATTGCTACCAGTGCAAAAGCTGGACTCGAGGTTGTCATGTCTTCACGGGAAAAGCTCGGAAAAGTACTTCCCTTTGATCAGACACCAATTCTTCTCTTCATGCTGGTGAGAGAAGTCGCTCATTTCCACATTCAATTATATTCTCTTGCAAACTTGAAGGCTTGGGGCCAGAGAGGAGTCTTCTTCTTTTTTTCTTTTTTTTAAATAATATACCGTAACAGCTCCGGAGGAATCAATGTCACATTCCGACTCATCTTTCATTACTGATTTATAAGAAATTAAGATCACAGTAAATTTTTGCTTCTTTGGTATTTGATCCTCTATAAAGTTTGCCTACATTCTCTAATTTAAACAAAAATACTCGCTATTTCTTTCCGAACAATTCATTTGAACAGTGGAACAATATTTTTAGCATTTTGTTTGTCTCATGTGTGTCAGTTTTAAATTCCTGACCTAGCATGTTGGGTTATATTTTCCACCTATAAATTTAATGTTATTAAGTGAAAACAACCAAAATGTAGTCTAAAAATACAACCCAAATTCTAATTTAATAGTATTACGTGACCGTGGTTTAAAAATGACTTATTTCACTTCATAAATAATTATGTAAGCATTTGATGAAATAACCAGCTTAGGGAAAATGTAGAATTTCTACATATAGTCCAATAATGTTGGCAAACTATTGCTAGTTTTTATAAGTTTAAGAGTAATGGCCATGACCTTACCGTTTTTGACCTCTTTAATCCACAGGAATTCTCAAAAAACAGTAACCTGGCTAACGTCTGCTAACGTGAGTTAGCTTAACGTCAGCTAGCTTATGTGAAATTAGGTTGTTACAAAGTTAACATCATTTTCAGTTAACTTAAACTGAATATATGAAGGTAATTCATGTTTGTGGTTAATCGTATTAAGCTTATATTAAGCTAACTATTCCCTTACATAGTGGATGCAAAGGTTAAAGGTCGGGTCATGGTTTTATTAAAAGAGCCTTGTTATTCAATGTTGGGTAAGGCTGGTATAGGTTCCAGCCCACTCATGAGCTCGCACACGATAAACACAGAAAATCATCGTATGGACTTTTGGGACTTTTTGAGTTATGAATGTCTTCATCAAATCCATTTCAAAGATCAAGACGGAACCTTCGCTTTGATTCAAAAGATGTTTATGTGGTTGTTCACTGCTAAAACTTACTAAAAATAGACATTTTAGAGCAGCACTAGTCTATTCTCTGAGGCACAACATCTCCAAAATGAGTTAATATAGTTTAAAAAATTACCTTCATCTTAATTCTGTCAAGAAATCTTAGCAAACAAACTTTCTCTTGTTCTACTGCTAAAAACAATTACCTGTGGTCATTATTTCTCTACTTATTTGTGAATTATTTTGAAATATTTTGAAGTTTTCATGTTTCAAGAAGTTGACATTTGCTATATTTTAGCTGATGTACAAAAACTCCAGCTTAATGTTAAATTATTTAATCAGCAATAGGAAGAAAAAATCTCTTTTCACGGAGGAACCAGTCGATTTCTTCTAGGGCAACTATAATGAAATATAATCTCAAAAATGTGAGATGAGATGTTTCTTGCATCACAGTTTTTTTTTTCAAACTTGATGATGCTGGAGTCCAGACGCTGAAGGTTTTGACGCTGCGCAGGATTACGTGTGTTGATGAGGTGATGTGATCCCCTTGGGATTAACACCAGTATTCCCCTGTCGGCTCCTCTGACCTCGTGGATCAGCATCTGGTCCTGCTTAGCATCATCATTTGCGGTCTTCAATCAGCCATATCAGACTGACTGTCCGACCACCGTAAGATCCCCACACAACATCGTCTTCATCAAATTGTCCCACCACCGTAAGACCCCCACAGAACATCGTCTTCATCAAATTCTAAATCCCATTTTTATTCAGATTTAAAGGCGTGACCAGAACTAACGAAAATTCCCTCCATTTGACGCACTGCATTACAACCTTTTGCATTTTTTTTAATATATTTAAAGTGATGCTAACACTCTTGATTTCTTCTGAACAACTGAATATGAAGGTGCTGTTCAGGATTTCTGAGCATTCGGAGTCTGCGTGAGAGAGGAAATCATTATTTCTTCTAGTGCTCTCGTTCAATCCCTCTGTTGATGTTCATCTCATTCTGCCCCCGACGGTCCTTGAATCTCTGCTGCTTTGTGATCCGGTAAAGGATCCCCAGAATGCGAGAATTTCCTTCTACGTGAGCCGATATTGTGTATAAAAGCTTTATAAAAGCTTTATAAATTCTCAAGAGAACACGTTGCACTAAAAGAAGATGTGATGACAAAATAACATGTTAATAAAAAACTGTTCAAAGTCAACATTATTTTCATGATTTTGGCGTTTCTGGACTCAATATACTGTTTTTAATGAAGACTTAAATCATATACTAGTGTTACTTTGACAATTGTACATAAAAAAAAACATGTCTTGAGGAAAACTTTGTCCTAGTTGTGACCACTATTCCTTATTTTGTATTTTCATTGTCTGTTTTATTTTGATTATTATTCCTAGTTTTGTCTCCAAACCTCGTCCTAGTTTGAGTTTTTCTCACTTCTTCCCCATTTGTCCTCATCGCTGGTATTCAACCCAGTTCTTTCTTTTGATTATTCACATCGTATAGTTTTTTTTCTCTTGACATTTGGGATCTTTTCTTTGTACCAATCTCTCCAACATGCTTTCGGTTTTCTCATTGTTTCATGGGCAATTAAAGCCAGTTATTTAGGGACTCTTTATTAAAACCCGAACCTGCACTCCAGGCCCCTGGATTCTCCTGCATTTGGGTCCAGCTTTGAACTATACAAAAACAACAGAAATAAAACAGGAATCAAAACATAGTTTAACAATGACAATAATAACGCTAAGCCTACAAAATAAGCAACAGCCGTCGGAACCGAGCCATTTGTGCTAAAGCTGAACATGTGGCATCAAAGGCCCGGAGCGCATGGCCCAGTTAAGCATGTTTAGAAAAAAGCCTGTCTTCGGCCCGCCTCTTCACAGAGCTCAGGTTGAAAAGGCAAACATTGGTTTGTCCCGTCAGGCATCAAACGAGTAAAACGCTAATGCCAGCTGCTCTTCTGTTACTATGCGGTTCTGTGCAGAAATATCTCCGTCCTGTATTCGGTTGCGCCGCGGGTCAGTTACCCACTGGGAGTACAGCAACAACTGATCCGACCTGAGGGACTGCATGAAGGTACTGATTGTGGCCCAAAAATGTCTCGTTGCGTTAGCCCTAACTGACACATTTGACCGCGGGCCTCGACGCTGTCGAGTCAGAGGCAGCAGGAGCAGGAAAGAGTCGGAGGGATGCTGCATTCCGCTGTCCTTGACTGTGGAGACTCTGTCAGAGGTGATTCATTCGCTCATGCTAAATCCCCTCGTGATGTGTATCTGCCTGGCTTGACGGCGCTGATTCTTCTCTTTTTCCAGACACTCACCTGGCCCACGCTTTTTGCTGACCTTTTGACCTCGGGCTCAGACTAACACTAGGAGGGAGATAAACTGCTGTGTTCGGTACTTTAAAGTATGAAACCATCCCGGGTCTAGAACCTCCCTCATCTAATCATACATATACGGCTTCAGTCTGCTTGACGCAACCTTCCCCATTTATCCGGGCTTGAGACCGGCAACAGAAGTACACCGGCTCGTGACCCCTTGTGGTAAGGTTATGTACTATATAAGTACTATCAGAGTAAAATATGAAATATGAATGATACATTTCTTCGAGACAATATGTCCCAAAGTGGGACTAAATTGGACCAATGGTTAGGAAGTTATGTCCAAAAAACGTTTTTTCATAAAAAGCTCTCCCTGGTGAGTAAATAATGGAAATAAAATACATTTAATAGAATAAACATATCTTAATTATTGTTCTAGCTGTTGAAACTGACATTTTGAAGAAGTTGCAGAAGAAGAAGCCTTCATTTGTCACAGACAGTCATACAAGCAGCACAACGTAGTGAAATTGGGTCTTTGCATTCAACTCAACCCTGAGGAGTAGTGGTCCTGCAGCACCCGGGGAGCCGACAGGGGTTCAGGGTCTTGCTCAAGGGCTCTTGCTCAAGGACTCTTCCACATATTAACTTTCTGGGGCTTCAACCGGCTACCTTCAACTCTCCCGCTCTACTCACCAAGTTACGGCCGCACGAACTGTTGAGCCATTTTCTTGTAACCATTGCCAGATTTGAGTCTTTACCATTGTGAAGAGAATAAGGACTGTGTCCCCTCATGTTTATACCCCAGCAAAACAGGAAGTCATCTTTCAGCACTGAAGAGTTCCTACTCAAACTGGTAGGACCTAAAATACACACAAACGGACAGGAAATGTTCCTCTGTCACCTTTTAATTGCGAAAATTTCTGAATAGTGGCAAAAACACAGGTATTATAGAAAAATAGCAACATTTTTGAAAGCTTATAATAAAGAACTGCATTTTCCTTTTTTTCTAAGATCCACCCACACCTAAGGCCAGCTTAGTATCACTTATTCACCCACACAGCATGTTTCTGGACTGTGGGTGGAAGCCGTTGTCCCAGATGAGAACCCACAGGTCAAAAAGTGGATATGAACCCAGAACGGTCTTGCAGTGAGCAAACAGTGCTACACACTACACCAAACAAACATTTTCTATGGTGGTCGTTAAACGCTTAGAGTTAGGGTTCATGCCAAAGTTACCTCAGACTCTGGCTCAAATATGAGTTACATGAGGTAAGACTCCGAATTCTTCAAACAGGCGCATTTACCAGAAGCCCGTTGTATGGTCTTCAAACAAAGTAGACTTAATCAAAGCAGATTTGCTGCCGTCACTTCACTAAGGCTTGTACATGCACATCCAGGTCAAGTCGGTCCTTGCATCCAGCTCCAGCTACCTCCCCTGAGAAACATGCATGTGAACAGAGACTGAGTGGAGCAGAGACAGCTAAATTAAACCCTGCAGATAGCGGTGAAGGGACTTTCCTCTCAGAATCAGCGGGGAAATGAGGAGTCTCAGAATCAGATGGAGTAGATTAGCAGTCCAGAAGCCAGTGCGGCCGGCGAAGAATGTGCCTCTGATGATAATGAGTCTAACAGGGAATCCACTACTACGCCCTCACCGCCGCTCGGCTTCCTCTTGACGTTACAGCAAAAGGTACCGACGTAGGCGGTGACTAACCATAACTACATCCTACGGGGGGGTGTGGTATCAAGCGCGAGGACGTCTTCTGCGCATCCCTCGAACAGCATGGGACTGACATCAGCCAGATGCTGTTTACACATCTGAGGGTGTTCTATCAGACGGAGGCGGGTGAAATGTAAAGTGGAGCTTATCAGCAGCTTTCGCTGTGGTTGTGACAGAGCTCGTTCTCTCCCCTCAAAATAAACAACTGTTGACCTGAAAGAATTCTCCCTGCTATCTCGGACATCACACGGCTCAATCCAGAGCGCAGACCACCAAATTACAACCCTAATATTCCCTCTGTTGGACTGGTGAACGTCAATGCTTTGTGAGGGAAATATCAGCAAGATGTTGAGCGCCTTAGACAAGCAGGCACCAAATAATTGAATGTCACAAGTCAATTAAATGTCCAATTCATGCTAGTGTATGTCGGCAGCGGCAGAATCCCAAACATCTGGAACCTCTGAACCGCCTCTGCTCGTTAACATGGTTCCTCAGCACAGGGTTCGCCTTCATGTTGTTGTTTACAAGTTTGTGTCAAAGTAACGGCGAGTATTGCATAAGCCAGCATGGGAGTACAAGCCCCATAATTGCCAACCCACTGGAAGAGGAAATGTAATCATATACAGAATACAAATTATGGCCCAATAAAGATTAGGTAACAGCATGAGCAAATTAAAGTGCTGTGAAAACGGAAGGATTAGTGCAATTACACTCATTACACAACAGCCGTCTCTCCGACCCGAGTTTGGGCTGAAAAACGCAGAGAACAGGAAGGCGGAATCCATAAAAAGTGGAGGAGGGAAATAGGGAGGATTGTGAGGAATGCTGGAATCTCTTAATGCATACATCCAGGTTGGAGGCAGAAATGAGCAACATGTCTGAACAGCAGTTGCAAGAATCCTGAATGGACTTAAAGACGTGCAGCGTGAAGACGAAGTACCTCTTGCTGCGGGCCTGCTGTAAAAAAACAATAAGAGTAATGATAATGCAGAACAGAAATCAAAAGGGGAGGGTTGCGTTTTATAAAAGGGGGACTTCCGCTCCTTTAGTCGAGTTAGAGATAAGTATGACTCTCAGTCTTATCTCAGCCCGACTACTCGACAAGAAACCTCTCAGATGATGAGGAGGAGGAAAATAAGCCAGTTGTTTGTTGTTTCTTCAAGTGCAAATGAGTTTGAACGGTTTAACAGCCTTTCCGGTCAGCAGTGGAGAAGGCGGATCATTACCTTCATCTTACTTTTTGCAGCATTCTACTGCCAATTACAAAACTGGATTCACTTCCATCCATGCAAGTTGAGTTCTAGTATGACCTAGACGAAACCGAGAAGAAGCTATTTAAATGTCAAAGAAAGTACCCGAGGAAGCTTATACAATAGGTGTGCGATTCTGGCTAAAATAAGAATCGCAATTTCTTTGCTTGGAATGAGATTATCACCGTGATTCGAAAAAAAAAAGAAAGTATTTTGTTGCCAAGGCTGTGTTACACAATGTTACCTCACCCGTTTGTCAGCCCCCGAACTCTTTTAAGGAGATCTATGGTAATATTGTGTTTATTTGGTTAGCTTAGTCCGCCGAGAACGAGCTCTTTATTTTTAACAGTCAGAATAAATATAGAGTCTTACCCCTGAGCGGATGGAGGTTCTCCTGCTTGTTCTCTCTCTCTAACACATATAACAGCAAACTACAGCTCCCATAATCTCCCTATGTCACATGTAAGCAACACCCATAAGGCAACCCTCTTAAAGGGCTAACGAGTTGGAGCAAAAACTGTGCTCTAAGTTTAAGAAACAAAGTGCATGGATTCACCCGGGGCTTTTTTTTTTCACTTTCTGGAGGCGTTTAGGGTGAATTCATACGTCTTCAGTGCTGCTTTCGTGGCAAAAGTCAGCATGAACGATTGAAAATGACTCCTAGTGTCCTTTCTGAATCCAAAAAACCTCCACATCCCAGAATGTGAGGCACTTTTTTTCGGTTGAAGCTCAGTCTGGTTGGTTGGATTCATCTCGTTCTCACCTGTGTCAGATGGTGATAATGATCGATGATCTTTTTTCTGTATTCATTTTGTTTTTTTGCATTTCAGATCTCTGATAAGGGGCAACATTTCAAAAATAATTCAGAAATGTGTTCCATTCGGGTGATTTGATCGATTTATGTCTCCCCTAACTTTCAGTTGAGGAGAAATTGGACTGGATTCTTACGGGTTAACTTGAACTCTGCAGCTGCTTTCAGAAGCTTCACTGGAAATCACCTGAATATCCAATAAAAGTTCAGTCAGGAACACTACCTTCTTGCACACTCGGCTGACAGTTACTGCTCATACCTATCAATTATTTTAATCTTTCACACATGCTCAGTCTCAATTGCCACGTCACCGTCACTATGTCCAGCCAGCATGATCAGCCTATAACCACCAGCTGCTGTCTTCAAATATGAGTCATCGGCCACCACCACCAGTATCCTAAGGGGGGATATACCTGCTGCTGTTGCTGCTCCGAGCAGAGACCCTTCGACCACAATCGCCGGAGGTCTGGGTCTGAGCATCAAAGACTTTCTGAATGAATAATAACCACGTATCATCTGTTGTCATAAACTCTCACATTTTCTTCATTCGCGATCTCTCTTGATTAAAACGTTATTTGGGCAAACAGTTATGACGCTGATCATGGAGCAATGACGTTCACAGTTCGTACAATAATTAGACTAGTGACCAAGCTGGTAATGACGATATTGATTAGATTTGCAAATAATGAGGATTTTACTACATTTAGCTGAAAAGGGAAGGAAAGACTCCAGGAGCACTGCTCTTATATGACCTTGTTAACAACTGGTAAAGGAAGATTAAGTTCAGGTATAATATATATAAATCTCACCAAAATGTAATTACCAGGTACATGAGGACATGGACAAATATACTTCTCCATTGAGGACTGTTCGAACAAGAAAAGATCAGTTCACAAGAATTTCTGTCAGTTACTTCCTGTATTCAGAAACCTCCATTGATTTCTCCAAACAGATATCACCTTTTGTGCCAAAACAAAGCAACGGTCTTAAGACGTGCGAAGAGGCAACAGTTCACCTCTCAGAGATTCACATACTGCTGCTAATAATCAACACAGCTCCTCAAGAAAACAAAATTCCTCTCCATCTCATTCTACCTTTTTTTTCGTATCCAAGAGGTGAGAAAACTGCAAGAGCCAAAGTATTGAACGGCCAAATTCAAGGCAAACAGCATTCATTGCACTCCACGGAATAAAGATGGAGAATTTTCTTGGTGTGCGTCTAAATGGCTGGAACAGGATGACGACGGAGCTGCTTTTTATGCTTGACCCTCTTTCAGGCGGAGGTATTTAAAACTCACGCACATCCTTTAGAAGTTCAAGGGGAGAAAAAGTGAAAGGAAATCTGAACACATGACCCTCTTAAAGGATACGCCTCAACTGGCCTTTTGTATTGGCTTTGCTTGACAGACACCAGGTGCAGAAAGAGAAATTCTTTGGGGAAGGGAAAGCATCAGGTTTTTAAGGGCTCTGAGATGTGTTTCACATTGAAGACAGCGTTTGAATCCCATGTCTGAAGAAAAACACAGAAAGAGCGAGACAGTATACAACAAAGACATGTGTATTCTAGAAACCGCTCCTATTGGCCGGACTGAACAAAACTTAGATTGGGAATTCCAAGGCTGCCATCTCTCAACACTGCCATCTCCTCTTCTCAGCAGTCGAGAAGAAAGCTTTATCTAGAGAGTCACGCTTGCACTTTGTATTCTTGCGCTTATATTCAAAGAACATATTCAGGAATTTCCAGAAGTCCTTCTGCCCAACAACACTCTCCAGCTCGTTCTTGTGGATCCAGATGTGTCCCCAGGCCAGATGAGATACAAACCTCTCCAGTGATACCACCTCAACTGGCTCCTTTTGACAAAAAGAAGTAGCAACTCTACTTCGAGTTCCATCTGGATGTTGGAGCTCAGTACCTTATCCCTAAGAGTGAGCCCCACCACCTTTACGAAAAAGAAAAGCTAATTTTAGCCGCTTGTATCCTTGACGTCATTCTTCGGTCACTACCCAGAGCTAACGACCATAGGTGAGGGTTGAAATGTTGATGGACTGGTAACCTGAGAGCTTTGCATTACAGCTCAGCTCTTTCTCCACCTCAATGGACCAATACTACACCCACATTAGTGCTGATGCCACGATGAAGCGCCTGTCCATCCATTGTCCCATGACTCAAGAACAAGACTCCTAGATACTTAGACTCCCTCCACTTAAGGCAACAACTCAACCCCCTCACTCGAAGGGGACAGAACAGCATTTTCTGTCCGAGAACCATGGCTTACCATCTGGAGGGGCTGACTCTCATACGCTTCACACCCAGCTACAAACCGATCCAGTGCAATCTGGCGGTCACGGACTGATGAAGCCAACAAAACCACATTATCCCCAAAGAGCAGAAATGCAATTCTAAGCTCCAAAAACCAGACACCCTCGTAACCAGTGCTGTGAGATCCTATCCATAAATATCAAGAACAGAATCTGAGACAAGAGACAACATTGGCCGGTCTCCACACTCATTACAAATGTCTCTGACTTTCTGCCGAGGACATGGACACAACTCTCACTATGGTAATGCTTCCTGACATTCATATGGGAGTTCTTTTGACACATGGCACCCACCTGCAGATCAAGTAGACCCCTGGCTACCAACTTCCAATCGAACACCTGTGGGATGTGCTGGATAAAGAAGTCTGGGACCATTGCATCTTATAGTACATATAGGTTCCCGATACCACAGCACACCTTCAGAGGACTCTTGGAGTCATTTATGTAGATATATTCTTGTAAATTTTGGTTTTATGCTTCCTTAAGTTGAGGCTTTTTTCGTCAAAAGAATGTCATTGCTTAGCAAGAATCCGTCCGACAGTATATTGAAGTCCATGCCAGACACAAGGCGGTACTTGACGGATCACTCTGATGCACTTTCCGTCGGAGCAGCCAACTTTCAAATAGGGCTTGCAGCTAATATTTACCAATGTCTGTAAACATCGCACAGGGCAGCAGGCTCCCGTTGTAAGTAAGTATAACATCAGAGAACTGCACCGACACCGACGGAGAGCAGTGAGTGTGTCCTTTCACATCGATGGTAAAATGTCTAATAATACACAGCCCACACAGAGTGTATCACACTTCACGGTACTGAGCTACTTAATAACATAACATGAAGACCATGAGTACTATCACGCTCTCTGAACAGAACTCACTTGAGGACTCACACCTCCTCCGCGGCAGTCTGTGATTTGACCTGAGATATTATTATTACAGTCGTTACAGGTTAATAACACTGAATCGGAGACTTTATTTATTTTTCACACAACAGACACGATCTATTTACCACGTGTACATGATTTGCAAATTCATTCGTTATCTGTAACCGCTTATCCCGTTTGGGGTCGGCGGAGAGGGCGGGCGCCTATCCTGCCAAATCTTAAAAGCAATATAGGATATATTAAGCAATGGGTGAAATGAAAAACACATTGGTGCACTTTAAAGTGTTTAATAATGTAGTATTGTAAGTGATGACAGGGATTAGATGATTTGTTATTTTATCTCAAATAAATACAGATGATCAGTCTTGAGGGAGACCATCTGCGGTTGATAGAATTCCAGTCATATCCACGTCAGACAAAAGGCTGGGTGAATTGATTCCGCTTATATCCACATCAAAGAAAAGACAGGAATGCTTCTCTTTTTTTTCTTTGTTTCCCACGACCTTAAGCCACCTTTTCGGTGGATACTATTTATACTCTAAAGGTAGCCAGCAGTTCTCATCATAGTAACTTTAAGGTAGCCAGCAGTTCTCATCATAGTAACTTAAAGTCTTCTAGCTGTGGGCTGCACATAAAATGTATTATTAAATCCTCAAACCCCCGTCCTGCCGTTCTGGGTCTCGCTTTTACACATGTCATTCACATCTGTTGCTACCTCTACGGATTCCATATTATTGTTTTTACAGAACTATGGTGCAGAATGGAGGCGTAGAACCCATGCGTTGTTTAGGCTGTGTAAAAAGGTTCTAGAGAGAGTAAAAAGAAAAAAGTATAGAATTTAATGGGAACAGAACCAGCCGTCAGCCGTTGCCTGGAGCCATATATGAAGATCTATTGAAAGTTCAGACAGTATGCAAAAATCCTAGCCCATAGTAGTTATTTCACCCTTCACACACACACACACTTGTAAATACCCACCTGATGGGACGCCATTTGATCAGCGGTTCTCATTAGCCGGTCACATCTGCAGTATCTAATATTTCCGTGATAAACCTTCATCGTTAGCCTGTAATCTTCTGCTGCCGTTTAAAACCATTTCTCTGTTTATGTAGTTCTTTCATGCTTCCGTTCGATTTTCCCTACCCCTCTCCATCATTGCCCACTCTCCGCAGATCCATCAACTTCATCATTCATCAGCCTCAGCAGAGATCAGCCACCTCCACCTCAACCTCCACCCGTATCCAAATACCACGGGGGTACTTTGCTGCTGCTCAAGGCAGAAACCTTTCCATCACATTTCCCAAAAGAGTCTGAGCGCCAAAAACTTTCATGCAGACTAAATATCAAACTATCCTTTGTAATAAATACTCATCTTTACTTCCTTCTACGTCTTTCCAGATTGATTTTATCACACTCTACATTTCTCTGTGACTCCTTTATACATTTCTCTGTGACTCCTTTATACTCATCTTTACTTCCTTCTGACTCCTTTATACATTTCTCTGTGACTCCTTTATACTCATCTTTACTTCCTTCTACGTCCTTCCAGATTGATTTTATCACACTCTACATTCTCTGTGACTCCTTTATACATTTTTTCTGTGACTGCTTTAGTTATCCCGTGTTCATGATTCTGCAAGTTGGAGATTCTGATGTGAATCTCCGTCCCACATGCTTTACTGAAGGACAAGTAGGACAACGCTGAAGTCCCCGATTACTAGGGTCCCCCAAAAGTCCAAAATCCCCTGAGTTGTACAAGCAATTCCCCTGATTGAACTCCTCAAATTGAATGTGAATTTATGTCCAAAACAGTTATTATCCTAACGAAAGCTCCCCCTATTGAGTAAAATATCAGCTATTAGATTAAAATATAATAAATAGACTTTCAAAATTCGTAGGCACCACATTTGGAGTAAATTGAACCAAGGGTTGACAAATTATGGGCCCAAAACCTTTAAAGCTAAAGCTCCCATTAGTCCCAGAAATATAGAAAAGGATCTAACCCAAAATCAATCCAGTTCTTCCTCACAATATGGTCTAAGTGGGGTTAAAATTGGAAAATGATATTAATAAATCTGATATTTACAAGATAGATCCCCCTGAGTCGATTCGTATTTCATAAGATTTAGATAAAATCAGACAGACGCTTGAGGAAATTATGGCCTGAGTATTTTGGAGAAAAAGCTCCCCCTAGTATTGCAAATATACAACCAAACTTTCCCAATATCATTCCAGTTCTTCCTCACACTGGAGGTATTTCAGGGTATAAAATTAGTTTTTCATTTATGGTGTTAACATGCAGGGTAGGCGGCGGCGATGACCCTTCCATAATATCCCAGACTTTTGGGGAACATACAATAAGTCACAAGTTTATGGGAGTTGCCGATGGTCAGTTATGAAATCAAAGAAATGGGCTTAGCTACAAAAGCTAAGCTAACAATAACACAATTACAAATTTAAGTGGACGCTATCCGGCCTACAAAAGATTCGTCCACATTTCATATAGATGCAAATTTGACAGCGAGAAAGTCTTTCCAAATGTTGAATGTAGGCTTAGGCGACTCAAATCAGGAGCCAATAGTGTGTGGCCTTTTTTTTTTTTAAATAACGTTTTTTATTAACGTTTACATTTATGAGAATGAGACGCCGAAGTTGGAAGTGCAAAACACAGTAGTTGACAGCATCTCTACTAACAATGACAGCTCTCAAATATCACTCAACTGTTGCCATAGAAATGCCAACCAGATGCCTGAAGCTTCGACACTACACAGCAGCTGCATTATCATTATTATAATACTTTTCTCTTTTTTTTCACGTTCCCTTTCTTGACTTTAGAGAGATGGAAGCACACACACACACACACACACACATACACACAGACTGACACGCATGCTCACACTCCAAAGAGAAAAGAAAGACAGGCTCTAATAGGAGATAATGGATTCTGGGTCAACACCTGGTAATCCTTACATCAGTGAAGGGGAGGGTCTTGACATTTTCCAGAAAGCACCATACAACATGCCTATAATAAGAAGGTCAGCCGAATTTCAAACAGGGGCCAGACCGAGACAAAGAAAGCATACAAACAGAATGTCAAACCCTCAAAATTGAAACAAAAACGAATAAATTAATCCGTCAAGTATTGAGGGAAAGGCAGAAAAGGTGGAATCGCGTAGCTTGTTTTCAGCCGCGGCCGCTCGCCTGTGATGGAAATTTGGAAGAAATCTTTTAATCACCAGGCTGGTGATTGGAACGTCGAACCAGATAATATTGCTTTGGCAAAAGAAAGGAGTACGTTCTGCCTCGGCTGCCTTAATAGGTTGGTTTTGGTCGCTTGTGTGTTTGCTCATATGAGCCTGTGTGTTTAGAACCACAGTCATTAAATGAAATGACATGGGTAGTCCATGTTTTAGATGACTTATTCTATTTATAGACGTGCACAGGATGTCATTACGTCCACCCGAGAGGACTTTTTATCCTGGAGACTGTCTGTTCTGTGTCCAGAGACAGCACATTTGGCTCCCTTCTCTGTAGGCAAATTGAAAACCCCAGGGTGATTCAAGACGCTAAATTAGAACAAGAAGATTTAGAGGACGGAGAGGTGGCCCTCTCTGCTGTGATGCCCAGAGGCCGGTGATGATAGAGAGCTCTTGTGATTTAGCTTTGTGCCAGGCAACACAATAACGCCCCCTGCTGTCTGACTGACCCCCCCCACCCTACCGCACACACACCCCCACCCCTAACCCTGCTGCTGCTCCAGCCCCACTGCCTGGCTGCAGAGGAGCCTCGCCTGGTGTGGAGCGTGACCCTCGCAACACGGTCACTCCTCATGTCGACCCATCCCAATAATGAACTCCTCAACCCCCCCTCTCCCCTCTCCCCACCTCACAGCTTTCTCCCTTCTACAAAACTTTGCCAGAGCTGTGCATTCCTCACGGTCTGGCTGGGAGAACATCCTCTGAACCACATCTGGTTTTGCTTTGCTGAGATCTCTCCCCGCATTCAATTGAGTCCGAAAAAATATGGTTCCAAGTAATAAATGAAGGGTTGTGCCGCTTATTTGTGCGCTGCATGATGGAATTACCAGGGTTGTAATTGGTTGCTTCCATAATTGCATCCAAAGTCATTTATGTGTTGGGTTAGGGACCTCAGATGAGATGAAGTGAAATGGTGATAGAGGCAGAGAGGGATCAGCTCTTCTCTGAGGATCCTGACATTTCATCTCTGGGAACATTTGTGCAAGCAGGCGCTGATGGGATTGGTTAGGGCGTGTCGGCATGCTGGAGCTAGTGTGTGTGCGAGTGTGTGCGTGAGACACTGAGTCGCACCATTATCACAGAACCACTGGAGGGCAGTGAAAGTACTCTGTGTGGCGGGCAGGATCAGCACTGTTCAAGTACGTGCATGAAGGCCCAGTAAACAATCAGCAGGGTGTGAAAGAGAGGTCATGCATCACCGGAGTAGAAACACAAACATGGAGCTCTCCCATTAATGTCTGCCTGTGTCTCTCCTTGGGCTCCTTTTTTTTTTTTTTTTTCCCCCACCTGCACCTTCCCCATGACCTACTGTCATGAAAATTTAGAGAACCACACGGCGCTGCTGGTGGAAACTTTCAAACGTTAACAGACACGCACCAAATCGGGTTTTGAGCTCTGGGTGGCTCGCGCTGCGATGCAGCATGCAGAGCCTGACATGGGGAACGGCGTGTAAGACAAAAGGGTTTCGCTGCTGCGGAGCGTTCCGGCCGCGCCGGCACAATAATAATAGCTGGTTGCTTCCGTTTCTAAGGGGCTGGTTGTTTTGTATGTAAATGAACTGAGACAAGGGTATGAAGAAGTAATGAAGCCGTAGCATTAACAACATAATGGAGGCCTGGAAGCTAGACAGATGTACAGTATACAATGCAACCGCTCTGTTGAACGTATCTGTCGTTAGACCTGCTTCACCGCCGACCCGGAGCTTCCAACCGTTGGCAGGAAAGAAAAAGAGAAAGAAAAATCCCGCCTGCAGCGTTCGACTCTCCGTGTAAGAACGGCTTGTCCCTCGTCTGATTTAATAATGAATAAAATGCAATTTGACGCAACTGGAGGAATATGACAGGCTCTTCCTTTGCAGAGTAAAACCTGCCTGGCGCTGAAAGGCAGCCAGATCCTCATTCTGGAAGCTGTGCCAGATGGAAAACACAGGTTGATTAAAATATATATATATATATATATATATATATATATATATATATATATATATAAAATAAGGAAGAACATAAAATGACCAAAAATTTTTGTGCTGAAACTGAGAATTTCACTTTTTAGATGAACTCCACTTTGAGTGCCGGCTCACATTCCACACAGCTGAGTGCTCTCTCCCTCTGGAGTGGACCAGCGTATTAAAAATTCAGGTGAAACTTAAGGTTGGCAGGAGGACTGCGGGCTGCTGGGTAAACTGGATTCATGTTTTAAGGCGTTTGCATTTAAAGTTCAGCGCCTACTCTTTTTCTTTTAATTCAAATCACTCGCTGTTCATCAGCTCGGGTCACGTGGCAACACTCGCAAAGGTCGCGCCGGAGAACGACCTCAACTTTCAGGAAAATCTCCCTTTGCACCATCAGAGAGCTGACAGCGCTCTATTTGTTCATGCTGTCATTCACCTGCCCATTCATACTACATCAGCGGGGCCCCGCCCCCCGCTGGGACTGAATCATAACTTGACACGTAGCATCACCGTTTCCCTCCAGCCTCGGCTAATTTGGCGCCCTGAATCAATGTTTACTCCTGTGATATCCAGCAAAAACTCAAAACGTCCTTGCTTTTTTTTTAATTTTTTTTTTTATTGCGAGCAACCGCATCGCAGATCGCCTCAGATCACCTCAACCAAGCAATTAAGATGTGACAGGGCCCGTCTAGCACTTGGCGTATTTGAAAAATGTTTTTTAAATCTCTCAGTCTGCTTGTATAAAGCGACGCGCGGCGATGCAACGCTCTCTGTTCATCATCATTTTGAGCTGCTGAGCGATGAAGTCAAAGTTTTCTATCGCGCGTCCTGATAACGACCCGGTGGCATTGAAGGGAATGAAACAGAAACATGCAGCAAAAGTACGAGGATTGTTCTGATTCACATTAATGAGATTGTAGTTCTGTGGAGGCATACAGTACCATCTTTAACCCGACGGTCAGAAACAGACTGTAGCTGTTGACTCTTTTACACGGGGGGGGGGGGGTCATCAGTCATTGTCCTTAATTATATCCCCCAACACCGGCGGGTGTTACGGAATCGTCATCGCCTGAGAGTTGGTGTAAAAACCATTACTTGGATCATTTTAAGATTTTATTCATGATTGTAGATCTTAGTGCGAGGAAGAACTGGAGTGATTTTGTGTTGTATATTTCTGAAGTTTGCAAACATTTTTGGGGATATAATTTGTCAACCGTTGGCCCCATTTCCTAACGGTTGGTCCCATTTAGTCCGAATTTGGGGGGAAAATCGATCTTGTTTATATCACATTTGACTCTAGTAGTTCACATTTTACTCACTAGGAGGAGCTTTTTTCTTTTAAATGAAAAACTCAAGATCTATCTTGTGTACATTGTTTTTTTTTTGTTTATGTAATATTTCATATTTTACTGAATGGTGTAAATATATATATTTTTAATAAATTAAATGAACAAATTTAGTCTATATTTGGTGCACATGCATCGAGTTGAGGAGGTCTATCATGTAAATATAATAATTTACTCTAATAGTTCATATTTTACTAAATTACTCGTGGAACTTTTTTTTTTTAAATACAAAAATAAGATAATAAAAAAAGTGTATAAGCTTTGAACACCGTAGAAATGTCTGTTTTTTTTACAGTCTGAGAATCTTTTTGATGAGGAAAGATCCTTCCTCAGGGAGTGAAAACCTCATTCTTCAAGTCTCTCCAGAAATATCCAGACAACCTTGGCTTTCTTACTATTCATATCACCATGCCAAAGTCGTTTCAGTTTACAGCATGTGAGATTTTCAAAGCTAAGATAATCTAAGATTCTTGCCAAGTTATGAAAGACACGCGAGACAGGTGAACGCCATTGTGTTCAGAGATCTTTACACCCCCCCGTCACTTCTCTGTGGGAGGCCAAAAAGTTGTTTTGCAGTATAATAATGCCACAAATCCAATATGTTTTATTAAACCGCTATGTCCTCATGTCAACGTGTTTTTTCTTTACAACAAGATGTCTGTGCGCCAGTCTCCACAATTCCTACCTTAATGCAATCTCACTGTCTCTGCAGCAGCAAAATAAAGTGGGGAAAAATAAACTACAAAGTTACATTACATCTAAATCAAGCTGAATGGACTCAAGCCGGTCCAGTAAGTGGTGCCAATCTGCGATGCCGTTAAAGCATGAAATACAACCAGGTGGACTATATGGAAGAGGTCCTGCTTCCTCTAGCTCAGGAGCTGGTAGCCCCCCCACTCAGTCTACATGCCCTAGGGTCCTTGAGCAAGACAAGGAAACCCAGTTACTCACCAGAATCTTCAAATGGGCTGCCCACCGCTCTTCAGGGATGTGTCATGTACAGAAATATAATGTCGCACAGTTGTCAAATTTATAACTAGGCCTATGTTGTCATCTCTGACAGCAAGGGTATTTCCCCTAAAAACCACCAATCCCCTGCATTGTGCAAGCAATCCCCTTGATTGAACTCAAATTAAATGTACAGTTATGTAAAAGATTAGGCCCCATAAGCCCCCCCCCCCCCCCTAGTGAGTAAAATATGATCTTTTAGAATAGAATATGACATATGAGAAAAATATCCTTCAGTTGACTCACATGAACAGAATTTGAGCTAAATCAGACAAAGGGTTGATTAGGGGAAGCTTTATCTCCGAAAGTTTCATACCGTAGCTAGTGTCTGAAATATGCAACAGGCCTTTCCAAAAAAGCAATTCAGTTGTTCCTCACACTAAGGTCTATGTGGATTTAAAATCTGAAAATGGTCTATCGAATAGTTTTTGAGTTATCGCGTCAACACGAAGGCTGTGCGTCCAAGTTCACTGTGGCGAGGGTGACAATCCCAGGGGATATAATGAAGAGTAGACTTTATTATCATTATTTAGAAGTTAATTGTAAGGTAACTAAAAACCTCATGGGTGCGCCATGAGTTACATTTATCCATTCAGCAAAACCCTGCAGGTTTCACATTATGTTATAATTTATGTATTAGTCTAAATAAATTGTTATTTACTCTTATTTAGAGTAAGTTTCTTTAATTTTTTTCGACGTTATCGTGAATATGTAAAAAACAATACGGTAGAATATCTTTTACGGTAAAACTCTGGCAACCACAACTGCCGGTATTTTAGCGTAAATAATACAGATTAGAAACTGTTTTTATTTTTCCTCAGAAATACGGATAAAAAAAAAAAAAGGAAGAAGCTGATTGAGAATTTGCATTGCATTGAGCGCTATGTTAGGTAGCTATAGCGGTTGTCTGTATGAGAGAACTTCTAACAGCTAACGTTTTACAACAGCAAATCTTTCAAGCCCACAGATGGTAAGTATTTTAACACCAGAAAGATAAATTCAAAGCTGCTTTTATCCTTATCTATATTCTCCAACATTATCTGGTGTCCCGGCTGCATAAATACGTTTAGAGTGGATGTGACAGACCTGTGCGGTTTCCCCTCACTAGTCTCTGTCTTTGAAATGCCAGTCTTCTTCCTTACAGCCTCTTGAGAACGAGGTTTTGAAGATGATGAAAAAGCAGAAAACAAACAGAGTTGTCAGTAAACGCTCACTGGATGCCAAGCACAACTGGATGTCCAGGACCCGCTGCGATAGCTTGACCAAATGATGATGATGACGCTGGTTTAACAATGTTGATCACACACACACACTTAAAAACCACACATCTGATTTCCCCATTACGTTTTTTTTATTTTTTTTTATCTCAGATCGCTTTTGAATTAGAATTTGTATGTGGCTGAGTGGGCGTGTTGGGCTGAATCCACACTGCGGGGCCTTCATCCTCACCGCCGTTTATATCTGATGTTCTTGGATCGCTCTACCCGTCTATTCTAGGAAACATCTGACACCAACAAGAAGTGACAGAAACGCGGAGAATACTGCAACCAGAAGATGTCAAGCATTTGTGCAGATACTGCACATCACCTGCCTGTTTGATAACCTTCAGTCTTTGATGAAACTCAGAGTTTGGCTGCCGCTGCTTTACTTTGTGCAAACGGTGAATGATGTGTATTTTACTTAGAACAGCAAATACAAGCCGCACACAGGCTGTATTTCAGAGAGACTGCTCATTATATCCAGTGCAGTCGTCTCTACATGAATGAATGAGAGGATATTTGAATTGAAGAAACTTCCGTTTTTTTTCATACTAAAGACGAAAATGAAAATTATGAATGTGAATATTTTGCAAACTCAGCATTTTTTGATTTACTTGGTGCACGCAGACACCCAAAAGACCGAACCAAGTTATGCTTTTTTATCACATAATACATATTATACGGTGACTTTCATATTGTTATTTCGAAGACTTTCATATTGTTATTTCGAAGACAGAGTCAGTCTTGATATACCTACGTCGTGTTGTCTTCATCCATCATCTCCAGCATCCATCATCATTCTTCATTCAGCATCATCTCCCTTCAGCTGCGTGTCTCACCTCTTATATTTTGTTTATCAGCAAGGTCACCATGCTGTAACGGCCTGTAACTGTTTTCACTCTGCGGGAACCAAAACTTTGGGTCAGTTTGATTTCGAGCAAAAACCAACTCTTTGAGTTCCTTCAAAATTCAGATCTTTCAAGAGTCCGCCCAGCTTAAGCCGTTAGTGTCTTCACCAAGAAACTAAACACGGCAATGATTAAAAACATTCTTGACGATTAACTTATTCATTAAAGACTAATTAAAAATGACTTTTTTTCCAGGAAACAAAAATTTAGATTTAAAAAAAATATATTGTCATACTAAGTCACCCTTCTGGTTAATTATCTTTATATAAAAGTATTCTTTTAGTGTATTAAGTATCATTTCGGTTAAGTCAGTCCTAGTTTAATATACACCAAAAAGAATCCTACTTATCAAATAGGACTTTATCCATAGCCTTCACTAATGCCTTTTCCTCATAGGCCCATTTGACCGCTGGCGTCCCCCAGGGATCCATCCTTGGCCCCTTACTCTTAAGCATATACACATTTTTAGTCAAGCAGCAAACATTATTAGTACTTTTTGTTGAGAAAGTGTGACTGAAAATGAAGTCTCAACCAAACAGTTGAGCAGGACATGAAAGGGTTTTATGGAAACCTTTATTTTTACTAAAACTTTGGTTGTTTATGGTTCAGTCCAGCACAGAAAATCACTGCCTTAATGTAAAAATAATGTAAAATAGCACGCTACTGTTTGTTATTTGTCGTCACTTGTTTGCATTGACTGTTATTTGTTGTCACTTGTTTGCATTGACGTTTCTACACTATTTGTTCTTTCATTGAATGTATTGTGTAGCGGAGCTGTTGCTCTGTATGTAGAGCGGACGCCCCCCATCGATCCCTGCCCTTGTAACCTACAAGCTGCAGGTGCTTGAGCGAGACCCTGAACCCCAACATGCCTGTACTTCCCGTGCATCACAGATGGCTGCCCACTGCACCTCTGTAATGGGTCAAATGCAGAGAACTGATTTTTGCTCGCTGTTGTACTACAGGAATCCAGAAGGTCAATGATCTCTGAGACAAGTATTAAAGTATCTTGTATGGGATTAAGGCGTTTTCATCTGATCTTAACTCTAAACAGGTTTTGGATGCAAACCTTCCGAACACTCCTACGCTAAGTTGGGTTTAGCGTTTTCAAACCTTCATGAAGTCGTAAGGAGAACGTCACATTCTGTACTGACTCTTATTTGTTCTGTGTAGAAGCGTTTTGTACGATGCGCACGATTCAAAATCGGAACAGCGCTGCCCTCGCCTTTACGCCTGATGAGGTTCAACCACGCAAAAGTAGGTCATGTTGGTCGTAACCCTTTGACAAGCCGAGTTAGTGCACATCAAAACAGCTGTGCATTGGCACCGTTATTGAGAGAATGTGATGAGGAAGCTCCTCCTCTATCATCACTTGAACACTTCAAACGATAAAGAAAAAAAAGAAACAAAAAAAGAAGCCCTCCCAGGCCCAGTGTGATAACGCCAGATTGAACCCTTATCGATTTGGGGGTTATTCAAAAGCGGATATGGAATATCCTGAATGCTGAGCAGTTACTGAGACACTGGATTGCTTCTTCCTCTTGTCAAAGCATTCCTCTGTGCCCAGAGCCTCTTATCGCCACTCACTGTGGTGCCAGCAGTTTGTGTGACAGCTGGTCTCCATGCTCGCCTCCACTCTCTGTCCCAGAACGCCCCGCTACTACAGAGCTCTCATCAAGTCCTGCGAGCCCATCCGGGCTTTCATCCGCAGACAGCTGATGTGCCTCCATAGATGCGCTGGTCTAAATCATTCATATCGCTCTCTGCCGCTGAAGGTACATCCTTGCGTGGCGAGAAGCACCGCCTCGTCTTTCCTGCACCAGGAGAAGAGTTTGCGGAATGAACCGCACCTAGTTCATTAGTCAGACCGTGGGGGTATTTCCAGAGTGCTGCTGCTGCTATCAGCTGCACAGCAGATATGACACTGCGCTTATAAGCCTGATGAAGCCTCGGCTCGTAGGAATAGGCTGAGAGGCTCAGGGCGACTGCCTACTGCAGAGTCACGGGGCTTTGCTGGTTCCCTCTTGATTAAGCCCGACTCGATGCACGCGGCTCTCGCTTTAATTCAAAAAACCGCGAGGGGAAATGAGGAAAAAGTCAAATTGATAGATATGATAGGAGCTGATCATCTAGGAATCCAAAAGGAGTTTGATTAGTGAAAGCTAATCACGGTTTAATTAAAGGATTCAGACTGGATACGGGCCCCCGCAGAGGATCCGGTGGAGCGGCGGCGGCCGACAGTGATTGAGATGTCGCTTACGTTAACATTTCATCCCGCCTCAGCTCTCCGTCTCCTCTCGCCTGATTTGATCTCCCCTCCCCTCTCAGATTCTTATTCACAATCACACACTCCTCCCTGATTGAAAACTGCTGCGCTAATAGAGTACATTGTATGTCAGGCTGCTTCTGACAGCCAAAGAAAGCTCTCGGCCTCATTCTTATCGTGTCGGGGTTTTCTGCTCCATCTTTACGTTATTCGTTACGCCAGCTCACCGCTGAAGGTATCACGCAAGGCTTTATCTTCGCATGCATCAATTCAGACTCCTTTTTCTCTGTCGTCTGTGGAAAGCATCACAATTTCTCTGTATGGCTATCTGACTTTGAATTCAATTTAGTTGTAGTTCATGTATTTCATCTGAAACTGTCTATTTTGTTTTGAAAACATATTCTCACTGTTTGGTTCACCCACTTCTATAAGATGACTGAGAACACGACGAAGCACGTTTAATTTTGTGCTTTGTTGAATCCATTTTGTTCCATTATCTGTTATACTCCCCATGTCTTCAGGATTAGCATCCTAGGCTAGCATTAGCTAACTGCCATCTCGCTTTCTTTTTGACTACGCATGCCTATCACAGCTCATATCATATATAAGTAAATATATATGAATATATATATGAATATATATGAAAATGAAACTATATTGTTCTTGCTCTTGAAATTCAAATAAGACATTTCAATGTAATGAGACTAATTTTTATGATTTTTTTACAGTGTTAAATGGTTTTGTAAGGCAAAGAGTAGGGTCTTCGATTGCTTGTGCAATGCAGGGAATATACCATGGCTGTCGGGGGACGACAGCATCTATTAGACGATCGGCTAATCTGATCCGACGCCATATGGAAAGTTAGAGGGGATTACCCCTTGGTAAAGGTCTTTGGCTGGATTCATGAGACCACCGGGGCCTCTGAAGCTAACCCTACCCTTTGTGTGACATTTTAACTTGTATTAATGTTATTATACACAGGCAGAGAACACAAAAGGTCTGCAGCCAGCCACTCTCTACAGATGGTTTCTTCCGGATTAAATCTTCACATTTACATATGCTCCTTACGTCAGCCTGACTTCCATCCAGAATATGACACTGCTAATCTATGTCATGGCACAAATGAATTTCTCCTCCCTGTTCTCCCCCTATGGTGATTGAACAAATGCCAACCAAAGCTAATTCTGAGTGCAGTCAAGTGCAACGGTGTTCTGCTGCTGCTGCTCGGTTAACAAGGTTATTGATTTGGAAACTACCGTCTAAGTATGGTAGTTCTTCGAACAACACACAAATTGCTATTCATTTTGGATCTTGGAACTCGGTATAATCCTTTGGAATCCACAACAACGCTTGAAATTTTCACACTCCAAAATGATGTTGGGAAATGTATTTGCAGCCCATTTCTACTATGTTCTCAGACAACGCAGCACCTGTGCGCCACGGCGAGGAAATTAATCTCCCGGCGATAGGAAAGCACCCTTGTGTCTTGTGGAATCTGAGCCAGCCCAACGCGTACGTCCCAAATACACGGAACAACAATCATTTATCCGCACATTTCTAACAAGATATCACAAATCTTAAGCCTCTGGCTGCGTCATGAGACAACACCCCAACAGAGTAGCTCCCTCCCAGGCCCTCCTACCTCACATCACATTAATTTATCAGCGTGCACCCTGGGTCATCCATTAAATGTCCTGGTTACTCAAAAACCATGCCGGCAGGACTCTCGCACAAGATCAAGCTCTCTCCGCCACATGAACGGAGATTCAGGTTCCATCAGTTGAGGGACCATCAAAAATGCACGTGAGTGCTTCCTCGTAGGTGAATCCTCCGCTGCAGCGAGCACCCCTTTGGAACCATTCATTCACCCCATGCCCCATGATGTCCCAATCGCCCACGCCGTCTTTTCAGATTCATGCTTGTGCACATACGGAGAAGGTATTGACATTTAAATCAAGCTGTAGGATTAGTATGAGCAGACAGCTGCTCCTTTAGATAGACATTTATAGCCATGAAAACTAGACATGCATATAGACCGTCAATATTCCCTGTTTGATCTGAAATCTACACCTCTGACGGGATATTGGCTCCAGTATCACCGCAGTGCGTCATGCTCCATATATGTCACATTCTCTTTCAAACCTGTGACACACCATATGAAGGGAAGGATGACACCCCCTGATGGAAGGTGCAAGGCATTCATATTGAGTACACCACCAACTATTCAAGCTCTCTGGCTGCCAGCAGGCAGAGTGCATTTGTCATGGAAGTGTCCGTATTGAACCAGATCATTGCAGCTTTACATGTTTGGAAGAAATTGCTTTCCATCCGTCTGACATTGCAGACGTATTATCAGGTGAAAACATCCCAGTGGTGGCAGGAACGGCTCACCGCTCACATCCAGTTAAACAGCAGAAAAGATCGAAATATTTTGTCTGGGTGATAAAGCGAGTTGTTTGTTGGAAGAAAAACCATCTGGACAACAAGAGGACATGTCAGGAAAACACTCAAAGAACTCTCCTTTAAGCCAAAATACTTTCCTGCAGCTGAAGGATGATGATATTCCTGTTATACTTGGATAAAACCACTTAACATCTTCAACATTTACATCATAGCAAACCTAAAAGTTGATAATTAGGGCAGACATTTACGCTCATATAGAGACTTTAGTTTAAATTCTTTGTTAACCACCATTTAACCAAATTCAGTATGAGGTCATGGACCCCAAACCTTCATATACCACATTAAACTAGGTCTATGCTGACGTCCCCAACTGCAAGGGTAAATCCCGCAAAATACCCCAATCTACTGCATTGTATAAGAAAGCCCCTGACTGAACTCCTCAAATTAAAAAAGGTATATCCGAGAAACAGGAAGCTCCGCCTACTGACTATCAAACGAGCTATTAGAGTAAAATATGATATATGCAAGATATAGCTCCATGAATCAATTCATAGTCATCACATTTGGACTAAATCTGCTAACCGGTTCGGTAGTCATGTCCAAAAGACGAGAAAGCTCCCTCTAGCTGGTAAAGTATGAAGAAGTGGAGTATAATATCGCATATACAAAATAAATCCCCTTGAGTCGATTAATGTGAACCAAGTTTGGACAACGGTTGAGAAATTGTAGCTTGTAAACTTTTGGAGATTAAGCTCCACCGTGGTATAGTACATACCCAACAGACCTTTCCGGAAATCAATCCTGTTCTTCTTTGCACTAAGTTCCATGTTGGTATCGAATTTAGAACTTATTCACTAATCAGTTTTTGAGTTATCGCGTTAACACGAAGGATCTGTAGCAGATGCGGAAACGGTTAATGTTCATCTGACAAATTAGCTATTCAAAAAAATTGTTAATACACCACAATACAAAACAATACAAGTTGCACATATGAATGACAACTTTCTGTTGGCTGGTTTCACTCAACATAAACTACTAACTAACTAACTCCAAAAGTCAGTCCACGTTTTCCCCACAGCCATGAGCGTATTCACATAACGGAGGGTTTTTGATGCACATAATTAATCCCAAACATGGCCAAGACTATAAAGAGAAAGCTATAATATAGCATAAATCAAAGACAATCCAGGCTTAAAGCCACGGTTGCACATTCTCAACGCAGGAGGAACAGAAGGAGAGAGAATCAAGTGAATACCTACATTTATAGCCTCATGACATCACTGCGAATCATTCGGCCGCAGGTAGACCTCAATATAATATATTTGTGTTTTCCATTAAGCTGAACGTTTTACTTAAATACATTCTTATGGCAGGTGTTTTGAAGTATTTCGAAGAACTCTTTCATCTGCAACCCCAGCGGTGTCAAAGGAACTGAGGAGCACATGGAGAATAAATGAAAAACGCATTTCAAAGCGGAGCTTTCATATCCTATAAGTAAAACAATCACTGCGCTTCAATCATCTCCGCTGTAGGATGATATCTGTATAGCAAAGCGTAATAAAATGGCTTTGACTCTTCTTGCAGGCAACATGAAAAAGAGAAGAAATGAGGACAGAAGCGGGTCATCCAGCTCTCACCAGCCCAACTTGAATGATGATGACTTTTTCCGGAGGACTGATTGGTCAGTAGGCGGTTCTTTGCAGGTTTTTATTGCATATCCTGAACTAATCTTAAAGGTGATTATAAGTTAGTATGCTGAAGGATCCTAGTGACAAATGAACCAGTTTCATCCTGCTGAAAACCCAGGTTTTGCTTCACTTTGCGGGCCTCTGGGTTCTGGTGGTCACACCGTGGTCTGTAGGTGCACTGTATCTGTGGACGCAGCACATGAAGATGGAACTTCTCACCAAAATTTAGACGTGTTTTAGACGTACATGGCCTCCTTCAGGTCATACCGCCTAGTTTTAAAGTACCGAATCTGCACTTTGAAGAGTTTTAATTATCTTTTATTAGCCACAGATACTGGTACTACAGCTATACTACTTCTTGTAGATCTCACAGCTGCCTTCGATACAGTGGACGACCGCATTCCTATCCCTCCCCTGCAGCAATGTGTGGGTACTCACGGCACAGCCTTACAGCGGTTCTGGTCTTACCTTTCAGAGAGAAGCTTCTCAGGAAGCCTCGGTGACTGTTTCATTCATTGCGTGTCTCCCATGTGGAGTCCCAAGGTTCTACTCTTTGGCCTATGATTTTTTCCTTTTATCTACTACGCTTAGGGTTGATTTTAAAGAAACGTGGCATCCCACACCGTTTTTATGCAGACGACTCGCAAATTTACCTGCCCATGAAGGAAAAGATGCCAAACAGTTTTATTGTAATTGCTGAGGATTTCAACCATGCCAACTTAAAAACTGTTTTACCTGAACACTACCAGCATGTCAAAGAAATTTACAGTCTGGCCCCCCCGCCCTCACTTGGGTGACCAAAGATTCTTTATATCCCTTAACATCAATGTGAGGATTGTGTAACGCTTCGTCCCTGAACTTGTCCCCATCTAAAGCCAAGGATGACAGCAGAGGTCCGTTAAAAGCAGAAAATCAAGGAGGCTGCTTTCAGACCTTGGCTAGATCAGACCTCTCCCATGTTACCAAGAAGGCAAAGGTCTACTCACAAAAAACTAAAAACATTTTTTGTAAGGGATACAAATTTGGTTGGGTGTTCCGGCTATAACGGACTATAAGTTTACACCACAAGCTGAGGTCAGTGATGCCTCCCTTCCTGATAGACTGAATGAGTTCTACGCATGAATGAGTTCTACGCATGAATACCGGGGAGGAAAACCACCACCCCCTATTGATGAGCAGTCACTCCGTCTGAGCACATCTGATCTGAGGAGGACCCGGATCAGAGTCAACCCTCGCAAGGCTGCTGGACCTGATAACATCCATGGTCGGGTGTTGAAGGACTGTGCTGTCCAGCTTGCTGGCGTCTTCACAGACATCTTTACTATCACTCTTACTCTCATACCAAATGATTCAAAGCCACAGTTGTCCCAATGCCAAAAATAATCAACTATCTCCCGCTGGAATGACTATCGTACAGTGGCGCCGACATCGGTCATCATGAAATGTTCGAAAGACTATTCATGGGTCACATCAAGGCTCCCATAAAGGCAAGCCTCCTATCCACTCTGGACCTTTTCAAGGTCCATCACTGTATGTATGTATGTATGTATGTATGTATGTATGTATGTATGTATGTAACATAGATGGATGGAATGACAATCGATACACTTTTGATGTAGTCAAAAGCTCCTTAAAACACTCGCTGGAGTGACAGCAAAGTCTGGGAGTCAAACATTTTAAATTTTGCTGAAGGTAAAACTGACGTCATGATGTTTGGACCCAGTGGTGCCTGTGATGCCCATTCTGTGGACGTGAGCTCCTTGCAACCGTTTCTAAAACCCATGATTTCCAACATTGTCAGTTTATCTGGTTTATAATCACTGTTCACTTTAATGCCAAACTCTCTGGTTGAATTCATTTTTTTACCAGTTGATGCAAAGTTTAAACCTTTTTTTTTTTTATCATTTAATGATTTTGTAAAGTTCATACATGTGGCCATTAAAGCCTGCCTGGAAGACTGCAATGCACTTCATATCGGTCTGAACCAGACCTCTATCTCGCGCCTGCAGTTGGTCGAAACGCTGCTCGGCTTTTAACTGGCTCACATGAAGGATAGGACACCCCCCCATTCTGGCATCCCTCCACTGGCTCCCTGTATGTTTTAGCATTCATTTTCAGATTATACTTTTTGCTTATAAGTCTCAATGGCTGAGCACCAACGTACATCCTTGATCGCCGAAAAATGTTCACTTTTTCAAGGTTACTGAGTTTCGTTGACCAACTGCCTCCTGTTGTCCATTAGACAAAGCGGAACAAAAGGTGTATTCCAGCATCTACTGTTGAAGCTCTTAGTACGTGGCATGATTTGCCCCCTGATGTTGGGTCGGCCTCCACACTGCCTGTTAGGAAATCTCATCTTAAAACTCGTTTTTATTCCTTGTCTTTAAATCAAGAATAAGACTTAAATTGCCCAGGGGAATTTCTTTTTCCCAGTACTCTACATTTCAGATATCACATTAAGCACGCAAGCATGCAATGACAAAAGTACAATAGCAGCAACAACAACAACAACAAAGATGGTATCATCTTATGGGTAGCAATCAACACTTTCTAATTCAAGACGATGATGACCGCGGGGATCAGGCTTTTTCCAGAAGCGAGCCTTTTGCACCTGAGCGCTCTGTATCGATGCCGTGAGGGTGAGGTGGTAGTTGAGTGGGTGGGTGCATTACATCTGTACATTTGTACTTATATTCCTAAATGCAATTTTGTGAGTTTTTATTGTGTGAACATGATATTTATTGACTGCAGAGCACTTTGGTCAATTCGGCTTGTATTCAAAAGTGCTATAAGTAATGTTACAGTTGAGTGAAGATGATGGTGAATCTGGATATCCAGATTTTATCCAACCTCGTTACATGCAAACATCACCCAAAGATAACCATTTTCTTTTAATAGCTGGTAATAATATAATGTTCATAACTACCCGAGTCTTCATATTGAAAGAAAGCACGTCTTATATTTGGATGACATTTGAGAGGGATGCAAAAATTTGGAGGACATTCAGTGCGAATCCAGAGTGATATAATGACATAAATGGTTCCGTACTGAACCATGCCAGGTCAGAATGTAGAAGGTGAAATTTCAAACGTAGTCCTGGATGGCATCGTTGAAGGGATCTGTAACAATGGACACTTCAATCCCTCAATCGCTACTATCTTGTCTGAGTGAAAGAAGGGGAGGAGAGTACAAGACCCTTGGATACGCAACAGTGGAGGCAGAGGAGGCGGCAGCAGCGCACTAAATGACAGTCATTTGTATTTCAAAATACAAATGGCTAAGTGTTCATTGTTAGAATGTGAAGATGTTGTTGAAAGGAGCTTGACATTACAATTCAAAATACAGTTGACAATTTCCAGTAAATGCAGCATTTTGTTGACATTCAGGCAGTATGAATGTCTGTACGCGTACAAACAGCAAACTACAAAACTACATGGTAGTACCTGGTTTGAGGCAGAGCAATAATAGATGTAGTAAAAACTGGAGCGCGATCCTTTGACAAACGGTTAATTCATCATCCTCATTTGTTAGTTATTGTGTGGAGTAAGAAAATTCAGGTGTGATTAAGCGGATCCGACCATCAGGGGAGAGTAAAGCAACACATCTGTTGTGGGTCACGGTGTTGTCAAGCAGACAGACCATATGGGCTGCTTCTGCTCGGCACCGGCACCATATCTCAGCGCCGCTAATCTGACAGGAGTGACACCTCCAGAGAGGCTGTGAGCTACGTTTTAATGAACATTGTACGCTATTAAACTCATTACGGCCAGACTCTCTTTGTCACTGTGTCTCCAGCAGCCTATTGTTTGTCTTACTCCCCGTCCAACAGTCTGTGTGTGTTTTAAACCTTAGAATAACGTGCACCACATGTTCTCTCTTCTCAGCAGCATGTGTTACACGGCTTATTGCGCGTTCTATAATGCATGTTCTATAATGCCGGGGCGTAGCCTAGCCCGCTTTTCCAGCACCTTTAAGCAACAAATGCAAATGTTGATATTTCCAGAACAAGCCGGAGAATGGAAACAATGCCAGGCACAATATTAGTATTCATAAGTAGTTGCGCCAAAATGCGTATTTCATATCCGGGACACATGTCGTGTCAACCCTGACTGCCTTATTATCCATAAATCATCAGATCAGTGCCGTTTACCCCTTGAGATGTATAAAATTCTAAGGGAGAAATAATTAAGCCTGCGGACTGGTCGATTTTGTCTCCGTTTGTTGGGCATGTATGGATTTTCAAGTGGAACATTGTTGTAATTATCTTTGCAAATTAAAAGACATTAGCAGGCGTCTTGATAGCTGTGCAGGGGCATATAACTTCATTAGCCCAAAAAAAGGAATCAGCACTACCAAAGCTGTAATTTGCAGTGATGGATATTTCAGGAGTCATTGCAGTCAGACCCACCTCCTGTTGGACGTGTGCTGCCTCGCAAATCAGGAAATCAGACAGCATTATATACAGAGGACGGAGGTTTGACGCCACCAAAACATAGAGACAAATAAGAAAAATGATGAATAACGGAGGAATTCATGGTCCAGCTGGAAGGGTTCTCTGTCATTATATTGATTTACTGCAATATAAAGTTTCTCTATTTTGCCATAAAATGAATCTTTTAGTCCGATTGTTGGCATAAATCTGGATAAGGCTGATGGAATGTCAAAGGGAAGGAAAATTAAATCCAGCAACAGCAACTAATGGTCCGAAGTGCTTGGCTTGCTTTGGGAAATAATCAGTGACATCACTTTTTATTTCTAAAGTCACATATCAACTATGCTGTCGTCCCTGACAGCATGGGTTTTATCCCTGAAAAGTCGCAATCCCTTGCATTATACAAGCAGTCCTCCTGATTGAACTCCTCAAATTAAATATGAAGTTCTCAGAAAAACAGTGTTTTTCAAAAAGAATATAGTAAAAAGTGAGTAAACTGAAAATGAACCATGAAACACTTTTTCAGGTTTGTCCAGAAAACAGTGTGTTTCGTAGAAAAGCTCCCACTAGAGAGAAAAATATTAAATTTTAGATTAAAACATGATAAACGAGATAGATCCCCACCTGATGTGCAACAAATTTGGACTAAATTGGACCAGCGGTTTGGGAGTTGTTTCCTAAAACAGTCGGTGATTTCTGTAAAAAGAGTCAAATATGATCGATTAAAGTAAATATGTCCGTGTAGATTCTCATTCATCCGGATCATGCTAATCCACTTGGGTTGAATCTAATGCGACCGGACTTGTGGATTTGGCTTGAAGCATTTCACCTCTCATCCAAGAGGTTTTCTTCAGTTCAAAACGTAAAACCAGGCCAAGTTCAGCTGCTTTGATTCAACCCACATAGAAGAATATTAAAGCATAACACAATGTATAAAAGAGTTGATTCATACGCACCAAATCTGGACTAAATCGGACCAAAATATACAACTGAACTTTTCCGAAATTAATCCAGTTCTTCCTCGCACAAAGTTCTATGAAGTTGTAAAATTTCTAAATAATCCATGAAATCATCTTGGAGTTATCGCGTTTGGAAGACGATGGGATTCTGGGATGTAATTAATGCAGGAGTTTGAAACGTATCACTAGTTTCATCACATTTTCACACAGCAATGGGAAAGTGTTTGGAGAAGCTGAGTGACAACTCATTTCACCTTTCATCTAATGTACTTTTTCTTTTGACTAAACCATAGAGAAAAGAAAGTTCTTTTCAAACATTAGAAATAGATTGTACCGCTGCTACGTTAATGCTTTGTACAAATGCTATGATGAGTCATAAAAGCAGGTAAACAGGTATAAAGGAGCTTTAATAATGAAGACCATCATTTTGAAGAATCCACTCACCTGTTTGCCTGCTTTTGCCTCATAATTAGCACACCAGTGAAAAACCTACATCTCCTCGGTGCTGCTGGGACTGGAAGCTCTGATCGGAAGCTCTCAGACCTGCTGCTGGGAAATCAAGGGGAGTCCTTGAAATTTCTGAACCCTTCACAAAAAAAAAAAGAAAAGAAAAGAAGGCTGGTTCACACCTTTAAGGCATGGAAATACAGCTCTCTGGTTTGACCGTCCTTCTGCTAGCGTGTTCTCTGGTTTGACCGTCCTTCTGCTAGCGTGTTCTCTTGTTTGATATGTGCACTTCACAACAAATTCAACCTGTGTATCAGAACAAACCGGCATATATTACATCATTCCATCATTTTGATAAAGCTTTTTCTATTCTATCCTATTTCACAACGGACCAAACACAAAGCAATCTCCTTGTTTGCATTTAAATGACTATCGGGAGACCCCTCCAACGGTTAAGCCTTTCTGTCGGCGTATTATATAGCCCACCTGCTCTAGTCTGATTTTTTTTTTTTTTTTTTTTTTTTTTTTTTTTAAAAGGGAGTTATTCATTATCTGATTATTCTTCTCTCGAGGTGGAGAGGATTAAGTCGGTGTAGCCGTCGGCTCTATAACCAGGAAAGTGCTTGAAAGTCAAAGGCAGACAAATTAAGGGACACAGCAGAAAGTCTTAAGCTTTGAGTCGTTCAGGTTTCAAGTGGCGCATTTGTTAGGAGTGCTCTTGTTGTTGTTGAAAGCCCGTGTGAGTTTTGCTGACTGCACATTAGATGCAGCTGATAGGTGTCGGAACCAATTGCACTGCAAAATGGTATGGGGCGCCGGGCATGGAGATATCGATCAACAGCAAAATGAAGGTTCTTTAAACCTTGATGCTTGTTGTTTATACTGGCAGTAAATGTGATTAATAACCAGCAATAGCACAAAAGCTGCATAATAACCTCAAAAGCCCCCCTTTAAGGCAAGGGTTTCCAACAATTTTATATTCTCATTTGCATTTTGCATTTAGTTCAAGTGTAATTAAATCTAAACCAGAAGGTCACTCTGTAGACCACATTTGCCCAACAGCCCATTTAATTGAATTAAACTTGAATCCAAAATCTAATTATTAAGCTAATTTAACAAGTTTAATGAAAATCCACTAAGTACTTTTTGAATTATTGATTTAAAATAAACAAAACAACCTATATGTTAAATGATGAAAGTTCACGGATAACATGCCGGAAAAAACAGAATATCAACGGATCTTACTGTGATCAATTTTTGAATACTAAGGCCAACTCAAACCCTTATGTCTCGAGGAAAACATACTAAACTCGAAAAATAATGATTTGAATGAACTTAAGAATTTTTGGAATGTATTTTCAAATGAATAAATGGCTCTATAAGTATTAAGCAATTGTGTGGGTCTAACCTACTGTACTTGGGTTGGGTCGATATGAGCCATTAAGGTTCATACAACTCATTTGCTTTGAATAGTTCAAACTTTATCTAATGGGGTCGGTCCAACTAATTATTGAACAGTAAAATTAACCTACATATAATGCACTCCGCTAATAGTCACAGAAATACAACTTTTCTATTGAGCAGGGCGCAGACTGTACGATTTGAGCCCACTTTTGGCCCGATCTTGAGCCTCACGGCTATCGGACGCCCTGTTGGGCCTCGACTGTTGGACGGAGGGCCGATCATCACGACCGGCGGACGGTTTTCTAATACGTTATAAATTTTGGCGGTTCGAATCAGACTTTCGTACAGATGAAGCAGAGCCATAATCGACTTACGTCAGTTCCCTTTTTTTCCTCACTGGGCATGTGTCCACTGAGCGTCTGAGTTGCCATGGCGACACGGCGAGTCATGTGGATGGTAAAAAAAACAAGCAGTCATAAAGGAGGAAGTGGAGTTTGAAGCTGGTAGCAACTGCACAGCATGGAAGAAGAAAAATGGTGCGTAGCTATCAGAGCAGTTTTAGAAATAAAGTTAACACTCTGTACAGTCAAACGTAGCTCACTTACATCCAGTTAGTTTTGCAAAGTGGACCAGAAATAATGTCCAAGTGGGAGGAGCCATCCAAGGGTCCAGATTTGCAGACGCCTCTCGTTTTTTGGGAAGTTTTGGCTGCAATGGGAGGAAGAAATGATCAAGCTAGCTTGTTTCTGTATTGTTAGCATGTTGCTAGTCTTCCTGCCTTGGAACGTTCAAACAAATTAACTTTATTGACAATTTTCAATATTGACAACAGGCTGAAGGGGTTGATGGACGGTAGAATGTGAGCCCACAACAACTGCGAGATTCCGCCGAGGATTTCTTCCCACAGCCAACTTTAGTCCAGTAAGTCACATTTTACTCAAATTAGAAAAGGACACACGACTCACCATGAGTAGATGAAGGCCACTCGTTGTTTTGCAACCATAAATAATATATAGAAGTTTTTCACAAGAAGCCAAATAAAGATAGTCAGAAGAACTAGTATTTGGTGTTTAGTTCCTTTACATATTTTTCTGCTCATTTATTTCTAGATTCTTCATCAACGTCATGGTGGTCCTTGAAAGTTGTTTTGGATTCAACTTTCATCTGTTCAGAAAATCTAAAGAGAAGTTTTCTCCTTGCTCTTTAGAAAGTTGGGAATCAACTTTCAAGCATTGCATTTTTCCCTCACATTAAGGGCCAGTATTTTAAAGCTGTTATTTTATTCCTGCTTAGCATTCACCCCAACCTTCCACCCAGTCCCTTGCTACCTTGTGAAGTAATTTATGCATAACTGACAAAAAAAAAAAGTGATTAAAAAAAGTTGAGAAATTCCTCACGGATTCACCTTCATGTGAATCCACTCCTAATTTTAATGAGTTACACGCCCTCTCCCCCCAGTTCCGCGAAACTCCGTCAAGTAGTTTTTGTGAAATTCCGCAGACAAACAGAGCGAAAAAACAAACAACAAGCCAAACTGATCACTCAACGTGCTTGGCGGAGGTAATTAAAAGTAATTACATGCAGTAAAATCCGTGAATGGCAGCATAATTCATTCTCCCCCTTCCTGCACTGAACAATATTTTTTCCAGCTACAACGTGATCCGTCACGCTCTTTTGGCATCAACGGTGTCTCGGAGAGCGGCGGTTTCTCCAACGACTGGAGAGGCCGGTTTCACCGTTAGCAATTGCTTAATCCCAACTGTCAATTATTCAAGAATTGACGACAGAACTTAACATGCAGGTGTTTAAGTTAAAAGGTCCACGAGAGAAAGACCACCGAGATTAAAGCCCCTTCCTTTAGGATAATAAGGTACACGCACAAGATCGCGGTGAAAGGTTCTGATGTGGTGCAAAATACTTCCCTTTACACAGAAAAATAGTAGAAGTACTCTATAAGGTGATAGATGTGGACCTCTCATTTTAAAGGTACACAATCATCGATGACAGTAAAGGGTTCATAAATGTACTTTTAACAAGGTGAGGGTATAAATTCAGGATTTTTTCTTCTTCTAATCAGTCTGTCCAGCTGCCTCGGCATGCAGAAAAAAGGATCTGGCTGCCTTGCAGTGCCAGACAGACTTTAGTCTGCAAAAGGAACAGTCTGTAACTCTCCCCCATTTGGGTGAACTGCATTTAATTTGCTATTATGTGTTATTAGGGAGTAAAGAAAGAAAGGGGGAAGAAGGGGAGCGATACAAAGGAGATAGAGGGAACACCGAAGAAAGCCACGATGTAGAGGAACAAAGATCGATAAGAAAATCCACAAACAATAGCAACTATATATATATATACATAAATATTTATACATATGAATCCATTCATATGTACATTTCACACCTGTTGAACCTCATTAGATACCAACCAATGGTGGTGTAGGATATAAAGAAATATATAAAAAGGGACATTTTTCTTATTAAAACTTTATACATACATAGAACTTAGTGGGAGGAAGAACAGGATCAAATTTACTTGTATTCATTATATTTTACACAGCAGCAAGAGTTTCTTTTTGTTTTTTCAGCCTGATCTCTTAAGTTATAGGCCCTTATGTCAACATTTGGTCAGACTTTGTCCAGATTTTGTGAATATGAATCACTCGGAGATGTATTTGGTTTATAGTATATTTCGCTCCAATAGTTCCTACTTTTCTCACTAAAAAGATATTGTGGATAAACAATCACAGGGTTATATTGTATAAGACACTTTTCAGCTTTGTTCTGCTTTGTGTTCCTGCCATGTGCCCAAGTTCAAAGGATCCTTGTTATTTCCTTCCATCCGGCGTCTTTGCACATACATTCTTCAAGAAGACACCCGGCTGCCTTATTCTCCGTCGTGCTTTTGTCATGTCACCTGGTCAGAACTTCTGAGCCTGACAATCCTCCTACTAATGAACCTTCACCTGCCACTGCGGTTACCACCTGCTGTTTTGCCAGCCTCTCGGAGTCGTTATAATTGTGTGCAATTTCCTGAACACTGTAGAGCCTTTGGAAAAAGAAAAAAAAAAGAAGTCTCATTTTGATTTTGTAGTAATTCTTTGTGTCTTTGATTTAGTGGAACTGAACGCCAGTCAACTCAGGGGAGGCAAGTGAGCCCAGCCTTTCGTTAGAATGGACCCACAGCTTGTCCCTCTTACTTCGCCATTTACCTCCGTCAACAACGGTTGTAGGTGAAAAAACAAGAAATTGGTAAATTCACTAGAATGTAATGTCATTTTTATGAAGTACATTTTGAAAGATTCTGATAAGACGGATGTTTCCGCGTCTATCTTTGTTTGCTTTGCTGCACCCTAGATGCAAGCCGTATGAAAACATAAATTGCTCGTCTCATTGTTCGCTCTCAACAGGCACTGGATGAATTAAAATAAATTAATGAAACTACTTACACGTGATTAAAAGGGCCCACTTAATTAGTGGTTAGATAAACTCTGTTTAATAGGAATTTCTTCTTTTTTTTTTTAGAAGGAAATTTAGCTGGGTCAACCCCTTTAAATAAAGTTGGACCTATGCCAAGTTCAATCAACCACATATTTCAAGTATGTGTTTTTTGCTGATTGATTGCGTGTAACTGTACGCCGACTAATTCAAAAAGTTTCAATTTGGGCGGAGAGCTGGGTCCCGGCGATTTGATTTTGAGGCTCATCTTGAAAATGGTGCAGATCCAGGATTTAAGGATGTAAGTGTTATTATTATGGCCTTACTGTTTCCCGACTTACTACGACTTAATATTCATCATATAGATGAATGGCTTGCAACGATGATGTTTCTCAATCAGAGGCGGAGTAGAGTGGGTCATGGTGTCACCATGGTCTTCTTCTTCTTCTTTGTCTTTCGACTGTTCCCTCTCAGGGTCGCCACAGCGGACCATCCGTTTCCATCCTTGGGCCGGTACCCTGATGGGTAACAGTACCAGTGATGGTATTTGTAAACCCGAGCCCCAACCGATCCAGTGTGGAATTCAGTTATGTGTTCCGCCTATTGATTCGGCTTATAGCTTTTATGCCGGATCCCCTTCCTTGCGCAACCCTCCCCATATATCCGGGCTTGGGACTGGCACTAGAAGTCCACCGATTTTTGACCCTTTGGTGGCTGGGTTCATGACATCACCATGGTAGGATTCATAAATATGGTTGGCTGAGGCTTTAATTACTGAGAGTGCCCTCTAGTTTTACCATTTAGCATTTGTGCCAAGGAAGCTGCAGACTTTGTTCAGGCTCCTTAAGGAATACTTCGTCAGCCATTGGATGTAAATAGTGAAAAATATATTTACCCTGACAGGGAGAACACAGAGCATTGGAATGGTCCAAGCATTCAAATCTCCATTGATGGGCCCTTTGTTCTCTTCCAGATCACCCTTAGGTTCTTCTACAGGTGGGGCCCGAGCCGGGGGACACCTCAGGCAATGCACTCCACTGGGACCTGTATGTGTGCAGCTGGGTTCTTTGGTGTTAAGGTGCATCCCTATAGGCGTTTAGAAGACGGGGGTCCAACTTCTCTTTTGAGCTCAGCAGCAAAGCTAATAATCATAATAGCCATTGATTGGGTTTTCTGTCTGTGCTCCCGTTGTGGTTACTTCCAGTTTGTCCATGACACTGGTGCCACTCATTCTCCCGACAACTCAAACCATTAGTGTTGTTCTCTTTGATGTGGGTACGATGGTTCATGACCTCGCTTCTCCTCCTGGATCTCACCAAAATGTCGCTCTCTCGTTGTGTTTAACCTCGACCCGGTGATTTCTCATGCCCATCGGGATTCTACAGATCAGAAATATTCGAAAAACGTATGAACGTATTCTTTTGACGTTCGAAAAGACATAAAAGACAGGCTGGAAAATATTGGTGCTGGAAAAATAGGAAACCTCGAGCCATGAAAAAGACAGAGACTAAACCGCGGAGGGCGATTAGGCTGTTTTCATTCGATGGACAAAGGGAGAGAAAGTGTGTGGCGGTAAGAGAGCAGAATTCTTCATAGCCTCGGGGGTGTGCGCTGCTGAGAGAGACAGCATAATGGAGGGTCCCTGGGAGGAGTGTTGACAGTCTATTTGCTTCAACCCAGTCAGCAGCTCTCCATACACTGAAAGCAGGTGCGCCGCAAAATTAGAACCGGGGGTTGTACATGCAAACGAGTACCTCCTAATTAAAGGTAAATATGCCTATTTAATGAGACTAAAGTAGTCTCATCTTCACCTCCAGTGGGGGGGTTCTGCATAATGTTGGAGCTGCACTAATTATTTGGAGACATACAACAAGGAGAGAAACCGAGACAACGAGACGCCGGGTAAATCTCTGCAGGACTAGAAAGATGGTATTTGGCCCCACTTCTTCTTGGTCCTGCTTGGTGATAGTAGAGGTTTCTGAACAACCACGGTCAGAGTTCATTCTTAAGTTCTGAATTTGTGAGAATGTATGCGAGCGTTGACACAAGCCATTATTGTTGGAGTTGTTTAGAATGTGGGTCACATACTGGAGTAGCAACCTTGGAATTTAGGGAGACAACAAAGACCGCTTTCATTTCCAACTCGACAACACGACTGCGGCAGGAAAAAGATGACTTATCTCTTCAAGATAAGCATCTGAAATTTGTTTTTTGAATAACGTTTTTAGCAAAAAGTTATACAAACGTCAAACTGGAAGCCCCCTCCCTGTATAAAATAGACATCACATGATGAGAAAAATGTTGCGGTTGCTTGACTGGCACCCTGCCACGGGTAAATGATGAAAAATAATGCAACGTATTTGGTTGCCGCTTCCCCTGGAACCCGAATGTATTTAGCCCTCCCAAGGCAGACCTGCCTGAGGAGCAAGTGTGCACAACAAGATAGCAACTGCACTTCCTTTGAGATCCCTGTAGCAATATTTTTTAAGAACAGCTATCTATTTTAAGCAAACCACAACTGAACTAGGCTGCAAGATAGCTGGGGAGAAGTGCAACACTTTCACTGCTCTCTTCCCCACTTTGCTGGTGAAATGAAAATATTCGCTCGCTTTTCAGGAAAGCAGTGGAAAAAAAGTGTGTAGGAAAAAAAATCAATACAGATTTTGACCACATCTGTAACATCAGGGGGACAAGCAATCCCCTCGCATTAGACATTAGTGAGAGGAGGATTGGGATTGATTTTAGAAAAGGTCGGTTGTATATTATTGATACTAGTGAGAACTTTAAATCTCAAATTCTTTCAACTGTCCGATTTGGCCCTAAATTCGGTTCGTGTGAAGCCACTCTAAGATCAATCTTTTTAATATAATATTTTACTCTGACAGTTCATACTTTACTCACTTGAGGGATATCCTTGAAAAAAGAAAGTTTTTTTAGACATAATCTCATTACTGTGGGTCCGATTTGGAAAAGAATTTGTAGCATAAGAATCGACTCTATGATCTTGTATAAATCATATTTTACTTTAATAGTTCATGTTTCAATCACTAGGGGGAGCATTTCTTCCCTCATTTCTTCGAGGAGTTCAATCAGGGGAATTGGTTGTACAATACAGAGTACAGGGTAACAGATTAGGCCTCTTGTAAAGAAGCATACAAAAGCTTAGGCTTAAGGGTCAGAGTTCATGCTGATGTGACTGAAACTCCCGAATGTTTACCGGCTTACCTGTTGATTCTCAAACAGGTGATTTCTGAACAGTCCACGACTTGAAATGTAACATCAGATATATTGCCTACTGTTTAATATGGAGCATTTGTCAAATAGGGTTACTTCGGAAATGATCATTCTAGCATTGCGGTTTGGTCAGATCATTGGCAGAGGGGGGGGGGGCGGGAGAGAGAGAGAGAGAGAGACTAATTAGCACAGATGTCTCCTGCTGAAATGATTGATCTCTCGTCTTTATCTGCACCATGCATCCTGCAGTGCGACCGACACATAGGGGAGATCGACTTTGAGCAGTGCGGCAGGCTTGTGGACAGAGGCGCTCAGTTTTCACGGAATGTGTTAAGTGTGTGATAAAATAATGAAGACTGCTACCGGAGACCATCGGCCCTATTACCGAGAGAACCCCCGTGGATGCATTCCATGCTAGAATGTTTTCCACAGCACACCAATTTTTTTTTTTTTTTTTTTTTTTTCGCATTCCAGGGACACAAACTGATGTTCAAGTTCTGAGCTAGAAAAAAAACAAAAAAAAAACAACCCTTGCTCTTACATACTAGCGCACAAGTGGGTTGCTACGGTTACCAAAATGATCTTACATCAATCTCTTAATAGCTTTGGTTTTAGCTCTCACAGTCAACATCAATAGATGAGTTATTGGGATGCTCTGCTTTCACAACATAAATAACACCAGAATTCACTTGGAAGTTTACGCAGAGCCGTAGTTTCAAGTTGTTCCCATCTAGCAGTCTGCGGTGTTCATTAGTGTACAACTGACAGGTTTCCCAGCACAGCCAGGCAGAGGCAGCAGAGTTTATTTAAACAGCATCATACGGCGTGGGTGTAAAAGCCTCCTATGGTTTGTCTGTGATAATTGACATTGTGAAAACATTCCAGCTTTGGTTTATCTCTTGGCCACAGTTATTTATCAAAGTAATAATTTGTTGTTGGGGGGAGAACAAGGCCAATAAAAGTTAAAAAATCCGTTCAGTCGAATGTTAATATGAGATTATTAACAAAGGAGAAATACCATTCTTTATAGTTTCAACCCTAAACTAGGCCTATGCCGTCGTCCCCGACAGCAAGGGTATATCCAAGAAAAGCCCCCAATTCCCTGCATTGTACAAGCTAGAAATCCTTAAGTCAATTCATATGGACTAAACCAGACGGACCGATTTCTGGGACATAAATTACTAGTTATAGCCCGAAAACAGTGTTTTTCGGAAAAAGGTCCCCGCTACTGAGTAAAATATGAACTGTAAGAGTGAAATTCGTTATATAGATCATATATCTCCTCAAGTCAATTCATATGGATCAAATCTGGACTAAATCAGACCGACTGTTGAGAGACCAAAATTATAGCCCCAAAGTTAAAGCTCCCTCTCCTGTCTGTAATATACAAATGAAATTTCCCATCATCCACCAGTTCTTCCACGCACTAAAGTCTATGGAGGTATAAAATGTTCTATGTGATGGTTTTTGAGTCATCATATTACCACGGGGTCCCTAATAACCCCGACTTTACAGTTATATCAAACTTCTTTGAGATTATTAATAAACCAGGAAATTTATCTCCCGTACAAACAATTTCGTTTTACCATCGTTTGTTGACAAATTGTTGGATGTATTTGTCTTCAGCCGTTACCAGATGAAGCAATAAACAAAGAGAACACTCGTTTGATGAAGCCGATGCTTAAGCAAAGACACAAAATGGCACCATGTGGAGATAAGGAGGCAGCAGACAGCGATGGAGGATGGGGACATTGGATATATGCTAAAGTGCCAGCTTGTATTTTTATACGCACAATCTGTCCCTTTATTAATGACTTATGGAGAACAAGGAAACAATAACTTGGTCATTTTTCAGAAAGAAGAGACACAGAGACATAGAATAATGTGTTGCAATAGTAAGTCATTCATTTCACAACCATTATGTTCTCTGTCAGCCTTTTGGAGTCTTTTTAAGTATCGCCTTTAATGGCACCAATTGAGAAGGCAATGTTTTGGCCGCCCTTCCGAAATCCGAGCCATTAAAGAACACTGAATGCCTTTTTAAATGATAATCAGAAGCCTCATCTGTTATATTAAGCTCCGAATGCAGTTTTAAAGATTCCTCCTTTCAGATCATTAACTTTTTAACCCTTGCCGCTCCCGTTTCTGATGGTTCCGGTCACACTCTGCAGTGCTGGTAATGGGATAGATCCCATCTACATATGATGCGATTATCAAAATTAGGAAACCATCTGCCGCCCGGTGATTCGTTTTTTGATAGTTACTTTAAAAGCCTTCAAGAATACACATTCAAAAATAATATTTTTTTTGAAATTTATATCTTTATTCAGGAATAAAGATTCTTAGCGGAATAAAGATTCTTAGCAGAATAATATGAGAAGAATGATTGATCTTGGGCTAAAAATGTGGTCGATGCATTATGTGTTTGGCATTAAAGTGTTGCTCAGGGAGGCAAAACTCAATCAATCTCCGCAGGTCGGTATGAGAGAAGCAAATTGCTTAAGCGTTCAGACATTGTGATTGGAGTCCCAGGTGAACAGGGCTGTCAGTAATGAGATGTAACACGTGAAACCCCGGGAGACTTCTATACACATAATGCCTGGGGAGAGTGTGATGGCATTTGAAATCTAATTGGAAAAAACTTTTGCGGGGAATGAATGGGGACAGTAGGCGCTCCTGCCACTGCGACCCAATGAAGTCTGACAACAGATATTTAACAGAATCACATCAGCCAATCTTTCAAAAGTAAGTCGCCAGTGGAGCAAACTAAAGCCAGCTGTTTAGAACAGGTGCATGGAGCATCCCCAATCAGAGCGTTTTACTACCGCCGCCATCGCGGTTTTTCTATTCAGTATTCACCATTCACCATTATTGTGTCACGGAGAGGAAATAATGCCACCCAGCAAGCAGAGAGCAGCCAGTCACAGACAGTATTGATGCTGACCTCAGTGTTTGATGATAGGTGATGGTGTTTTCCCCACAGAGGTCAAGTAAACACAGGTCAGGTTTCCCCATGTTTTTCAGATATAATTGTCATTTTCATTAAAAAAAAAGAATAAAAGTCGACAACTTTGCGAATTCCTTTTTGTCTTATCTAACTAGTCCTACGGTGTCGTCCTCAACGCTATAGGGCGTATCCCCGAAAAGCTCCCAATTCCCTGCCTAGCACAAGCAAATCCCCCTGATCGGACTCCCAAAACGAACTGTGGATTTATGTTTGAAAAGATGATTCACATGAAAAAGCTGCCCCTTGTCAGTAAAAGTTGATTTATTAGTGTGAAACATTATTATTATTATTATCTTGCACATCTCATAACACATTTTATTATTATTATTAAGATAGATCACCTCCAGTCGAGTCATATGCACCAATTTTGGAATTAATCGGAACGACCGGTGAAAAATTCCAGACAGCAATAGGCCAGACATAAATCCAGTCCTTCCTAGCACTAAGGTCTATGGAAGTTTTAAAATATGAAAACAACCCGTGAAATGGAACTATGTATGACTCAAAGAAACATAAAGAAATAAACCTAAAACTGAAACTACTGGTTCGTGGTTCAAACCCATGTGAGGCCTTTAGAATAATTATATCCCCCAAAAGTCTGAAACATTAATGAATCACCATCCGGTCCGCCGCAACTGCAGATCATGTTAACACGATAGCTCAAACACTATTCCATGTATTATTTTCAAAATGTAAACTCACATACACCTATGTGGTGAAATATAAACTATTAGAATAAAATATGATATAATTATAAGACAGATCTCCTTGAGTCGATTCACATGAACCCATTTCGGACTAAATTGGACAACAAGCTGAGACCACAAGCACATAGACCTTAGTGAGTGGAAGAACTGGATTGATTTTGGGAAAGTCCATTGTATATTTACGAAACTAGGGGCTATTTATATCCAAAAGCTTTCGGGCCATAATTTCTCATTGTTGGTTCAACTTAGTCCGATTTTGGCAGAGCTCTATCTTGTATATATCATAATTTAGTATATTGGTTCATATTTTACTCACTTTTTTATGAAATAAAATTATTAAATTATGGAAAAAAACTCAAGGAGTAACTCCAAATTGCAACAAGGAGGATAATCTGGGCGATTTCTTCTATAATGCAGGGGATTGGGTGATTTTCAGAAAGATGTATTTTATCAGAAGATGACATTTTATTTGATCATAAACTCCACTCCTGAACAGTCACAATGAAGCCGTATCCGCCGGCTCGTGCGGCGATGCCCCGGTCTGTAATAGAGCGCAGTCTCCTCATTGGTTCACTGATCTACGACCTGAACATTCACAAAATAAAGACCACATGGGATCAAATTACAGTTCAGATAGAAATATCAATCCATCCATCCATCCGTGGCCTGTTACTGCTTAGCCTCCACAGTGGGTTGGTGGCGACCCAAGCGGACACTGACTGGGGGAGGGGGTTGGACACCATGGACAGATTACCAGGTCATCCCAGTGTTAATACACCGAGAAGAATCATTCACACTGATATTTACTCCATTTTAAAGTCACCAATTCACCCGTCAGCTTCCACAAGTCTGGAACAAGTCACAGAACTCTGTTGGGAACCAAACTTATAAAAAAGGCCTCAGACTCTAAGAAATAATACTTCAGACTCTAAGAAATAATACAGAGACCCTCTTGTCACCACTTGATTAAACTCATGTACGCGAGATAAAAGCGGCAGTCTTTTTAGATTTAGATGATTCGTTGAAGATTCAAGCATTTTTTTGGATCATTAGAGTTCCCTTAATAATGTTGGTAATTAAAGCTTAATTAGAGTTGAGTGTCAATTCTAATCAATTTAAGTCAATTTCTTCAACTAATCGTAATTAACAGTGAAACTTCTTCATCTTTAAAGCTGCTAAAAAGAGCAAGACATGAAAAGTTCAAACACAGATGAAGAAAATTATTTTCTGCATGTCAATTAAAAAAAAACCCTCATATTTACAGTAATCAGGTAAACTTATTTCAAATATGGTGCAGAAGATTTGTTAGGAAAACTTTAAAATACTTTTAATCGTAGATAGAAATCTAATTCTCTAAACTCATTGTAGTTTGTTGAGTGAACATAATTTAATCAGAACCTTTGAAAAACCAAAAGTGCCTTCCAGTGTGTTCATTTCTTTTGTTGGGCCCAAACTATTTTTTTTTTTTTTAAGGTGCAGTTCCCAGAACCTTTTCACTATCAACACACCGCTGCGTTGCCCAAGCTTAGAATTATCAAGGTTATTATTAATTTGTGCATTATTCGTTTGTTTGGTTTCAACTTGGCGTGACAAATTTTCGTTCCTTTATATCGGTCAACAAAAAGACCAGAGACCCCTTTTGTGGAAGCTAACGGGGATCCAAATAAAAGTTATAGTCCGTCTATGGCGAGTGGGTGGGATCTGGTGGGGGAACCATTTCAAGTCAATTCTTTCCTCGACATGAAACAGTGTTTTATACAATAGCCAGAATAAAAGAGTTCAGTTTTCATACAGGAAAGATTTACAAAAGTTTATTTTATCCCCGAATCGTCAAGGATTTTACGGAATTCATCATCGTGGCCGCCACTGCAGCAGATCCTTTGTGTGAACGCAATAACTATAAAAGAATATTTCATGGATTATTTGCAAGTTCTATACCCACATAAACCTTAGAGTGAGGAGGAACTGGGGACGTCAGTTGTATTATTCCAACACTAGGGGGAGCTTTATCTCAAAAGGTTTTCAGGCCATCATTTCTCCATTTTTGGTCTCATTTAGTGGGGGCTTTTTCAGATTGTTTGTACAAACAGGGGATTGGGGCCGTTTTCAGGGATGTGCTCTTGCTTGACCGAGTAGGACCAGTTTTCAAAATGTCCACAGCTGAATCAAAAATTGAAGAAACCGGGTAGATTGGGGTCAGAGTAGGTCAGGCAGGTAGAACCATCGCTGTGAGCGGACGGATCTCCAGGACGCGACAGGAGTGAAAGGAAGGGTTCGTGGCACAAGAAGACAAATGTCAGGAGGGAAGAGAAAACAGGGGACAGACGTTTTACCATTAGCTATAACGGATAAACACAACGGATCCTGGATGGAGAGCCGGGCCTTATATACTCCAGAGAAGACGGGTATCTGACGAGCTGTTGAGGAGACTTCTCGCAGGTGATCAGTAGCTGAGGAAGCGGGAATGAACCGGAGAGCCGACCAGTCAGCCGCATCCTGGAGACACGCACACACACATGCAGACAGACAGCGTCGAGACAGACAGGAACATGGGTAACAGGGAGGAAACATGAGGGAGGAGGGAGAAGCAGACTGCAGATCATGACAGGAGTTGCTGGTGTATGTAATCTCTCTTCGCATCTGAGAAGTCAGCCCTTCATAACGCGGCTGCGCTCGTCGACGGAGAGGACAGCAGACCCGTTACAATGTTCCGAGTCAGAAAATGGTAAATGAACAAATCTGCGCAGCACTTGAACGTCATCATCAACCACTTCAAACACTTGAAAACCAATCAGCATTCACCGTTCACACGCTTTCAGGGGCTACCACTCCATCTCCTCCTCATCGTCGTCATCATCAGACTGCAGAGCGTCAACGATAAATGCAAAGGGCGATAAGTGTTCACATAAACGCCGGATTGTGTTTGTGTGGGATATAATCAACCTGAGGGCGGAGGATCTCTTCAGAGACAACTTCCGCTTAACTGCTGATGAATAAAAACGACGCGTTGTTCAGCGCACCGCCACATGACCCGATAAAATAATCTACCACAATCAGCCATAACATTAAAACCGCTGAGGTTTTCTTGTATAGGTCCCTTTTTTTAACCACCAAAAGAGGTCTGTGATGCACTTGTGTGTTCTGGTACCTCTATCAGAACCAGTATTCACTTGAAGTAGTTGTGCTACAGCAGCTCTTTGGTGGGATCGGACAACACAGGCTAGCAGACTTCAAAATGCATGAATCAGCTTTTGGCGGCTTTGACCGTGTCGTTCACCATTAGTTCACCAGTTGTGAACAAATGGGAGTTTAGACAACTGCAGACTGGCAATACCCATGGAGACCGGTTTTGGATAAGCTCAAACCCAGTTGTCTAGCCATCATAATGTAAAACTGCTCAGGTCCCTTCTGCATATTAGAACCCACCCACTGATAGTTACCATCGTAACAAGATAATCGGTCATATTCTGACCCCACCTGTCAGTGGTTATAATGTTATTTAGAAGGGTCTGGACCATGACTTAAAAGCAGGACAGAAATATACACGAATGACTGAATATTGAATGATTGTATATTTTTGCTGTTTTTTTTCATCGCTCCGCAGCATGTTGTAGATGTTTTATGGACGCCGCAAAATTAAGAAGCAGCTGGTAAGAAGTTGTTTGACAAGACAAAATAATGAAATTAATAAAAAATGTCAGAGAAAAGAATATGCCGAGGACAGAAATGTAGCGACAGCATTAATGGTGTTGTTCTGATATCCTCATGAGGATAGCTGTTTCGTTTCCAATGATTTAAACGCATAAATTTAGGAAGTGTGTGTGCAGCAGTGTATCCGTTGGCTGTGCAGAAAAGCATTTAGGTTAAGAAGACTAACCCCCATTTGCAGATATGAATCATTAATTAAGGTGCTGCTGCTGAAGCACATGCCTAAATTGCTCAAAAATAAAAAAAATCCCCTTCAAAAATAATAAAAAAAAAAAAATCATGAAAACAAGGTGTTTTGGTTTGTTATAATAAAAACAAAAAATGTGAGATTTTTTTCATCAATCCTTGTTTTTTTTCTGGCGGTAATAATAATAATAGCAATAAATAATTATAATAATATGTTTTATTTATAGGCAACTTTTCATAAATGCAAGAAGTCTATTTACTGGTAAGTAAATAACAGGAAAAATCAGAATCGGATATCAAAATCATAAAGGGCTCAAATAAAAATAATAAATTGATATAAATTGAATTTAAGACCCTCACATGTTTGAAATAAGAAGTGAAAGTGATACATATGTATTTTAAAATATGTTAGCTGGAATAACTGATATTGAGAAATTGTGCCGTTTTTCACGGATTCTGTGATTTTAAAAGATATTCCAGAAGTCTAAAAGTAAGCCTCTATATCTAAGTGAACTGTTACGTGATCAGCGATTGTGAGTTTCGTCAAGTACAATTGAATGTTCTGACTAAATACTAGGGCTATGCTGTCGTCCTGGACAGCGAGGGTAAATCCCCGAAAGTGCCCAATCCCCTGAATTGTACATCCCCTCTGATTGAACTCATATCAAATGTGAAGTTATTTATGCAATTTTTCATAGAAGATTTAAGGAGATTTTTTTCTTTTAAATTATTACTGACTAACAGAACCACTGGTTAGAATGTTATATCGGAAAATCTGAGTTTTTTCATAAAAAGATGAAGATTCAACAATATTCCCGATAAACATTCTTGCAAAATTTTGAGTTTTTGCAGTGTGCGCATAGAAAATATAGGTGAAAAATAGATAAATAAGTATAGACAGACATGTTTGGTCGGCGTGGGACGAGATTAGGGTTAAGGTTTGGTTCTGAAAGCAGATGTCATGAGAAATAGTTTTGGTGGTAGGTAGACGAGATCAGCCGACATCTTTGCTGCCCAAGATTGATTATTATTTACAATTGCCTTCCATATACAGCGGTAAAATGCAGTCAGAGGAATCACTCGAGCAAACTTCAACATACATGTGTTCTTTATCATCATAACGAAAAGTCGGGGATTTTATGGAATCGTTTTTGCCGTATCTTCAGCCGCCGCCTTGATTGGCTTTAATGTGATGACTATAAAAGTATTGCCTGGATCACTTTGAAATTTTATACTTCGAAAGACATGGCTTGATTTTGGGAACGGTTGGTTGTACATGTCCGCCACCGGGGGGCGCTTGGGCCATAATTTCTCAACCGTTGGTCCGATTTAATCCAAAGTTAGTGCATATGAATGGACTCAAGGAGATCTACCTTGTTCATATATTTTACTGAAGTGGTTTATATTTTTCCCACCAGGAGGAGCTTTTATAACGATAAACACTGTTTTCTGAACATAACTGTCTGACCATTGGTCCGATTTGGTTCCAATTTACTGCATATAAATGGACTCAAGGATTCATAGTATAATAGTTCATATTATACTCACTAGGGGGAGCTCTGCCATGAATAAACACTACTTTTCGTATATAATTTCCTTCCTGTTGGGTCAGATTTAGTCCAAATTTATTGCATATGAATCGACTCAAGAAGATTTATCTCGAACTTATATATTTTAATCTAATGGTTAATATTTTATTCACTAGAGGGAGCTGTAACTTCACATTATGTTTGAAGAGTCCATTAAAGGGGGGGTCACTTGTTCAACTGAGAGGATTGGGGCTTTTTCGGGGATATACCCTTGACAGATGACTAGACTAGGCCTCGCTGCAGTATGACCTCATCGTCCCCTCAAAAAACTAAAAGCCCACCTGACGTACCGTATATGCGTTCACAAACACAGACACATTCTTTACTAAAATATTATTCAAGGACACATTCACCTTATATTTCTGCAATTCCAATGCAAAGGATGTATTCAGGATGAAGGACCAATTCATATAACTCAAGTAGAGAAAAACACAGTTCAAAGAGAAGAGGAGAAAACACAGTGACACATTCATTTTCTTCACGGTGGAGTTTCTTGCATATCCTTCTACATTGTTTTTAAGAAGTCGGTATTTTTGACCCGGGGCCAATTTGTCTTTTTCTCTTTCACAGTTTTGTCCACATGTCCAGATTTCTGCTGTTTTTGTTGAGCGAGGCTCATAAAGAGAATCAGGAGGGAAGGACGCAGGTTAAAATGATCTATTATGAGAAATAACTCTACAAACAAATGCATTTTAAACTCGAAAACTTAAATAGATGCTATGAGATTAGGGAGATTTTAGGTTGGCATTTTTCCTGATTTGGCCTTTTTGAGAACTGCAGCACTGAATATCAGTGGCGGTTTACCCGAGGACAGCTTGATTTTAAAGGTAACGTTTTACAGTGCGTTGTGGAGAGGTGGGGCCCCTCTTCCACAGAAAGCTACTTAGTAATTCCGAACACAAGTGGAGGCTAATACAGACCATCACATCGTATATTTGTTTAGTCATTCTACGGACTGTCTGAGCCTCTTTTCTCCGAGGCCCACAGCTCTTCACTCCGCATCCCCATCCGTCAATGAAACTATCGCATGTTGCGCTACGGGAGTTCGCTCCCCATCAATTTATGTTTATCTGTTTTTCTGTTGATCCAAGAGCAGACATTCCAAACATGCCCCGGCTCCAGCGGCATTTCCAGAGCCGGCCCTTATACATTTCATCTCTCTTAATGGTTCTCCACTTTTCAATCCGCCTCTCTGCGAGCTTTATATTCAGTGCATGCATTCGCTCACGACTATTACGCACCTGATTTAAATGCATCCCAGTGACCAGAAGAGCCCAGGAACGACTCCGGGTTCTCAGACTGACTATTGAGGCCTGCTTGAAATGAGCAGCTGTTCTGAGGGATGGATTGACGGCATGTTTGGGCTCGTGGTTCTGGGAGAGGTGGTGCTGCTTCAGCGTGAGGTTGGTGACACACGAGGCCGGGCCACACATTGACAAGACCAAAGTCATTCTCGGGATGAGGCCGTCGCCTGGGAAACACAAAGCTGTTTTACAAAAGGTCTCGACATCCAATTAATTTGCAAAAGGACGAGAGATGAGGTCGTTATTCTTTACAGCAAAACTGTAGCATGTATTTACAAGTTCCGAAGGTCATCCTGTAACACGGCTATTCTGTCATGTCGCACTTCAGTCGGTAACACCTACGCCTTTGGGAGCAGATTCTTTGGTACTATTGAACCCAGATTAGAAAATAAAGTTAGGGAAACCAGGGAAACCAGGCTATATCAAATGAATCTTATTCAAACGCAGTCATTGAATAGATACGCGTTAAGTCAAAACCAAACCTTTACTGTCGACAGCAAGGGTATAGCCCCGAAAAATGCCCTGCATTATACGAGCCACGCCCCCTGAACGAACTCCCGAAATGAAGTTATCTGAAACTATATCTAAAACACGGTGTGTTACAAGACAAGTATCCCTGACACCGTTCATATTTACCGTTCAAATTTGGACTAAAGCGGACCACAGGTTAGAAAGTCATTTCCGAAAGACAGCACAATTTGTAAAAAAAAGCTCAACCTAGTGAGTAACACATGAACTTTTAGATTACTCTAGAGTGTATATGATGAAAAAAAGTGACACTACATCTCGAGTAGATTCATATGCACCAAATATGGACTAAATCTGAGAGTTTTGAAATCATGGCCCGAAAACCTTTGGAGATAAAGCTCCCCCTAGTGTCAGAAATGTACAGCCAACATTTCCAAAAGTCAATCCAAGTCTTCCTCACACTAAGGTAAAGTAAAAGTGATCCATGAGATGGTTTTTGAGTTATCGCATTAACACGAATTCTCTGCAGCGGACGCCATGAAGAATCTGTGATATCCCCGACTATTCGGAGATATGATTATTCAAACAATCCCAGACTGCACCAGCACAAAGGGTCCCTTTACACAATAAACGGTGTTCACAATATCTGTTGTGGCCTCGTCTATAGCTCACATCTTAGTGTTTCGGTGGTCCGAAAATCCAGAATGTAGTCTTTTGAAAACACTGGCATTTCTGTTTGATTCAGTACAAATTAGCCAAAAACAATTAAGAAAATTGTGACAGTGTGGCAAAAACATGGCATCTGTTTTTTTGCAACGCCATTACTTTTTTAATCTAATAACCAGGCCCAGCGCTCCCTGTACTCAGACAGCAAACTAGCGTAGGGCACCACAGGGGCGGGCCTCAAGTCATCTGGGTGTAATTTGGCGGTCACACTGAGTGTAACCAAGATGTGGAATGAGAGAGCGAGAGAGAGAGTGCGGGCGAGTGCGAAAGAGAGAGTGTTTGACACCACACATAACTGGAGTCCGACAACCAATCAGAGATGTTTTAAACAGCCAGGCACGAGCCGCGGGTGCACACAGGTGAGGAGATTGCCTTAAAAAGTCAGCAGGTGTAAACAAAAGAGATTAATAAAACCAGATGAAGCTCGACCTTCACCTGCAGGTGTGTTAAAGTAAAAGTCTAAAAGTTAGATTCTTTGCATAATTGACCTCAGGTTCATGACGGCGATGGAAAGAAGAGGAGAGAAGCCTTCGTCTCAGCTGCAGTAAATGAAGCAGATTTTCTGTCACAAGTCTTTAATGACGTTCATTGATGTCAACGTCACCAAATTCCGCTTACGGCACTAATTTGGCTTTTCTTCTCCTTTCTTCTTCTTTCTTCTAATAGCATATTTAGAAAAACAGACTGTTTTGAGTGCATGACTGCTCCTCCAGAACACAGTAGAGTTGCCGTTTACTGCGATCAGACGAAACCATCGACAAGGTACCATTCTCGGTTGGTGTTGAAACGTTTTACCTGCCAGTGCCGACACGACAGACAGTTTACAGTGTTTTTAATGTGTCGTACAGAACCGTGTGTTTGAGGAACATTTACCAGAACAGTTTAAATAAATAAGAAGTTATTCCCTCTTCTCCGTTTGGTTGTCGTTTCTCTCAGAAATAGCTTTAAAGTTACTTTTTTTTTTTTAAAAAAAGCTTAGAATTGGGAATACAAAAGGACACATATCTAATGATTGAGGGCAAACTATGGAAAAAATACTGACAAACTTAAAGTTTTAAACACACTGCCACATTTCTACGGTGGACGGATGAAGACGAGATCCTCTTTTTATTCCCTCTCTGGACATTTGAAAAAAAAATCCTTCATATTATTTGTTTTAATAAGTTGATACTATATCCCTGAAAAGACGTGGATATTATGGAGTATTCATCAATCCTTCATGTTAACACGATAACTCTAATAGTTCATATTTTACTCACTAGGGTGAGCTCTTTTTTTTTTTTACAAAAAAAACACTGTTCAAAAACGGCTTCCTAACCGTTGGTCCAATTCAGTCCAAATTTGCTGCTCATGAATCGACCCGAGGAGATCTATCTTGATTACATTATATCTTTACTCTAATTGTTCATATTTCCCTCCCCGTGGGGGAAACGCTGCCAAATGGACATAAAACTTATTTTGAGGAGTTCTATCAGGGGGATAGCTTGTACAATGCTGGGGATTGGGGACTTTTTCTGGGATGTACCTTTGCTGTCAGAGACGACTACGTGAGTCTAGTTTAATTTTATTGTCCCATAAAACTCTCTTGCGTTTGTATTTTGGCGTTCAGACTCCAGGCTCCAAATCGAGCATTTTGTGTTTTAATTTGTCAAATTACACTTGCTACAAGTAAAAAATGCATTAACCCACTATTGTTCCAGAATTTAAATACCAACAAAATGATGACGGTACAAAGTTCATCAAAGCCAATTTCGTAAATCCCCAATGGCCCACTTTATACTGAGTGGGCTTGTTTCCATGAGCACGTTTGGGATAATTGATCAAATTGGAGGTAGGTGAATAATAGAGGGATGCTTCACTAATAGATGGTCAACCTAATTTGAAGCCAAACAGAGTTTTGTAACCTTGAGCTGATAAAATCATCCGTGGCAGATTTTTCTCTTCTTCTTTTTTTTTTTCCAGAGAGGTACATTTTGCATGAAGGCGGTTTGCATTCGCCAACAGATGCGTGGCGAATGCAAATGTTTGCTTAAGAGGAGGCCCACGGATCCTTGAAAGCACATTCTGGCAGGGATTCACATCTCAAAAGGCATTTCTGGTTGGAAATTGGGTACAAAAGGCTCCACTGTTCACAACATATGACATCCACAAAATGAGATGCTCTATCCGAGTACTCTCTGAAAGCCATTATTCCCAACAAATCTGTTCTTTTTGCTCAGATTTCTCTCTTCCCTTGCACAATAACACGGGACAGATAGCACTGTCCTTGGTTATCGCAGCAGATTTTTTTTTTCCTTCAATAGATCACAAACGATTCAATGCCAGATCACGTCATTTTGACAGCCCACTCACTCATTTATAAACCTATTCAGACCATCTGCTAGCAGCGTTGCTACTATTGTTTTTCCAGGCCCTGGCCGGCAGCCTCCGTGGTCATGTACAACCCCATGCTCCCATTCAGCCATTGTTTTTTCTCCATAGCTTACAGGAAATCTCTTTGGACAGTCGGTTGCTGAGACATCAATGACTGGAAATGACAAGAGGCCACTGTGGACTTCAGAAGAAGAGCTGCTGGTCTGGAAAACATTATTCAACCAGATATGATTTGACATCTCTGCTCAAACTCTAAACAGGAATAAAATGTGGATTTTTTTTGGCATTGGTACAACCAAACCTTGATAACCCCAGTAAGAGTCCAGAATTACGCTAAGTGGATCTGTGACACCGCATTTAGGCGCAGCACTTAAGCTATTGCTTCATGCTAATCGGCTCACGCGACAATGCTCACATGTTGCAATTTGCCTTTCAAATTAGGTCTAAACAGTCTTTCGTTACAGCTAGGGTTTATCCCCGAAAAGCCCTCAATCCCCTGAACTGTACAAGCAATCCCCCTGATTGACCTTTTTAGATGAAATGTGAAGTTATGTCCAAAAACGTTTGGGTGTTTTTTTCGTAAAAAAACAAACACCTAATGAGTTAAAATTAACTATTAGCGTAGAACAGCATTCATACACTATAGATCTTCTCTAGTGGACAGAATCGGACCAACATTTGAGAAATAATGTCTCAAAAACTTCTGGAAATAAAGCTCCCCCTAGTGTCAGAAATATAGGTCCAAACCTTCCCAGAATCAATCCAGTTCTTCCTCGCATTAAAGTCTATGTTGGTAGAAAACTTGAAAATTAAATCAAATATTTTGAGTTATCACATTAACATGAAAGAAGTCCAACAACTTCCCTTACCTTTAGGAAACAATATGAAATAAGTTACTTATGAAGAACTTTTTTATTTTGATTACTTTTATAACCATTTTACTTAAATCCATCCATTTCAAGTCTCAGAGAAAGCTCTTATGGATTTCCCACATCCTAACGCCCTAAGGGATACGGACATTAAGACTCACCCATCTTGTCAAAAGAATGAAAAAGGCTAATTTCTTTCTGCTAACTGGGTCACAAAAGAAAGCCCACTGGATTGGCTGATCGATCCAAAACCTGGCGATATGAGGTCCACCATTGTGTGAATGTTCTGTTCTACCAAGATTGTCTTTAAGTTTGGGAACTCCATTGAATCTTCTTCCAGGTGAGCGTAATGACACACAAAGCATAGACTAATTGGAATACCATTCATGCTGAAGGTATTCTGGCTTCATATCGTAAAACAAAGTTTGACCAATCTTAAAAAGACTATTTGATGACATCAGATAGTCTTTTGGGGCGGTGACCAATGTTCCAGTGTAGCCAGTAGAAGTTATAGATGTCACTAGCAAGTTACTAGCAAGTCAATTAGTAACTGGAGACTAAAGAAAAAGACGTGAATATTGCATTTGACAAATCTTTACGAAACAATTTTAAATAAATGTTTGAATTAATGAGAAACAAGTAAGTAATTATAAACAAATCAGACACTAGCCAATGGGGTCTGAGATAGAACATATTCACATAGTGGTCTTTTCTTGCTGCGTTTGGGTGTTGGTTATCAACAAATTGTTGTATACTAATGTGTTCCAAATTGCAAGTAATGTAAATATGGGGCATTTGAAACATATATTTCCTGCTTCTCAACTAATCGGCAACTGATAAAGTGAAAGACGATGAAAATGGAGAGGAGCGATCAGGTCACAGTTGAAGAATTTGCTTTGAAAAGGAAACAAAGCAAGTACTTCACACCAGCCAATTCAAAAGACATTCTCTGTTAAAGTACGTGGAACGGTATTGCTGTGAATGTAATCGGTGTGAATATTACACAGAAATACGATCCACTGAGCGGAATGTCTTCTAATGATATCGACTGTTGAGCAGAACTCCTCTGAGGTCGGATGAAAAAAAGACAAGACACTTTTCATTTCACTTCATCTCATCTGGTGCATTTTACTTCCAGTGTTAAAAAAAAAAAAAAAAGTGTATTTGAACTCTTTTTCCAGATTAAACCTACGTCTTCGTCATAATGATGATGATGAGCGGATCAGCTGACTCGGGTTCAGCCATTCTGAAAAGTGTGTAAAATGACAATATAGAAACTAACCAACAGAAATATGTGCCATGAACCATAAGCCGCCACCACCACCTTGTCGTCACCTGGAGGGACAATTTTCAAACTACATATATTTTTATATCTCGTAATGCTTCTAAAAGCTGGCTGTGGCTGTTGATGCGAGTATAACACACGTCTCCCCGCTCTAGATTATTATTATTCAATATCATGCACACTGGACATGATATTCCTCTTCTCCAGGTCATACCATATGCATGTGATCTATTGCATTCTGGGTAATGTATTCCAACCCTTTTACACTCCCACATGTTCCGTTTTCCCATATGCACCTCCACACCATTCAAAAAATCATTTGTACTCCGACTCAAACAGACCTCAAACCAAGAGCAGGAAGCTTCCAATACCAAAACATTATCCGTTGCCTTCAGATCCCACATTTCTATTCAGACAACGTAAAGAGTTTAAACTTTGACCAGTTTTCCTGACTTTTGGGAGCTCCCTCAAATCTCATGTTATAAAACCAGAAAAACGTCATTTCCCTCCCCACTGATGTATTGCCAGTCGGTCATCAATGTCAAATTAACAATATGCTTTTTTTGGCAATATTTCTTCAAGAAAATGAATGCTGTTCCATTTAATTAACCTCGCGGTGTCACGAAGAACCTACAGCAACCCTAAATCTTTAGGCTTCATAAATTTGTAATAAAATTCAAGACAGATATATTTCAGTCAGGACCGAGCGTTAAGCCCGGCTGACAGATTCAGGGCTGCCAGAGTCATTCTGCTGGTATTGCATTTAATCAAATTGAAGCACAAGTCAGAAAGTTCATAACTGTTTGACAACTGCAGCAGTATCCAGGAGTGGATATGCCAACAAGCATCGGTTTGTTTCACAGAATGAGATTAAAAAACTGGACGTCAGAGTTTGTTAGGGGCTGAGCCGGTGGGAACGAGGAGTCAGAGGTGGGGTTTGAAGTAAAGGGTTTTATTACACCCAAATATAAGCAATATAGTCCCATAAAAGAAGTCAAAATAAACATCTTAACTCAGGATTTTACAAACAATACATTTAAGCAACTTAATCAACACTATTGACCTCACTAGGCCCAAAGATTCTAAAAGAACCACTGACGTGACACAGAAAGACTGCAGGGGTATTCAGGTAGCTGGTCAAACCAAATAAAATAACAAAAATAACCATAACTAAGCCTGTTTGATAATTAAGTTATTCAATGTACAACTCAAATCCAAATGTATCTAAACAACAAATGCAAACTAAATAAAATTCACAAAATAATTCAACTTAACAAATCCCCCCTCTGAGATCTGAGCTTGGTACCGCCTAATTAGTATTACTTGTACTTGTAAAAGTCTGCCTTTTCCTGGTTCTTATCGTTTGGTCAGAGCACCAATCCAGCACCGGCAAAACAAACGAAAATAATACAACTTGATTTAACATAATTTGAATATACAAACTCAACTAAATGTGAATGTTAGAAAAATAAATAATGTACGTTTCACAGCTGCTAAATAAACAATGTCCATGTTGTTTGAAATAAAGAAATAGTGTCTTTAGTGTTGTGATTGTTTACATGTGTGCAAAAACATGAATAAAAAAGGTGCTGGATGAGGTTTCCAACTTCTGCGTGGCTGCAGATGTAGCCATCACAGAGCGCCACGCGCCGAAGGATAGTCGCGTGCAACAATGAAGAATATGTATATTTAACATTGAGCGAAAGTTCAACCAGTGCAGAAGGTCACTGCAGTCTGGAGGCAAAGAACTGGACGACAGTATGCTAATTATCCTGCTGCTGCAGCTGAGCCGCCTTTTACTCCCTATAGCCGAGCCGCCGCCGTCAGAGGGTTTTCTCAAATTATCTTACAAGACTTATTTGAGGATTTTTCTACAGTAGGACATCAACGTTTCATTTTTTTACTAGTTTTGCTGGAGATATTTTTTATGGACAGTTTAGGAGAGGTCAATAAATTTTATGTAACAATGTCAATTTAATCAAGTGAAGTAGCAAAGAGTTGAGTCTGCGGGACGAGAAAAGGGTTTTTATGAGAGCCGTCTATGCTTGAGACGTAACCTTTTTATCATTGGTTGTAATTGTTATAGTGTCATTTTGGTGGTTTGGCCTACGCTTTCATCACCGACAGCAAGGTTGTATCCCCGAGATTTTATATATATATATATATATATATCACAGGCTTGTCTAATTATTGTGCAGCAAACTTTAAACAAGCTTTTTCTTCAGCAAAGGAGTTTTGTGTGGTGAGCTTGAATACGGGCCATGGCATTTCTTTGAAACAGTTGAACCTGCCAATTCCAGGTCTTTCTGTAAAAGCTCTCCGCAAGAGGTCTTCGGCTGTTGGACCATTCTTTTCACTTCTCTGTCAGAAATTTTGCAAGGAGAACCTGGTCTTGTCGTGGCCTGTTTAAGGTGAAACTATGTTCTTTCCACTTCCATATTATGGTCACATATGTTTTCACTGGAACAGTCAGAAGTTTAGAAATCCTTCTGTAACCAATACCATCATTATGCTTTGCAACAATAAGGCTGCACAGGTCTTGAGCACGCGCTTTGCTTTTTACCCATCATGAGACATTTCTTGTGTGACACCTTGGTAATGAGACACCTTTTTATAGGCCATCACTTGGGACTGAACCAGCTGATATTAATTTGCACTGACAAGGAGCACGGTGGCTTTCAGCTGGTGTGTTGGCTTTCCGTGGCTTTTTGCATGCCCCCTTTCTTCATGTGTCCTTTAACATTATTACACATTACTTAATTTATGGACAACTTTGGTTTGATTTCTTTGCATGTGTGGATTGCATTTGTTGTTTCTGACATTTGGTGAACATTTAATGTCAATAGCATCTCTAGAAAGATATTTACTGAGAAAAATGTTGATGTGTTCAGTACTTATATATATATTTATATACAGCGGATGGTATATCACTGCAGCCGCAGATCCTTTCCGTTTACATGATATCTCATGTCACTGGATTGATTTTGGGGAAAGCTCAGTTGTATATTTCTGACACTAGGGGGGGCTTTACCTCCAAAATTGGGCAAAATAGGCCAAAATTGCTCAGGTGTTGGTCCAATTTGGAGCGAAGTTGCTGCGTATAAATCGATTGAAGGAGATCTGTCTTGTTAAAAATAAATTTCACTCTAATATTTTCATATTTTACCTACTAGGTGGAGCTTTTTCACAACAAATACTCTGGACATAACTTCACATTTTATTTTGAGGACTTCAATCAGGGGCATTGCTTGTACAACACAGGGGATTGGGGACTTTAAGGGATATACCCCTTGCTCTCGGGAGGAAAGACCTACATATTATTGGTTGGAGTTTCTCGGCTGTAACATGAATTGAACCAATCAGAGTCATTAACTCTCCTTTCAATCTCCAGGTCTGCCCCCACCTGGAATATTTCATCTTTGCTAAGGGGACAGGAATGGAGATCTTGGGGAGTGGACCTTCTGCCTCCATCATGTTCCAATCCTCTAACCTGTTGTTCTAACTGGGCTGGGTTCACTTTTCACAGACCGGGTCAGTCGGGTCATAAAAATTAACATTCTTATCAATAACAGATGGGATGAGGGTGGCTGAAAAAATATATCATTAATAAATTAAATATTAATTACATTATGTGCAGCAATCCCCCCCCCCCAGGGACAGAAAAGGATATATGTCAGTGTCGTGGTCTGTGCCCTTTACGCACGAATAGCTCATTTTCATTAATTATTTAAGCCCCCAGACACGCCGACAGGATGTGATGTCGTCATTTTCATCTACGGGTCCAAAATGTCTCACTTATGGTTCACGTTCTCAGAGACATTGTTTCTGGCCGGCACTGGAGGTTGGATGTAAAAGTGAATGACCACGGGTTAGAAAGTAAAGCTACGCTGGAGAATACACAGATAATGAACAGCGAATGAACATTAACGCTGTGTTCCCAGCGGAGCTCGTTAGGAAACAGGTTATTATGTACGATTGCTATTTCACCTCCAAACTGGAATACATCAAAAACATTTTGATTGTCCCGGAAATTATGTTTCAGCAGCGATTCAGTGACATTCTACTCGCCCACCAAAAAAAAAAAACATGTGGTGCTTTTGTAAACAAAGCCTAAAAGGATTTGAGTGTTTGGTGACAAAAAGAGGAGCTTGTCTTCATTATGAGAGACTCCATGGTCATACGCTGGGTTTTTACAAATACCGAGGTCCAAAAAAATGGGCTCGCTGCAGAGTTTGAAAAATCTTTTATTTCCCGGTGGTGAAAAATGTCCACTGTGGACATTTTTCACATTTGGAGGAGGTCAAACAAAAAATTAATAGCTTTAAAAACATGTCAATGGGCAGTAATCCATGAATCCTTTTGATTTGAATGACTTATTCTTGTTTGATAAAATCAAATAATCTGTTCACACCACAGATTCTCTTTTCTATCAGGTCCGTGTTTCTGACAGGCGAGAAATGCTGATTCAGCAACGGCTGAGGTTCAGTCTGAGAGGAACGGAGTGGCCTTGTTGTAAATGGTTATAAGTAATCGTTCCCTCAGTGTTTGAACTAGGCTGTCATTCCCGACTGCAAGGGTTTGTCCTCAAAGTCCTCAATCCCCTGTGTTGTACATGTTATCCCCTTGATTAAATTATTCAATTGAGTGACAAGTTTTGTCTGAAAAACTGTATTTATTTCATCATTAAGCTCCGTCTATTGGGTAAAATATGAACAATTGGAGTAAAATATCATGTATACAAGCTAGATGTCATCGAGTCCAATCATAAATCGGCAAAATGTGGACTAAATCCAACCAACAGTTAGGAAGTTATGTTCAGAAAACTGTATTTAGTAAGAAATGCTCCCCCTAGTGAGGCAAATATGAACTATAAGAGCAAACATAATATATAAAGGATAGATCCCAAGTCAATCTTTGGGCTCCAAATTTGGAGTAAATCGGACCAACAGTTCAGAAATGGTGCCCCAGGAATAACTGGAGATAAAGCTCCCCACCTTGTGTCAGAAATATACCACCAACATCACCCAAAATCAATCCAGTTCTTCCTCAGAACTAGAGTTAGGTCTATGTGGGAATAAAATTTGAGAAGGATCCATGAAGTCTTTTTTTAGTTATGTCCAGAAACATGTTCTTTTTGTAAATTAAGTTAAACATGATTTATAGTCAAGATAAACGTCATCGATTCGAGTCATTTGCCCAAAATTTGAACTAAATTCGACCAACAATTGATAAACTTTGGCCCCAATAACTGACCTTTACCAAAATAATTCCAGTTCTTCCTCACACTAAGGTCTATGGGGGCATAAAATTTGGAAATGAATCATGAAAATTTCGAGTTATAGTAAGAATTAGAGGCAGATGCAGACGCGGGGGGGATGATTCCATAATATCCACAACTTCTCAGGGATATAAATACTGTGGCTGAAGTAGAAGTGCAGATGCGACTTCTTCAGAGTACTTTAAATCTAAAAAAAAAAATGTTTTCTTATCTTTCTTGTGTGAAAAATACAAAGCTGGCCGCACCAACGGATTCTCTGTTGTGTTATTGTTCCTTTCATTGAGACTGATATCAGTCTTGATGTCAGCGGATGATAATGTTCTAATAAAGTGTTTGGAAATGGGAAGAGAAGGAAGTCAGAGGTGGGATTTTAACACTATTATCTGACCTTTCTGCTCTTCTGAATCAGACTCGTTATTTTACTTCCCTCTGTTCCACTTTCTCTACATAAAGGTTATCCTTAACACATTAATCTGTAGCGACTGGACGTCTTTTTGAAAGTCGAAAGTTTCAAAAGAAAAGTACGTTTGCTTTACGCAAAAAAAAACGGTCATCCGTGCCGAATATGTTCTTTATAAGCGAATGGCTGCCAAAAGTTGAAATACAGTTTTTTAATCCTTGCAATTAACATTATAATAATAAGGCCTGAGGATTGTTTAGGTTTCCCACAAAAACATCCGACAGAAATGTCCTTCATACTTTTTTTATTTAAAACCTGGCGTCCATTTCCAGGCCTATTCATTTTTCTCTTTCACCGGAGCAAAGAATCAATAGTTTTTCTTTCACAGAGTCTTTTTAAACCTGAGTAATACTCATCTCCTTCTCGCTTTCTACCTCATCTTGTCCTGAGTCACTTGTTATTCCACGCTGAGCTATTAATGTCCCAGTCTTTTAATTTTCATCTGTGTCAGGCAGAAATAAACAAAACAGGCTCAGCTGATGTTTATATCCCCAAAAAAATATACTATATATATATGTATAGTATAATTTATATTATGGATATGTCCGTGTCTTTGGCGTCCGCCACAGATTTGTCGTGTTGATGCCATAACTCAAAATTTATTTCATGGATCATTTTAAAATGTTATACCTTCATAGACCTTATTGTGAGGAAGAACTGGAGTGATTTTGGGAATGGTGCGGTTCTATATTTTCAACACTAATGGGAGCTTTATCTCCAAATGTTTTCCAGTCATAATTTCCCAAGCTTTGGTTGAATGTAGCCCAAATTTGATAGCTCTATCTTCAACATGTCGTACTTTAATCTAATAGTTCATATTTTACTCACCAGGGGGAACATACTTCTTGTCTGGTGCTTATGAATCCACTCAAGGACTCTTGACGACACTTCCTTGTATATTTCACATTTTACTATAATAGTTCATAATTTAGTCCATAGGAGAAACCTTTTTCTGGTTTGTTTTTTTGTCAAGAAATACTGTTTTTCAGACATGGTTGGGTTGGATTCAGTCCTAATTAGGCACATATAATAATAATATAATAATAATAATAATAATAATAATACATTTAATTTATAATGCACTTTACATTTGGATCAAATCTCAAAGGGCTACAAAGCAAAAGCAGATAAAAGCATCAATAAAAAATAAAATAATAACTATATAAAAGCCTGACCAAAAAGCAGCAATGTTAATTAAAGTAAAGTTATAGGTTCTGCTAAAAAGGAAAGTTTTAAGTCCTTTTTTAAATGTGTCAGTCGTCTGTGGAGCCCTGAGATGGTCAGGGAGGGCATTCCACAGACGAGGGGCAGCAGAACAGAAGGCCCGATCACCCATGGTGCTGATCTTAGTCCAGGGAAGGAGGAGGCAGTATGACTGGGTAGAACGGAGGGATGGTGTTGAGGTCAGTGGGGTGAGTAGTTTTTTCAGGTAGGGGGGTGCGTTACCATGGATGCACTGGTGAGTGAGGGGAGAGATCTTATAATCAATCCTGGTGGAGATGGGAAGCCAATGAAGGGAATAAAGAACAGTGGTGATGTGTTCGTGTTTACGAACTCTCATCAGGATCCTTGCAGCACTGTTTTGAACCGTGCTGCAAGGATCCTGATGAAAGACATATGAATCAACTTAAGGGGATTTATATTATGTTTTCTCTAATAGTTCATATTTTACTTGCTAGGGGGAACTTTTTTATGAAAGACAGTTTCCCCAACAAAATTCATAATTAGTCCTTAGATATGGATCAACTTAAGGAAATTTATCTGTATTTTACGCTCATAGTTCATATTTAACCCACTAGTGGGAGCTTTTCTTTTAAAATGAAAGACGTTTTTTTCCTGACATAATTTAATTTGGGATGGTCATTCGGGGGGATTGCCTGTATAACGCAGGGGATCGAGGGATCGAGGGAATATTCTCTTGCTATCGGGGACGACATCATAGGCTTGGTTTTAGGCCAATGTTAGCAGCCTCCATTACGTTAATCTTCTAGAAAATAATAACATTTTGGCCGATCTCATTTTAACATGCATCTCAAACCTTCACACAGTATGAATAGGAAGTGATTAGTCGTGGGTGTCATTCACTCCACCGTCCCTCAAACAGAAACCATGACCCTGGTAATCAGGTGAGGACGTCATCTCACCCCCGACCGCATTCACAAATCTGGAGTCAACTATGATGTCACTTTGCAAATTTAATAGTGTGCAGCCCTCATGAAGAAACTAGGAATTCTCACCGCAGCATCATTACGGGTAGAAGGTAAACTGTTGTTGTGACTCAGGGAGAGTTCTGCTGAAGAGATCAAGACAGGTTCAGTGTGGCAGTCAGCCATCCCTCCCACAGGAACACACTGAAAAAAAAAAAGGAAAAACAAAGTGTCTGTTAATTTCCTTGCTGGCTGACGCCTGAGGGGCAGAGCAACATTTTCCAAGCGTACCCTGGAAGCGTGACCTTGTGCTTTGGCTTAGACAGAAAAAAGAACAGGTTTTGCATACCAAGAGGGGCACCTCTTCACATTCAGTTCAGCGGGGAGCCGCATAATCGAACACTGGAGCAGCTTCCAACAAACCCGCCTCCGACTTCCCCACTGTTTATTTTGTCCTGAACACCTGCTGTCTCTTCGCCTGTAAATTAGAGGGTGTAACACAGGAGCGGCGTACAGTAGAAGTGGGAGTGCTCCTTCTCGACGTTTCTCTCTACCCCCCCCTCTTCATCACTGACTGCAGGAATCCTACTTCCAGAGCCGTCGGAGCAGCACACTAGCCCTGCCAAATCACATCCCTGTGAATGGACGGGGAAACATCTGTCTTGACAGAACCAGACCTCCCAAACCTCCCAGACCTCCCAAACTGTCTGACGTCTGCTGGTGAATATCAATTGAGGAAGACGAATGTCGTGAGCTAGAATGGCTGCGGGGACAATAAGAAGAAGAGGGTCAAATGTGTTATTCTCACTGTTCTGGATCGACTGCTAAATGTATTTTTTTTTACATTGTCACACAGCAGAAGAATGGAGGGATTCTAAACACCAAGGTTCCTCACACTGTGTAATATTTAGACAGACAGCCCATCCATCCATCCATCATCCATCCCAGAGGTTCTTGAGGCATTTCCAGGACAGATGAGATACATAATCCCTTCAGCAGGTTCTGGGTGTACCCCAGGGTCTCCTCCCAGTCCAATATGCCAGGAAAACCTCCAAAGGGAGGTGCCTTAGAGGCATCCTAATCAGATGCATGACATCCAGAAGGAACTCCCTCTGGATGTCGGAGCTCCTCCCTCCGTCTTTGAGGCTGAGCCCATCTCACTGTCAGCTGCTTCTATCATACCATAGATGAGATTTGGAATAAAGGTAAATTGGGAGCGTTGCCTTCCAGCTTAACTCTATTTTCGTTAATCATCAAAGCTGAAGGGAGCAATCCACCATCCTCGCCTCACCTCGGTTACATCTTGAGAAGGGGGGGAGTGCTATCTCCAAGGGTTTTCAGACCAGGATTTTACATGTTTTGGTGAATGATTTGGTCCAATTTTGGTGAATATGAATCACCTCGAGGAGATCTATGTTGTATATGTTATATTTTATTCTGTTTATGAAGAACACAGTATTTTGACGTAATTTCCTCACCATTGGTCCAATTCTGAATTGGCCTTATATCAATCATCTCAAAGAGCTCCAACTTGTATTTTTCATATTTTACTGTAATTGTTCCGATTTCACCCACTAGGGGGCTTTTTTTGTATCCAAAAAAAAAAAGTTTCTTGACCAGTACTACCAACCATATACTGTTTGTCCAATTATATCCAAATTGGCTCACATGGATCTATACAAGCAGATTTATATTACTCATTAGAGGGAGCTTTTTAATCGTCCATCACTTCCCAACCTTAAGTCCAATTGTGACTAAATGTAGCTTAAAGTCAATCATTCTTGTTTCATTACTGAACTCAGAAAAAAATGTAACCGTATTTGTCTTCATTACTGTGTCACTATGGGATGGGATAGAGAATATTTTCGACTTTATAGGTCAATTTGGACTGTTTGAGATTATTAATGAGTCACATTTAATTCTATCAATGGGATTAAATCTCATTAAATGGGATGGGGAACTTTTCAGTGATACTATACCTTTGCTTTTGGGGAGAATGGTAGAGTTGTTGGCATAGTTGTTGGATGATCTGGGCCTTGTTGTTAAAAAGGTGCCAGTAATTCTGAAAGGCACTGGCACAATTCACGCAAGGACATGGACTGGCCTTAATTAGATTTCCTTTCACCAACAGAACTATTGAACATTCTTCTCCTTCAGGATCGGACTAAAATGTTATTCTTCATTTTTATTGTAAGAACTCGTTTTTATTTTTCAAAAAGGCCTCGTAGGAGGACCTGCACTGAACTTCACCAAAGTGATATAGTTCCTTAAATCTCGCCCCCCAGCAGAATCTGGATCTGAACCGTGGCTTCCAGTGTACTACCCATCCGCCTCGATGCAGCTCCCGGCGTGGCGCGTAGATGTAATGTTTCATTCAGCAAAACAAATGCAGTATCTGAACACAATCCAGGCAGCAAATACCTTTCCCTCATACATGTATGCGCTGCAGTAAATTATATGTATCTAGACAGTAAGTCATTACTTTTGTTTAGTTCATGTCAGAATATGCTGTTGTGTGTGACTCTCATTATCCAGAGGGTAAATATTAGGCACTACAAGGGTAAATAAAGAGGGATTCCACATAAAAACCATGTGAATTTTCCCTGAAGTAAGCCATGGGAATGGAACAGGACAAGAATAGTGACGCTGCTATACACTAAAGAGGTCGATAAACCGTTTTATGTATATTCAAATCAAATCAATTTCATTCTTCACCCGAAAACTATTTCACTGATTACTTTAAAATGATATAACCCCATAAATCGTACTGCGAGGAAGAACTGGGTTGAGTTTCGGGAAAAGTCCGTTGCATATTTCAGACATATGCTGGAGTTTTATCTCAAAAGGTTTTTGGGCCCATATTTCTCAATAATTTCTATCCGATTTAAACCAAATTTGGTGAATACGAATGATCTCGAGGAGATCTGACCTGTATACATCGAATTTTACTCACTAGAGGAACCTTTTTTTAATATTTAATTTGAGGAGTTTTACTTGTACAACACAGGGGATTCGGAGCTTTTCAGAGACCCTTGCTGTTGGGGCTGACAGCAAAAGCTTAGTTTATATAGCGCTTCTTTTCCCAGAAGAGCAGGTCTAGACCATACTTACTTTACTCTTTTTGCTAGAGACACCCAACAGATCCCTTACAAGCAAAGAGCTTGGCAACAGTAGCGAGAAAAAACTGCCTTTTAATAGGCAGATGTCGCGAACAGATCCCAACTCAGATGTGTGGCCTACCGCCTTGTTGGGTTGAGAGCGAGATGGCGAATTATGACCATCCTATTAAAAAAAAAGCTGCAACAGTAAGTGAATAACTTCAACACCAGCGCTTTGAGATGTAGAGCTGTTGATTTCACAAAGCCAACTTTAACAAACAACCTTGTTTATGCATGGATTTGGAAGCAGGCACATGTCTAATTTGCCGGAACGAAGTTACATATTTAATTTTACGTTTTCACCTGAAATCATGCATTGAGAAAAGAATTTAGCTGACACCATCTGTATTTCATAAATGTAAAATCTTTTACATTCATGCCCACAGATCTCCCAACACAGGATTTCTTTTCTACCGTCCATGTAATTGCAGAAACGTAGGGTCCCAGGTGGACAACGGATGTTGATTAGACGTCTCCAATTAAAACCTGCAAGACTCAAAGTAGGAGTGGAATATTACTTGGAAAATTACCATCACAGTCTTTTGGCTTGTTTGTCCATTTTTGAAATGATTCACATCCTGGTGTGTAGGTCTGTCTTTTAAATCGGGGAAATTCATATTTTCAGAATTCAATGAAATTAAGAACTAGGCCAGTGCTGTCATCTCCCGAAAGCAAGGGTATATCCCTGCAAGATCCCCAATCCCCTGCATTGTGGAAGACATTCCCCTGATGGGGCCTTTTTTTGTAAAAAGCTCCCCGTAGTGATTAAAAAATGTACTATTTGAATAAAACCGTTTTTTATACAAGATAGAGCTCTTAATTGATATGCAAAAATTTGGACTATATCGGACCAACGTTCGAGAAATGATTATCTCCCCCTAGTGTTGAAAATATACAACCATCATTTCGCAAAATCAATCTAGTTCTTCCTCACGCAATTTTCTATGTGGGTTTAAATTTGAAGACGATCCATGAAATAGATTTTGAGTTATGCTAACACAAGGGTTCTGCGGTGGACGAAGCACCGACGATGTTGATTCTCGATACCCCGACTTTTTGGGGAATAATTATAGTGATGTGAAAAACTTTTGCCCCCTCTCTGGATTTCTTATGTGTTGCTGATAATTGGAGATTAGTCTCAAATAGCACTGAGGTGGAATTTCCGCCCAATCTTTTCTGCAGAACTGCTTTATTGCAACCACATTAGAGGGTCTGTTAGCGTGAACGGCTCCTTTCCGGTTCTGCCACAGCATCTCATTGGGCTTTTCAATCCTATGTTAACTCCTGAATGGGTCCTCACTGTGCTCCTGGGAGACTTTGGTAAGATTGGACACTAGTTCCCTAGTGTTACAAGTCTTCCATGTCTTCTCCTCTACTAGATAAGGCATGTAACCGCTCCAGACTGATGTATTTGAGTCACTTTCTTCCACATTCATTTGGGAATAGCTTTTGATTTTGACATAATATGCTACTGGTGATGTCTACAAGCCAATTTCAAGCTGCCTGGTAGTAATCAGGTCTGGTTCTGTCAGGTAGTTTTTGTTTATTTACTTTCTAGGAGTATGAATACTTTTTACCCACATAGCATCAGATTCATTCAATAAATACAATTCCCATATTAAAATTGTGTTTTGTTTTGACTTTGGTGGTCCATTAGAAACGAGTCTGACTCCTGAAAATAAAACATTTTCCATCTGAATTTGTGCCCATGTCACTATAATTTTATCTTTGTTCTAATCAGTCGACTAAAGATTTATTTTAGTTGGCCAGGAAGTCCATGACATAATCAAGATGGATGGACCTAGAAATTTTGGGTTGCAGCTTTCAGGGAGACTGAAAAATGAGAGAGCCATAGGAGTCAAATAAAATGATGTATGAAGAAAATAATAGCCACTTAAAATTAAATACATACGTAAATAGTCAAATGGAACCTTGTTATGTTCTGTTCTCTTTGTACCTTTGTATTAGTAAATGTAATGAATCATCATCATCAGAACAATTACAGGATTACCTTAAATATACTGTATATATATGACAATGTGTACTATATTTCATTTAACTGTTCATCATCCAAAATGTATTTTGATTCTAAGTCAATCACACTTATTTTGTATAACATCATTTTAAAGTGTCTGTTCCGATAGAAATTGTCCGATGTCTCTGATGTTTTATACTGTCGGTTTATAGCCACTTAAAGGACCCCCAATTAAAGGCCCTGATCTCTTTTCCATTCTAACAATGCCATTAAATGGTCCATTCTTGCCGTTCTTTTATCCATCTGTCAACTCGCTTTTTTTTTAACCACATTTATGGACATTTGAACATCAGCTGTTCGTACTTTAATACCAAAGTTGTACTTATATTTTCCAGTTTGAGCACAATTGGGCAGCCATGGTCCATTTCCCCCCAAAATGCCTTAGCTCTTTTGTAGAGCCTGCCAATTTCTTTTCTTATCTACTTCAGCCTAACGTGGTCTGACAAGGGGGTGATTTCAGAACTTTTTACACCTTCCAATCCCAAATGACTGTTTGAATCCAAACAGTTAAAGTTAAATGTTAGGCATATTTGACTGTGCTACATCTGGTATTCAGTCTCTTATTGGACTTCAAAACATACTGTGCCGAGTTTCTTCCTGACTAATGACTGTATTGTTGTTGTATAATTGTGTTTTGTTGCGGAATGAGATCCGTCTGCTGGATTTTCTTTTTCTCTCCTTTCTCTCTTTAGGCAGGTAATTATTGACAGATTTCTTCTTAGTGCACAAGCTGTATTTTGTTGTTGTACTTCATTTCCGCTCTTCTGAAAGGAACCTTATGCTTGAAAGGTAAACACAGTCCTCCTTCACAGTAGTCGGATTCTGCAACTTCAAGAACGCAACAATCAAAAGCAATTTTTTTATTCAACCAGTGTGGCGTGTTTGAATTGTTGCTTGAGTGAAAATTCAATTTAAATTATCCAACACAGCTTGCTCATTGGTGATAATAAGGAACCTTCGGAACGGCGTGGATTGTTCTCTTCACATGCTCCATGCAGAAAGATGGGGCCGTATCCATCTTTGTATTTAATTAAGGGATCGCTTGGCATAGGCGGCATTACAAGTTCTCCCAGAATTGATTTGACAGTCTTAAGCCTGCCTCCTTTTGTAGCTTGCACATCCCATCTGTTTGTCACCTCTTAATATGAACAGAGTCACTCAGGCTGAAAATGTGTCGCAAGACTAATATTTATGGAATACCAGTTATGCTAATGCATGCCAGAGCCCACAACATAACACTGGGCTTATTCTGCAGGCTGCATGACAAATATGTGCCGGGGCTGGTGATACATGTGATTAGAAAAAAAAAAGGCTGTCCCCGGAGCATTTCACAGTGTGTTTGGGGGAGAAAAAAAATGATCACTGTGTTTGACGGTAATCACTTAAAACAGCAATGATGATGTAATGAAAAGTATGGCTTTAACACGGCGAGTCAATTCAAACACCATTAGCTGGTCATGACCACCTCTAAGCTATGCTCTGAGTCATTCATCATTACAGCCCCTGAACATGAATACGAGAATACGCCAGCCTCCATTCACTCACTGTCTGGCAGGATTTAAACGCAACACATCTGGTTTAAAAAAAAAAGAGGATTACAACTGACTGAACATTACCTAGTGCCACTTTGGATTCTGTCTCGTATCGTGTTCTATATAATGGTCCCTTTTTAAGGGTAATTTAAAACAGGAATGGATGCACATTATTCAGTTTGCAGCAGCCTGAGATGATTATTTAATCATCTGGAGATTGATTTTGCAGTCTCCTTAACACTTTCCAGCTTTGAAACCTCACGGAGGATTTTAATGGGAACATTGCGTCTGCCCGTAAAAAGCTCTGTTACCGCACGCCGGGGTAAGGAGAAAGATTCAACAGGCTGGGGGGATATTGAGGGCTGATAGAGTCAAACCGCAAACCCTGAAACTTATCTCACGTTAAATAACTTACAGGCTTCAAGAAATCAATTTTCAAAAGGTAATGGGAATATTTTCCCTTGTCTTCTGAAGTACGGCCTCCATTTAAGCCCGAAGCATGGTGTCAGAATCTTTTCAGAACCGCATCTGTATTAATCAGCACAGATTTTTCTTTTTTTATAACTGAGCTTTCCTTTGTGCGGAGATCAAGAACAATAATCATAATGTCCTGATTCCCTCCTCCGATCCACGATCCCGATTCAATGTGCTCGGAGCAGTGTCTAGATATTTATTCAAAACATTATATATGTAGCACCCGAACAAACACGTTTTTCTCTCATGCGGTTTCCTCTGTTTGTATTTACCGGCAGAGATTGCAATGTGACTTAATTAGCCGACATGCGGTCTGCATGGATACTTCAATCCGGTTATAGCCTCTGCTATGATTGATCTTTGCATTTACACCTGATATCAGTAATTATCTTTCATCACAACCATGCCTGCCCTGTAATCAAATCTAAACATGCAAATTATGAAGGCAGGGCTGGCAGGCTTCAGGTCTACGGCTGGACAGACGAAGGATTTCATGAAGTTCTCGTTTGGTCCAACTTTCGCCGCCCTGCTAAGTCATCAGCAGCGTAAGCCAAAGTCTGCAATGTGTGCAAGACAGAAAGAAGAATCTGCAGTTCTTCTCTGCATTTATGTCTGTAAATACAATTTTTATATCCCGGGGTTTTTATAGAATCATCAATCCCCGCCCCAAATCGGCCACAGATCCTTCTCTGTATATATATTTATGTGTATAAAGTTTTAATTTCTGAATTTTTATAAAAAAAACAGAACTTTATTAGAACAGGGAACAATATTAAAAAATAGTTTACACTGACCATTACCCCGACGTGAGATGTTTACAACTCCAACGACGCACGCGAGGGTGGAACTGCAAGTGCAGATAAAATAGGAGAAATACAGAAGAGAAAAATTTAATCAAAAAGAAATCAAATATGACCTTTACGCTAATAAATAAAGGAAATTGCTGTGCAAGGACTGAGGCCAATTATATTCTGAAACAAGATCACAAAGTCTTCCAGCATGAACAATTTCAATCTTCCTTATGCTTCTATATAGAAGTGCAATTTTCTTTTTCGAGGGCGTTTGAAAATGGGGGGCGGGTTTTACAATTGCAATACTTTTGTTTGTATAACATTTCACAATAGATGTAAGATTATTATTCACAAATTCTATCTTTCTGTTGAAAGTCACGCCATTGTTAAAGTCATCGTAGGTCTATGGGAAAAAAATCTATATTTATGGTTTAGGAAATTAGATAATCATGTAGGGATGGCCATAATTGTTGTACGATTTCACAAGAATAAAAGAAAAATATATACAAAAAGTATGATAATTGTTAGACGATCTCCTCAGGTGGATTCGTAGGTACCAAATTTGGACTAAATCGGATCAACGATTAGGAAGTGATGTGCAAAAAGCTGTGCTTTTTGTAAGTAGCTGCCCCCAGTGGGTAAAATATGAACTATGAACTATGATCTCTTCAAGTATATGCATCACATTTGGGACTAAATCGGACCAACAGTTCAGTTGAGAAATTATGGGCCGAAAACGTTTGGAGATATAGCTCCCCCTAGGGTCGCAAATATACAACTGACCTTTTTCAAATGCGGTCCAATTCTTCCTCACACTGAGGTCTATGTTGTCAATCAATTTGAAAATGATCCATGTTCGAGTTTTGGAGTTATCGCGTTAACGCGACAGATCTGCATCAGCGATAACGATTCCACAAAACCCCCCGACTTTTCCCAGATATAATTATAAGACACTAAAATTGGAGTGAGTGTGACGGGTTGTATGTCTGTATGTGTCGGCTCTGCGATGAACTGACATCTTGTCCAGGGTGTAACCCGCCTCTTTTTCTAACGTCAGCTGGGAAGGGCTCCAGCCCCCCCGTGACCCTGAACAGAATAAGCGTCAGATAATGAATGAATTCAAATTCTACGCTTGATTTCACTAAAGTTCCTGTTCTATCTGCCTCTTCTCAGTGGCGCTGTGACAAAAAAAAAGCACTGATCTTGGGGACGTGATCCATGGCGCCGCGTCACCCGTGAGAGCGCCGCAAGACGCCGGACTCAAACGTAGGATGTGTCAGTAACTTATCCGAAATGCCCGATAGCCGGCCGTGAGCCGTTAATTGGTTAATCGTTGTTCTTCCCTCCCCTCGCTGGTAGACTGCACGGTGAACGCAGCCCAGCGAAGCTTCCAGACTCTCAAATGAGTCACGCAGTTCAAAAAAACATTTCAGGAAAATGGGTTTAAATCAAAGAGTGTACGAACAGCCCAGGGCCTCCGCTGGAATCTTTGACTCACGCGGCCGATGCACCTTTCTGTGTTACTGTTTACTTACCCTATCGAGAATTCCATTGACTGAAGTGGATTTCAGATCAACCTTTGGCGAAGAGGGGGCCGAGGAACTGATGATGGTGGTGGTGACTCACACCACGCATACTTCCCAACATGCACTAGCCTACATGGTTTCTTTGCTTTGCATCGGTGGTTTCAAACTCTTTTTGTGTTGTGTTTTTGAAAGGGTCATGGTACATTCAGATATTCATACATACTTTCTTTCAAGTATTCCAGATTGCCTTGCTTTGTTTGTTTTTTTTCTTATTTAGCCTTATCTGGAGGAAGAGGAGACACACAGAGCAAATGTGGACAGAGACAGAGGCAAGGCATTCTGCAATAATCCTACAGCTTAATTTAGTTACATGCACTGGACTGACATTAACCAATTAATTGAGTTACTGGTGAGCCCTGAATTGGTCGGATTTTCAAGTATTCACTATAGTTCCGAAGCCAAAAGAGTAAATGTATGGGGATCGATGAAAGTAAAGTAATTTGTTTCTATATCTCTTTATCTCAGCAGCCCTCCCAGTCTGTCCAGACTTAGTGGTGACGCCAGGCACCAGACACTGCTAATATGTCATGTTTGTTTTGCTCCCAGGACTTGCTATTTAAAACTAGGCCTAAGCTGTCGTCCCTGACAGCAACAGCATATCACTCAAAAGTCCCCAATCCCCTCTGTTGGGCAAGCAATGCCCCCGATTGAACTCCTCAAATTAAATGTAAAACATTATTTTCATGAAAAAAGAGCAAAGTGCAAAAATATTAACATTAAGAGTAAATTATGATATGTGTATATGTATGTATATATGTGTGTGTATGTATATGTGTATGTATGTGTGAATATGTGAATATGTATGTATGTATGTATATATGTACATGTATGTATGCATTTATGTGTGTATGTAAGTATATATATATGTATATTTATGTATGCATCTATGTATATATATATATATATATATATATTTACATATGTTTATGTAAGTATATGTATATATATGTATATATGTGTATAGATCTCTAATCTACTTATTTATAGATATAAGTCCATTGATATTCATCACATTTGGAATAAATAATAATAATAATAATAATAATACATTTAATTTATAATGCACTTTACATTTGGATCAAATCTCAAAGTGCTAAATCCGACCCATGGATAAGTAATTATGGTTCTAAAACCTTTTGGCGATAAAGCTCCCCCTAGTGTTGAAATCTGTAACCATCCCTTCCCAGAATCAATCTATTTCTTCCTCGCACTAAGGTCTATGTGGTTTTAAAATTTAAAAATGATCCATGAAAAGGGTTTTTGAGTTATCTGCAGTAGCGATGGCGACTCGATAGTACCCTCAACTTGTTGGGGCTTTAGTGATGAAGACTATTATGCGCCCCCAGTGGGCAGTGCACATAATACGCTGTCAAAACCTCTCACTCCCATACCGCCGTTCCACCTTATACTCATACAGTTGTCAAATTTACTAATGTCACTGCCTTTGCTGTCTTACAAGTAGAAAAAACTCAGTCCTGTATTACATTTAGATCGTGTTCATACAGAGAGGAGGGGGGGAAAGTGCTACGTCCAGGGTCTATGTCCAGTCTATGTCTATGTCCAGTCTATGTCATGGTCTAGGGTCAGGGTCTAAGTCTATGTCCAGGGTACCCACCCAGTGTCTGCCGGATCTAATAATTATATCCCCCAAAAGTCAGGACTATAATGGAATTGTCTGCCCCTGCAAATATGGGTAGTTTTATTTCTATTAGTTCACGTTTGACTCACTAGGGGGAACATTTACACGACTTCCTAGCCCTTGGTCCGACTTAGTCCAAGTTTGGTGCATATCAATTGACTCAAGGAGATCTCTCATTCTGTGTTACTGTAATGGTTCATATTTTACAGATTAGGATTATTAGGATTATTGATTTGAGGGGGTTAATCAGAGGAATTGCTTGTAAAATGTAGGGGACTGGGGACTTTTTCGGTTTCTACTCTTGCTGTTAATTACGACGGCGTAGGCGCACTTGGATGTAGAAAAACAGATGCAAGGAAATACATTCATGCAATAGTTTTATACTAACAAAAATGGACACAATGCATTCCGTCGACTACCTTCCTCCTCCTTCCCTTCATCCCTCTCTCTTCCCTTCATCCCTCTCTCTTCCCTTCATCCCTCTCTCTTCCCTTCATCCCTCTCTCTTCCCTTCACACTGAAACCATCTCACATACAGCTCCATCGGGAGTTTAGCCGAGGTGAGTTTCAAGTGAAGGAAACGCCAACCATGAATTTTCGGTGGGTTTGCTAAAAGTAGCAAGATTTTAAATGCGGCACATGTGGGGGAGTGTGCTAACTCCAACTGTTACGACGCTCTGACTCCATATCACATAGATAAAAATTATCATATCTTGATAACAGATAGATTGGATCAAAATTTAATTAACCATCAACATGTGATATATGATATGACATACAATCCTTCCACTTTAACACATCCTAATGCTGCGATATGATACTCTGTGTCTCCTCTGAGCAAATATTATCCTTTTAGAGAGAGAGACAGAGAGGCGCAGCCATCTTTCTTTTTTTCCCCCCCATCTTCTTTCTCTGAATTATACATGGAGGAATGTGCCATTGATTTTATCTACATGTGAGTGATCGGAGTGTTAATTAATTAAAGAACCCTGTCTTTACCCTGCTCGTCAATTACAAGTGAATTAAAGAATGCCCAATGTGAATTATGTCTAATCAGAGGAATAGATTTCGGCAATTAAAGTGCCCTCCAGTTGTGAGGAGAGGGTAAAAATATGTAGCAGCCTAGCTCATAAATCCCAGTATTGATTTGAACACAGAGGCAGGGTGATTCAATACATATACAACCATTCGTACACAGAAAATAAGACAATGATTAACCATTAGGCAGACTGCTGATGGCATCAGGAGCTCGGGATATTGTTTATCAGGTCAGAGCAGCCGTTCCTTTTATCGAAGGATCTTCAACACTATAGTTATATATTGTTTTCAACCGCACAGCACATTATGAAGTTGCCTTATGGAAAGCCATCTATGAGAGCACAAAGTCGAATAACGTGTTTTTCTTCCACTGCACTCACAGTATCCAGCACTTTCAGCACTTATCAGTGCCACTAAGTACTTTAAGAGTTTAATTACCATGCATGTATTAAGTTTAAAATAATACATTAGACGTAATCAAGGACGAATGCGGCAGAACCGTGCGTTCCTACAATTTCACACATAAACTGCCGTATAGAGAAGAAGAATGGAGTGATAATGTCTTCCTTCTCTTTCGGCTGCTCCCAATTAGGGGTCACCACAGCCGATTTTCCATTTGCAGTGTTGACTTGCACAAGTTTTATGGCAGAAGTCCTCCATTCAACATTTTTATCTGGGCTTGGTACCAGCATCTGGAGCACAGGAGTAGACCTACTTATGCACCCCCGGTGCCTTGGGTAGGATGTGTGCTGTGTAAGTCAATGAAATTCTCTCTTTTATAGCAAACGATAACATCAATATTATTTTACATTGTTTAAGCTGGACTCTTTACAGTCCCAAAATTCCCCTATAAGTATCAAGAAACTACCTTTTAATATGCAGACACTCTGGTGCAGGTTCAGACTCTAGTCGAAGTTAAGTAGTGGGGGGCGACGTTGGCTCAGTTGGTAGATCGGTTGTTCGTTCTTCTGAGGGGTGGCGGTTCGATCCCCGGCCACTGCGGTACACATGTCCTTGAGCAAGATACTCAAGGACTAATGGTCAATTTACCATTTAGTCAGGCTTACAATCTGGTTTTACAGGTTTTGTCTACCTGAATCATTCATTCATATCATTCTGAATGGATTCGGAAAAGAAGCCTTATCAGAACGAAAAGGCTGCTTGTAATCATTCCGTTTCTGAAAGAGATTTCATCGCTTTGGAAGAGGGAAGTCAAAAGTATTTCGTTGAGACTTTCGCGAAAGCAGGGGCTGCACGTAAACGGTGTTTTTAATGCAAGCTCTCAAAAGATTCATTGGAAAAGTAAGAAGTAATGGACTCTACGAACACGTCCAAGAAAAACTGTCAGGAGCCGAGATGGACCGACACTGTGAATAAATGAAAAAGTGCTGGAAAACTTTGAATTTGTCAAATGTATGATCGGCAAGGTATGCTCATGCGTAAATCCCACGACAATCAGGTGGATCAATCCCACCAACTTCATATTTTACTAAGCATTGATGAAGTACTTAAAGAGCTGGGATAGGCTCCACCCCTGCGAACCTGAACGAATGAATCACAGAGCAGCTGTCATGACGTGGGCCTGGGATATCAGGATGGAGCGCTTCATGAGGAGTTTCTGCTTAAAACGTTATTGATGTTTACATTTATGGGGACTGATGAAGCTGCGGTTTATCACTACATCTCTAATATCTATCTTCATTTTCACTGTCAAACACTATCTTCCCTTCCAGAATACTCCCCCTTAAGGATCACCCCGATACCAATTGTCCCCCCATCCGCACCATTATGAAACAGCTTGTACCCTCCTCCAATACTTCTAGCCTTTCTTCCTTTCCACCTGGTTATTTGGACACACAATATTTTAACCTTCTTTCTCTCCGTCATATCAGCTAGCTCACTACCGCTATCTGTCCTTGTACCAGAGTCCCTAATTTCACCTCCTTATTTCCTTTCTTCTTCTCCCGCTGTCTCCAAACACGAATCTCCCATCTCTATATCTCCATCGGCGTTTTTGCGTTGAGAACCCCAAAATGACCATCACAGATCGAACTTGAGCAATGAAGTTCAACCTGTGAACTTGAGATTGAGTTAATAACGAACGTTCCTTGTGAGATTTTTTTTTTTCTTGCATTTTTGATTAGTTAGCTACTCATTTTGCAAATTGGATCAAGCTTCACATTTCAATTTATGATTTGCAAATATGCTGTTAAAGCTGTGAGACTAGATACAGAGCAACAACAAAAAAAAAAAGCTCGAGAGAAAACACAGAATAATTAGCTTACTGAATAATCATCAGTGTGCGGAGTATGAGAAGAGGAAAACTGACACTTTTGACTTAAACCAGCTTGATGCATTTCCTTTGATGACATTTCAGTACCCCGGTCTTAGTCACTGGTACCAAATGCAGCACTACAATCTGACAAGACAAGAACTGAGACACGCCCCTCGCGCAATGAAATTAGAAGGTTTGAAAGTTTAACCACTGCCGTCTCTGATTTAATAATCAAACGTTTCATCCCATTTTTGATAGACAGTCAGTGAAAATGATGGTATATAATTGAATTGTGTTTATTGCATTTGACAATAAGGAATGCATTTGTATCTAATTATAAGTAATAACTCTAATAGGCTCGATTCCATTTTTGTTCCTGTGGTCATGTTTTTTTTTCTTTCTTCTAATTCATCTCTTAACATTGAAGCATTTTGCAAAGTTAATCATTGATAATGATGAAATATTACACATCTTAAATACATTTGTGTGCTGATTCCTGAATTTCCTTTGGGATCATCAAATCTTTAATGATGATTCAGGCAGGGAATATTCTGTATGTGTAGAAAACGGACACAGCTGCGGTAAAAGTCAATATGTGTATTGTCTGCATACAAAGACAATGATTTAAACACTTTAAGGGTAGAACCACGTTTTGACGTAACTTTATAAACCTGATGAAGAGAAATGTTCTCATATTTGTGTGAAGACAAGACTAGAAGAGATTTTGTGAACCTTGCACATTTTTTATGCATCTATCCCCCGTAGTGTGCTGCTTGGCTGCACAAATATAGCACAGCGTTGCTGCTAGCCAAAAATATATCCTGATGATGATGATGATGATGATGATCAAGTCCCTGAAACTACAGAAGTGAAATCGAGTGAAATTGCAGTCATACTTCTCGTAATCTTGGTAGTATATGTTTGTGCAGATGGTTAGAAAGGCAATCAAGATGTGACAATAAAAATATTTGAATTAGACAAATTAGATGGATGCATTCTCAAATATTTTGCCGTTTTGTTTTTTAGTGGACGAAAATGGCATGAAAATGCAAGCCTTTCTCTCGCAGCATGTTACGTAAGGATCGGATATATTTGGAATAGAACTGAGCCCAGAACGGACCCGCTGAGGATATCACAGCCATGACCTGAACTCCCCAATGGCATCAGATAAAGTTCTGTTCAGCAGATAAAGAGAAAGCAGCCTTAAGGGGTGGCAAAGATGCCACCCCGGAGAGTAGGAGTGAATGATTGTCTGTATCAAACCCAACTTTGAGATCTAGGAGAACTTAAACAGGATTTTCCACCTTAGTTACTAAAAGCGGGGCATTAATCACCCGTGGAGGAGCTCTCTCGCTGCCACGCATCGCACGGAAGGCAGATTGAAATTTTCTTCAGAGACCATTGCAGCTCAAAAGAGTTAATAAGTTCGGTAGATTTTTAAGGAACCGTTTGCCTGGGAGTGTAGAGATCCATCAGCGGTGGGAAATAAGGGGCAGAATATCTAAAGCAGAGATATAGAATGGCGATAGCGTTATTTAAGGTTAAGGGCTGATGTATCAATAGGAGATTTGGAATACTGGACGATCCACCTTTTCAAATAAGACACCTTTTTGATAAAACATCAAGAATATAACCAAAACTGATGTTGGACTGAATGGATGAACTTACGTACCATTTAAATAACATATCTGTTTTATCTTTCAAAACATAAACCTATTTAGCAACTTTAACTTAATAAGAAAACAAGTTAAAGCTACAAAAGTTGAGTTGAGGCGGCGTGATCATGTTGAGTAAAGCCAACAAATAGAAGAGGTACGTGAAGAAAGTCCTTATCCCATTTAATGTCCTGCTCGGCTGTTGGGTTGAGCACATTTTGAGTCACTGTTTCTTCTAGAGAAATGTGACTGAACCTGTTTATAAGATGACCCAGTGGCAGCATGCATATGCGAAAGAGTAAGGGACCAAGGATGGAGCCCTGGGGGACACCAGAGGTCAAAGGGGCCTTAACCATGGCTATAGAAATCCTTTTTCCTTATTTTTATTTCTTGGGGAGGACATTAAAGGGCTTTAGGGTTTCCCACAGGACCAAAGTAGGGCATACTAGAAAGCTCAGATCGTGAATTACGAATCGTTAAATAATTTTCTGAGTAAGTATGTTTTTCTTTATTGCATGAATGTGAATATAAATTTGTTATATCCAACTTAATAATGTTGTTTGTTTATATCTGACAACTCAGTTGTGTGGAAACTGTTGATATAAATGGATCAAGTAAATCCCTCCAGCTATTTATCCATCCATCTATTTATGGCCACACGGACAGGAATGTTCCGGAAACGGCAGAATTGGTCGCTGGGTTTTCCGCCAGTGCGAAATATTTTTGATGGCTCTTAAGTAACTTCTCCTAAGAGGATGAATCCAACCCGTATAATCCTTCAACCCGGACCAGCGAGAGTTTTCCTTCCACTGAAGTAATGGCCGTACTTCAGGAAGTCTCGGAAGCCTAAGCTGTAATGAGTGATTAACGCTAACGTTAGATGCTAGGAGACCGAATCCGGGACACGTTTGTTAATTTGTGAGTGTCCTTCTGCATCCTTATTTAAGACTAGGTCACATGTAGATGGGTATTTTTAAAGAACACATTATTAAACTGAAAGAGATCTACATCCGGACCAGTACTTTCACAGTAACTCAGGAATAATCTCCGTCCACACCAACAAACCTGCAAACGTGTTAAACGTCCATTTACCTTCACTGGACGAAAATGTCAAATACACCTTTATTTGTTTTACATCTTATCTCCTTAATATTATATATTAAATAGGTAGATCAATGCGTACTAAAGTACAGAACGGTTTTAATGTACCGTTTTTAACCTTGAAAATAATCTTTATTTTTATTTTCTGTGTCCTGTTTCATTTGGATGATATTGTTAATGTGAGCGGTGAGCGTTGTTTTTGTTTTTTCTCTCTCTCTCTGCATCCGGTGATGAACTGGCAACGTCTCCTCCTCCAATGTCAGCAAGATGCTCCTCTTCCCTCCTCTGTAAAAGGGTGAGGTCGTCAGGGAGAGACGAGAGATGCGGGGTTTTGGCCGCCTCTGCTGAAAGGTTAGCCTGGCAAGAAAACAGTTTTTTCTTCATTGTCTAAAAACAGAAGTCTCCCCGGTTTCTCTCTTAATGTGTTTTGATTTTTTTAAGACACGGAGTAACAAGTGAGATTTTATTTTTATTCACTAACTTTAGACGGATTGTAGACGCGGTGTGAATGTTGTGATGTCAATAAAGAAGAAAAAGGCAGGACAACGTTTATAATGAGAAAATGAAGGTAGATTTTATTCACTGTCATTTCTGCAGTTCGTATCTTGTATATGTTTGAAGAGGGGCTGGAAAATATCCCAGCTCTCATCAGGCCAGAGGTCTGGCACACCCTGGTCAAGTCGCCAGCTCTGCACAGGACCAACACATTCACCATGTTTAGATTTGGTTTTAAAATGTGATTTTGATGACGGGATATAAAGTGGCACCCACTTTTTTTTTGCTATCTAGCACGAGCTACAACACAACCTGAAGTCGCTTCAAGAGATAATATACATCCGCGGACGCATTTACACGTTTAACGTTTACACTCCACAAGATGTTTTGTCCGAGACCACCTTCGCAAACACACACATATGTAGTTAATAGGATAAACAAGCATCCACACTCACAAACACAGTCAGAGAAAGGCCCCAGAGAAGGTCAGAGTTGATTTGAACCCGGAACCTTCTCACCGTGAGGCGCCTGTGCTACCCACTGTGTCACCGCGCCGCCCGTTATACAATTCTAAGAAGCCTTTTATAACTGCATATTAAAAGGCAACTCGAGATCAGACGGGTAAAAACATACCAGGCTAGTATTGGAATGACGTCAGGAACTAGTGAGGTGGTTTGTTAGGCTTGTTTGGATAAAGGTCGAAACATTCCATGAAAGCTCTGCCCCTCCGATGACCTCTTCCTCGCACCAGGTCTACATTCACTTTTAAATGGATGTAAGACAGCATCTCTTATGTAATAAGCCTGAATGAACCGTTTCGCACTGATTTACATCGCATCAGAATTTATTTGGATGAAATACGTCGGCCAATTGATGACATTGTATCATCACAATAAGATCACACTGTAGTCATTTAGATAATACTTATACTGCTCATTATATAGTAAAATAACATAATCCACAAATTCAAGATTTTTTGGACTATTTAATCAACTTTATAACCTTCAAAACTCTTAATTAGACATTTTAAAAACTTTCTAATTGTCAATGACAAATATGAATTAGTATGTTTTACCGTTAAGTACTTACAATCATTCGGCTCTAATGCATTTTACTATAATCCTGAAAAGTCTGGTATATTATGGAATTGTCATCGCCGCAGATTGATGCCGATAACTCAAAACCTATTTAATGGATCGTTTTCAAATGTTACACCCACATAGCCCTTAGTACGAGGAAAAACTGGATTGATTTGGGGAAAAGTAAGACGTACATTTCTGACACTAGGAAGAGCTTTATCTCCAAAAGTTTTCGTGTCATAATTTCTCAACAGTCCGATTTAGTTCAAATTCAGTGCATATGAATTAACTCAAGGAGTTCTGTCTGGTGTATATCATATTTTACTCTGATAGTTCACGCTGTACTCACTAGGGGGCGCTTTGTGCATGAAAAGCATAACAGTAGTCTTTTAACAATAACTTTGAGGAGCTCAATCTGGAAAATTACTAGTAAAACACAGGGGATTGGGGCTTTTTGGGGAGATACCCTTGGTGTAGGCAAATGAATTAAATCTATCACTAATCTGGTAGGTGATGAAGTTCAAATGAGGTACATTCTTTTGCCAAGAAAAAGATAAATTTAACATTAAATAAAAGAATTAAAGCAGGATTTCAAGATAGAATTTCAGGGGAGTTTTTTTTTTAAAGTATTAAGATTCGCTTTTTGTTTCTCTCTGCTCTTTTGCAAGAGTAGAGTGGGAGATAGAATTCCAACCTCACCTCCTGGAGCACTTGTGCCGTTTCCAGCGCCCCAGCCACCAGGCGTGTCTTTACATTCTAATGCATAATTTGGTACCTAATTTGGCAGCTTTCACTTCAGCCTCTTCTGCCTGTAGGTTTTCTTTCAGCAGCACAAGCTCTGCATGGACTGCATACCATTACAATTATTTTAATTTGGAGTTTGCATCTTCTGTCGATGAGTAATTGGTGAAACCCTTCTTTCCAACACTATCTGATACATTCCATTTAACACTCATGCTTCACGTGGCAGTACAACATATTTATTTTAAATCCAAGGGCTTCTTTTTTCCTTTTTTTTTTTTGAAGAATTATATAATAAATAAGGTTTTTACTGCTTCTCCAGTATTTTAACCCTCAACAGCTGGAGAACATTGAAATTCATCGAAACAGGCCATTGCATCAGACATTCCCCCCACATACTGGATTTCTCCATCTCGTCTGTGGAGCTAGTCCAATTACTAAATGTGAGCCATTCACAGAGAACTCTTACAGAAGTCATGTGATTATCCTCTTAGGGTCGTTAACCAGAATCCCCTTCCAATCCTATTTGTTGATAACCCCCACATGTGCTTATCCTGTCAATATGAAATGAAACCTGGGATACGGTATGCATTGAAGTTGCAATTCTCTCCAGTGTCATTATATCTGCCTGTAATGAAATCGACCAGCATGGGCAAACCTCGTCTCATCTGCAGTCATTGCTGGCGCTCTGGAGATGGACTCCCTGCACGCATTCTCTGTGTTGAGTGTTTTATCAGCACACAATGATTCAATGCTTTGTGGTCCACCTCAAGCTGTGCTTCTCACACATTAAGTGGAGTGCTATTAGGCAATGCTTGGGGTTAGGACCGGTGGGGGCCGGGGCCTCTTTGCAGCTGCAGGAATTGTGCTGACTGAGCCATCGGGATAGACGGGCCACGACTGTAGACAAAGATCCATGAGGTCTAGATCAAAGTCTTTTAGACTCTAGTCCAAAAGACTTTGATCTAGCACTCTGCTCGGTCTTTAACAGGAAATAAAAAAGATTCTTCTTTATTTTTTGGGAAAGATCATATATTTAATCCAACTCAATTTATACATGTTGAACGGTAAATGGAATGTACTTATAAAGGGCTTTTGGAGTCTTGGAGATCAATCAAAGTGCTTTACAATGTGAGATATCATTCGCCCATTCACACAAACATTCATGCAGTGATGAATACAGTGATGGCTGCCATGCGAGGCGCCACATGCTCATCAGGAACAGTAACCATTCACGCCCCAATGGAACAACCATTGGAAGACACTTGGGGTTCTGTATCTTGCTCAAGGACATGTGGACGGCAGTAGCTGAGGATCGAACCACCCGACCTTTACATAAACGGCTCTACCGACTGAGCCACCGTCGCCCCTAAACCTCTCCTTTCTCCAAATTTGACTTTTCAAACATGCATTTGAAGACAATATATGGAACAAATGTGAGCCAGCTCCTCAGAAGTCACAATCAGAATGCAGCATAACAGCGCACAGAACAATCTTATGTTCCGGCTGCTGCTGTTCTGTTTGAACGTATTTTGTGAACGAGGCAGCGTGTCCCATGCACCGACCCGCGGATGAACCGTTTCCTTTTCCACCCAAACTCTCACACATAATTTAACTTTTTGGGGGCTGAAAGGCGAGCGCTTGTGAGAAAGGGAGTTTCACTCAGGATTGTCATAAGCAGTCGGCTGTCTGAGTTTCAGCAGCACAAATAAAAAGAAAACGGTGTTTTAAATGCCAAGGAAAATTACACCCGACAAGCTTTTAAAACCTTTTCAACGTAAGATATTCCGATATCATGTAGAGTTAAGAACAGAATGTCGGCGGTAGCATGACTGACCCCGACGGCCCTCCACGTTGAGGGATGTAATTAAAAATGGCTCTCAAGAGTAAACTCTTCAAGTAAGAAAAATAAGCAAATCACAATACAATTCAACACCAAAATGGTTTCATCAAAACCTCAGCACGCAGGAAAAAAGTCCATCTGATAACCACACGTAGAAGGGAAAATGTCTAGGTACGGGGTGTCCAGGTACCTTTGATAGCTCTGTACCACCTCTGAGTGTGATAGTGATGCTTCTCAGTCATATTTGCCTCCTGGGAGAATGTGCACTTACAGAAGATGGACGGCGTCTTAGAAGGGCAGAAGCTGAGGCGAGTAAGAGGAGTCCTCTCACGGGGTCAACAACCATTCTCTTCTCTCCGTGGAAACCCGCCACAAAGTTATTCTACTGCATCTCGCCCACGGCAATGTTTGTCTTGATTCCTACGATGGCACTGAAGTTTTTTCTGCTGGACTTTAAGAGCTGATTTTAGAGCACTCAATAAACCGCATAATAGAAATATCTATCCATTCATCCATCAGTCTTCACTTTCAGTTTCAACAAGCTTTATTGACATACACAGCACACGTACTTTACAAACAGTTTGGTAACGGCAAATTAAACTTAGGGATGATAATCATGGAATGTTTTTGTTATACCACCAGACAAACATGAGAAAATCAAACCAGTCTCTGTGTTTTGGGCTGGTCGGGCAGGAAGAGGAGGGCGGTGCTGCTGAAGCACAGCTCTCACGACAGAATGGGCAGTTTGTCAGATCTGGACGGGAAGAGGGTGTAACATTTCAAAGTCTTTGAAAAAGATCTCATGCGGCTGTTTGAATGTTTCACAATCCGTTAACGGAGAGCAGCTCCGTCTCCATTGTGTTGCTGTTCCATCCTTTCTTCTTCTAACAATAATAATTCAGCCCATTATTCATCACATTTTGTCAAACACAAGACAACATGCTGAAATTGTTCTTTCGCTGCCATTGACCCATCCCTGGGAATCGCCTGGGGAGCCTATTTGGGTTCTACCTACTGACCTACAGCTGCCACAGGAGCCATGATGTCTTATAGCGGCCTGTCTCGATGGCCAGGGTGTGGCCAGCGGCTTAGACACTTCCTCAGGTTCTGATCCGCCAGTTTGAACCCTCTGTTTGGAGCCAACTAGCACTTAAAGTTTATTAAAGTTTGTTTTCTGTTTTTGTGGTAGACGTCCAGCAGTGTGTTTGACTTCCTTTCTCTTTCTCAATAACTTGATCTGTCCTGACCAAAGGGCTTCACTTAGAAGAGAAAATCAGACACCGGCTTTCAAGTAGTGTTAGTGGTGAGCCTCTGGACCAGCTGGCTGAGGAGACCCCTCTCAAAGTTTGATCACATTGACTCCTCTTGTATTCGATTAATCATGTGTGTGTGTGACTGATGCTTGGTGTGTATCTCAATACTAATATCGCCAATGCTAAATGACTTATCAATCTAATTTCTCCCAGAGAGTGAGATATTTGAACCGACCAATGGCTACACCCACACAGCTCTGACCACGCCCACATAGCTGTGACCACGCCTACTTAGCTCGGATCACGCCCACATAGCCCTAACTTAACCGCGTGTATTAAAAAAGACTGATGACATCATGTGACTCAGCTGTGTGTGACTGAACACCTGCGGTGTAACAGTTAGATCAGACCCGCAGATTGTCAAGCTCATGATTCCAATAGGAAAAAGTATTATTCATGTATTGAAATGTAATGCCTTGTCCTTTTTCCTTTTCTTTCCTTTTTTGACAGTTTAATTTCCTTTTATGACCAGTTATTTATTCAATTTGTTCAATGTTTATACTTTTTCTAGAGTTTGTACTTTTAGATCAATTATTTTTGTATATTCCGGTATTCCAAATTTATGTACTGATAACAAGGATCTGTTACTGATGACCATAGTAGTACTATTCGGTAATATCCGGTTTGTAACATACCAATAAAGGATTTAAAATTTAAAAAAGAAAAACTTAAACAATGATTGTGTGAAAACCATATTAGATATCAACATGCCGACTCAAGTAAAAGCCGAGGGTGTCGTTTCTATTATAAACTTTTAAGGACGTTTCTACGTTGAGAGTGGGTTTGAGATCTTTTCATGGCGATATCCTATTAGATCTCAAACCCAATCCTAGTTCGTAAAAGTTTAATTCAGATAGGAGGAAAGTGTCCCGTGCAAACCAACCTTATGACACATCCCTGTTTTCTTTTCTTCAGAGAAAAACAAACAAGGAAAGAAGCATCAGTTTCAAAGAAAACACTAGTAAATCAACGGCAAATATCATCCATGGTGAGGAGGTTTAAACTGTCGATACATAAAAGGAACAGAGTTTGACTTTCGACTCTAGTCCAAGTCAAGGACAAAAAAGGATCCGCTTGATGCCAAAGCTTTTAGCTAATATTATATTATCTTTTATCAGTTATTTCTTGAAAGCTTCTTTTAAGTGTGTGTGAAGGACAAGATTAGTCCAAACAGCATTGTTGAAGTGTTTTCCAAAATCATCGGAGTCCAGCATGACGACTGCTCTGGGGAAATGTGTGGTCCAGAAAGCAAAAAGAATTATTAGTCAATCTGACCATTCTCTCTCCAGTGGATTTACCGTAATGCCCTCAGGCTGGCGCCACCGTGCACCCCTGAGAAAAACAAACCCTTACTCTAATTATTTTATTCCTTCTGCTATCAGGCTGCCGACAGGAGTAATTGGAATGTGGGTCCATCCCTGTAAACTCAGGGGGGCTGAAAAGGTTTCTTCTTACTGTCTGTCTTTTAAGTTTGGCTCTCTCTATAATTGTAATCATCGGGCTTCTTGTCTAAACCCATACGGGGCGACCCGCGGGTGCCAACCTGCTGTTCCCTGCTCCTGTTAGACCCATTTGTTCATTCACCAAATCTGGACTAAATCAGACTAATGGTTGAGAAATTATAGCCCAAAAACTAGATAGAGCTCCCCCTAGTGTTGGCAATATAGAACCGATCTGTCCCAACATCCCTCCAGTTCTTCCTTCCTGGATGTAAAAATTGAAAATTTTCCTGAGTAAAATATCTGCGTTATCGCTATCACTTTCGAATTGTCAAACATTATTTGTTACTTTGCAACTTTGGATAATTTACAGCTACTTTATTATTTTCATCTGTTGTGCCTTAGATTTGGACGTATTTATTTTGCCTCTTATTTTTTTCTGAAGGTGCCATTGATGTCATTCAGACCTTTTTTTTAATTAAACTATATTTTTCTTCATTTTACCACTTCACCTATTGGCATTTGATTTTTTTTTTACCACGGTGAAAAGACTCAAAGCTTGTGGTCACGTGATTCTAAGAAGCGCTCCACCTTCTTAGCATAAACAGACGGCGTGGATACAGAAGAGGCGGAAAACCTTTCTCTTTGCATCAGTAAGATGTTTCAGCATTTTGGCTTTCCCGTACATAAACTGGTGATAGAAGAAGCGTGGTGAACTAAACCATCATGGCATTCAGGCATTGTGCTACGTGAAAGCCACATGATAATAGCTATAAATCGGACATGGCCACAAATTTGATAAGACAACAGTCGGACCACATTTAACCAGCAATCTGAGGCAGGATGGGACCAGGCTGAAACGATTACCAAATAAGTTTGTGGTGTCGATCACCCGAAGCATCAGGCCATGCTCCACTGTGGAAAAAAACAACGGGTTGGAAAATATGATCCAAATGCTTGGGTCACGGCATGAAATTGCCTCGCACCCACGCGTCAGCACGAAGATTGTGCCTGATCTGTGTGAACAGGAAAAGGTCACAGTAGTCAACAATCAACACAGACAGGCGGGACTCCAGGGAAACGCAGAGTTACAGGATTCTCTGTAATTTTAACATTTTATTCAAACGTTTCATTTAGTTGGACGTTCTGTGTGCCGTTTCAGTCAAACCAACGACGGAAACTTCCTCGCTCTAAGTCATCAACAACTTGTTTAAGTATTAAATGGAAAGCAGATGGCCATAACATTATAACCACCTGCCTAATATTGTGTATGCCCCTCGAAAAACTGATCTGTTAATGCATTGTCAGACCTAACCATCTTCTTTTTTTTTAGCAGTTTGTACATCCCTGTGGGATCGCACAACTTTGGCTCGTCCTCGCTCCACATGTGTATCAATTAGCCTCTAGCTTCCATGACTCTGCTGCTGTTTCACCAGTTGTCCTTGTTGGACAACTTTAGTGGGAACTAACCCTGGCAGACTGGGTGTGTATATGTGTATATATGTATTTGTGTGTGTATGTGTGTGAGTGTGTGTATATATGTATTTGTATTTATGATTTATGTATGCATATATTAGTATATAGCTACATACACTTCCTGTATATGTAGCATGAATCCAGAGCAGCTCACTGGCAGGTGGTGTTGTGATGCACGTCTTCTGTACTTCCCTCCATCACTCTCTGCAGCTCCTGTTAATAATTCATTGCAGTTGCATGTTTCACTGTTTCGGGTCGATGACATCCATGTGACCACTGCTGCACAGATCAGGTGCAGCCCCGGGCAAGAGACTCCTGTGTCTGTTTGGGAGGGGTTGCACAGCTTGTGGATGCTTCAGATACACCCCCTCACACCTTGCACAGAAATCAATCTTCGGTACGGGAGCTATCCCCCCCCTCAATCCAAAGATCATCTCTGAAACCGATAAATTATTGTGGCAGAACACAGATTGGCAGAAAAAGAACGCTCCTCGGTGCTTACCAGTGAGGTGAAAGACCTTCAAAGTAGGAGCAGATAATGAAAGATGATGCTAATGTCGCGTGGAAACACTGAGTGGAAGAAATATGAGCGATAATACTCTTACCTAATTGTGTGGAATCAGACGCATACCGGGCTTTATGGAAGGCGGAGGATTGGCTCACACTGGCATGGAGCTGTCACTTCAATAATGCATCCTTCCTGGTGCAGAATCTTATTCAGTTCAGCAGAGGTTAAAATCCAGATGATATGACTACACAATTCTCCCGTAGAAATCTTATTGTTCCTGACAGGCAGGAAGGATGGCCTCTAAATGACATACAACAAAACAATGAGAGTAATAAATGTCTACCGCTTTCCCCCCCCTCCCTCCTGAGTGGAGATCAGACTTTCCTGCAGTATAAGTCTGGTTTGAACTGGAGGTAAAAGAAGGTATTAGCTTCTCCCTGAACTGTCAAAAATCATCCTCAAAACTCTGGTGACTTCCGATCAGCTTATTCACAAACTGGCACGCATTAGTGCAAGAATACACATTTTCCTGCTGCGACGTACCAAACTCACATCACACAGGAGAACACACCATGTCCAGAATGCAAAAAAATCAATCGCAACCTTCATTAGGGTGGAGGAAAGATCTCTATCGACACATACAAACGTACTGCAAGCAAAATGAATATATTCAACCACACATCATATGCGTGTGTGTGCGTTCACCTTACACACGATTCCCACCGTGGAGCCCCGGTCTTTCTAAATAATGAGATTAGCTGACAGCGTGTGCAACGGGATATTCTCTGCAGCGAGGCAGCCTCAGTGCTGGGGAGATTTACTGTAGCAGCAGGCCCGCGGATTCCCAGTATTGTAATCTAGCACCCATTAGCCTCCACATTATCTTAACAGTGAACAATTGATTAATTTTTACACGAGATAAGATGACTCCGGATAACTCTGTCTCTCTTGCCGATTGCTTGCCACCTCATTTTAGTGCAGAAAAATGGCCCAAGTGTGACAGCCTTCATATAAAGTTCGCCCTTCTTTCTATATAGTATTCCCGGTACCTTCTAGCGTATAAATCTGTCATATTATGGTGGTTTGCAGTGGTGGGTGGTTCATGAGGGCTTGGGGCGCGGGAAGAGATGCAGTTGGCACCAGTGTGTGTGTGTGTGTGTGTGTGTGTGTGTGTGTGTGTGTGTGTGAACTTGGCGGAGGCATGATAAGAGAAGACACACTCACAAAGTCTATTGTCTCCTGGAGATTGTACATCACACTTCAGCCCGGGTGGGATGCTTCTCAGCGGCACAATTGTATTTTCAAGCCAAAGAGGAATTAATGAGGAACTTTGTGTTTTCCTTGGAATGTATTCATGGTTCCTCTTCAGTTCTAGATGTTTATGTAAGAACCAGCCCTTCACACAGGTCTGTTTGATTTCATAATGGCATTGATTGTCAGTTTCCATTTCTTATATATTTGATATTACATTTCATTCCATATAATTGTTTCACTGTTTGATAAAAAACTGGATTCAGGACTCATTGGGACATTTTGCGACAGTGCAAAAATTCCATCTACCCAACTTTAATAATGCACCGTGACACAAAAGCCTTATTTACATTTTTAATTCTGCAGACGTCACATGTCGGGATGTCAGTAGGACGTCGATACGGGAGCAGACAAGCATCTTTATAAACGCCCGTAGCTCTTTGTATACGCCTCAGGACATTGTGAACCCACACCTGACGTGTTTGTGACTTCCACAACAAATGCATCACTTAAGCTTTGAGCGTTAACATCATGTGACAATGAACTCGGAACACGGGGGTTTGGATTCACACAGCGGTGAATCAAAGAGAGAAGAACGGCAGAGTAAAAAAAAAAGGGCTTTTCTCCTAAAGTTCTTTAAATTATGAAACATTTAAAGTATTATATATATATAACTAGGCCTTTGCTGTCCTCCCCTACGGCAAGGACATATCCCCGAAAGGTGCCTAATCCCCTGCATTGTACAAGCAAGTCCCTTGATTGAACTCCTGAAATTAAATGTGAAGTTTTGTCTTAAGAAAACTCCCACTAGTGAGTAAAATATTAACTATTAGAGTAATATAGTAACTATTAGACTACTATACGATGTTACCAAGATAGATTTCCTTGAGTCAAATCATTTGCACCAAATTTGGACTAAATCAGACCAACGGTTAGGAAGTTAGGTCACTCACTTTTTTTTAGGTCATTTCACGTAGTGTCCAAACCAGGCAGTCATAAATGACCATGTAAAGACTTTTCCCATACTTACAAACTGTAGTGAAAGAAGCAACAGTAAAATGTCGGACGCATTCAGAACAACTCATGCAAAGATAATAAGATTAGATTTTTATTGTAGCCATAGGAACATTTGCTCTGGTCCAACTGCGATTCTGTGCAATACACATGCCTCCATACATTTACAACATTTCCCATGTACGTAGACAAGCTCGGTGGCGAGTAGTGAACATTCGGGTAACGCACAGATATTGGATTTACTGCACGGGTTTGTAGCATATTACATGTTACTAATGATATATTGTTCCGATAAAGACTTGTTGCACAGGTGAACTATATATATATTACACAGGTTAATTACTCTATAAGATGTGTTGCAGTAATGAAGACAGGCACAGCTTTGACCCTTAACACATTTCAGGTTAGTGGAGGACTGGGCAAGAATTTATAGCACTTGCTATACTGACACCTTCATCTCCACTTAAACAAGCAGTCCATGGCCCAGTTACCAAGTGGGCTCAGCTGCAGCCGCTCGTCGCCTCAGGTGAAGAGGAGGGGAGGAAGAACATCCACAAACTAGAAACTGTATAACTATAAAAGTGGCCACAAGGGCCTTGAGAACAACTTTGGACTACTACAACCTGAGGAGCTCATGTGATTTAGGAATGACACCCCCAGGTCTGTGTTTGGTGCAGTCCATTTTCACAATATAAGCAAAGTCTGTATTTGATGTGAATTCACTGACAAACCCCCCCCAAGCTATGATGTTACGTCTGCGTTAACCAGGTCAGCTGTCAGTGCCGAGGTGTCTCGGGTTTGAAGGGGTGAGAGGTTACAGGTGGTGTGGGCTGCGCTTCTCCACCCTCTACTTCACTTCAACCCTGTCCCTGGACCAATATGCCAATATGGGAAGCCACCGTCTGAAAATCTCACTCCCCCCTAGCACAGCATGACCCTCCGATGTTTACCGCACCCGCCTCCTCGGTGGTGGGTGCCCCTGGAGTCAGTCACAAAAAACTTCATTACAACCTCAAATCTGAATTGCTGATTCGCACAAGAAGAAAGAAATTATCAGGAGACATCTGTGTTTGGCAAAATAAAGTAATTTTCGGTGGAATTTTTACTTTTATTAACTAATTAACTAATATCACAGACGTCTTCCGCAATTATTGCAAATAACAAGAGTTCACAAGGTTATACTAGTTCCATGCAAATGAGGATTATGAAAACAATATGTTCTGCTTATATTTATTAATTCTGCATGTTTATATCCCTCCATCACACTTTTTTTTCCTTCTCGCATTATGCAACTAATAAAATTGTGTTCTGTCTCCACAGGTACGTCTGTGAGATCACATGGAATGGGGGCAATAAGAGGGGCAACATTCCAGCACGTGTACGTGGCACATTTTGTGATATCAACATGTAATAAGCAGGAATTGTGGACCAAAGGTATGATGGGAAACAACAAACAGAGTGAAATCTTTGTCAAGCTTTTATTGTCAGTAAAAGAAGACAATTGATGAAATGAGAAGAATAATAAGCATCGTGTTATCAGTCACCATACGTCATTATGGTATGCTGACACATCAGACCGCTGACAGTATAATGAGCCAGCATCCTGTCAGGAGTAGTGATCCCGTAACGACCGTGTCAACACGGCGGGATGAATTGCTGCTCGCGTGAAGGAGGAGGGGTTAAAGAGCCGCATGTGAATATCTGCGTTTGTTTTTGGGACGGTAATCTGACGATGTTTCAAAGTTTAGCTTGGATCCCCTGACTTTTTGACATTCGTACTCGTCAGAGTTTTTACTTGCTTTTCGAGCGTTTGACAAAGCTGCAAATGAAAGGTTCAATGGCCTTTTGAAATATTTTGCAACTCTATCATGAGCTGTAACACAGAAATTTAGTCTGACCTGCTGCTTTGAGTCTTTATCTGCTACAATTACCGCATAATCCTGGATCAGGGTCATACATTTACATCCTCAAGAAAGTATCACCTATTTAATCTGTTAGATTACGTCAAGTCTTACAGTATTACTATTCTCTTATTTTGAAATCATTAAAACTTTACTACATTTATGGCTTTTTATATCCACAATAAATAAGGATTACAGGATCATCATCGCCACTGCCGCAGATAATTTGTTTTAACGTGATAACGCAGAAACTCTGTCATGGATCATCTCCAGATTTTATACCCACAAAGACTCTCATGTGAGGAAGAACTGGAGTGATTTTGGGAAAGGTCGATTTTATACTCTTGACACTAGGGGGAGCTTTAACTACAACCGTTTTCAGGACATTATTTTTCAATCATTTCTCAACTACTGGTCTGATTTAGTCCAAATGCGGTGCATATGAATCAACTTGAGAAAATGTATCTTGTATGAATTGCATTTTATTCTAAAAGGTCTTGCTTTACTCACTAGGGACAGCGTTTTTATTTTACAAAAAAATACTGTGGACAACCTTACATTTAAGGAGTTTAATCAGGGGGATACCTTGTATAATGCAGGGGATTGGGGATTTTGGGGGATATGCCCTTGCATGTACGTTAAAAAATGTGTGCAACTTGACTGAACCGGTTTACGATATCAACCAGTAGCCGCATGTATGTGCCAAAGGGTAAGGGGCCAAGGATGGAGCCCTGTGGATGCCCACAGAAGAAGCATTAAGACTGTTGAGAAAGTCCAATCTGATAAGTTTTTATATCATGTGAGGACTGGGTTTGAATTCAACCAGAAAGCTGTGATAACTTGTCAGTTTATGCAGTAATGCTGGTGCCCTCTGCCAAATAATACTATCCCACCTTTTCGCGGAGGATGCAGTGGAGGTTGAGGAATTCATCAACCGTGATGAAGCAAAAAGCACTATGATACACGAAGTCAAGAGGCTTCAGTGTGGAGGGAGAAACCTGCATAAATGAACTAGGCCTATGCTGTCATCACCGACGGCAAGGTTATATCCCAAGAACTCCCCAATCCCCTGCAATGTACAAAGGACAACGGTGTTTCAGTTGGAATAGCAGTCGTCAACTTATCCGGAGGTCAGTGGTTCCATCCCCAGCCGCCGCAATCCACATTTCAAGTTTCCTTGAGTAAGATACTGAACCCCAAGTTGCTCCAAATGTTGCGTCCGAAAAGCAGTGGTCTTCACAAAATGCTCCTGCTAGTGAGTAAATATAAAGTATTCAAGTAAAATGCAGAAGTAATATCCAGCGTATAAATCGCCTCAATTCGATTCATATGCACCAAATGTTGACTAAATCAGATCAGTGGTCGAGTAATTATGGTCCAAGAACTCTTTAAAAATGATCCACTAAATTGTTTTTGAGTTATTGCGTTAACACAAAGGAACCGTGGCGGCAGCGATGATGATGATGATGATTCCATAATATCCCAAACTTTTTCTGGGTTATAAGTATCACCATAATTAGAAACAGTAAGATCGTAGGGGGTAAAATACATCTTCGATGAAATGAACAAATGTTGTTTTTGTCCAAAAATTCAATTCTGACCTTCAGTTTGAGAAATGGAGAATCCGTCAGATTCCGGTCCAACAGCATGGTTCAGTATCGAGGTCGAGTTAACGTGTTGTGACTCGGATTCACGACCAAAGCCGTCGGCCCAAATTTGGTTCTGCCATGGCTAAATCCGTTGTCTGAGGTTCCTAGTTTAAGGGTCAGTGCAAATGTGAATATCTTAGAGTTGACAAGGTGGTAAAACTACATTGTCATGAAGAATAACATTATCACCTCAAAATGTTTTTTTTCCCCTTTTTTTTCTTCTTTTTTAAAGAAAAGGTCGTTGTGGTAGAAAGCCTTCATGAAATCAGAATTGACTCTTCATCAAAATAAGAATGTTTGAATGTAAATATCTGTTTTTAATTCTCACATATGTTTCATTTAGAAACAAATTGGGTTCTTTTAAAATATGCATAATAAAGTCAATTAAGGCGCTTTATTATAATAAATGTTGACAAAAGAAGTCTGAAGGTGTATTTTGTTTCTCATCCTATTTCTTATTTCAACACATAAGATGGATTGAGATATTTCAAAACATCACGGATTAGCGAATCCATTAAAGAATAACCAACAGAACAGAATTCAATAGAACGACCCGGCTCACGATTCCTCGATCGCGTTTCCCCCCGGTGTCTGAAGTGAATGAGAGTCGTGCCGAGGTACGTCTGGGGTGCGGGGAGGAAACCTTTGAGAGAGGGATTAATGAGCGTGGGGGTCTGCTGATGGATGCTCCCGCTCCTTTGGGTCTCCATAATTCACATTGTCAGCTGAAGAGCCGGCGCGGGGCACCAACCCGGAGCTGTCTCTCATCATCACACGCAGTCAAGAGCCTGTCAGGACGGATGAAGCCACCGGCTCAGCACTGTCGGGGAACATTGAGCCATAATTCACATTCCCCAGGCCGACAGGCCTCACTAAATCCAGGTCCTGCAATGAAACACTGGCGCCTGATCAAGGAAGTCCTGTGTCAGAACCACAGGAGAGCCACTGCGCCGTGAACTGGATTTGCAATGACGGACTCACCCTGCCTCCGCATCACGTGGCATCGGCACCCGTAATTGCTACGTCGCTTTCCACCGCAGTTCAGAAGGTGTTCCTGCATGAGCTCACGCACGAGGAAAAGAAAATTGAGACGTATCTTCTCGCTTCACAGCTTAATGTGTTTTTTTTTGTCTTGAGCAAGCGGCTCTGCAGTGATATCAAGATTAAACTCTGAGGGGTTTTGGTGGTGGTAGGGCGGGATTAAATTGGCGTATATGATAAGCAACATCGCACTACAATGTCCTTCTGCCTCAGCCTAGAGAGGCGTGCAAGTTCATGCGAGTGCAAATATCACGGTGCTGCTAATAACCGACTGTACGCAGAGATCCAGCACACACTAAGTAATTATGAGCGGCGTGACACTCTTGTAGATTTACACACATCTTGGTACATTTGCAGGCAGAGAGGACCGTCTTTCTTTCAGCAAACCGAACGTTCTAGCCGAGAGTTTCAGCTCTGTCAGCAAACGGAATCCACATCTGTGTCTGAGTGGCTTAATTAAGCCGTAATGAAGAAGAGGAGAGGCTTCGTTCAGCTCAGGGGTTCTCGATGCCCGGTGTCAAACCTCATTTATACCAAGAGGCGCCGTGATTGGCACCTCAGTCTTCGGGAAACCTCAGGGCGGCACCGACACCGGGAGCAGAGTGAAGAAGCTCTGTTTACAATGCACCAGCTCCACTAAAGATCCCAAACTCAAATAGTGAGGCGTTACAGCAGAGAGTAGCAAAAAAAAACAGGGTTTCTTTGCAGAGACATGTTAATTTCTCCCTGGAAACATTTATAATTGGGACGATGATCATTTAAGAATATATAAATGAAGCTGAACTTGATGGAATAGAACAGCAATTTGGCAATGCTAATGAGCACGCCGGCCGTCGCTTTAGCATACCGCTGTAACAAATGTATAATTCAAATAACTCAAATACATATTTAATTTGCTCGAGGCCTCTTGTGCAAAAGAACAAATTACAGTGCAGAAAAAGAACTGACATATTAACATATGTCATCTGCCAGGCTCTGGTTTTATAGTGCAACTCAATTAAAGGCTTGCTTAAATTTTCTCTGCACATCTCTTAAAGCTGTCGCGGAGACCCAGCGCGAGGCTGCATAATGGCTCACGATGACGCAACCTACATAAAGGCCCGTGTCGTATGCGCGGCGTATGAATACATGCATACACATACGAGCCATTCCTTTTCCGGCTTAAAAGCAAATGCACGTGCATAGATCATTTTAAGCACATTGGCGGCGCAATGATTGTGTTTTCTGTCTTGTCTATTCTGCATTATGGGTTTATGAAGTAGCATAAGACCCTACACGCTTATGTATGTATGCATGTGGATGATGTAATCCCTTTCACAGTGTCACATTTGATTTCCTTCATTCGGAATGATGAGCCGTTCTCACATGTTTAGAAATGTTGAATAGTTGTTGTTTTTTTGCTGTATCACAGTGAGAACAGCAACGGCATGTTCCCCGAAAAGTCCCTATGCCACTGCGTTGTACAGGCAATCCCCCTGATAGAACTCCTCAAATTAAATGTGAAGTCATGCCCCCCACTCCCCCACTAGTGAGTAAAACAAGTACTTCTTTGTCTGTTCACTTTCATGGTCATGGTCAGTGATGGTATTTGTTAACCCGAGCCCAAATGGATCCAGTTTGGAAATCAGGTTACACATATTGATTCGGCACAGTTTTTAACCCGGATGCCCTTCCTGACGCAACCCTCCCCATTGATGAACTTTTATAGTAAAATAAGATATATACAAGAAAAGATCTCCTCAAAACGATTCGTATGCACCGAAATTGGATTAAATAGAACCATCGCTTATGAGGTTGTTTGAAAAACTGTTTTTCATAAAAAATACCAACTATAGTGAATAAGATATGAAATTTTAGAGTAAAAATATGACATATATACAAGATAGACCTCTATGATTTGATTCAAATGCAACAAATTAGGACTAAATCAGACCAAAAGATAGTCAGTTAGGTCCGGAAAACAGTATTTTAGGTGAAATGGTTCCCTCTTGTGAGTAAAATATGATATAGACAGGATAGATATCCTCAAGTCGATTGATAGGTTCCAAATTAGGACTAAATCGGACCAACGGTTGCATAATTATGGCCTGGAAATATTTGGAGCTCAAGCTCACCCTAGTGTTGGAAATATACAACTGACCTTTCCCAAAATCAATCCAGTTCTTCCTCACACTATGGTGTGTGGGCTTATAAAATTTGAAAACGATGTGATAGTTTTAAGTAAGAAGAGAAATCAGAACACTGTAGTTCATTGTTGGTCCGCTGGCAAACTAAAAAAGAAAGTATTTAGGGTTTTTTTTTTTTTTTTTTTTTTTTTTTATTAAATGAAGAGTGTCTATAACTCAGTTTCATCACCCTGTTGCTTGGATGCCGGCAAAAAATGCATCCTTTTCTGGTTTATTACTTGAGCTCTGGCACAATCCCTTTAAGTTCTTTTTAGCAGAGATTTCTCCATGGCATAGGAGGAATGATGAAGCATGAATGAGCTCATATATCACTGTCTTCATCACTGAGCTGCATATAGTGGCTTGATATGCTGCCAAGCCCAACTTTGTAATAAAACTGACAGTGGAAATATGAATCAAAAGGATTCAGCTAAATGCAAACAGACGAGTTAAAAAAAAACCTGCAAACACAAACATATTTATGACCTAAAAATCATTTGCTTTTTTTCCCTACTTTTTCTCTTTTCCGGACATTTAGTACTATTCTGATATGGTGAATTGACTTGAACAGGCATTTGTGGCATTTAACCACAAATGCATAGAAACTAAAAGGGCAGTCAGTAGGGAATAAACAGAAGCTCAGTGGTCAGGTCAAGGTCACATGTCAAAAGGACATCGAAGACATCAAGGTCATCTGTCATTATTATCCCTGGAAGTCCCCCAGGTGAGTCCTCTCTCTCTTACCCGGTTCAACTCCCGTATTTGATGGTTTCTCCTCTGTCATAAGCCAAACCCTTCCATCGAGTGAATAATAAAACATCAAAAAGTCCATTTACTGTGTAATCCTGCTAACAGCCAAACAAAACATCAAAGCTCCGATCCATATTGGACTTCAATAGGAAATCCTTACTGAAAAGAAGTTTTTACAAGCATCCCATTGGTATTCCTCTTTTAAACTAAAATACAAGAGTGTACAAGCAGTATTAATTCATGTACTTACTAGTGATACTGTATAGCAAGGAACTTCTTTTGACTCTGTCCCCTTTTTAAAAATTTTTTTTTTAAGGACCAGATCATCTTGTTCCGCGTATTGATTTGGCACAAGCTCTTACGTCCAGAACAATATTTTGTTCCGGACGTGATGTGGCTGGGTAGGCTGGTAGAACTAAGGACCTTGCTTAAGAGTACAGACAGGATTTCTGCCACGCCCTCTTTTTGACTGGGATTCGATCCCTAGTTTTCTGGATCTAAGTCAGTGGTGTAAAAGTCTTATATATATTACGACTATAATCGTATTTAACCTTTTAACTAGTAAATGACTGAGAGGCAGAAATATAGTATCAGTTTGGTTGTAATAGTAGCGCTAGTAGTTCACTTTAATTTATACCACAAATGAACCGAAATGTTGTCCACATTTCAAGTTAGTAAATCCTGCCAGTAAGTTCTGAGTAAGTTGTCTGTAGCTCAGCAGGTGAGGCGAATGTCTCCAAACCGGAAAGCTGGCAGGTCAGCATTTCCAGCCCATCTGTCTACATGATGTAGGAACCTTCAGCAAGGTACTGAACCCAAGTATCCTCCCCGGAACTTCAAATGGGCTGATCCTCGGTATGCATGGGTCCAACTATGTGATACCGAGTTTGACTACATGTGATTAATGAGGATAAATTATAGTTTCAGTATAAGTCTGAGTTTCTTATCACTTCTAAAAGTGGGCCAAATTAGTCCCAAGAGGTGTTTTTTTTTATTGTGGAGTCGAAAGTATCCTGTTAATACTTTAACATTAGAATACTTAAAAAGTTAGAGTGTACTTTGAAATTATACTTGAACTTTGTATACTTTAGGTTTATGCTCCTTTTTTTTTGTACATGTGAGGAAGGAAGAGTTTATCCCTCAGGTAGTTTTTGATTCATTGTTATTAATGATACCCATACTGAAAATAGCCACATCTGCAGTGCTAAAGGAAGTAAAACCAAATGTCTGACTCCACTAATTTATCCAAATAGGAATATATATTATAATTAATAAAAAAAGTTCTTTACTACATGCCCAAGTTTCATCATAATAATGTAACATTATTTATCACATATAATCAAACTCAGTGCAACACTGTGAAATTATTTCTCTGCATTTCACCCATCAATGAGGGTGGAGCCTCTGTGAAGCACCCAAGGACCATATTGGGGTTCAGGGTCTTGACATATGTAGACGACGAAGGCTGCGATCAAACCGGCAACTTCTGATTGGGCAACAATCGCTATCCCAACGGAGCTGCAGAGGTCCCAACAGATTTCATGCAAATCTATGAAGTGGTTAATGCGTAATAGATGGAAATAGTGAAAAACCTTTAATTTACAATGTTAAACAAAGTGACACCAAATTTCTGACTCCACACCACTGTTATGGCTCCACTCCATAATCCATGTGTCATTCTTTGTTACATGCTCCTCCACCATTTAACAAGATCTGTGAAAATCCATTGACTACTGTTTGTAGCCTGCTTACAAAAGAGTTAGCAAACACAGAGGACCCAGTAGTGGCGGTCTGAGGAACCGCCCAGGTGGGCGGTTTCATCTCCCGGGACAAACAGACATGCAACAGAGCAACGAAATCCCAGCGTGCAAACTTGGAAAAGCAAAAAATGATGAAATTCTAAAATGTACTTGAAGGAATTGGATCCGAGACGACGAGTGATAAACTTCATACCTTGAAGGATGGACGTCCACCCAAACGGAGACGAGGCAGCACGGCGTTCGCACAGATAAGACCTGCAAAACTAGCGAGAACGGAGATTAGAAGAGGAGCCGAAATCTCTTGGGGGACGATGATCCATATCCAAATGTCTGGATGGCGTCAACAGCCAGGAGGAAGAGAGGCTCCCTGCAGTGGGCCGATGTTCCAGTGAAAAAGGAAGGAAGAGGAAGAAAATTACAGAGACGGGGGAGACCGGCGAAAAACAAAGACACACAGAGAGCTTGAAGCCTTTTCCAATTTAAATATTTGAACAGAGGTAAATGACATTTGCTTCTATTTAGTCAGTGTAAAACAATAAAGAATGCAAATTCAGTGGATTAACACCAAACTCTAGATGTAATGTGTTTGATGTACAGTGGAGGTGTGTTTGTTCTGGTTCAAAACGACCTATGGGTGTGGATTTTTGTAGCTTATTTGTATTAGAGGGGGACATTTCTCAAGAGCATATTCAGCCAAGCCTTGTTGCTTTTATGTATTTACCCATATATCCCATAATCACCTATTTCATTGCAGTTTGTGTAATATGACACTCAAGGCCCCGCTCATCCTCACATCATTAAATATCAACATTCATCCCGTTCAGACACACAAAACAGCCTCAATGGATGAGACGCAGCCGGCATTCAATCCCGAAACGTGACATTATCTCACGGAATATGACCATCAGAGTTAAGTCAGGTGATGTAGACAAGAGGATAAAGTCTGCACAGGGTTATGCTGGGGGTCGTTGGAAAGGTCAGTCGGAGGACTTTGACCCAGACGACTGATGTTTATGTTAAATGTATTTAGTCTGAACACAAAGATCCACCATTCTTACATTTTTGGGGGGTATGAAAAACCCCAAATGGATCTCATTGAAGATACATCTGAAACTAGGCCTGTACTCTAGTCCCAGACAGCAAGGTAATGTCCCCTGAAAAGACCCCAATCTCCTGCGTTGTACAAGCAATTCACTTGATTGAACTCCTAAAATTAGATGTGGAGTTGTTGTCGTGTTTTAGCGGCCCCTAGTGATTAGAATATGAACTGTTAGAGTAATATGGGATTTGTACCAGATAGATCTCTTAGAGTTGATTCATTTGCACCGAATTTGGACTAAATTGGACCAACAGTTGATAAATGATGACATAAAAACTTTGAGAAAAAAGTATAAAGATAAAGATTGTACAATTATGACTTTATTCTCGTAAAAGTAGCACTTATTTCTCTTAATATTACAACTGTAATCTCGATTCTTTTAGGTTTTTTTTTGTAAGTGTGGCCCTAACACTCCGTCGTACCGGACAACTGTATGGATGTATGAAAAAATATCAGTATTGACACTTTGCTTAGACTCTGAACTGAGTCCTGGAAAAAGAAGAGGGAGAGATCTCGGTAAGAGTAATGGAGGCGGGACTGACAAGTAACAGATAGCTGTAGATGTACGAAGACTACGGGTCAGAGAAGTTGTCAAACTGCATTTTCTCTACCTCTGGCGCCCCAGAACACAACAGACCAGCAATAAAAAGAGAAGCACTCAGAGATTGCAAACCTCTGGCAAGACTCCTCCGTTTCCTCTTTTATATCACCGGAATCTAAAAGCAATAGTCCCACGTCACGTTTGACTGGAATTGTATGAAGGAGACATTCGAACACAGAGGGAAAAAAAGACAAGAGGTGCCAAGAGTATTAAGAGGATAATTTTAGATAATAGATGATCTTGAACAATGAGAGACCGAGGAATGTTTCCTTTTCTAACGAGTATCTTTTGGGGCCATGAAAGAAAGGGTGATGGATTATTGAGGTTAATACTTTGACGTTTGCTTCCACTGTGGACATCCTGTCTTTGGTTATTAATGTGGAGATCCAGCCTCAAATTCCACTTAGTGCCATCCAGTGTAATTAGATCATGCAAGAGAGGATGGGGGTTAACCATCTGTGTCTGGAATGGATTTGTTGCCATATTTCTTCATGCAGGATTACGGCTCAGTGTGTGGATAGTCAGACTTTAACAGCCATAATGAGCAGCTGTTTTACAAGGCACCATAGTTTAGCACTAGCACTGGGAAGTGGGCTAAATATGGACAAGAGTGTGTCCTGGTGGGGTGTTTGGAGGATTGTCAGTATATACTGAACATGCAGCATTTCCTTTATATTTTTTAAGTTAAGGCTGATGTTCACTGGCTCTGAATTTCATCAGAAAGTAGGCCTATGCTGTCTTCCCCAATCCTCTGCGTTGTACAATCCATTCCGCTGATTGAAGTAAAAGTGAGTAAAATTGGAACTATTAGAGTATAATACGATATATGTAAGATATATCATGTTGATTTCTTTCAAATCTCGACTAAATCGGACCAACAGTTAGGAAGCTTTGTCCAAAAGTCCTCTACTTCTACTACTTTGGGCTTTTCGTTGTCTTTCGGGATCGCCAAAGCAGATCGTCTGTTTCCATCCCTAGTAATGACCAGGAATCTGCTGGCTAACAGTACCAGTGATTTTTTTCTACGTGGGCCCCGACCGTTCCAGTTTGGAAATTAGTTTCCTATTCCACATAGTGATTTGGAATGGGTTTTACACTACCAATTTTTTTATTTGGTGGTAAGAGTAAAGTTTATAGTTTTTATAGTGATGTATAGTGATTCTCAAAGTGATGTATATTTATTCTTATAGTGTTTAAAGTGATGTTAATAGTGACTAAATGGCAATGTTTATATTGTTTATAGTGACGTTAATAGTGTTTATAGTGACGTAAGTAGTGCTTATAGTGTTTATAGTGATGTTAATAGTGACGTTAATTGTGTTTATAGTGCTGTTAATAGTGTTTATAGTAAAGTTGGTAGCGTTTATTGTGGGTGTTTATATGGATGTTTTCACGTGACAAACGTCTCCCTCAGGTGCCACAACATGACGTTAAAGTCACATGAATTCCGATCTGATGTTTCAGACTGAGGTCTCAGGATTGCAAAGATCCGACCTGTGTCAGATTTAGGACCACTCTAGGACCATTTTTGATGGAATTTTTAATTTACAAATTACAGGCAGGCAGAATTCGTTCAGGATTAATATCATAGATGCCCCCACAATTATTACAATTACGACAGGTCCCCCCGGTAATACTATTCCCGTGCAGACGGGGACAATCAACCCTTTACACTTAAACTCACACCTGCAGGATATTTAGAGCCAACAATTCACATGAGATGAAGGAGGACATTCCGGATCGGAACACAGACACTTCTGGCTGTGTGGTTCTATGACGAAGGTCTAATATTAGTTTCTGCCTCTGGTCCTGAGATTTTAAGACACTGCTCTTATCCTCAGGTATTGTTGAATAGTTACTCTTTTCAGCCCTTTTACCTGCCCTTGTGTGGGTCAAATTCCTATTTTGAAAGAAGCAATATATTTTTCAGATCTGGGACACCCCCCTGAGAATAAAATGATGGTAGCAATCAGGAACATGCTAATCAGTTATTCTTAATTATTATCCCTTATCTAAGTGGAAATGGTGGCTGCCAGGCTCCCCACTCAGATAGCTTTAAATGCCCCAAAGTAGTTCAGTGGTAGTCGTTGAGGGAAGAATTAAAAATTCTCCTTCCACTATCCCCCCTAAGATTTTCCTCTTTGGTTTGGGATTTGAAGTGGAAACGTAGTTAAAAAAAAAAAGAAAAAAGGATTTTTCTACTGGTCCATTTTTTTCTAGAATATGGAAAAAAATGTTTGATAAACTTTAACTCAACTCCTTCCCACATCACTACTATTATAATGTTATCATGTTTTACATCGGCTGAAGAGGTCAACTTTTCGCCTGTGATGGTTTTTTGGTTAGTAGGATTAAAGCACAGCATCTCCATAAAATCAACCTCACATCAAATCTGATATGGATTCAAGTAAAAGTAATAATAATAAATAATTATACGTTAAATTTATAATGCACTTTACATTTGGATCAAATGTCAAAGTCCTACAAAGTAAAAGCAGATAAAAGCATCAATAAAAAAATAAAATAACTATAAGCCTGACCAAAAAGCAGCAATGTTAATTAAAGTTATAGGTTCTGCTAAAAAGGAAAGTTTTAAGTCCATTTTTAAATGTGTCAGTCGTCTGTGGAGCCCTCAGATGGTCAGGGAGGGCATTCCACAGACGAGGGGCAGCAGAACAGAAGGCCCGATCACCCATGGTGCTGATCTTAGTCCAGGGAAGGAGGAGGCGGTATGAGTGGGTAGAACAGAGGGATCGTGTTGAGGTCAGTGGGGTGAGTAGTTCTTTTAGGTAGGGGGGTGCGTTACCATGGATACACTGGTGAGTGAGGAGAGAGATCTTACAATCAAAGTCAACATCTGGGGATCCAAAATGTTGCAGTTTAGAGGAGTCATGGGAAATTTTTCTGCTGAGATAAACACATTATTGCTAAGAACCTGCAAATGAAATCCAATTCAAGTTGAAACCGTACTTAATTGTCGAATTTAACTCATCTTCAAAGGTTTCTGAGCTAGATCCTGAAGTAAAAAAAACACCATTTGTGAACTTTTTCTTTATAACTATCTGTGATTGAAAATTCCAGCAGTAAGTTTTCTATGATCAAGGAGATTTGTTATGAGGGTACATAATAGGCAAACAGCTGCTTTAACAAAGAATTGTCTGATTGTCATCTAATTTGCATTCATCTTTGAAGTACTAAACTAAAAAGGTATCTCTCTGTTGCAGAAAATATTCAGTTCCATTTATGACTTGATTCTGGTCACTCTTTCATTACATTCGCTCATCCTTGTTTGTTCATTCCCAGACGTCGGCAAATGTGAGCAAGACTTTCTAGTTTTTCTAATTACATTCACCCATCTATTTTCTTCTAGTAATACAGGGTCGGGTCATGGTGGCAGCAGGCTAAGAGGGGTATTCCAGATGTCCCTCTCCCAAGTAACACTCTCCAGCTCACCCTGGGGGATCCCGCTGTTGTCCCAGACCAGCTAGCAAGTATTGTCCCTCCTGCGAGTTCCGGGTCTCCCATTGGGTCTCCTCCTAGGCGGACATGCACAGAAATCCCCAACAGGAGACATCCTGATCAGAAGTCCAACAAACTCAACTGGCACCTGTCGATATCAAAGAGCCGCGGCGCCACTTTGAACTCCTTCCAGACGTCTGAGCTCTGCACCTCATCTCTAAGGCTGAGCCCAACCACCAATTGAAGGAGGGTGATTTCAGTCGTGCCTGTCCATGAGCTCATTCTTTCAATAACTACCCAGAGCCCCTTACCATAGGTGAGGGTTGGAACGTAGATAGACCGGTGAATTGGGAGCTTTGCCTTACGACTCTACTCTTGCTTCACCACCATTGATGGATACAACACCCGCAATACTGCTGGTGTCGCACAACAGCCGGTCAATTTCATGGTATATTTTGCTTTGATTCAAGAACAGTACACCAAGATACTTAAACTCCTTCACTTGACTTTTGAACACTTAACTCACACCCAAACCAAAGGGGACAGTCTACCATTTTTTCCGGTAGAGAACTATGGCGTCAGATTTGGAGGTGCTGAAAAATGTCATACAGGCCACTTTACACTCAGCTGCAATACCGTTCTGGTGCTGCTGGAGATCACAGACAGATAAAGCCAACAGACCCACTTCACCTGCAAACAGCAGATACGCAATTCCAAGCCTCCATTGCGCCTTGAGATTCTGTCCATAAATATAAAAACGGACTCTATATTTAAATATAAGTATAGAATCAGAGCTAACGAACAACACTCACCAAAACTTCTTCTGCCGAGGATACAAACACAACTCAACGTTTTCTAGACGGGAACCTGATGGCTTTTAGCAATGGCCCCTACCCCATACCCCGCAGTACCCACAACAGGATTCCTCTGGGGACACGGCCATTAGCCTTCTCCAAAAACACATGTAACCTGGGTGGGCAAACTCCCATGACCCCACAAACAATCATGCAAGACTAATAAGGTTGTCTACCGTTCCAGGACTAGCCGGGAATCCACATCGCTCCATCTACTCAGGAGGAATAGGTGAAACAACAATGTCCGTACTAAAACTATTACTTCATTTTAACTCAATTCCAAATCCAACCATCATTATTCAAAAGTGTGTAGAAAAAAAAGGTTTCAGAGTTAATCTATATCTATTAAGTTGTTGAAGTGATAATACCGGCCTTTTCCAGCTAGAATATTATTTAATTTTATATATATATTTATGGAATTTTCTGTTAAATTGTCACCTTTTCCTCTGAGCACTTATGCCTTGTTAAATAAAACAGCATTCATTTTTTCAAACAGTCACTTACAGGTTAGGTTAAGTCTTCTTTTTGTAAAATAAAAAAACCTGCAAGTTGCTTTGTAACTAGAGCAGAACGTTAGTGTTGTGGTTAGCCTCCCAGCAAGATTCCGGCTACAGATCCCCTTCTGTGTGGAGCCTGTTCACCGTTTCTGCCTGGGCTCCCTGCGGATCCTCCCGCTTCCTCCTACAGGCCCCAAATCATGAAGTATAGTCGAATTCGTGACTCCCAATCTGTCAAAATATCTCATGGTTGTGAATGTTAATGAGAGGTTGTTTGTGTTTGCTATGTGAGATAGTGTCAACTTGTCCACGCCGTAATCTGTATCTCGCCAATTGTCAGCTGCTGTGGACTCAGCAGAATTAAGGCAAGATGCGTAAGAAGCCAGACACAAAAAAAAAGCACACAAAAACGGATAATTAAATTTCAATAACATCCACATAATCTTCTTTGGCAAACAGGACATTCTTGCCATGACATTTTCTCTAGTAAACAAGCTATAACCAAATAGACATAAGCAGCTTCAACAAAAACTGTATAAATCTAAACAGCCTGCAACATGTCAGAGGTTTATGGTTAATATAACATAAGGAACCGGCACAACATAAGGAAAGGTATGAGCACAGCAGCTTTTGCTTCGTCAAAATCAAGATCGTCTTCCGTCGCAAGTAACGGGTCAACCTTCTGCGCTTTACCTCGAAGAACACACTGCAGCAAAAACGCCCACACGTCTTTTGGCCAATTAAAAGCCAACGCCACCCGCTAAAATAAGACAAATTATATATTTCAACATATTTCTAAGTGAACGGAGGAACTAAACGGATATTTTTACTCACGTCGGAGTCAGTGGATCTACCGGTTCGCTGAGAAGCAGCACCAAGCTCTAGCTCTCTTAAAGCTAGGCATTGTTGTTCAAATTCCACTTTTCCACACTCAATTGCGCACTCTCGCTAAGTGGTGCAAGTACATCGGGTATTCTTATTCTCTAGTTTGGTTCTCCAGGGGTCCTCAGTAGCGCCCTCATGCAACCATAATGCACGCTTCCTGCAAGTCTGCATCAGACCGCACTCCACCCAATACTAATACCCAGAAACTCTGTGCTGCCGTGACGTTACAAATAGGTAACCGATGCCAGGAGTTCAGACAGTCAGGACGGAAGTAGTGACAGCTGGCAGCAGAGCGATGGAGAAGAAATTAAATTAAAATTACTTGATCAGAAAATGGCGTTCCTGAAGCCGTGGCCGTGTCGCCGTGTTTCATCTCCTAGGTGATCCAAACAGAAGTGACGTAGGTACGTCACGTATACCACCTTTCCCAATTCAACGCTTAAATGCATATTTTCTCAGTGTGAAACAAGCGCCCACCTCAACGAAGACCTATAATTGTTACACATTTGGAAAATATGCACAAAATGTCAAAACCTAAAAGATGTCAACATATAAACAGTTAACTCAGCGTAACCTAAATGAACTAATCACGTACAATCAACTTCAACGTGATGACACTCTCTATCCCCCTGAAGCACCGCCTAGGACTACTTATATAGGCTCTCTCCTCAGCCAGAGTCAATCCACTCAAGACACTACCATTAGTGTAGGTAAACTCACCATCTCTCTTTACCCAGACAAGTGACAAACCTCTTAACTTCCTCAATAAACCGTGTAGACACTTCAACAGAGCTTTCAATATCAAATATTATAATTAATATAAGTAACAAAGTCAAAATTTACAATAACAACTGGAACATAATTGAACTTCCCCCACACTTGGTCTCACCCAGTGACATCGCTGGTGATGTCACGGAAGGCATGGATACAGGAAGTGGGTTAGTACCTCCTCCTTTTGCTGAAACCAAAACTGAGTAAGATGTTCTGTTGTATCAGAAGAGAATGAACAACTTAAATGACACAGAATACACAATAATTAGCAAGTATGCTTCAATTTGTGGAAGAATGTGACATTGTGACATGATGACAAGTGGTGAGAGAGGCTCCGCCCCCTTAAAGGCTGCTCCCAATCACTACATGAATTAAATGCACCTGAGGATGAAGAGAAAACAGAGACCATTATGGATTCAGGTGACACACCTGAACCTGTTCATGTAACGTTTTTTTTCTGATGTAACAAAATAGATGGTGACATCATAAAGGTCCAAAAACAATTTCTGTGAGTTCAGACTCCTTTGATCCGGTCTACGTACTGAAGCCTTAACCCAAAACTGAAATCTTTCTACACTGGTTGAAGTCAAAGCTCAAACGGAATTTTTCCTCTTGAACAAAAGCAAACCCTTTTCTTTCCCAGCTCATACTAGGTTCTAAATAATGACGTGCTGTTTAAGGCGATGATTTTCCTTTTGCAGTTATGCCCTCATTAATGATTACCTCTGAAAGCTTTGCTCCCCTGGTTTCTCCACCTAGTCTGTGGTGTGATGGATGGAGCTCGCCTCTGATCGCTCCTTCACACGTTCTTCTCCGCTCTCACCGGGCGTATAGCCCCTCATTTATAAAAACCCAGTGATTCATTTACAAACCATCCTCTTCTCTACCTTTCCGTGTCGCACGCAAGAAAAAGAGGCGCCCTCCTAATTAGTGAATGCTGATGGAGCATTTATAATGGTCAGGGACAAAGGTAAGGAGCACTTCTGCTGTTCAAATTCATGCTACATCCTCCTCACTGTGGTAGAAAACCTGCATCTGAACCTCGAGCATAGTGCATTCTACCTGAAGACAGTATGAATTATTCTTTAAATTTAATGTTTTAATATTGTAAACATCTGGAGGTCTGAGGTCCTGCTGGAATGATTGATAAACCCTCAGCTTAACCCTCCGTATTTGGGTCCAGTATATTAAAGGGAGGAAACGATAGTACCGCATGAATGTGTACATAGAAAGTAACTCCCTCACAGCAAGAGGATATCTCCAAAAAGCCCCCCAATCCCCTGTGGTGTACAAACGATCGCATGTTTGCATGTTTGCCTTCAAGTGGGAAAGAATATAGTCCATTCATTCGCACCAAATTTGGACTAAGTCAGACCAATGGTTAGCAAGTCATGTCCAGAAAACAGTGTTTTTCATGAAGAGCTCCCCCTAGTGGGAAAATAATTAAGTATTAAAGCAGAATATGACGTATACAAGATAGATTTCCTGGAACTGATTCATATACCAAACTTCTGAGTAAATTAGAGCTGAACCTCCCCCTACTGTTGTAAATATACAACTGACCTTTCCCAAATACAATCCAGTTCTTCCTTGCACCAAGGTCTATGTGGGTCTAACATTTAGAAAATGATCCATGAAATGCTTTTCTAAATCGGACCAACAGTTGGGAAGTTCTGTACAAAAGCAGTATTGAAGTATAAACATAATGCATAAAAGATAGAACTAGAGTCGATTCATATTCATCCAATTTGAACTTGTTCAAACCAACAAACACGGCCCAAAAACTTTTGGAGATAAAGCTCCCCCTAGTGTTGGAAATATACAACTGACCTTTCCTAAAATCACTCCAGTTCTTCCTCCCACTGAGTTATATCAAACAGTTAAATATGATAATGATCCATGGGACAGTTTATGTGTTTTCGCGTTAACACGAAGGATCGGCGGGGGCGGAAGACTTTTATTTCTTCTTTTCAGGGATATAATTACAGACAGGTACCCGGAGCAGATCTCAGTGGAGGAGATCCCGGGATCTTGGAGGGCAGAGCAAGACGGGGATTAAAAAGGGGGAGATACCATTTCCTTTCAAATCTGTGATTCACAGCGTGTTGAAGCTTGTCGTTCTTTAATTAGATAAACCCTCTTTCAGATTCATCTCGAGAATTTTGTAACGCTCGGCGCAACAATACCCTTGTAATAAGATGAGACCTCAGCCCGAGTGTGTCGTTAAAAACAAACACCGCAGAATTCCTGCCTGCCACCGAGAAACACCAACAGAGCTTGTATTCAGCACTCACTTTTGAAGACATCCTGATTCACCCGGTGACTCATTCAGCGTTCCTGCAGTAAATCCAGCTCCTGCTGAGAAATAAGCTCCGCTGTCGTAGAACAGGTTTGACATTTTGGGTTATTAATATGTTTTCCGTGACTTAATGAGTTTATATAGTACTGAAGCTGGAGACGGTGAACTTAGCCGCGTAATAAAACCTTCCAGGAAGGTAAGCTTTTTTTCAACAAAGCAACGGCATCCACCTACTAACGACCGTAAAGTTAGTGAGCCTTAAAACATTCATCTGACATTACAATCCAAAAACCAACACTTAAATCCTTTTATTTCCCACCTTTGCTTCAAGTATTTATAAGCTGAGATTTTTGTGGCCTTTTCTTTAGTCAGCAGTCTTCTAACACTTAGCAAGAAAGTCACATATTTACTAGGATGATTAGCTAGTCGCATAATCTTTATCTTCTTTCGGCTGTTCCCTTTAGGGGTCACCACAACGGATCATCTCGTCTTTGGTCTTCCCCTTTTTCTCCTGCCTGGCAGCTCCATCTCCAGCATCCTTCTACAAATATAAGCACTATCCCTCCTCTTCATCAGGACCAAACCATCTCAATCTGGCATCTCTCACTCGGTCTCCATGACCTCTAACCTGGACTGCCCCTCTGATGAGCTCCTTTATAATCCTGTTCTTCCTCCTCACTCCCAGAGAACATCTGAACATCTTTAGCTCTCCCTCCTGTCTTCTGTTTAGAGTCATAGTCTCTTAACCATCATCCAGAGCTCCTCTCACCACCATCTAGTAAACCTTTCCCTTCACTCCTGCTGCTTCTCTTCTGTCACAGATAACTCCTGACATACTTATCAGTTCTTCCTCACACTAAGGTCTATGTGGGTAAATAATGCATGCAGTAGTTTTTTAGTTATAGTGTTTACGAAAAGGATATGCGGACGCGTGGAGGCAAAGACGATTTTCCTGAAATGTATTTAAATGTAACTAAGTAGATTTTTCTGTCACAAAGGAAGGACCATGAATGTTTTGTTGATAGGTTTCCTCTAAATCTAAATCCAATCCTTTGAAGCCTTTTTCTAAGTTCCAGTTTAAAGCAGGACCCAAATGCAGACGCGGGTCGGCCGAGAGCATTTTAGGGATTTAATAGTTAGTATATGGAGAATTCCTTCCAGAGATTAAAATATTAAAACAATCCAAATGAGGGTAATATAATCCGTAGAACACTTAATCAAAGTCATTGTCATTGAGATTCAACATGATTATGTTTGTTGTTTGCGCTTAACAAGTTCATTTTAAAATGAGGATGATTTACGTATCATTTGCTTTAACAAACTTATATTTGCATTTCTTTTATTTGACTTATTATACAAAACTAAATTTGAAATTTTCAAAACTTAAATTTCATAAGAATCTCACGCACCCCGTGCAGTACCACAGATGACCCAATGTGGGTGCAAATACACCCATTTAAGAAACAATTCACTGGAATAAAACCAAAGTTTTAATGCTGTTCGTGTTAGCATTTTGTAAAATATTATGCACTGCCGCGTCTGCTGGGCTCTTCACTGTGTTTCCAAATAATTCTCCTCCACTGAAGGGAATATCACTGTACAAAAGTGGAATAAACCACTAAAGCCCAGATCCTGCTCCAGTAAAGAAAAAAGGCTTTCATTTATTCCTCATTACAACGGGGGAAGTAAGTGATCATTTGCATGCATAATAGATGTATCTCCTCACTTGTAGTGTATAGATCTAAAAAAGGAGGTCAACAAGGGGTGGAAGCAATTAAGAAACCCTCTCTGACACATGAGAAGGAGTTCTCATCAACCTCAGAGGTGACCTTTGCTCAGGAAGGTAGTCGCATCTATTTTTCATAGATGCTGTCCTTTTATGGGAGGAATGATGGGTGGAAAAAAGGAGGCAGTCCAAACTGCTTTTTAATGAAGCGGGTGATTCTGGAACACTGTTTGCGCTGCTGCGGCTAAAAATAAGTCCTGTTTGGATCTGCTTTTCAGAAAAAGGTCCGCTCGCTATTGATGTGTGTGAATTCGAATAAGATGCCGGATTTCAGACATTGAAGCGTAGGATTATGGAAAGAGGGTCAATCAAGCATCATGATGTCACCGTCTATGTGGAAGTTTCTCATTTAGACACTGGGTTCCGCTCGTTTTCTGGAAAGTCACGGCAATCAAATGTCATGAATTATTCAGCATCAGGGTCCATTGGTCCGCAGGTCCTCTGGTACTGGAAGTGCTTGGAATGGGCGATATTAATGTTGGCAGTTGTAATTCCAACCCAGAGGCACTATGGGGGTTGGGGGTTCACCTATAAGACTAAAAAAAAATAAATCCTGTCCGTTGTCGTATTGAATCTCGATGAGCATTAACGGGTCCATTTATATGGATGATGGGATGTTCAGAATGATGGCGTTGCAGCAAATAAATCTCCTTTCAGAAATGGCTTTAAAAAAAACAACAACCCCAGAGCATTGTTTTATTTTCTAATTCACACAGCAAACAATGACGTTTTCATGTCAGTCTCTTTGCCCTTATGGCCCCATTTCAGGTCTTCAGGTCATTAGCCTGATATTGACCTATGATAAGAGCATGGTTGGACCATTCAGCAAATAAAGGGCAGTACACATATTTAGAGAAAAAGGTAATAATGTTTTTTTTTATATTTCTTATCGTCCAAATTAGCTGCAATTAATTGGTTAGTATATTGGTTTGATTTGTACCTCCACCAATCACAGCTGGATATGGGATTGTGATCGATTCACTGCCTGTCTTTAAGAGGGAACACTCAAAATGTTTCAACCAGATATCCATTATATTTTGAGGAAAGGTGAGCATTTGTGAATGGGACGTTTCTGAGGCTTGACCTGAACTTTCATGTCTTTGATTGGCTCCATTCAACGCTAGATATATTGACTATTTATTAAAAAAAACAAAAAAAAAACTGTTGCAGTATTTACAAGCAAACCAGACACAAGCCAAAAGCCCGCTGGCTGGAATAAACATTTTTATTAACTATAGTTTTAGAAAAGAAAAAAAAAACACAAATTCACAAACGATGATTAACATGCACAATTTTAGTATACAAGACAAAACAGTTACTTTTCAATATGAAAATGCCACCCTACATGTCAGTATCTCACAGAGATCATTGATTAATACACCAGTATTAAGGTCGGAGAGAACACACTATAGAAAAGCAGTAAGTTTGTCTTCGATGGCCATGTTTAAAAAATATATGGAAGCTATTTACACGGCACCAGCTAGACTCTCGCAACATCAACAACAACAGGAATCTAACCTAGCAAAAACCGACCGTGTGAATACAAACAGACAGCCATGTTGTTGTTCTGAGATTAGCGCGTTTCAGCCGACGTAGCTGGTGGCTCCGATCGCTTTGTCAAATTTTCTCCAGATTGTACTTGTTATTCATTAAAGCGCAAGGTCATTTGTTCTCTTCTTGTGAGCGCAAGCGAGGAAAAGGAAGTGAAACAAAACAAGGGAAAGAATAATAAGAAAAGCTTTAGAAACTGCACATTGAAAAAAATCCTGTAAATCAACGACCTACGAGTCTACCATCTGGCAGTTAGGTTACCGTATCGGCATATTTATGGAATTAACATGAACACCACTCAAATATTTGCACACACAAGCTGCTTTGAGGCCCGGTCACACCAGAAAGTTGCAAAGCGAGATTGATCCGCACGTCTTGATGGTAGACGTAAGAATGGGCCGGTCTGGGCTGGTCTGTAAACGACTATGTCTGCTGAGCTAAAGGCTAAATACACTGGACGGACGGGAACATGCTAACCTAGTCAGTTTTGGTTGTTTTGTACACCATAAAGGAAAAGGTCTCAGAGTTAGCCTAGATTCTCACCGCCAGTTAGCATAAATAGCTAATTTAGCACACACTTTATCCAAGCTAGGATCAAACTATCCAAAAGAGTCTTGAAACAATTCCACTTTTTTTTTAACAGTATATCTGGGTTAGTTAGTCGGTGAGCAACGTTAGCCCCCTCAATTTTGGGTTTTCCTGTCTCCTCAAAGGTTTGCGATGCTAATGCCATTTGCTAACAGTTGCTGAAAAGTTCTGCGAGTTGAATTCCATGCCAAAAATCCCCATCTATTTTGTCCTACATCTGAATTTGCAGGAAAAGCATTTACATGCAGTAGTTTTTCCGATGAATCTGTGTTTAAAAATGCTGGTGTGACGGGGTTTTGACGGTGCTGGAAAGACACCAGCACCAACACGGCACTCCTGCCGGAGTACGACAGCGCGGCGTGGGTTGTTGTGTTCGACATGTAACTCAAAAGAATCAACCAGCCATTCAATTTCAGGTCACTGCTCCAATTCAAAAAGCCACAATCCACCACCACAATACGAAATACTTGAGCGAATACAGTGAGATTTTCTAGTCAAAGCAAAACAGAGCACAGCAGAACGGAAAAAAAGAATGTCTTTGAAATCGTCTGGTAGGGAGTTAAGCGTCGGGACATTTTCTGAACCGCTATTGACTGTAACAAAACAGAGCGAGCGTGATAAGAAGGCGGCCATCAGTCAATCAAGCAGGTGAATTTTGACAGCTGTAATAATGGGTCAGGAAAATCAATATCCCATTGACTGGTCTGCAGCAGACTAATCAAGCAGCACAGAGCTTCATGAAGCCGGGGGAAGGGGCAGATAGGACAGCCTGATTGCGTCGGCGGCTTGGACATTTTTTTTTTTTTTTACGAGGCCTTTGGGTTCCGCGCACCTTTTCAGACAGCTAAGTGAGGACATCCAGTCACCTTGCATCAATTCCTTGTGCTTTCATCCAACTTCGAGAGGGGTTAGAGAGTGCAAACTATAAAGCAAGAGGGCCCGCCAGATAATGACCCGCACAGCCCCGTGTTTTCGGCAAAGGCACAGTAATGTGTAGCAGTTCGGTCGACTGTATCCCTCCACATCCACATCGAACATCGTCGGGACCCCGGTCATCCCACCTCAGCTCCTACTTGGGTGACTTTTGACAGACGCGTAATCCAAATGATCAAAGGGTTTGAAAAGTCGCTCCCTCAGCAGAGTAACGATGGTCCATTGTCGTTGTTCCGTCTGCTGTGTGTCCAATAAATGGTGATGTGGCGGGGGTGGGGGGGCAACCAGACCTTTTCGCTCCATTTCCAGTCAGACCTCTTTTCTGTGATTGGCATCAATTATTCTGATGCCTTAATAGCCCATAAACGGTACCTCGAATGGAGTCGCACATTTGTAATGCAACAGAGCCCGAGCACTAACGCCAAAATGTCCTCCCGACATGTCAGTCCAACCTCGTTTCTCGCGGTCCCCGCCGTCCTCCTTTGCGTTCCGTCTTTTCTGTCCGTCCTCACTAAGTTCGTCTTAAGAAAAGGCAAAAACGCTGTGACATGAATCTCAACACCATTAAGAAGGGAAGAAAGAGGAAAAAGATAAAACTCAAGAGCTCAAGTGAAGGCACTGTTATCCCGCAGTCCATTATGCACTGGGCCAGCTGGTCATCTGGTGTGTCCAGGTTCTATGATACATCTAGAAGACATGTGGAGGAGTTACAGCACACATGGGATCTGCTTGACTTAGTTACACCACACGTCTCTATTCTCTGCAATCCCGGCCCTTACACTCGACTCACACTGCAGAGCTTCGTAGCCATTTATTATTTAGAGGAGCATCAGGCTTAGAGCAAACGCCAAGATCATCAACCGTGTCCAGAGGGGCCCGCATCTCGGTACTGCAGGTCGTGGACAGATCAAATATTATATCTGGATGCACAGGTGAGTAGATTTGAGGCACAGTTGATCGATTTGCTGCGTGTCTTTCACGTGTCTAACACAGCCTGGTAAGAATTCTTAGCCTTCAGGAGATGTTTTATTTGACAAAAAGCTGCAAAAATGATAGTAGCGGATAATAGTTGATGTTCTATCAACGGAGCGGGATTTATCTTTAAGTTCATAAAATATGGACGCAACCAATGCATTTGGGCTCATCACTCTCCGAGCAGTTAGACCTTATCGGACTCCGTCCCCTACTTTGGTATGGACTGTATGTTCCAAATGGGTTTTAAGGCAGTAGTATCTCCAAAGATACTAACAAGACAAGTGGCGCGGTCGTCACAACTTCTTCGAAATGAAACCTATAGAAGCACGGCAGCACTTATGACGCCGGAGATAACGAGAGAGATCATGCACAGAAATCATCAGGTCTCTGTCTGATGGGTCCTTTAGGAAGGAAGAAAGAAAGAAAGCGGCGCAGTCCCTTTAAGAATTCAGCCGAGTCCAGTCTTTCAGCGCCGAGGCCTGGTGCCAGTCCAGTGGAGGGTGCTCACGGAATAGGCTGTCTGAGGGGCTGGAGGGGGAGGGAGGGCGCTGCGTGGGCTCTGATTGGACATCACCAAACGAAGCGGAGCAGTGCACTGATGAGGACCGCGGACCGGTACAGCGGGCTGAGGCGGGTCGCTCCTGATCCCCGCGCGCCCATACCTGCAACAAAAACCATCAGAGCAGCTCCAGCAGAAGAAGAAAAAAAAAATACCTCCAACCTACAAACTTTTTTTTTTTTAAGTCACAATTATTCAAAATAAAATGTTTTCATTTCAACTACACTGTAAAAAAAATGATTTGTGTTCTGGTGACACAATTCAATGAAGTATTATTGAGTCTAAAATTTAAGCTGAAAATCTTTCTTTTTTTTTTAATCACCAACAATTCTCTTTTTTACAGTGTATTACATGCTGTAGGAAATTAATATAAAGTCCGATTCGTGCAACAAAGATAATCAAATATTTTTATTTTCTATTTTGGGTTATTTGAAAGTAAAACCGTGAAAGATATTTGAAGAATTTCCAACACGGGAGTTTTAACTTTTTATGCCTTACGCATAGTAGAAAAGAAAACACATGATGAAGTTCAAAAAAATCAGTTCAACTACACTATAAAAATAGACAAGAAAATTATTTCTACTGGTAAGACTCAACATAATTGAGTATCTTCATCTTCATCTGCGTATCAAGATACTGTGAGACATTTTTTTTTATTCCACAAACCGCTTTTTTTTCTCTCTTCAGTTATTAAATCTGTCGATAAAAAGATTTATACTGCTGCTCTCTCACACTGCCCACTGCCTCATGTCTTATTTAGCTCATTTTCACTCCTTTCTATTCATCTCATTTGCACTGTTCTTTTCTCTTTATATTTATTTATTTATCCTAGGCCTGTTTTTTTTTTGCTCTCAACTGTAATTTTGTCTCTCTCAGACTTTATTTCAATTTAATAGATTGTTTGTGTTTATATCTCCATTTATCTTTGAACATTTGAATGTATCTGTTGTAACAGAAAAAATTCTATCTATCTATCTATCCATCCATCCATCGCTTAAATTTAAGTTTGTCCAATTTAAATTTTAGACTCAACAATACTGGATTCAATCGTGTGTTACCAGTGACCTTTTTCTAATACATTTACAGTGTAAAAAAACAACAACCTTATGACTGATGTCAAGAAGAGATGTTCTCTAAATCTCTTGCGAAGATGAATTCCGTGCTACATAAGAAGAGGAGAAGAGAGCGGCAAAACTGATCCGCCTGCACATAAGTGGGAATGGAGCACAGATCTGTTTTATATGCTGCGGCGCTGTGCAGCCAGTCAACAAGGAATAATAACCCAATGGCAGAGATGGATGACACCGCGTACGCCTTTCCAAAAAGGTTGATTTTCTCTCACTCCAAAGACGTCTATTACACACGGTGGGAGGAGGTTGCAATGTTCATAAATACAATTTTTTATTATTATTATCATCATGGAGTCCGTTTGAAAGCTTTGTGAAAAGAACTGTTATAATCGTGAGAAGGCGGAAGAAGGAGACACTCACTTAATTTATGGATGTGGATGGGTTCACTGCCCACCCCTTCGCCGCCCTCGCTCACGGCCTTGATCTCAATGAGATAGTTGTCGTTCGTGGAGAGGCTGAGCTCCGCCGTGGTTCTGTTGGTCAATATGGTGGTGATGTCATTGAAGCGGTGTCTCTTCAGCAGCACCTGAGGCGGGAGAGGGCGATGCATGGAAAGGAGCTAATGCAAAAAGCTGTCATCTTTGTTTCAGGAGATAAATCAGAGCCTTGCAGTCAATTGGAACCAACCAGATATCCAGTGACCTTTGCCTCCGTCTCCATAGCTACTACAGGATCCCAGTGCAAGGACAGAGTGGAGCCAATCATGGTCCATTGGATGTTGACTGGCGCCCGGTCTGGAGCTAGGAGACAAACCCGATGTAAAGATATTACAGTAATGAAGATATTACTGAGGGAGTTGCTGTAAAACTGGTCGGTTGCATGAATACTTAGCATTTTACAACGGAGCTCCTGTTTTCTCGGTAGCATCTATGCCGAGGATATGAAACATTCTCACCTAAACACAGTCTGGATAATACATTTATGACACAAGGGAGCACTCTCACTAATTAAGAGTGAGTTGTACGGAGGCTCTGAGAGCTCAAAACAATAATAATAAAAAAAAATGTTTTAATATGTTGTGGGGATCTGCGAAAAAGAGATACGACCAGAAGAGTTCTGGACTCCGATCCGGATGTCATAAAACACCAGCATGTAATGTTCTTTTTTATGTTTTTTCACTTGATCTACCAATTGGTTACAGGCAAAAATTCTTAAATTCTAAGAACGCAGCAGATGTATAGTTTGCCCAAACACGATTTGAGTGAATTTTTGGAGTAAAAAGCATCGATATATGATGAATTAATATCATCTTCGGTTTGTTTACACGGTTGTTTCACTCTTGCAATCACAATCATTGACCTGAAGCTTAAAGCCGAGGCTGGTTGATTCTTAATAAATAATAAACTCAGTAACTGATCATCCCGTATCAATTTCAGATTGATATTAACAGTTCATGCAGTTTTTTGTAACACCCTTTAATTTCTTCACCAGGAGAAAAAACTCATTTTTTTTCACATTTACCGAAAAAAGAAACAAATCGTCTGTTTAAGCATGTTTTTAAATCGTTGAAACTAATACAGAATTATAAGACTTTTACAATATGAGATTTCAAAATGTCATGGTAGATGGGTTAACACAACTAAAGAAGAAGTGGGATGCCCATCATGTGCGAGAGAGTAAGACGTCATCTGAGCGTTACGTTGTTCATGAATAAAGACCATTCAGGAATGATTTCAATGCGGCTCCGGGACCGACTCACGTGGTTCCTTTGTGGTGGTGTTGATGGGCACCGACTGTGGCCCGGGTCCCGCTGTATTGAAAGCCGCCACAGAAAGGTAGTACACCGTGTTCGCTTTCAGCCCCATGATGTTAACCAGTGTGTAGTTTCCGGTTATGCGCACTTTGCCAATGGTGTCGGGCTTGGTGTCATCTTCCCAGTACACCACCTTAAACACACACACACAAAAAAAAGAAAACTGATCATGCTGCATTGCACTGCACTTTATTTAAATTTGTATTTCATCATGAAATCTGAAATGTTATTTGTTTTTCAGGCATGGGGGAAATGATGAATAATACATTTTTTTAGGGGAGAGAGTCTCAATTACTGGCACCCATCCTCCCAACCACCCTGGTTATATATCTGGAGCATTAATGGGTCATGTGATAGCTGACCTAGAAGCATATATTCATCATTACTGTCTTTTTACCCCACGAAATCCACCTTTTTCTGAAGAAGGGGGATATTAAAAGACAAGAGGTTGTTGATTAAACCTCGAAATATTTCGAAAAGGCTTTGTGTTCCAACAATCCACCATTCCAGTGGTTTACTGTAGTTTACAGTAGAAGGTTTGCTATCCTTTGGTTTGTTTACCTCTGCCAAGGAATTTATCATTTCACTTCTGTGCACTTTTAAAATTTCTTAAGTACGGATCTGAATAGAATTTTTCCATATTCTAGAGGTGATTCAATTTTGCTGATATTGAGTCACCCTTGATTTACAAAAAAAATACAAAATAAAATAATAAGAAGTTTGGAGTAGTGACATCACAAAGTGGATATTGTTGCCTTTGTTCCTTTGATTCCTGTGATGCTCCTTTGGGGGCTCGCTGGGCTGAACAGAGACGCTGAAGTGGAAGGCCGGATGAGACCGAGTATTTGAGAGATACTCAGAGAATTTGTTTGAGTTGGCGGTAGATTTAGAGGCTGGCAATAAGTTGGACATTCATTAAATCTGCATTAATTTTTCCTAAAGCTAGGGTACTGTTGTTCCTTGATTGATGTTTGTGTTCTCTGATTGTTTTTTCCAGTTTCCTATAATAATAATAATAATAATAATAATAATAATACATTTAATTTATAATGCACTTTACATTTGGATCAAATCACAAAGTGCTACAAGGCAAAAGCAGATAAAAGCATCAATAAAAAAATAAAAATAAAATAATAACTATACAAAAACGTGACCAAAAGCATTAATGTTAATTACAGTTATAGGTTCTGCTAAAAAGGAAAGTTTTAAGTCCTTTTTTAAATGTGTCAGTCATCTGTGGAGCCCTGAGATGGTGAGGGAGTCCATTCCACAGACGAGGGGCAGCAGAACAGAATATAAGGGGCTTTGAAAAATAAAAGAAGTTCTGCAGCCTAAATTTTTACATGTGTAATTTTTTGAACTCATCTCTGGAGGATCTAAGTGCTTGTGGCGGATTATCAAAAGACAGAGACAATGTAAAAAGAAAAAGAAAAAGCACCTTAAACTCCATTCAAGAAGACACTGGGAGCACATTACCCAGTCTAGAACAACATAATATGTACTGTCTCTACCTTGTGGTAGTTAAAAGTTTAGTAGCACAGCTACGAATAATTTGAAGTTTTTCATTTGACTGCTTCGGAAGAGCAGTTAAAAAAAAAAAGAGCTTTACAATAATCTGTTTGAAATAAAGGCAATCATTCATCTTTCAGCATCTTTATGAAATGGGAACGGTCTTACTTTGGCAATATTTCTAAGGGGATAAAAAGATGCTTTGGTCATCTTCTTTTTTTTCATGTGTGAGATGATATTAAGATCGGGCTCTGAAATCATGCCCAGATATTTCTGATTTAATCACAGCAGCCAGGTCCTCAAGGTTTCTAGATAGTGGATCTGTTTTTTGTGTTTTTTTTAAACTTTTGAGACAGGTTGGAGTATTTCATGTTTGTCTTTCATCCAGTCCTTAATGAGAAAAGAGGATTATCATCATCGGATATAAATATAGAGCCGTGTTTCGTCAGCAGCTTTGTGATGAATTGACTCGAGGAGATCACTTCATATGCCTTTTTTTTATTTTTTTATTATTACATAAAGTGTTTTTTGGACGTACTTAACATTTGATTTGAGGAGTTACCCTTTCTGTCGGGGACGACGGCGTAGGCCTAGTTTTAACAAGAGCTGTTGCTTTTAAGTGGCTGGCTGTAAAACCTGATTTAAAGGTTCCAGGAAGGTTTTTTTTAATTCAGAATCTATTCAGAGAAATATTTGAAACAGTCTCTATTCATCCAGAGTTTCAGCGCCGAGGTTTGGCTTTTTCGAGTGTTTGACGGTTGCCTTTTTGATTGCGTCAGGGAAAATTTGAGTTTCTATGGATCCATCAGGGATATATCTCTGACACAGCTGAATAAAAGAAATTAAAAAGTGCAGAGACCTTGAGTTAATATGATTGTCTTTCTTCCTTAGTTTTATAATCATAAATGTCAGAGTTTATACAAATTTTTTCGTTCTTATAGAGCACTCGGCATGCGAAGAAGCATGGCCAAGTCCTCTTTGGGTCACAAACTGGGGCAGTGCATGATTAACAGTCGTGAACAGTAGTCAGGGGTAACTTCTGTCTTTTTGTCTCCATGGAATTAACCTCTCCTCACTGAGGGCATAGCGAAGAAGCAGTCAAGAGGCTATTTGGTCTTTATAATTACTGTAGTGTACTGCTAGTCCAGATTTCTGCCATTTTCTATTGACTTGCCAACATGATCTTTTTTGTCTGACGGACTGACATTATCATCCAGGGTGACGGTTTGGTACTGGATACGTTTTTTAACCTTCAAGAGGGCCACAATATTTTGTATTTTAATCAGATTGTTATTAAATGAGTCGAGCAACTCATTAAATGCGCCATTTATACCAGTCAGATGACAGCGGCTTGTCAACTCTGAGAATTTAAATTGTGATATAGTGTCAATAAAATTCGTGCAAATGGTAACTGTGAACTTTAAGATTGACAGTCATGGAATTAGACGGATTATTTATGTGGATGTTGAAATCATAAGTAATGACAACCCTGTCATCGGTCAGTGCAATGGAAGATAAAACTTCAGAACATTCGCCGACATAAGATGGATTGGGTTTGAGGACGATAAGGGAGAGCAAGGACGACTAGAGCCGCACCACAACTTTTGAACATAATGATGTCAAAGGTTGAGAATCATTAGCAGATTGCATTAAATTGCTTGTTATAAATAGCAGCGAAATCACCGCCTTGGCCACATGGCCTCGACTACTGTATTCAAGAGGGCAGGATTCTGCCAGCTGGCTGTACTCATTGGCTCTTAACAAGGTCTCAGTTGAGAGACCGGAGTCAAGGTTTTCAGAAGTCATATAAACCATATAAAATAAAAGTTCAGAAAGAAACCTCACACCAAAGATAGACGTCCTGAGCAGAGTTGTGAGATGGTGCTACAAGGCAGTTGAATTTTAAGAATATAAGGTTCAAATACTGAATTCAACTTTATTCATAAGCCAATTTAAAGTTGACCAAAGTGTAACACAGTCAATAAAGAGCTTAGTTGGATAATAAAAAAACACAGAGTTTACATTCAAGAAGAAAATCGTTCTCATTCTGGGATAAAAGCCAAAGAATAAAAATGTGTTTTAAGGCAGGATTTCGTGGGGGGGGTGGCTGGTACAGAAAAAAAGGTCTGTCGCCCCCTGGTCTTCAGCTTTGTTTGGGACGATGAGAAGCAATAGACATCAAAATCTTGAACAAATCCTAAAACCAGTATAGGCATGTATACAGCTCTTCACTTGTGGGAGTTTTTTAATGAAAAACACTGTTTTTTAGACAGACCTCAAAAACCTTGAAATGTATTATTTACAAAATGTTATACCCACATAGACCCTAGTGCGAGGAAGAACTAAAATCATTTGGAGAAAGGTCAGTTGTATATCCGGGACACTAAGGGAAATTTTGGTGCATATGAATAAACTTGAATATATCTATCTTGTATGCATTGTGTTTTGATTCAATAGTTCATATTTTACTCACTAGGAAGAGCTTTTAAAGAAAAATACTGTGGATATAACTTAAGATGTAATTGGAGGAGTTCAATCAGGAGGATTTTTTGTAAATCACAGGGGATTGGGGACTTTTCGGGGAAATGTCCTTGCTGTCATTTAGGACAGTGTAGGTCTACTAATAATTATGTGAGGGTATGTGATAAGTGTCAGATATTCTGACTAGAATGTTTGCGTGATGAGGAATTAGATGGGTTAACTGTACAGTAGAAAAAAAGTTATTGTGATCAGATGGTGGTAAACATGCTTTTAGGGTCTTGCAATGATCAGTGAAAACAGAATTCTGAGGGTGCGACTTTGAGAAGGTGGATTTCAGGCGGGTTGTGAGATGTGATGTATGCAGTCAGTCACATGGGAGGTAGTACCCCGCATGCTGTTTGTTAGCTCAGAGCACTTTGGCACGCCGCTTGTGGGTATTTATTCTATCGCTTTTGAAGAGAAATCCAAAGCCAAGTTAAATCTGTCAACTAAAACCCAACTTTTGAGTCCTGCCGGTGGATTGGAGTCAAGTTTGAAGATTGAGGGATCCTGCCAGAACAGCCAGCTCTGACTGCAGAGAGCGGGGACGGATATAAAAGAAGTCTATCCTCAGTTACAAAGGTCGAAAAGGAGATTAAAGTCTCTTTTGATGCGGTCGGACTCCCAATGGGTCGTGTCATTCCTCCGTAGACAATAATTCTTTCAACCGAAGTCAGGAGTGATGGTAGTAAACCCAAGAGTTTATTCAGAATGTAGGAGACTGTGGCTCCAGGGAGGCAGTGTGTGATTGGATTAAAGATGCGCCAGCTCCTGGTTATGGAATCACCAATAATGAATATACTGGGTGGAAAGTCAGGCTGAGGAGACGGGCTTTCTGGGCCGTCTGGACATGACAGCGGACAATCCGTTTCCCACAGCTGCATTGAATTCTGCGGTCCAGACTATGAGGAAGCCGCCTGAGTGTAAAGCGTTTGATTAAAGCCTCTTTTAACATCCTATGGCGGTCCATCCGTATGTGGGTTGACCCGGACAAGCAGTCCTGTCATCGCTGGCCAGAGGTTGACTTGACGAGATGGGGATCTGCACCAGGTGGAGTCATATGCCGAACACTGCCAGCGACCAGCCGGTGGGGGAGCCAGTGCCAAATCACGTAGATGGATCCAGATTGGGGCTGTCAGTAATTGGATTTACTGGAGTGTCTTCAGACAGTGCACTGCAGTGGTTATTTGAGGGGTGAGGCAGTTCAGTGAGAGGGGTCCTACAGAACTGTGTCATGAAGAGTCGCATTGAGAGAGGCAATCCATTTGGACTGCTCATGAGCCCTGGTGGCTGTGGGTAGTACAATTCCCTCATGTCAAATGATTCCAGCTTCAGATCCACCTTCTGCCTTGGAGAAGCATGTTCTCCCCCGTCTAAATTGTTGTGCAATCAGAGCATGAATGGTTGCATGTATCTGTGTTTTGGCCCTATGATGGACTGGCGACTTGTCCAGGACGTCCTCCACCTGTCTCCCAACGTCAGCTGGAATAGGCTCCAACCCCTCCATGACTCCGAACAGGATAAGCGTTTACAAAAAATGAACGGATGGATGAGCCATGTCTATGAAGCTGGTTGATGGAGAGTCTTCCTCAAACAGTTTATGAGAAAGCAGAACCCAATACCCTCCTTAAGGTCAACGATGTTTTTGTTTGCTTTCCAGCGGTAAAGAGTCCACACACGAATGAAAGGTAGAGGAAAATCCAGGGATAAATAGTAGTTCTGTTGACTCTACACCGTCAAAAGGAGAGCAGCTACCAGAGCCGCCCGCCTCACGATAAAGTTGAGTGTAAGCTAAAGGCATCAGGACACCGTGAGGCTGGGAAAATGAAAGCCTTTAGGAGTTGATGAAAGAGGACAATATTAATCTAGCTTGATATTTTGCCATAAAAGGTCAATTCCCGAGAATCTGTTGATTCTGCTCTGACGAACACACCAGTGATGAAGGCGCAGCAAAGCAACGGGTACGGGTGAGAATTTATTGAATAAAGCAAATTCAGTAATTTGCCGATCGCTTTGGGTCAACTTTGATATTCACGCGTCTGGTATTAAGTGACATAAATGAGTTAAGTCAATAAATGATTGAATCAGAGTGCGAAGCTTGGCCACTGGGATTCTCCCTCCTTAAAAATGATTTCATTTCAAATTTGTTGTCAATTAAAACTGTGCATAATAAGCATCACGATTCAGTTCCTTTAATCTCCATCGCAGTAGTAATTATGAATAGACTTGGAACAGGATTGCATTTGTAATTTTACCATCTAATTAAAGGCTGACCGCCATGCATGCGTGACCCCCGTCCCACCCCCCGACTCCGGATCCATACCGCCGGTGGTCTATTGAGATTCTGCAGCTTAAATCCACTTCAGCGTCACGTTTGGGGGAGAAAAAAAAGAAGCCCAGTTCTAAAAGGACAATGTGGCCACTGCTATGGCAACTGGAGAGCTGAGGGCCAGAGGTGACACATTTTGAAAGAGCACCGGAGGAGGAGAAAAAAAACAGCAAAGCCCTCTTTGCATTCTTGAAAGGAAGAGGGGTTTTATTTTCCTCCTGTGGGCCCCCTTTTGTTGCACCAAAGTGTTGAGGTAATTTCATGATATTATTGCTCTTAAAGAATCTCTGCAGAGATGCAGGAGACCATACAATACGCCAGACGGCTACAACGGAGCAGAAACTCATTCCAGGAACTGTTAAAGGTTGAGTTGGAATAAAAGCCAGAGGGAAAAAGCTCAATTATCGTGTTATTTGAAAAATAAAAAGGGCGTCGTTGTTGAGCGGCCATAACGTACCTCATATCCAAGCACTCTCTCCGAGATGACGGGGAGAGCGTCCCAGATCACTTCGATTTTCACGGCAGACACATTTCTTGTCCTAACCCTCTTAGGAGCCTCGCTGGGGACTGTAGAAATAGAAACAGAGCACAAGGGAAAATCCAGAAGACTCTGGCAACACCGACGCACACTAAGCAAGCAATAAGAGGAGAGCTACATGGGAGACCTGTAGTTTCAGTGAGAAGCTATTTCCCCAACTCTCTTTTAATGGGATCTGTGAGTGACAGAAGGGAAGACTATCTGCGCAAAAATTCAATTAACACCCAACCTCCCGACAGCGCGCCGTGGAGAGTGTCTGCTAGGATTTCCTGTAATCTACCGGCATGCTAACTAATATTCCAAGGTCACAGTTGTAAGAAGTGGGATTATAGCTCATTTAAGCATCACTCTACGGCGCACACCTCTACAACGTACCTTCCTCTGCTGAGTACACGGTGGCAATGGAGCTGAAGGGTCCCTCCCCCCGGTTATTGTAGGCCCCCACTTTCACGTCAAAGGGCGCGAAGGGTGGGATGGTTTCGTTGCGGAAGACGTAGCGTGAGACGCCGGGCGTCGAAATGACCGCCCGCGTCCATGTGACCATGCCCAGCTGCCTGAAAGCGATGATGTAGCCAAAGCTGTCTCCGTTCTGCAGCTCTTCAGGAACAGGCTGGGAGCAAAACACAAAACTATAGTGATATTAAAACGCATACAGACAAAGACACAGACAGGCCCGTCGCTGCGGCGCGTCTCGCACAGAGCTCTCCTTTTTCCTTTTCTTTGCCGCCACTGCCCGGAACTCTCCGAAAGCAGCTCCCACTTTATCTTTTTTTTTTCCTCCTGCGAGGCAGCGTAATTGTGTTTAAAGTGCAAAACTCTTCAAAGGAGAGCTCGCCGTCTCCGCTTTCGGAGGAAGAAATAGCACCGGGAGGCTGATCAGAGGAGCCTCGCTCTTATGAGGGTCATTAAATTGCTCCATTCAATTCTGCACAATTAAGCAAAACCATTACTCGGCTATGGAGAGAACAGTAAAATGTGACAGATGACTTACCTCCCATGTTATCACTAATTCAGACTTTGTGCCGCCTCCACCTCTGACATCAGTGGGAGCTGTATCAGGAGCTAAGAGGAGAAACCCAGAGGGGAGCAATTAGGACAGTTTACAAAGCTCAATGGAAAACCTCAACTTTACTGTTCCGCTACTTCAGGACCATTAGTCGCTGCAAAATCAAACATTTACAGCAAAGGTGAATTACTCAAATGTAACAATGCTTTAACGCCTGCGATAGTAACAAAATCGGAAATATTGTGACATTAAACAAGCCGCTCCCCCTTCCCAGTCAGCTGTTTCTGGCGCAGGAGGAGGAGCGCTTTGATAAGTACGAGTGTCACATTAATATGGCATGTCCTCCAACGGTCGTTGCAGTATTTATGCATGTGTGGCTGCTAGAGCCGAACGGTGGGGAATGAAATCCCGGCACTCACCGGGTACTTGTGTGATTGTGTGTGGCTCCATGAATAAAACACTGAATTCCCCACATCTGAACTTCAGATGAAACAATATAAGCTACTCGGCCATAACTTTAGAACCACTGACAGGTGAAGAAAAACATTGATTACGTTGTTACAATAGCAGCACCGTAAAGGCAGGAAGGGAACGTTTCGCCCCCTTAATTTGATGTTTTAGGATCCAGGAAAAAGGGGGCGAGCGTACGGATCTGAGCGGGTCTGAAGCATCACCATAATAACAATAATGATATTAATAATAATAATATAATAATATAGGTGGAAGAAAGTTGATGGATGGACCCTATTATTATAACTGATATCATTTTTGTGGCTTTGCATGCCTATGTCGCCTCACCACCTACTCCCCCCTATTTAACACACTCCTCTCTCAGCCACTCTCTCTCTTATGAACTCCCCCTCCCTCCCCTATTGTCTCTCTCTCCTTTCTTCTTTCTTCTTTCCACTTCCAGCCCAACCGGTCATGGCGGCAGGCCGTCCACCCAGAACCTGGATCCACTCGAGGTTTCTGCCCATTAAACTGGCAGTTTTTCTGGCCACTGTCTTACTTTTGTTTACTCACGGAGGACGTTGTTTGGGGTCTCTGTAGAACAATAAATAAAAAGTTTTGTTTGTGCTTTTTTCGTAAAGCACCTTGAAACAACATTTGTTGTGATTGGCGCTTTGTTAATAGAAGTTGCTTTGAAGGGGAGTGAAGGCTAGCCCGTGTAAACCAATCCAACTGAAGTACTACTTTGGCACAAATTGATGAAAACCTAAATGCTGATTCAGATTTTTTTTAAAAAGGGCGTCAGAACCCACAATGCACTGGTGCTGTTCTGGCAGCGAAAGACAGAGCTGGACAAAAATGTTATGGCTGCTCAGTGTAAGTCTGAAATATTTAACTACATTAGAGGAAGTCACAACGCTACCTCCTGGTGAAACAGAAAAGTATAAGAGGAATAACCTTATATAAATAAATACCTATTAATACCTATTTATATCTATATAGTTATAAATAAACAACCTCACTCAAACAACACTGTCTTTATGTCAGGCTTACTATCTCTGCACTCAGTCTGTCAATATGACATGGAAAGCAAAAGAAACATCCTTTTTGTAGCTTCCTCTCTTTGCACGTGTAGACCACCTCAAAATTTCAGCGGCTCACACGGATGTTTGATTTTTCTCTACAGTGTCACATCTGCCACAGCTTGAGATGGAATTAAAATGCAACTCTGAGCCCGGAGATCCATTAGAGCCGCCGGGACACTTTTATTTCCAGGGATCGATCAAATCGTCGGTGTGTCTCTTTTCTGCACAGAACTGTGCTACTGTGTTCCTCGACAACCACGTAACGGTTAAAGATTGCAAATGCAGAAATATTTCTTGAGATATAATTAAGCACAGTGCTGTTTGAATTTTCTGGGAGACGTCCTGGAGAGCGCTCGATAGATTTCCCATACTGCAGCAAATATTCAACTAAAACTCAGTCTCAGTGTGTGTGTGTGTGTGTGTGTATGTGTTGGTTGTGTGCGTGTGCAGTTTCACATACTGGCATCCTCTGTCCTGGTCTTGATGGAGGCTGGGCTGGGCTCTCCTAGACCTACATTATTGCGAGCCACCACTCTGAACTCATACTCCACCCAAGCGTTCAGATCAACCACTGTGGCGGTCAGCATGTTACCGCCCACCACCTCGGGCACTGCAAGTAGAAATAAGGATGCCTCATGGTCCCTGTGTGGACTTAAAAAATGCAATTCGGGCAATCGGACCACAAGTGACGCATGACACATTAACATTAATCAAATAATTTTTCTTTATTTCAATCATTTTGGACCAATAACTTGTATTTATCAGTCTATCAATCTATCAATCTGTCTATCTCTGTCTATCTGTCTGTCTGCCTGCCTGCCTGTCTGTATGTCTGTCTGTCAATTTCTCTATCTATCTATAGAATGGTCAAATCGCCTCGCCAAGTGGTTAGAGTGATCGGATCACAACGCATCTTTGCGGTCGTTTACACTTACACGATTTAGCGAACCGTCTCGCCGTCCGCTTTAATCCGATTGCATAAAACGCATTTTAAAACCAAGTCCAAACATGGCCACAGCTTCACCCAATTTAAATGAAGAACAAAAAAAAACCCATGTGAATACTTGAAAGGGACCAAATGAGCGTTTCACGGTACCTGAGTCAACAGCTTGCCAGCCCACGGTAAACGGCGTCCTGGCCTGGATGATGTAGCCGGTGATGGGGCTTCCGTTATCCCTACCGGGAGTCCAGGAGAGCTGCGCCGTGGTGTCTGTGATCTCCTCCACGGCTACCCTGTCCGGAGGCCCCGGCGGACCTACGTCATTCAGAACATGAGGTAATGACACAGTCTGAGAAGCCGCCGCTCATCACACCTATTAAAGATAGCTGTACCTCGTTACACATCAAGGCGCCGGCGCCGCTCGTAGTGAACGGCTACATCCTTAGTGTGTGCGTGTGGCGACTTGTCATTCACTGGGTGTTTGATGTGCAGAGCTACGGCTTGATTAGCGAGCCGCTGAACACCAGCGGCAGAATTAGACGCCAGTGAGGTTCATTTAGCGGCAGACAAGGTAAGACCGACTTCACGGGAGAAGAATAATGCAGACAGAGAGGGGAGTGTGTGACTGCTACGCCTCACGCATTACCATGTTGCCTCTGTTTAGACTTCTGCTCAATTATTCAAAACGCCATCCATGTTATTTTTTCCGATGTGTAAATGAGCCAATTATAGTCATTTTCTGTAATAAACATTGCCTCCTCAAAGCACCTGGGACGGCCATTACGGCTTGTTAATGGCATGAATACCAATGTAAATCATCGGAGTGAAGCCCACACGGCGAGCCGAGCGCGCCCGGCAAATATCCACAAAGCTTCGTCGACCCCGTGTCACACACTCTGGCGTGAGTGCGCTTCCAATTGTTGCACTTCTAAGCAACACATGTACGGAACGTAAACAGCAGCTGACATGAGTCCGAGTCACTTTTTATGTACAGGAGGCCTCTGGGACGCCTCACCTGCATCTCTGTCAGACTTCCTCCTCCTCCGGTTTACAGTTAGACGGCGGGGCATTCGGTCACTAACGCGCCAAAGCGAGCTCTTGAAATCAGTCCCTACCTTTGACGACCAGGATGGCGGAGGTGGAGAGGCTCTCCACGTCAGTGTCGACGACGCAGACGTACTTCCCTCCATGGTTCAGCTGGATGTTACGGATCATCAGATCTCCCGATATGCTCTACGAGCGAACACAAACATAGAGGAAAAAACAAGGTTAAGTAAGTCGGGGATTGTTATTTCATCACTCGGCTGTCGGGTCTGGTATGTTTGAAACATTCATAGGCCTCCGCGCCACATTCCATCATCTCAAGCCCTCTGATTTTTGCCTCCCTGCCTTCAAACCCCGACAGCAGAGGTGGCAGATGTACTTTGCGGAAATAATGCTATTGGCCGCCCTTCAGGCGCTATGGCCCCCACCCCCCACCCCCCCACCCCTCGCTGCACCCGACCTCCCCCCCCCATCCCAGGACTCACAGAGCAAACGTAGACTGGTTCATTAAGACAATACTAATTAATCTGTTATCAAATACAGCGGAGCGGGATATGAGTAGGAGTGCCTCGCCGCGGTAAAGGCAAATATTATTTCATGTTAGAAGGATGAAAGTGGAGGCCATGAGGGAACACAGAAACAAAAACAAAACCAACTTTGAACAATCCGTCTCATTTTTGAAAGGGCAGCTTATTATTATTATTATTATTAGTGGCTGAGACAAGAAATACATTTTTTTGGGACAAGGCCGTTTCCTTCTAATCTATTCAAATAATATTATTTTGATCTAAAGCGAATCCCTCAGACATCGCGTCGGAACGATCTAAGACAAAAACAGAAATCTATTCCTTTCTTACTTTTCCTCCTACTTTATATTGTTTCTTCTTTTTTTTTCTTAAATGACACAACATCCCATAACTGTCTTATAGCTCAGCGTTTCTTAGTCATTAAAAAAGTAAGAAATATATTTAGAGGGATAGACAGACAGACAGATATGTAGAGGGATAGACATACAGACAGACAGATATGTAGAGGGATAGACAGACAGACAGACAGACAGATATGTAGAGGGATAGACAGACAGATATGTAGAGGGATAGACATACAGACAGACAGATATGTAGAGGGATAGACAGACAGACAGACAGACAGATATGTAGAGGGATAGACAGACAGACAGACAGACAGATATGTAGAGGGATAGACAGACAGATATGTAGAGGGATAGACAGACAGACAGACAGATATGTAGAGGGATAGATAGACAGACAGATATGTAGAAGGATAGACAGACAGATACGTAGAGGGATAGACAGACAGATATGTAGAGGGATAGACAGACAGATATGTAGAGGGATAGACAGACAGACAGACAGATATGTAGAGGGATAGATAGACAGACAGATATGTAGAAGGATAGACAGACAGATATGTAGAGGGATAGGCAGACAGATATGTAGAGGGATAGACAGACAGACAGACAGATATGTAGAGGGATAGACAGACAGACATGTAGAGGGATAGACAGACAGACAGACAGATATGTATAGGGATAGACAGACAGACAGACAGATATGTAGAGGGCTAGACAAACGGACAGATTAGTAGAGGGATAAACAGACAGACAGACAGATATGTAGAGGGATAGACAAACAGACAGATATGTACAGGGATAAACAGACAGACAGACAGATATGTAGAGGGATAAATAGACAGACAGACAGATATGTAGAGGGATAGACAGACAGACAGACAGATATGTAGAGGGATAGACAGACAGACAGATATGTAGAGGGATAAACAGACAGACAGACAGATATGTAGAGGGATAGACAGACAGACAGATATGTAGAGGGATAAACAGACAGACAGACAGATATGTAGAGGGATAAACAGACAGACAGATATATAGAGGGATAAACAGACAGACAGACAGATATGTAGAGGGATAGACAGACAGACAAATATGTAGAGGGATAGACAGACAAACAGATATGTAGAGGGTTAGACAGATAGACGGTTAGAACTTTTTTGTCTATCAAAATAAAGAAAATAATCTGATTAATGTTAATTTATTAATTTCCATTTTTGTGGTAGAGAGAAAAACATCTATAGTTATTACTTATTTTGAGGGTTAGGTATTCTCTAGAGAAATATCCCCTCTCTCTATAAGGAATGGAACTTTAATTAGCACCGGGGATATTTGTTTTTTCCAAATGAATGTGATTCTTTCGAAAAATAAATATAAGATTGTCTTCTTAAACCCCGGCTAAAATGGATTTTGAAGGATTATGACTTTTTTTAATCAAGGCAAAACAGAGTCTTTATTTTCATGTGCTGAAGTCGTCTTCATATCACTCCCTCTGAGGCGATCGGAGACACTTTCATGTTTTGATTTGAATTTTGAATTTGAAGATACGCGTTCGTGTCTCTTTTCTTCTTTTTTAGCACCGATGTCGCTCCATAGTCGCGACCGGTGAAGAAATCAACAACTATTCAAATCTTAAAATGAAGTCAGGTTGACATGAACATAAGGTCGATGTTAACCTGAAGCACCAGATGGTAGCTCTCACAGAACCATCTGAGGTGCCTTACTTGGAAACGGCTCTTCGTTGAAAGGAGGAAACGCTCTTATTCTGAAAGAACTGATGCTGCAACAACAAAGTCGTCGTTGCTGTTCTCAAAACCTTTGCCTCTTGCTGTCTTTAGATCTTCACACAGCTCATAGCTGCCAGTAGTTCCTAATTTGCACGCTGATTCGTCTGGACCCGTGCGGCCCTTCGTGACTTTAACTCTAAAAAAGCGTCCAGCGGACCAATAGTGACGTACGCAGGACGGCAGGGAGCGAGTGTGAAACATAGTCAACTATAAAATATTGTAATTTATTCCCATGTGTGCGGCTCTTGTGCCAACAGCGCCACGTCCTCTGCCTCTCGCTCTGGTGCAGACAGTCAGTAGGTGTGGCACAAAGGGGCAGACGAGAAGACAAAGCCTGCAGCAGGGAGGGATGATCTCATGAATTCCAAAATTTTAGGAAAAAAACGATCTCAATGTGACTTCTTACCACGAACCATCTAACCAGAATAATGCATGAAATGACCGAGGAAACAGTCTCCATCTCAACAGTACCAAATCATCTGGCATCTAAAAACTGGATCGCACAAAAGCCCCCTGAAGACCAGAACCGTTAATAATACAGTTTTTGCAGAAAAATGTGCGAAAGGACCCTTAATTAGATCAATTCGTTGTTTATGGGATGTTGGTTACTGTCGCAGGCATGAAACTGTCATACATGTAATTCTGATTAATTGTCCCCTCTTGTCTTTTTCTTTACCTTCAAGTATGAATCAAATCACAATATATTCATACAAAGTCATTGTATCCTTGAAAAAATGGGAATATTATGGAAACGTCTTCGCTGCCACTGCGCCAAAATTCACCTCCGCATTCCCTGCAGTTCTGTCTTGTTAACTCAAAAACTCTTTCATGGATGCTTTTGAAATTGTATTCCCAGATAGAACGTAGTGCGAGGAAGAACTGGGTTGAGTATCGGAAAGGTCGGGTCTATATTTCCGACACTAGGGGGAGCTTTATCTCAAGTTTTTCGGTTCATAATTTTTCAAATGTCCAATTTAGTCCAAATTTGGTGAAAGTTATTCGGCTCCAGATGATCTGTCTTGTATGTCTCGTAATTCCCGCGGAGGGGAACTTTCTTTTAACGAAAAGACACCTATTGTCACACAAACCTCTACATTTAAATTGAGGAGCTCAGTCAGGGGGATTGCTTGTAAAAAGCAGGGGATTAGGGACTTTCCTTGCATATAGCGTAGTTGTCGGGCGACGACAGCCTTGGCCTAGGTAAGAATAAAATCATCTATTGTCTCCATCACATGTGCGTGTGTGAAGACACGAGATGTCTCTTTAGCATAAAAACAGTTTTTCAACTGTTACTTCCCGACCACATGACTAAATGTTTCCAAAATTAGCTCATTCAAATCTAAACGAGGAAATTTATGTCTACACTCAAACAAAATACTTGTACTCTTCATTATTGAGTCACTATGGGATCTGATCTCAGAGCAGACTGCTGACTTCATAGAAATGGTAAGGTTGAATCAATATGGACTGTGTTGAGTTTATTAATGAGTATTAATGAGATGATATCAACCGCATCATCATGTCATTTAAAATGACAGAATGTGCAGCAATGTATGAAGTAATAACAATAATAACGCCGCATTAACACATTTCACCCACTATTATGTCACACTCAATGTAAATGAGAATCCACCATCCAGAAGATCATGAAGTAATCCATCACAAATCATCGTAGCTGGTGAAACGTAACGCGTTGCTTAAGAGCTGGGTCACCTCAGGTCAGCCTGGTACGACTCTACAGTCACAGCAGCTGGAGATCAGAGCTCCACCCTGCAGCGACCAGCCCACAAGAACTCCTGCGGGTTCCCCTCTGCGTAAACCAGCCAACGAAGCGTCGCTAAACTGAGTCACACTTCCATTCACGCACGGGGCTGAAGAGGGCTTCATCTCCTCTACTTTCACCTGACACTGTCTGCGAACGCCCATCTGCCACGTCTGATTCTCTCCTCGGTGTCAGGCGCCACCTGGCCCACCTAAGAACTCGCCACCGAGAGCCGGGCGTCCTGTCTAGGCAGGAAGGAGGTGATGAGGCGGATTTACTTTTAATTATGTAAATGAATTCATCCAAAGCTGTTGAGCAGAGGGCTGGTAATCCCTCCGGACAGCGATGCGGATTCTTTGAAAACTATATCTCATTATATGCCCGTGCGCTGCTCAATGTCATCGCTAATTACCGTTGGCTTAAATAAAGATATTAATTTTGTCATGTCCACACAAGACTTTGAGGGCTTTCAGATCTGGCGGCGAACTTTCGGCACCTGAAAAACGGCAATGATATTGCTCACGCTGAACAGTACCGGATTTTGAACGTTTCTTCAAAAGGAGCAGATATTAAAGAAATCACTTCGTATTATTTCAGGAGAATTCAGAAACGACCGTGTGAACGTTTGCCGGGTGCCAGGCCTGCCCTTGGTGAATGCCAGCCGGCTCATTACTTAATTATAACGGGCATCGAGATTCACAGAGCGGTATGCAAATTCAATAATGGCAGAGTGAAATGGTAAGAAAATGTTCTCCCTTGAGGTATGAGAGTCGGAATTTGAGGCAATAAAAAATATAAAGACTGCATAAATCAAGGGCCTCAGTGAGAGGGAAATGGCATTTCACCAATATATCTTCAGAAGTGTAACATATGGCAGCTCATAAGGACCATTCGAAAAGTGAGGAGTCCGATTTCTGACCCCATCAAAATGGTTTTTAACCCTTTAATGTCCTGCTCAACTGTTGGGTCAAACAGATTTATAATTACTGTATCTTATTGAAAAATGTGGCGGAATATGTTTATAATAAGACCCAACAGAAGCACGTAGATGTTAAAGAGTAAGGGGCCGCGGGCGGAGCCATTGGGGACACCACATGTCAATGGGCCCACTTTGAAGGAGGCATTAACCAAAGCTACAGAAACAAGTTTTCCATATTTTTTTTTTTAGAGTTGAGGATATTAACGGGTTGTTAACAGTAGGGGAATAAAATAATTGAACCGATCTTTAACAGATGTTTCTGTGTTTTTGATATTCTATCCACCAACGAGCAGAGAAGACCTGGAGTCTGGGCAGGAATCGGTTGTTATTGGCGATGGAGAATGCCCTTGCACATCACACAGTATGTCCTGATACAGCCCAGAATAGGCAGAAAGCAGCAGAGGTAAATGATTGAGATGACTCACTCCTCCCACTCTTTCGAAGTGATCACTGTCTCGTTGGAAGTCGATGAGCTGGCCGTTGAACGCCCAGGAGAAAGACACATCCAGAGCTGGATCACAGGCGATCTGGCAGGGGAGGACGATGCTCTCGCCAACAATAATCTCCATGTTCGTCGGCCTCATGGTGATTTTGGTGGGCTCTGGCCAGACAACAGACGACAGCGTGTTAATATCTCTGGAACCTTCGACACCACTCTGATCCCCCGTCTCGCTTCCCTTCCCGGCAAAATCAGGACCTTGTCATTAAATTAGCTCCTTAAATTCCGAGCCTGTCTATGACGTTACATTTAATGACATCTCAGGTTTGCACTTCTGGTTTCAAGATCAATTTAGAAATAACAGTTTGAGACATGGCCGCGGCGGATCGGGGGCCGAAGAGTATGTGTTGCGGAAAGGTCAGGGTAATTAAATTCTAGGGTGTTAAATGGCTGAGCTGTCAGAGTATGAGAGGAATGGAAGCTAACGAGGAAAATAAGCCAGTTGTCCGAGCACAACAGATTAAGGTGGAGGACTGTATGCGTTATGTCAATGCGTATATAAATGATGACCTTTAGGTAAGTTTAGGATTGAAGACGAGAGAGGAAGAAATGAGGGTGCTCTCCCAGATTAACGAGGATTGGTCTGCCTTCATTTTAGAATAACTAGAACATGTAAAACCTCTCCAATCAGTTAGCAACTCATCGGTCACATCACAATTTTGCAATTAGGACACTGCACTAAGCTGTTTTCTCGTTTTGCAGGCTTCAAATAACAAAAAATTCAAATAAATACATAAAGAGAGAAAATGTCAGAATATTACTACAGACTAGTAGCTACAGGTAAAAACTAGCAGCTAGTTCATATTGTGCTTCATTTAAACCCTTTAGGTCCGGCTCACATAAGCACATATTGATTTTTTATCATAAAAAGAGTGACTCTTGACTTAACCTGTTTATAATTAGAGCCAGTAGCAGCATGTATATAAAGTGTGAAGTGTGTATGCTGAAGTGTAAGGGGCCGAGGACGGTTCCATGTGGGACACCACAGGTGGCCGCAGGGGCCGCCGAGGAGGAGGCATTAACCATGACTGTTGAGAAAGCAAAATTGTTTTGTGACTTGATAAAACCAAATAAAAGTAAAGAAAATCCATGGAATAGTCTTCAAAAATAAAAAAATGGTTTACCGAAAGGTTGAGTTATAAAGGTCCCAACGAAATAAAAAATATGCAAAGATATAGTGTCAATATTTTAGGCGTTTGTTCTATTTTCTTGGAGAGGCTGTCAATAATTAAAAACATTATTTAAGAATATTAAGAATGTATTTTATTTTTTCTAATTGTGTTACTTGAAGAATTTCCGGTTTTTGTGACTAATTTGAATGACAGATCACGAGTATAGACAACAAAGACATCTCTTCTTTTTATTTATCTCATATTACTAATTTTTTTTTAAGGGTTGCCTATAATCAATACATTTCATATAGTTCATTGGATTATAATATAATTATAACCCAATAAATGTGGAGGCTACTGTAGTGAATATTACCTTGTTTGCATTGACCAGTAAAGGCGATGACGGATGCATTACTGTGTGGGGGGGATTGTGTAATAAATATGTAATAAATGTTTTAAGTCCTCTGTTACAAGAATACTATAGATGTGATATTTGTAATATTGCAAACCTTAGTATGTTATATTATATGTTGAATATGTATTAAAACATATATGTGAGTTATATTACGTATTTATTATGATGCTGCGATTCAATACTAGGGACTGAATCTAAACTTCAATATAAAAAAAAATGCTGTTTACTAACTTCTATTATAAATCTCTCCCCATTCCCCTTTTAACATTATTAGCACACAAAGGTCCCTGGATATGAAATATGCATCCATCAAATGGATATTCGTCCCTGAATGACTGATATCAGACTGGCTAGTTCCCTTTTTCCCGGTCGCTGTTGCAGCCGAAGTCGGCGGTGGCGCTGCCTGCAGCGGCCTCATATTTTGTGCACAGACATGAGAGAGGTATTGATCACCTCATTAAACTCCCAGCAAGAGAGCAACCTAACTGGAATCTCTGCATTAAAGATTACCCAGATCTGACCAATTACTCTTAAATGCCCCCACTAGCTCCAGGCTCAGAAGTAGGAGGGGATCGTGACTTACTGTTTCAGATCCACCAGACTATGAGATTTTTTTTTACCCATTAGTGGTCAGTTAAGCCAAAAAAGCTCACGTGTAACGAGAGGTGTGGTTGTTTTTTGGTTGCTTCCTTTCTTCAAAAGAGCTGTTTTAGAAAAAAAGCATACTGTATATTGAGTCAGTCCGAAAAAACATTGACTTCTTCAGCCAACTCAAGAAAACGCTGGTTAACAGTCTACGCTACCAGGAGCTAAATAAATCTGCTAATGAGAGCTGTCCAAGTTGAAATCTGCCAATTAGAAGCTCAAATCTGACTCGGAGTCTCATCTACTGTTTGAAAACTGAGGAACAATCTATAGAGGCGAACTGATGCCGTCATGGTGGTGTATTACATTCTTGCTGCGTGTGCGTACACGGAAAGCTTACGAGGCATAATACACATTATTGGCAGCGTGGAGGTTTTTTTTTTTAAAGGGGTCGTGGGAGGTTTCGATAGAGGTAAGATCGCAGGACTCACCGGTGATAAGCAGCCTCCCAGTCGTACTCGCTGTTCCGAACTGATTCTTGGCGACACAAGTGTAGCTGGCTGCATCCCGTCTGGTGACGTTGGCAATCTTAAGAGTCCCATTTGGCAGCAAAGTAATCCTGAGGGAAGACAAACAGCTTTTATGTACGGACCGCAGTAGAGGGTGGACAAACAGTAGTGACTGTTCAGGCTTTTGTCTCGCCTCATTTATCATTTATTTTAGTCCTGCTGTTAAAAAGTCCACTGCACTTCTACCAGATTGTTTTTTAGGTCAAAAGCCCTCTGAAGGAGCCTGATGCTCCCAAAAGAACATTAACAGGATTTGAGGCCAAGGTGGGGTGGGTGGGGTTGAGGGGGGCAGTAAGCAGAGCGACTGTCTCTGACTCAGTGGTGGAATAAGCCTCTGGATGAAATATTTAACAAACAGCTACACAGAATTAACTAGGTCGAAGGTCATAGCCCCAAAAATCCCCCGATCTCCTTACGTTGTACAACCAATCCCCTCCTATGGAAACCCCTTAAATTAAAAACAAACAAACAACCCTCGTGAGTAAAATATGAACTTTTAGGGTAATATGCTATATATATATATATATAAGCTTGATCTCCTCGCCGATTCATATTCATCAAATTTGAGGTAAATCAGACCATAAAGCTCCCTCTAGTGTCGTTTAATGTGCAATGGACCACTCCAGTTCTTCCTCGCACTAAGGTCTACGTGGGTATAAAATATGAAAATGAGCCATGAAATAGTTTTGAGGTATTGCGTTAACGTGAAGGATCTGCAGTGATGAAGATTCCATCATATCCCCATAGACCTTTCTGGGATTTAATGACAGTTTACAGGTTTTATAATAATAATAATACATTTATTTTATAATGATGCTAAGCTCAGCGAGGATTCTCTACGACGCTGCAAGGTCGCACACGGACCGAATATTCAAATACAGCAAAACACTTATTTGTAGGCAAAATACATTATATATTATAGTACACATTAAAGATATATAATATTTGGGATCCGCCCCTTAAACTAAACTAACCAGCAAAATGAGCCAAATAAATAAATAAATACAACAAAAAACTCCAGAAACATGACAGAAATAGAAAAACGACACTCTTCAGTATATTGTTGATTGGTTGGAGGAGCACGAATAAATTAATGAAACATATTCAGCGATATTAGCCATAGACTAAATATATTTATCTGATATTATGGTGATAATGAATGAACACTTTCACCTCAAAAATGGAAGGATGTGTTATCTTTTATTCAACATTTATACTCCTCTCTCCAAAAAGTTGGATACATATCTCACGCGGCATCTGTCCATTTCAGAACTTTTTTGCTTTTATAGTCCAAGGTTGTGGACTAAGATATCTGCCAGTTGCTTCTGTCTCCACCTCCAGCCAAAACACAGCAACCACGAAGCCGAATAAATGAAGGAGCAGCGTTTGAATCAAGGATTCTTCGTTATTGATGATTCTTTCTATTAATAAAAACAAGTGGCATTCTCTTAATTTAGCCCATTATTTATATCAGCGTGGGGGGGAGGGGATGTTTCTGGAAGGGAAAAGCCGTGTAAATTAACCTTTGATTAAAACTATCCGCATGGCTCGACACCGTCAGGCGTAATTGTGTGGATTGGTTTCCCATTATTTGGATAAAAGTAACTTTAACGGATGTGGTGTTTAGTGAGCGCCCTGCACATTTCACTTTTTAACAACTGCTCCAATTTACGGGATGACTGCTTAAGAAAACATTTCCCCGCCGGTGTGTGACGCCAGGGCGGCGCACCTTGAAACGCTGCGTGGGATTCAGATACACGGCGCTTAATGTCATTCGGCGTAAGACTTTAAGCAAACTCCTGCAGCTACAGATACGGCTCCCCATCTGGAGCCGGCTCAGGAGGCTCGGCGTTGCCATGACAAAAACATTTGATGCTCGTATTGTTCTCTTCACGAACTTCTCTTCAATAGGCAGCAAGAAAAGGATTCAGGGAGCACAAAGCCCAGCATTTCTCCAGCGTGCTGGAGTTGTTCTTATTTAGTCGCTACTGGCTGTTCTGCTCGCCTGCCTGTGTTTAGTGGAGTCTGTGTACATACGTGTGTATGTGTGTGTGTGTTTGTATGTGAGTGTGTATATATGAGTGTCTGTATATGTGAATGTGTGTGTGTGTGTGAATATGAGTCTGTGTGTGTGTGTAGGTGTGTATGTGAGTGTGTATATATGAGTGTCTGTTTATGTGAATGTGTGTGTTTGTATATGAGTCGGTGTGTGTGTGTATGTGTGTATGTGAGTGTGTATATATGAGTGTGTGTATATGTGTGTTTGTGAGAGTCTGTGTATATTTGTGTGGGTGTATATGAGTGTGTGCTTGTGTGTGTATGTGAGTGTGTATATACAGTATATATTAGTGTGTGTATGTGAGTATATGAGTGTGTGTATGTGTATATATGAGTGTGTGTATATGTGTGCCTGTGTTTGTATATGTGTGCTTGTGTGCTTATATGTGAGTGTGTGTGTTTATGAGTGTGTATATGTGTTTGTTTGTCTAAATAGGAGTGTTTGTGTGTATGTTTATATGTGTTTTTGTGTATGAGTGTATATATGAGTGTGTGTATATGTCTGTGTGTTTATATTTGAGTGTGTGCATATGTATATATGAGTGTGTATATGTGTGTTTGTCTAAATATGAGTTTTTGTGTGTATGTTTGTATGTGTATTTGTGTCTGTGTGTGAATATGAGTGTGTGTATAATTCTGTGTGTGTATAGATGAGTGTGTGTGTTTGTGTATATATGAGTGTGTATATGTGTGTGTTTGTGTAATTATGAGTGTGTTTATGTGTGTGTGATTGTATGTGTATTTGTGTCTGTGTGTGTATAGATGAGTGTGTGTGTTTGTGTATATATGAGTGTGTGTATATGTGTGTGTTTGTGTAATTATGAGTGTGTTTATGTGTGTGTGTTTGTATGTGTATTTGTGTCTGTGTGTGTATATATGAGTGTCTGTATATGTCTGTGTGTTTATGTATGAGTGTGTGTATATGTGTGTGTTTGTGTAATTATGACTGTGTTTATGTGTGTGTTTTTGTGTGTATATATGAGTGTGTGTATATGTCTGTGTGTTTATGTATGAGTGTGTGTATATGTGTTTGTTTGTGTAAATAAGAGTGTGTTTATGTGTGTGTGTATTTGTGTATGTGTTTGTGGCGCTGACTTTCTGCAGGTTTTAGCTTTTCTTCTGCCTCCAAAAGAGGAGATGAAAAGCGATGAAGGGTAGCTTTTACGTGTCATTCCCTTCCTCCCGTTTGCTTTAGCATACATCCAACTTATAATTGATTCTTTAGCATTGTATGAAATCTTTCCAGTGGGCTAAAAACGCTGCTTGGGGTGCATTCAGAAGGAGATCCGACAGAGAAGGACAACAAACCAAATCAAGAACCACTCCAAGCGGCTGTAAGTGGAGCTCTGCGTCTGACTCGTGTCCCCGTTGAGCTGCCAGTCAAGTCCGATGACTCCGGTTCTCATCAACGTGTTCATTTTCCCAGTCGTAACTCAAGATCTATTCTTATGTCACAGTAAGGCAGAGCACTTTTGCTTTTAATTACAGCTTCAGCTCCACCTCCGAATCCATTCCTCTGTCTTAGAGCAGACGGGCTTTGTCCTCAGCACCGAACCCATTTGCTAATCTTTTGTCTTTTTAAATATTTCATGCAGGCAGCCTTGATAGCACCACAGAGCGTCTTCATCCCTAACACCTATTTGCACAGGGGGCACCCAGTATATTAGCCATGTGCAATCGTTCCCTTAATTAGCCTTTCCCTTTATGCACCTGCACAAATGCCAAACACACTGTTCAAACAAGTAGGAGCGCAGTGAATGTGAATAAAGCTGGGCGGTAAATGCATTTAGACTTTTATCCTACCTTTCAGTCCTCTGCAGGATCTCATTCCCCTTCTTCCACAGGCTAATTGCTGGGGGTGAGGCCTGGGGCTTGCATTCCAGAGTGACCTCGCTGCCTGAGCGAGCTTTTAGCAAGGCCCTTAAAGGACTTCTGGAGAAACTGGGAGGTGAAGCTGTGTGTCGGTGGGAGGAAACGGCAAAGATTAGGATTGAAAAATACAAGCAAGACGAACATTTTGCAGATCAGTCAGGCGGTTCTGACACCGACTCCTGCAGCTCGAAATCTCAGAATGAGATTCCCATCAGACTCACATATGGACCCTTCCTTCCAATGACGCACACAGGTAACGAGGAGGCGCTGTCCATAAAAGTAGCACATGTTGATTTTAACAGCAGCATTTTGTCACATTTGGCTCCAAATGTTAAATGTAAATCTAAATATTGTATCTTAATGTTAAATCTAAATATTGTATCTTAATGTTAAATCTAAATATTGTATCTAAGTGTTAAATCTAAATATTGTATCTAAATGTTAAATCTAAATCTAAATATTGCATCTAAATATTAAATCTTAGTCTAAATATTGTAGCTAAATGTTAAATCTAAATCTAAATATTGTATCTAAATGTTAAATCTAAATTTAAATATTGTATCTGAATGTTAAATCTAAATCCAGATCAAAATGTTGGACCTAAATGTTTAGAAAAAATACAAATAATATAAACTTCAGCAGTCTGAAAGAAAACCACTTCCATTTGCACCAAGGTTGTTTTTAAAAAAACATGTAACTTTATCGAACGGTTCAACAACAAACCAAGGCTTTTGAATGTTACTCGGTTTAGTTACATGCTTTTTTTAGAGACCCGGACGACTAACATGAATACAAAAACCACAACACACTGCAACACATGCAGATAGAAAAAGCACAAGCGTATGAAGAAAAACATCTTCATCAATGTCACAGCGGTGAAAGCCACAAAACAGCACACTAAGAAAAATGATCTACAAAAACCACAAGACAGCAGAAGTGTCTATGGTGGACACTTTCATAAATGCATCCCCGAACACGCGTTTTAATGTTTCCTTTAGTAAATAAAACAGATATAACGCACAAAAATTACATATTCTTACATGCAGTGTTATCTTTGCTTAACATCCAGGTTGTGGGATCAGGTGACATACATACAATATTTAAGATTTTGGTTTGCTACGCAAACTAAAAGGCCACATTTAACGTTAACTGAAGTGATTAATCTTCATTAAGCTTTTTTTTTTGGTACTAATGTAAATTTGAATATTTTCTCAACATTGAGAAGTTATTCCATTTCTTGGTTATTTTTTGGTTGATTCTCTTTTGGTTTTATTTTGAAAGTTATTGTCATTGTTTAGATCTGTCTTCCTGTTTTCTTTTATTTTGAAAGTTTTGGTTCAATGTGCTTCTATTAGCGTTTGTTTGCGGTGCGTTTTCCACATTTATCTCTGTTTGGTTTATGCGTTTCGTTTCTTGTCTCCAGTGTCTTTATTTGTTTTGACTCGTGCTCCTTCTCCCTCTCTGTGTCCGTTCTTTCTTGTCCTCCTCCTCTCCTCATGTGTGATCGTCAATCATGTTTACTCGTTTTCTTCCTCCAGGTATGTCTCATTGTCTCGTTACACTCAGTCTTTGCTCCCCTGTCCTCATGGGCCAGTTTGTTGTTGACGTCTCGTTGTCATATGTCCCCGCTCTTTTCTGAGTATTTTTCATCGTGAGTATTTTCCAGTGTTTTTTTCTTTAAGTTTTCCCTGTTTTTTTTTTACCCAGCTTTTTTTTTTGGACTTTGCTTTCACCTGTGGATTTTGGATTGGACTGCTAATTGGGTTTTGACCTGTACCTGTTTTATGGACTCCAAATGCTCCGTCCCTGTCGTTCCGTGGTTGTCTTGTTCCTAAAGTCTGATCGAGACGAAGTTTCTAACAATATTTCATCGAGTTTGAGATTTGACATTTTGATACAACATTTAGATTTAGATTTAATATTTGGAGCTAAATGTAGCGAAATATTTTTGTTAAAACTAGAATGTGCTTTTTTTACCAACATAAAGTACATCCTCAAATTTTTTTGTCAGTCGTCATTTGGAAGCATCTTCATTATTACAAAGAAAGAATCTAATCTATCATTGATCTAGTCAGATGGAAGCCATCAAAGCTTTGCAAATAAATCAATAGTCCATCTACATGAGAAGAGCATGCACAACGCCACAAAGCAACGCATCTGTAGTATCCAAATCAATGATGAAATGAGTTGAACCAACACAAGACACTCCATCAGGGTCGTTTCTTTCTCCATGCAGAGCCCATAGTCACATTTATGGGTCTGCAGAGAAGAGCTCAAGCAGGTTGCTGTTTTTCTTTAATCTTAGGAGAAGATCAAACAGGCAAACTAATAAGAAGGATAAAAGCTGAGGGAGGTATGCGACCTTACCTAACACCATTAGTTGGGCACTGGAATAAATAATGCCGTGTTTGTTTTCAGCCACACACTGATACATCCCGGAGTCTGACACGTTTAATGCAGCTATAGATAGAGCCCCGTTTTCAATTTGTGCACGGCCCTGCAGAGGGAAGAGAAAAAGTTTATGCACATAAAAGGCAAGGCCAGTCTAATACGTCCAAAAGCACAGCAATTACAGGTACGCCGTCAAAGGTAGGAGGACAGCGATAGAGGAGAGAACAAAATAAAATGACTAAAAGATCCTCGTGGGATCCCTTAGCATGTTCAGCTGGTAATTGAGGGAAAAGAAGTGGAGGTGGTTCTCCTTATAAACACAAGAATGAAACGTTAACGACACGGGCGGAATATTAAAACGCTGTTCGTTTGCTTTGATTGTTCGGTTGGAAAAACATCTTGGATGACTTTGAGCTATGATCCGTGGAGGGATCCAAAAGGAGTGGTTAGTTAGCTTAGCAGAGGTAGAACAAATGAGTCCAAAGGCACCTTCATACATAAATGACGACGAAAGTCCAAATGAAGCTAATTTGACTTAAATTAGCAGCACAATTCTTTTGCATTTGGTTTTTTTCTCTCTGTTGCACAGTATTTTGATTGATGTGACAGTCATGAGGGGCGGCACAATAGTAGAATGTCAGTGTTTCCCACAGGTTGAGGACTTACTCACAGTGGTGCCATTAGAAAGAAAAACTGTTAGTTAGACTCTGTAATCTATATTTGTTTCTGTTGACGGCAGAAGGACATACTTATATTTCCTGTTGCTGGGAGTGTTTTTTGATTACCCGTTATTGCTCAATCTTATTGGTTGGTTGGCATTGTGTATGTGTTCCGACATGATGAAATTACCAGAAGTTCGTACCTACTCGGAAATAAAACTCTTTGCCTCATCAGAGTCTCAGCAGAGTCTCATTAACAAACTGAAAAATGTAAGTTAAGTGATGTCATTTGTTTGTCCATAATTGTTTATTGTTTGATTATGGTGTTGCCATCAATACTAATTTCATAAGCATCTATATGGCAATTACCAATACATGTAAGCATTAAGCTAGCGGACCAATCATTCATTATTTTCAACATTGTTATGAGGCAATAAACCTTCAGACGGCACCTGGAAGCCTTCGTCTCTCATTGGAAGAACTGTTTATCCGCCAAAGCGAACGCCAACATTCAGGAGGAGCAGAATAAAAGGACAACATTAAACTACAGCCTTTGGCTGCACCCATTGGTCCGCAGGTTTGTGGGCATGTACATGGGCGGGACCTAATTAAATCGGGCGGACTGCCCGAGTAGAGTCTGTGTTTGGGAAACACTGAATGTTTTGAGGAGAATTTGTCCTTCAACTTGTTTTCAATCTTTTTGAGATTCTATATTTGTCTTGTCGGAGTATTTACATGAGTTTGGATCAGTTAGGATGGTGTAAATGGGCAAAAAATGCATTACTATCAGAGTGTGAGCAGATCCAACAGACTTCATCTGTAGGTGGTTGACATTGTGATCGTGTCTCAATGTCACGATCGTGAAGTCACTATATTGTTACTATACTACATTCGAACAGAGAAAATACAAAAATATGCAACATCACGTTGAGGATGTGTGCATTCAGTATAAATACAAACACAAATACTGAGCCTCTTCCTGCTAGGTCAAACAAAACATATAAAAACACTTAGTGGCTGAATTGAGGTAACATGAAAAAAAATATTAATCCAATGGGGATTGAGAAGTCTTGTCTGACTGAGAAGGAAACCTTTTGTACACGAAAAAAGCCATTGATACCAAATCCGTTGGGCCGGGCCGTAATTTGGACGGATATCCATTGATGAAGAGCATTTTTTGGACCAGACGTTCTGAGACTCGGGGTGTCCGTCAAGGACCAGAACTGGCTGTGAATATACCTTTTTAGAGGGAAGGTGGGTCAGTTGCCTTTTGACATATGACGTCCAGTTGACTTCCACTGTTGGTCAGAATTCTTTGATAATACTTTTCTGACAGGGGAACTCCATTAAGGACAAGAATTAGTTTTTAAAGGACGTTTTGAAAAGGGACATCCATTGTCGACCAGAATTAGTTTATAATGGACATCTGACAAGGGACGTCCATTATCGACTGGATTTCGTTGATAATGGACGTTTTGAAAGGGGAAATCCATTGACGACCAGAATTATTTTATAATCGACGATTGACAGGGGACGTCCATTAGCGACTAGAATTTGATGATAGACGTTTTGAAAGGGGACATCCATTGACAACCAGAATTAGTTTATAATACCTTGTGTGACAGGAGACATCCATTGACTATCAGAATTAGTTTATAATGGACATCTGAGAGGGAACGTCCATTATCGACTGGATTTCGTTGATAATGGACGTTTTGAAAGGGGAAATCCATTGACGACCAGAATTATTGTATAATAGACACTTGACAGGGGACGTCCATTAGCGACTACTATTTGATAATAGACGTTTTGAAAGGGGACATCCATTGACTTCTTACAATTAGTTTATAATAAATCTGACAGTAGACACGCATTGGCGACTAGACTTAGTTAAACGATGATGAGGAAACTTCGGGGCATGTATTGATGAATCATTCAATTGCTAAAAGGTAATGATTGTATAAAGTAAAATAAAGATGTTCAAAAACACCTACACTACAGGTCAACCAAGGACGTCCCAGAAAGTTCTTGACAACGTGTCCAGATGCAGATTGCACTTTTATACAGACTATAAATGGGACCAAAATGTCCAGATACCTTCCATTTATTTAAATTGTTACACATTTATTCAGATTGGTCATTTAATATGTTGTTTTCCATACCTCTGCCGAGACTTGATCCCCGTCCTTCAGCCAGCTGTACGAGGGTTTGGGCTTCCCATTGGCCTTACATTCCCAGAGGAGGCTTTCCTCGATGGACAGAGTTGCGTCTGTCATTGTCTGTATCCAGTGAGGTTTAGCTACAAACGAATGGGAGGAATTACCTTTAAAAATGTGTTTTAATTAAGAAGCAATGAATAAGTACTCAACTTAGCAAGTGGAATTATAAGAGAGGTGAGGAATACAGATGTTTTAAATACAGACGAGATGAATTTGGAGGCTCTAAACTGGTATAGTAAAGACAGTCACTAGAAGTTCTGGACAAATTCTGTCAAACAACTAAAGCACACGTAAACCTCCTGCAAAAACGAGGATACCTGAAAAACGTTTACGGTCTTTCTCAGCCGCCTGTCATCCAATTAGAAACGCTCCACTCACCGTGGAATGAAACACGACCCCGGGCAGCATTTTTGCCGCGGCGATTTTCTGCCACACATTCGTAAGTCCCCGCGTCCTCCTGCTGGAAATTTGGGATTTCGAGGACGGCGTTTGAATTCTTCATTTTGACTTTGCTGGGGAATGGGATGCCGCTGGTTCTCCTCCAGGTTATTTCTGGGACCGGGCTGTAAAAGACAAACCGAAAAGTGCCCATGGTGGCAGCTGTCAGTCGCGGTGATCAAAGTCTGATAAAGCCGCTGGAGCACGAGCCCACAGTGGATTACTGTTCATGACAAATCAAACTGGGATGGTTCAGATTTGCAAAGCTCTTAAAAGAACTTTGATTTCTGCTCGCTTGTCTCTTCAAGCCGCAGCCTTTGCTCTCCTGTGGATTAATGAATCTGAGAATGAGTAATGTTACGCTGGTGAATTCCTAAATCATCCGGAGTAGCATTAATGAGCTGAAATCACACACGCACACACTGGCACACACACACACAAACACGTACACATGCACACGTACACACATGAAAGGACACTTACACACACATGCACACACACGGAACACACACACTCATACAAACATGAAAGCACGCTTACACAGACATGCACAAACACACACCTACACACATGCATATGCACGCAAACACACGCACGCACAACTGCACACACACACGCAGTTCCAAACATTCACGCGCACACAAACATATACACATGCACGAGCTCACACACATGGTTAATACATACAGACACATACTACGTTTTTATTTCCAAACTCTGTTCTTCAATCACCTTCAGTGATGCTGAAAAGCTGGTTCACGCGTTCGTCTCCTCCAGACTGGATTACTGTAACTCACTTCTCATCGGGATCCCTGATAAAAGTCTTCAAAGACTTCAGTATGTTCAAAACAGTGCTGCAAGGATCCTGATGAGAGTTCCTAAACACGAACACATCACCCTCGTTCTTCATTCCCTTCATTGGCTTCCCATCTCCACCAGGATTGATTATAAGATCTCTCTCCTCACTCACCAGTGCATCCATGGTAACGCACCCCCCTACCTGAAAAAACTACTCACCCCACTGACCTCGACACGATCCCTCCGTTCTACCCACTCATACCACCGCCTCCTCCTTCACCGGACTAAGATCAGCACCATGGGTGATCGGGCTTTCTGTTCTGCTGCCCCTCGTCTGTGGAATGCCCTCCCTGACCATCTCAGGGCTCCACAGACGACTGAGACATTTAAAAAAAGGACTTAAAACTTTCCTTTTTAGCGGAACCTATAACCTTAATTAACATTGTTGCTTTTTGGTCAGGCTTTTATATAGTTATTATTTTATTTTTTATTTATGCTTTTATCTGCTTTTACCTTGTAGCACTTTGAGATTTGATCCAAATGCAAAGTGCGTTATAAATTAAATGTATTGTTATTATTATTATTACATACACACACACGTCTGCACAGACATACACACACTCACGCACACACAAGTATTCACATACATAGAATAACACAAATGCCCGCGCACGCAAACACACACACACACATGCACTACACAAGCGCTTACATGCAAAAAAATGCACACACACGCACACACACACACAGATGTGCACTCACACACATTCACACACATGTGAACACACTCACACACAAACAACCAAACATATATAAAATGACTTACTTTCCCAGAGCAAAACATTCCAGTTTCACCACAGATTCCTTCGCAGCCGGAACCGAATCGGGGAAATGGACTTCTATTTTGGGTTCATATTCACCCATCACTCCTACGAACGGCAGAATCAAGACAAGAGGAGCAAGAGAAGCTCTTAATACCATATAAAATACTCGATAATACTACAAATACTCATCTGATGAGAGAGGAGCATATGTATTAGATAATAAGGCAATTTGTGATTAATGGCTTTATTAATGACCAACTACATTATTTTTTATTATTATTTTCATTGTAAGCCACTTCAGTGTAACCTGATTATGAAAAGTATGCATGGATGGGTTTTACCCTGTTTTTATTGTAATGGATGATATCATTTTTCTGGCAGCGCATTATTACTTTGTCACACGTCTTAATTTCAACTAAGCCATCAAGTCAAAAAGGTATAAATTAAACGGCAATGGTTTTCCTCAGAGGCAGCAGCAGAAACACATCATGACGCAGAACACACTGTGACTGAAAGGAAAAGACAATGTGCAGGTCAGAAGGCATCATGTTGATGGAAATTGCCTTTTTTTTTTTTGTAGCTGGTCCTAACAAAAACAAAAGGTTCAATAATAAAGGACTGAGTGATAAAATGTTTTTGTATTGGAATTTCATTTCGAAAAAAGCAATTTTCTCACAGGTCAGTTGATAATATATGAATATCTTTCGCATCATTTTTAGGAAAGAAGATCCTTTTAAAGAGCTTTAAACGTCTATAAAAACAGATTCTACTGTATTTTTGAAAAAAACAAAACTCAAACTCAAATTCAGTTGGTTGTAATTTGTCCAGCTGGGTTGAGTCACGTCCACACCGCTGGACAGATCCAAAAATGTCTATTTATATTCTTTTAATTTCTTAGCATGTTACTCAACAGTAAATACAATCACATGTATGTCTGTATATCCCTAAAGAAGCCCACTCCCCTTCCTTGTACATGCAATTTCTCTGATTGTACACCTCAAATGCAATGCGAAGTTAGGTCCAAGAAACAGCATTCTTCATAAAAAGTCCCTCTAGTGTGTAAAATGTGAACTATTAGAGGAAAAAATGATTCATACAAGACAGATCTCCTCAAGTCAATTCAAATGAACTAATTTTGGATAAAATTGGGCCGAAAGTTAAAAAATGATGGCCCAAAAAGCGGTACAAACGTTTCGTACAATAACCATTTAATTATATCCCCGACTTTTTGTTGATAAGTCGCAAAAACAAGCGGTTTTTACTCATTGAGTCGTACATGAACTAATTGTAAATGTTTTACGAAAATGATTTGACCCTTTTTATTCATTTTGCAGTTGAATCAAGTTACATTGTTCAGTTCTTTAAGACCCTGGATGGTGTAACACTGCTAATAAATGTCGGTCTAGTAAACATCTTCACCAAGTAGAGCCCAAAGGTCTTCATAGAACACTTAAAATGTCCTTATGTGAAGAACTTAACGCTCTGTTTTTTCAATCACTCATGCATTAAGGGCACATTCCTTAAAAGCTCAGTGTGAATGTCGAACATTTATTCATTTAGCCTGGAAACAGTTTTATTGTTTTCATTATAACTTCAGTGAATAGAGTGACCATTTCAGAAGCATATCAATTGGTGCAAAAAAATGGAGCTCAATTGGTTAAATGTACCAGTGGAAAAAGCAGTGGAAGCGTTTGTGATTGTGTTTCGTCCAGTTATTCAATAGAACACAGAGGTAGTTAACCGAATTCGATTCTGTCCAAACAGAATTTTTAATATAGAGGTTTGAAATTGTGTTCTTTTCTAATCTTTTCCACTAAATTTGAGCAAAACTTATTGCTGAATTGACGCACACTGGGTGATACAAACTCAAAACCACAAATAAATATCGACTTTAATGAAAAAGTATATGAGGCAGACGGACTATGAGGTCAGAGAAGGATGAACCTGTGGGCTTCAAACTGTAGATACTTGCCATCGCTCCTGAGGACCAGCGGTGTCGGAGAGCTGAGGACCTTCTCCCTGGTTACGGTGTTGTTTACCACACAGGTGTAGTTGCCAACGTCTGACGGCTCCACTTTTGCGACGTACAGGCTCCCGGTCTCTTGGGAGATGAATCGACGGCTGTCTTGACGGACAAAATACGGGTATTCGTTGAAAATCCAAGCAAACGTCAGCTCTGAAACAGAAGGGGAAAAACAACTCAGAGGAGATCTTGGCGGACTTTCAGTAGTTTGAATCACGACGGCATGAGATTCATCGACCTTCGTCGCTCAGACGGCCGAACTCTAAGAAACACGTCCTACCGCGGCCTCAAGTTGTTGGAATATCATTTCATTTTTCGTCCCCTATTTAACTTCTTTGGAAATAAATACGGTGGTGAATGTAATATCTATCAGTGCAGAAGAAATGGGAGACCTGAGGAAAGGGAGCGAGACCAAATGGATTACAGCGCGTCAGTGGCCCTCCCCGGGAACATGGCCTCCATTCCCCGAGTCCCTGAGTGACTTCAAGGGAGGCCAGATCCGCCGAAGAGGTCGAGGGATGGATGGATGGACTTAGGGAGGAAGATATATGTCATGATAGCTCTTTACCAGAAGCAGGTCTACCATGAGAAAGGAGAGGCCTGCCAGGATGAGTTAGTGAGTCGTTTTAAGAAGCGCGGGTTTCCTGGAGCCTGGAGATGCTGTGTGTTTTCTACCGCATCCGAGGTGAGGGGCCCCCAGTCAAAAGGTGACCACAAAGACTGTCAATCATATCTGATGCAGCCTCAGCAAGCGTCCGAGCTGGGGGCAGGGAGGAAGATACAGAGCTCCTACTGATTATAAAAGCCAGGCAGCCAAAATTGTCATCTGAACTATGAAATCTACATTTCAAAATATTTCGGTGTAAAATTACAGTAAAATACTGTCAGCTGCCAGAGTGATTATTTGGTTTAACAGTATAACGTCTGTCATCTAAAGCAGCAGTACTCTATAGTATAAACAACATAGTTGTAATATATTATCTGGATTATTGATATAGATTTACTGTAAAAAAAGTAAAAATTCCCTGTTAAATTACAATTTAATACTCTCAGCTACAGTTGGTAGAAATATACTCTTATTTTACAGTATATCTACTGTCAATGGTATACTGTATTACTGTTAATGCTATGTAATATTGCAGTAATGTGCTGTATAGAATCAGATTTTACTGTAACTACACTGGTGAAATTCCTTGTTAAATTATAGTAAAATACTGTCAATCACTGTTGCAAGAATGATATTTTTGTATTACAGTATGACCTACCGTCATCAAAATGGAATCCATGTGAACACCATTCATCCTACGACAAATACCCCAAAAGTGAAATATATCACAATCACATTGTAATGTAATTGTCAAAAGAAATGTAAATGTAAAATGTAATTTACACATTTTTCTATGATAATATCCACAAAATAACCTAATCATTTCGTGAAAACATGAAAATTAGAACTATTTGATTAGAGCTGCACCGATTTGCCATTTTCTTGGACGATCAACGATTTTTATAAAGTCTGACCAGGCGACACCGAATTTGGCCGATTCCGATATTTTACTAGAACATTTTAAAACCCTAACTGACAGCATACATAGAGGCAGACAACGTTCCCGTAGCTGACTCTGAGCTATCGCTAGCTTTATTAACTCTGCTAATATTAACCATTCTGCTAACGATACCTTCTTGAAGCTCATTATGTTCCGCGGCGTGATTAATTTTGTCCGATTAAGTTTGTTGTCCCAAACGTTTTCAGGATATTGGTTCTTATTTTGTCCTTACTGGTGTTACAAATTGCGAACTTTAGTGTTTCCTGGTGTTTTTTTCAGGTTTTCTGCCGAGATGTTTGTAGCCATGGTAGCTCAAGCTTGATGTACCAAGCCGAATCGGCCTGAGTCAGACTTTTCAGCCGATTGCCGATCATATCAAACTGGCCCGCCGGCGCACCTCTAATAAATACTGAACCATACTGTAACATTGATAATATATTGGACCTTCAAAGAGATCACAATTTACAGTTTTACACTATATTTTCAATAAGAAATGTATATTTACAGGAATTTGTTACAGTGTAGTTAACAGTGCCAGCAATTTAAGTTCAATCATCAGTAGTGATACAATATGAGGACTTCTACACAAGAAAATGTCAGTAAAGTTAACAAAAGAAAATGAAGGAATACGAAAATGCATCGCAGTTGTTTGCGCTGTTTCTCGTTGTCATGTGACAAAGGACGTCGTGTTGGGCGGAAAAAGCCTTGGAAGAACTCAAAGTCAAAGAAGCGTAGTGGACTGGGGGTAAGATAAACTTTAGTGGAGTTCAAGGTTATGCAGAAAATGGAAGCTCTCGTAATTAAAGAGAGAAAAAGAAAAAAAAAAAGAGGGAGGAGGAGAGAAAGAAAAGATTGAGAGAGCCAGAAGGGGTGCAACAGGGCAAGGAAATGCAAAAGAGAAACAGCAGGCTTATTTCCATTCACTTCAGAAAATGTGAGAAAACATAGTGCTTCACTTACAGCAGCCGACCACGTATAAGCCTGTGTCGGATGAAAGCTGTCAGGTTGTGTTTCACACAGAGTACTCTGACCCATTATCCCACAGACCAGCTGTACAATGCGCTGTGATACAAACTGTTCTCTTGTGAAGGAAATTGATTGTTCCAATGTTCAAGGAACTATATCAAGAGAGAGAAAAGCCAGGCGGCAGCCATTGTCCGTTTCCTCATCTCCCTCTAGATGCTCTCTAGGTTGGGGGCTGAGCAGGCTGCTTCCTCACGTCCACTTCAACGTGAGGATTCTCGTCCAAAGAAAACAGTTTTAAGAACTCACAGTTTAAATATTTAAAGCATCTATTGGGAACATTTGGAAATGCAGCCAGCAGCTTCCTAAACAAATTCTGTAATAATGTGATGAGGATCGGTCCTGGACTCAAAAACACTTCTATTGGTGCCTCACTGGTATGTCTCACGCTGACAGTGACTTAGGATATGCTGTAAAGGTAAACTAGTCCTACGCTGTCGACAGCAAGGGTATAGTCCCCAAATCCCCTGCATTGTACAAGAAACCGCCTTGATTTAACTCCGTAATTCAAATGTGAATTTATGCCCCAAAACAGTATTTTTTATTATTTAAAAAAAAAGTTCCACTTAGTATATGGAATATGAACTATTTATGTAAAACATAATAAATACTATAAATATATCCTCGAGCCGATTCATTTGTACCATTTGTACAAAATCGAACCAATGTTAAGGAAGCCATGTCTAAAAAACTGTGTTTTTTTTAAACTAAAAAACTGTGTTTTTTTTAGTAAAAAAGCTCCCCCTAGTGAGTAAACTGTGAACTCTTGGAGTCAAATATCATAAACACAAGATTTGTTCGGTTAAAGTCCCTTCATATGCACTAAATTTGGACTAAATTGGACCGACTGTTGAGAAATCACGGCACAAACACTTTTGGAGATAAAGCTCCTCCTAGTGTCAGAAATATAGAATCGACTTTCCCCAAAATCAATCCAGTTCTTCCTAGCACTGAGAAAAATTTTAAAAAAAAATGATCCATGCATTATTTTTAGTGTTATGTCTGGAAACCTGTGTATTTCTGTAAAATAAAACGGCTCCCCCTAGTGAGTAATATATGAAATACTTATACTTAATACAAAATAGATCTCCTCAAGTCGATACATATTCCCCAAATGTGGAATAACTTGGACCAATATTAAGAAACCGCGAGTTACGGCGTAAACATGAAGGATCTGTGGCGGGGGAAGATTGCGATGAAAAAGTAGCTAAATAAAATACATTTTTTATCATATTCTATATATATATATAGGATGGGTAATATCTTACACCCATCCTATTTTTCAAAACTTATTTTTATTGTTTCGTCCTTTTTTATTTTAGTGTCTCGTGTTTTTTGTGGCTGCAGATGAGATGAACCCCCCGACAGAATGTAAAGTGAAGGAGAAGAGGAAGTCCCCAGCTCCCCGACCGGCTCTAAACACCTCCACCTCCTCAGTCGCCTCATCCACACTACCATTAAAGCCCCTCGCTTCCAGGGGAAAGTCTTAAGAGCAGTGGGGGGAAAGGGAATCCTCTCTCCTCACTGAGCCGGAACCGATACAACCGACAACATCCCACCAAGGAGCGCAGAGGAGGGGAGCAGAACCACATCCCTCATCTCTCAGCGATCAATCACAGACCTCACCAGGCTCACCACAACACAGCTTCAGCCCGGGGGACGACTTCTACAGGAAACGGGTACAGTCGCACTCCTGTGGCAATCTCTCTAACGCACACAGATAATGTTTAATCTGTAACTAGGAGGGAAACAAACACCTGCTGTCAGGAGTTCTGTACTCACCTGTGTGTCGCCGTTGACTGAAAATGCGACCATGCATCTAATGTTTAGGGATAGCGGTTAATAAAGAAATAACCAAAAACTAATTAACTGACTGACTGACATGTAAAATACAATAGAAATGAATCAAATCCAAAAGAAACGTGATCCTTTTTTTTTGCCGTTTGTGATTGAAATGAAATTGTAAATAAAACCTTTTTTTTTTCTTCTTTTTTTCTTTTATCGGCTAATGTCCACAGAGGCGCTTTGTTTACACGCCAAAAAACAAACAAAAAAAAAAATCAGCATAATTCGATCACGTCATGAGTTTCCGAATTTTCATACAGTAATGTTGTGGAACATTAAACATTCTGTACAGGATATATAAACTTGATGATGACCCGAACCCAGAAAAACAACTAAGCCTCAGCTGCAGTAAACGAGGCGTATCACACCTGCTTAAGAAAACTCTCATCCACCATCGTGCAAACTGACTTCTGCTGTCGCCATGGCAACGTGTGCACAACTTATAACAAGGTCGGCGCCAAAATCAATTCCTGCCCGACAAACATGGATTGAAGTAGAATCTGATGCGTCTATCAATAAGGGAAACTCCTCAATCTGTCGTTTTTCTCTTAAATCAGTCGTTGCAGCTCTGAGGCTCCTGATCTCTGATCAACATGAAGAAAGTAACAGTAAACAACCTCTTGTTTTCTCGTTTTCTCCAGAAAAACCATCACCTGTTGTAGCTTTGGGTTTCTGCGTGAGTGTTAGACTCATTATTAAGTTCATTTATCATATTCACAAAGTTGATAAGGTCACATGACGACGCGCCCGGGAAGTTAGGCGAAGCACAACAAAGTGAATGTTGATGACTTAAAGATATTATTGGATGTTTTAGCTGATTCTGGGCTGAAGAAAATTTGTCATACACTATAAGAAAATAAAAACCGTGATGACTGTGATACATTAATACATAATTGTGTATTTATCACCTGTGAATGTCAGCAGAATGACACGAAAGGAGCCTGAATAATTAATAATTAAGCGAATTATAAGTAACACATCTTTAGCGGCGGTTGCAAAGTATCAAGATTACGATGAAAAAACACCAAAATCAGCAAAACAGCGTTATGTGTGTTGTTCCTTGTTCATAAACAACACATTTATATATTTTCTAACATGCCGGCACATTAAAGCCTTTTAAAATTTAATAGAAATATAATAGAAATAAAATGTAATAGAAAAAATTATTCTGAGGTAAATGGAAATAATCCGCAATCCTAAAATCCCAGTTAGTGTTAATAAATGTTTGTAAAGAAAAAAGTCAAAATACAGTATGTGCTTGAATTTACTGAGCGCTGTGAATAATATGTACCAGCGTTGAGATCCAATAATCGTCTTGCTTTGATGGGTGTAAATAAAGTAGCTGTCAGCATGTAGCAACGAGGTAGCTAGTGGGTTTAAGATTAATTAAACCCAGTATGTATTGCATACAACTACTAACAGCATGTGGGACTGAGCTTACTTGTTCTCTAAAATCATATATATGCTCTTGATTTTATAGTTTTATCTTGGTGTTAATGATTTTGAAAAGCTTATTCATGCTTTTTTTACAACCCGTCTGGACTGCTGTAATGCACTTTACTCTGGCGTGAGCCTGACCTCCCTCTCACGTCTGCAGCTGGTTCAAAATGCCGCCGCTCGGCTTTAAACAGGCTCACGCAGGCGAGAGCACATCGCCCCAGTTCTGGCCTCCCTTCACCGGCTACCGCTACGTTTTAGGATTCATTCTACATTTCTGACCCCTTAAAGACTTGTACTCCTTCGAGGCCACTGAGGTCAGCTGACCAGTTGTCTCCGGTCGTCCTGAAATCCAAACTAAAAATGAGGGGCGACCGAGCTTTCTCTGTCTTAGCCCCTAAGCTGTGGAATGAGTTGCCCCCTCATGTCAGGGAAGCCCCCACTCTGTCTGTTTTTATAAATCTCGCCTTAAGACTCATTTTTAAGTCAGTGGGTTTTAATCCAGGATGAGTGGTTGGACATTTTCTTTCTTTCTGGTCTTACTGCTTTCCTTTGATGTAAACATTGTGTTTTAATCATCTGCCTACGCTTTTATTGACTGTACAGCACACTGTTTTTTTAAATGAGCTTCTAACTGAAGTAGAGTTGAGAGTTGGGTGTTGTGTATGCGTATACGTGTATCTCAAACTGCTGCCGCAACAAGAAGTTTCCCATTCTGGGATCAATAAAGTCCGTCTAAGTCTACGTTTAAGATTATTTACACAAAGATTGCCGTAAAACCAGATGATGTTGTGATTAATCCATAATTTGCCGCATGGAATGAGTGGAGGTGATTCCTTTAGCATGAGACCACCGCTCCTACAGTGGTCGTCACGCCGATAGAGAGGAAACTTACCCCCAGAATGCGTCGATGGTCCGCATAACAGAACGACTCCCTGGCCCTCGCGGACGTTGACGGCGCTCCTCGCTGTCTGAGTCCTGAAGTTATCAAGATCTGACGGGTCAAATAACATCAAAAGGCTGTTAGACAGCAGCTGGAAAAGAAAAGCAATCATCGGCAGCACAGAGGTGAACATTAGACCCAAAAATAAATCACTTGGATAAAATCTCAGACTTCTCGTTGAACATGATAGTTTTGGAAAAAACAGGAGACGTACGTTTTTTTCTCTCCATAATTCACTGAGGCATCTTTTCGTCGTAACATTTTTGAGTGTCGGGATTTTTACCGGAGCTTCATCGATTGCTACCGGGACCCCACCTGACAGGCTCTGGTGTTTTTTGAAGACATTGGCGCTGTTGATGAAACGGATCGATCTGACTCGGCGATGTTGACCCTTTTTTTTTTTTTTTCAAACTAGGAAGAGATTGGGCTCAAACGGGACGAAATGAGCAGGACCGCAGGGTCGTAGTGGAGCGGCGGTCGGCTGTGCCAGCAGCTATAAGTAACATCATTATTAAATGTTGTGTAATCTTGCACTTAACAGCATTAGCTGTCCCATCAATACTCTCAACACAAACATCCCCCAACCCCCACCCCCCCGCATTCAAATGGATGAGCTGCTGTCTGGCAGACAAAACTTAAGCCGAGATGATAAACCAGCCTTGGCGTTATGACAGATGGAGGGGAAGTTTGCGGCGGTCCGCGCCGCTCTCAGTCTGCACCCTCTGGCTAACGGCCTGGAGTAAGCCTTCCAAACACAAACAAAAGAAAGTCAGTGTGACCGATAAGGGGAAATTAGGAGAGGGGAGATTGTGGAGAGAAGTAGGACAGAGTGCTGGTTAGATTAATGAGGAGCTCTCCGATGACCGCAGTGGAATCAAACAGAGCCAAGTCGCGGCAGGACACGCAGGAGGCCGCAGGAGGAGACGGACGTCTTGGAAAATGCAGACAGAGGCGCCGTCCCTCCGGCCTCCCCGGGCGGCTTTAGCAAATACAGAAGAGCTTTAGTGAAAAAATAAAAGGGTTATTCGATATTAACAACGGCGACGCGTTCTCAGGAAGCGGGAGGTGGACGGGAGAGCGACTGATAATCGCTCGGTGGACGGGAAAAAAAAAAAGAGCAACTCCTTCACCCGGATCAGACAGAGCGGCAGAGAGGAGGGTAGAGTTCCAGGGCTGAGGGCTAGAGGTTGTTCACTTCTCTCTTCTCCTGCATCTGAGCAGAAGAATAATGGGCTACGCTGTACTGACCGCACAACGGACCTCTGAGAGCCAGAGGCCAGACTCGCTGTAGCATCAGTGATTCCTCTGTAAAGCAGAGTCCGTCTCTGCCGTAGAAGAACGGCCGGCCCAGAGATTGCACAGAGCGAGCCTCACGCTTTAAAGATGATTGGTCGGGGCATCGGCGCGGACATCTCCCATAAATCGTGTTCCACGGTGTTTATGAGCAGAGCCGCGTTCACCTGATTGGGAGAAAATACTGAATCCTATGCTGGGTCGCCATTCTTAATAAAGATTTCTGCTCTCTCTGGTGGTTTATGGAGCGAGCGAGCTCAGGCTTTAAACACACATGACACTCCTCATCATCCTCGTTCATCATCGTCACAGCCTCCCAGTTTGGCAGCATACTTAAAACCCTTGAATGTACTGCTCAGCTGTTTGGTTGAGCTCAGTTTGAGTCGCTATTAGTTGTTGAAAAATGTGAATGGACCTGTTTATGATACGACCCAGTGGCGGCAGGTTTATGCTAAAGAGTAAGGGGCTAAGGGTGGAGCCCTGGGGGACACCGCAGGTGAAAGTGGCCGCCGAAGAGGCATAGTTTGGACCAAAAAGTACTTTTTCAGACCAAATGTTTTGTCAATTTATGCTAACTTTACAGTATCTAAGATATTGTTAATATTATAATTAATAAATCAACCAAAGACATTAAAAAGAAAGAAAGAAATTGTTTTTCCATAGTTTCTTTATCTCGGTGAGTACATTAAAGGGTTTAAGCTAAAACAACTTCTGATCTCTCGCTATGATCTGTGCTCACATTGCTGCCTGTACTTTCACCCTCAACGCCAGAACCATAGCACCCATCTTTCAGCTCCAGTTTAAGACGCCCAGTGAGTTTGCTCCTCGCTTTGAAAAATCCCTACGTAGAGAAACACGCCATAAACGATGGCAGACATCGTGTGGTTTGGCCAGACGCCAAACTACACTCTGCTGATGTCACAGTAAATATTTGAAATCTTGAGTCGTGTGTACAGAAGCAGAGATCGGCCATGTAGGCGGCTAATTATTTTTTTGCTGTTAGATAATTACCTCGTTATCATGACAAAAACAAGCACCGATGTCGCCGTCGCCATAGCGACACGCAAACATAAATATGGCGTTAAGCAAAGGACCAAAAATAGACAGCACCAAAAGTATCAACAATCTAGGTATATTATACTTCTTCTCTGCTTTAGAAGACTTATACACAGGAATGGGAAATTGGGCACATTAACTTACCGATTCGCCATGGCAACGTGTAGAAACGGTCAAAGAGCAGCTACAAAAGCAAATTTCTGTATGTTAAACCTCAATTGAGATCAATTTGATGTGATTATCAAGTATGGAAACTCCTGAGACAATATTAAGTATTATTTTCGCTTTTCAAAATCTTGATTAAGGTCTATTCTGAGTCACGTGACCTCATGACCCGGGAGCGAATCTTAACAAACATGAAAAAAGGGTCAGCGGATAAGTTACATTTGAAATCAGTTTATACAATTATGAGACCGATTATCTGTATGAACATTCAGAAAAGAGTGAACAAACTGTTTTTCCTCATTAAGGCGAGAAAACTACAGCGAAAATTAACTTTCTACCTCGAAAAAAAAAGCTTGTTGAATTGCGATAATGAGGTAAGTATCTCGTTATTACAATATGATGGACAAAAATAATTATTTGTCACCATGACTGCTTCTATGATTAAATATGATTATGTTAATACAGGCAGGTGTTGTTTGGCAGAATTTTGCTGTAATGATCATGTATAACACGGTACGGTAAAATACCGTGGAAAAATAAGATACACTGTAAACCTTTTCACAGCCTGTTCACATAAAACAATTGTAAATTACATAATATTCAGACTAATACATAAATGCTGAACTATGACATAATATATACTGAATAAACTCAGGCATATTTTTTGAATTTTCTTTGTTCACTATTAGCATTTTACATTGAAATTAATGTAACCTGCAACATTAAGAGACAATAAAATTAAAAACAGTAGATAACATGATGATTTTACAGTCAAATTATGTTAAAAGCATAATTTATTTTACAGAAATGAGACATTAAAAATATGGGGTTTATGAAATACTGGTGATTTTGAAGAAGGCCTGATATTATTCTGATTTACTGCTAAATAATTTTATGGCCATAACAAGAAGTAAACAGTTTATTTAACAATTTATTATGTTTTTGGGGTTTTTTTTGGTGGTAATTTACCTTAATGTCTTGGTCATGGTCTCCGTATTTTTTAAGGGGACACTCTGTGAACCTCAGCTGCTGTACCGTAAACGATATCCATTTTTCTTTTACAGTGTATGCTTTAGGTAAGTCTACTTTCTTACACAGTTCCTGGAAATCAACTGTGTAGTATTATCTCCGATTAAAGACCACTTTCCAAAGCTCTTATGCTTTTTCACTTTTACTATAAATTTAAGAATTGAATGCATTTGCTTTGCTGCTGTTTTCTCGCGTAACCGTCTCCTCGTAACCATTTTCACAAGTCTGAAAAGTCTCCACCGCGCCTCCCCTTGACATAAATTGTCGTGTTTTGTAGCTGCACACATTTTCATTCTGTCTTTGTGCCGCTCTCTCCTCCATGTAGATGTTCAGAATTCCCAAAGCCAACCACCGTACTATTGTATGCATGTTAGTCGATTAAATTTTAATGCCAGGACATATCCTAGCGTCTTTTGTTAGCAATGTTTGGCTTAGTAGTTATGAATAAATAATGGCAATTAAGCTGTTTACACAGTGTAGTGTTATTCTACACTACGTGTTTTGAATTGTTGAATATGACGCTTCAGGTCAGATGGTTCCACATTCAACTGTTGCTCCACAGTATAATAGATTTGGACCTACACTCAAACAGGCAAGGTTAAAAGCCTTTGATGTCCCGCCAAACTGTTTGGTTGAGCAGATATTGAGTCTCTATTTCTTATTGAACGCATGACGGAGCGTGTTTATAATCTGACCCAGTGCCAGCGCGTGTGTGCTAAAGAGTAAGGGGCCAAGGACGGAGCCCTGCGGGACACCTCACATCAAAACAGCCATTGAGAATAAGGCATCAGAAATGGCTGTTGAGAAAGTCCAATTTCGATAGGCAGGATTTTTACCCATTTATTATATTATAGCATTTTAGGACTTAATAAACAGAATTATGTAACTTTATCAAAAAGAGGTTCAAATGTCTTTCTAAAAACATGCTGGTAATCAAGTTAATAATTACAAAAGTTTATCATGATCAATCAGGTTAATTATATTAGTGTGACATTTTTCACAGTTTAAAGAAATGCAGTTTTTCACCATCATTTTCTCCTTAGTGAGTTCATGAAAGGGTTAAGAATGGAAAAACAACAACAATTTGATAAACGGCATTAGTCTGAAAAAAAACACCTTGTGCATATTTTTCTAAAATAATTCTAACCATAATCGGTTGAAATAGAAATGCGGCTAGAGATCCAATAAAACTAATTTATAGGGCGTGCGCCTATTTTAATTGCTGCAGACGACAAACAACAAACGCTGACTGATGGAAAATAAATCTGCTTGATTTATCTTTTTGTTATTCTGCGTTCGACAAAATGTTGTTCAACCATAAACAGACGGAAGCAAAACCAGAGACGCACAAATCCTGGCCATACATTTTCAACTACAGCTCAACTGTCGTTCTGAAGTCTAGAGGTCATTCTGTTCACTTGAGCCTCTCTGTTTGCCCATGGGCACGTCAGCAGGGGCGTTGATAGTCCACTGCTATTATCAGGTGGAGACGTGGACCAACAGAAAGTGGAGTGGAATGCTTTCCCCACTACTTATAGGGCCCATAGAAGACGGTAGTAGATGGACGTCCACATGGGAAGCTTCACACGCACTCTGTTTGTTAAACTCCGGTGATGAAATGTTCAGCTTTCATTTCCCAAAATCTGCGATTGCATTTTTATCCAACCGCCGCCCACCTCGACAAATAATTTTCTCCCACTCCCCACCCACGTGAAGAACGCTCCATCTCAGGATTTACGAGGATCCTGGCAGTTTCATTCCGTGACTGGAGAGACTGCGTGACCTTTAGGATGTGGAGCAGTACACACACTAACAGATTTAAATAATTAATGACATTAAGCTGCCGTGCCGCCGCACAGACGGCGGCGGGGCACTTAATATAATTAATATTTTCCCTGATTGCTGACCTGTCATGGCCCCCATCCAATTCAAATCCTTTATTGTATGTGGATGCTCATCCGATCTGCAGACAGTGACCCGTGCGCTATTACACTGTTTATTACACTGTAATACATGAGTTCAAAAGCCATAACTGAATCTTATACACAGATGGTAAATATATATTTCATTCTATAATTGGGGGTACAATTCACGTCTAGCAGATAAACTTGTTGTCTTTTTTTACAAACAAGAACCTAAATTGAATCATATTCGATTAAAATACTAATCATGTTGAACTTTAAGTATTAAAAATACTGGATTTGTATTTTAGGCACAATACCTACATAAAATATAAATGAACTCAGGCTTATTTTTTTCATGTTAATTCAAGTAGAATGTGTGATTCAGGAGCCGAATTTTACGTTTTTTTTTGTCCTTACTCTATTATCAGTTATAAAATCATTTTCTGTATAATTTGTAATTTCAGTAATTAAAAAAAAACATATTTGGTGTCCGTTCCATTTGTTCGGATTAACTCTGTTACGGAAACCACATAAAAATCTTTTGAAAATTCTCCTAAGCATCATGTGACCTGCTCCCAGTGATGTCACTTCCTCCGGCGGGACAATCAGAGAGTCAGTGACGTATGTCAGACTACTTGTGTCGTTTTTTAAAGAAAATGTTGAGGATACATTAACAATAGATTCATTATTTGGAGGAGGGGACCATTACTTCATTGGAGCTGCATCTTTGTAATAAACAGCCACTTCTTTTGTTAAATATACACAACCTCGAGAATACAACTGAATATTTCACGTCCTTTGAAGAGATGGGATTAGCTAAATTATTAAGAAACACGACATATGCCGGATAAATTTCGTTGAGCCGATTCATTTGCACCAAGTTTGGACTTTATCGGACCAACGGTTAGAAAATATGATGGCCCCGACCAAATGAATGGACTCGACGAGATTTATCTTGTATTTCTCGTTTTTCACTTCAACAGTTCACATTTGGCTCACAAGGCGGAGCTTTTTCTACGATAAACACGGTTTCCTGTACAGAAAAGAAAAATTGATTTCATGCATGAAACTTTATCCCTTTAGAGATCTTAGTGTGAGGAAGAACTGGGTCGATTTTTTTGAAAGGAGTGCTATATTTTCCTGACACAGCTTTATCGCAAGTGTAAGAAAAAATCCTGAAAGTGCTAAATTCAATCCTACTTACAACCCCCTAAAAGTCGGGGATATTATGGAATCGCCATCGCCATGACGCCCACGTCGGCTGCATCCGCCGCAGATCACTTTGTTAACGCAATAATTCAAAAATGATTTCATACGTCATTTCACACAACTGGATTGATTTCCGACAATTCGGGCAACTTTATCTCCAAGTTTTTGTACCGTCATGTTTCGTCAAAATTTAACATATATACCATCACGTTTAGATTGTGTTTGTTTAATATTTCATCTTTTACTCACTAGGGTGAGCCGTTTCATGAAAAACACAGTTTTCCAGACATTTCCTAATGGATGATCCAATTTAGTCCAGATTTAGTTCGTACGAATCGACTGGAGGAGAGACATTGTGATTATATCGTATTTTAGGCTCACTTCAATCAGGTTTTTTTTTGTACAACGCAGGGGATTGGGGACTTTTCAGGGATATTCCCTTGCACTCAGGGACGACAACGTAGGCCTAGATTTTTGTTTCCTCTATATGCTTGAAATGTACCCACAGCTCCGGAATGAACCAGCTAGTGGGAAGCAACAGGAAATGGAAAATGACACTGATTGATTTTTTATCCATTTTTCACCCAAAGCAGATGAATGATGAATAATTAAGGGACCAAACAAAACTCCTTTGCGCCCTGTGCCGTACTTTTCACCCACATTCTGCACCATTTCACTTAAAGGGATGCGGTTGAACACGCCTCCTGGAAGTTGCACGTGGGTTTATGATCTAGACGTTTTAATTAAGGCTGCACAGGAAACTGCGGTTAACAATGTTGCGGTTGGTTCTACAGATCTTCCCAACGTTGTTTTCATTGTAAATTAGGAGTCATGGCAGCTCGCGCTATCTTCCTGTGGCCGTGGCAGCAAAGGAGGGACGACATTTCCATCCTAGGGTTTCAGTTCAGGGGAAAAAAAAGAAAACCCAGAGCACCAGCCCTGCTTATCGCCGAGACCTCCCTCGCTGCGCATTAGACAGTACAATAAATGTCAAACAGCTCCGCACTGCACCCGCTCCCCACAAGTGAGATTCATTACTTGGCTGTAGGGGCTAATCCCATCTCTTCAGAGGACGTGAAATATTCTCCGTCTCCAGGACACGATCAAGAGTCGGCATGCTTGATCAGGAGAGGAGAGGTGCTTCCACCAAAAGCTTTCCAGCCCCGCGGTTCGTCTGTTAGCAGGAAGCAGAAAGCCAACTCCTTTTCTGACTCGCCAGCAATCTGTTGGGTATATTTTACAAAAGAAGTGGCTGTTGATTACAAAGATGCAGCGCCTCTGAAGTGCGATCTGAATTTGTCTCCTTTAAGGCTGGATAGCAGGGGCTGGCGTATCGCTCGGCGGAATCTGAGTCAATTCGTACCGAGCAGTCAAGAGTTGAAACCGCTAATGAGAATCAATGGAGTTCAGAGGCAGTCAGCAGGCGCCTTCCCCCCCCCCCCACCACCACCACCATCTCCCCCCCACCACCTCCCCTCCCCCACGTTGTGGCGTCTTTGCTTCTGACATTTCATAGCGTTACATTTTCCTCTCTGAAAATTTTATTTTTGAGAAAAGGAATATTAAACGCGGGCCGCGGCCAGAACAATGTAACACACATGTCAGGCTGGTAAAAAGCTGACGAGCCACAAAGTCACGTTTCTGCGTCTGAGGCGGCCATGGAAGCAAAACGGAGGATCACTTACATGCAAATTGCAGGCTGGCTCTGCGGCTGAGGATGGACCCCCACGCGTTGAAGGCCGTGCACTGGTATACCCCCGTGTCTTGGTCCTTGTCCAGGTTGCTAATGATCAGGCTGCCCCCAGACATGTGACGCCTGTAGTCATTCCCCAGATCAATGAGTGTTCCGTTTAGTGACCATCTGGAAAAACGCAAACACAATCAGTGGCTGAGTCCCCCGGAGGAGACGCAGGCTCACAGTGTTTATCACAGATATCGATTTGATCAATCCGCCCACATCATGCTGAGAAGATAAATGGTGTGTAATAGGAGAAGAAGAGAAATCTGAATACTGTGAATACCGCTCACAGCAAGCTACTAACTAACAAACAAACAAAACATGTCTTGACATCGAGAACTTCGAAACCTTCTTCTTCTCCGACAGTTTGACTCGTCCATTTTCTTCTTAATTTAGGAATGATTCCAAAAAAAGAGTAGAGCCGAGGATTGATTTTTTTTTTGGGGGGGGGTTTCTGTTTGAAGTGGGGTTTAAGTCATTTCATTCGGAATAACCTCCACAAAGGAAGTTAAAATTCTCGCTACAGTTTCTAAATATGCTAGAAGAATATAAGAATTATTATTTTTTTAACAGATTTAATTGTCATTCGGGGGGAAATTTTGACTATAATCCCCGGTGTTGTTGCTGTTTCATAGCAACGTGAGGTGGAACGTATTCTGCTCGCCGTTTTAAGCTAGGCTATCATCAAAACATATCGCACAAGCGTTTATAGCCGCTGGAGAATCAATCCAAGTCGATTGTGAACCCATGACTTTTATTCTGTCACTGGACATCGATGAAGTTTGCTTAAAGATGCAATAAAGTATTTCAACAACTGTTGGATGGATTGACTAAAAGGCGTTAAAGATATTTACCCATAAGTCACCATGACGACATAAACATCACAGACTATTTAAATGCTACAGAAGTTCCTCCTATACTTATTCCTTAACTCTTTCATATCCTGCACACCCGTTTGGTTGAATACATTATTTCTTACTGAAAAATTTTTGCCAGGTAACCTGAACCTGTTTACAATATGACCCAATGGAAGTATGCGTGTGATAAAGAGTAAGGGGCCAAGGATGGGGCCCTGGACGACACCACACGTCAAATTGGCCACTAAACAGGGAACCTTCATCATCGTCATATTAAAGCATGTTAGGACTTACTAATCAGAATTATGTTACTTGGTACAAACATAAAAAAGGCTAATAAACGTCAAATCATTTTTCTAAAACCTACTTTACCAAAAAGTTTAAGAAATCTAATTAAAATTTATTATTTTTTCCATGAAATAATAAATGTTATCAGAGGATGTATCTAAAACTTAACATGAAATCTTTTTTTTTTTGCTTTAAGTTTACCATAAAACGACAAATCGTAGGTGGTCAACCATGTTTAGAGTGTCTAAGATATCAAAAATAATAAATGCCACAAATGTATGAAATATGCAAAGATATAATTTATCCCTATTTTCTTTCGTGGTAAGGACATTTAAGGTTTAATCACATTTAATGAGTTAAATAAAATTATTTCTAATAACATATTTTCAACAATTTCACATGAAACAAGTTAGATCCTTTATACATATATACGATAAAATAAAGGGGAAGTCGATTGTTCCTACATATAAGGAATGAAAAGTTTTGTTTTAATTTCAAATGTCTTTTCAAACGAGGGGAAAAAAAGCAGAATTACCATAAAAGCCACACGACACCACGGATCTCTGACAGGAGAGAGCATCAGACATAATTCACAAATGTGTTCCAAATGCTCCTTAAAGTCTGTTTTATAGACCCCATAATTTCCATTTAAGGAGAAATTGGTCCGAGCTCCTGTGGGTTACTTGAGGATAAGTTATAACGACCATTACCGGATTTTTATCTACTACCACCAGCAGCTTTTCACTCATCCCACGAAATCTGAACAGCATTTCTTCCAGCAGGCTGCTGTTTGGTTTTTATCAGGGATGCTGCGAAAAATATTTAGACGTTTCTGACATCATACACTGTAAAAGAAAAAAAAAAAAGTTTAGTTGAGTTGAGTTTAAAAATTTAAGTTGGAACTACTTAATTTTAAAAGAGATTATAAAGTTTACAAAGATGGGATTCTTCTTTTTTTTTTTTAAAGCTTTTTAACACGCCCTGCAGAATGGAAATTGTTGATGAACTTAAATAAATTACATCACTATTAACCTAAATAAAATGTAAATAAAATTTTCAGGAAAATTATATTTTTATATATATTATATATTTTTTTCAAGGGGAAATAGATTTAGAACGAATACGATTTATTAGGAATATTACGTAAATATTATTTTTATTTTTTTCTCTCTCTCTCTCTCTCTCTCTCTTTCTCTCTCACTCTCACTCTCACTCACTCACACACACAATAACCAAGCATTGTGTGTGTGAACGTGCAGAGAGAACATTGTTAGATGCATTAAGTATGAAGGCATAGACTGGGGTGCTTTGAGATTCTACATACTTTGAAAGGAGCTTCGACTGAGAAATGCTGATCTACACTGCTTGTTGGATTAAAATACAGGATTAAAATACAGTTTTATCCAGACATGAATATTTTGTTTTTTTCCTGAAATTAATCCTTTGGTGATTTTCTGCTGATTTATTCATGTTGAGTCTTTTTTGATGGTTTACATTAAAACAGCAGATTCATTCATCCAACCATCAAAACTAATGTTAAAAACGTTGATGTCCAGTACGAAATATCTTTAAAATTAAACCGCTGTGAACATTCATTTATGGTGCTAATTAGACAACACAGTGGTAAAAGCTGCAAAAACGACAATTTAGAAATATTCATTTACCCTCAAAATCTTATCTAAACGTACGGCAAAGAACGCATTCTGAAGTGAAGACCGACGCCTCTATAAAGACACACACCGCCGCAAACATCACTATCAAAGATTTCTTTTTTCTTTTTTTTTAAGCCTTGTGACTCTTATCGCCGCTGAGTCAGATTCTGTGAATTAGAACTATTTTTAAAAGTGGAGTGCTGAAGCTGAAATGAGGTTTCTCACGGCTGAAGGAAAGAAGCATGTCTGTAGTCCGTTGATACGGCAACAAGACGCTTGTCTTAAAATATTCTTATCTGCCGCTCAAGCTGTGACGCTGTCGGGTTATACTCAAGCAGGAATAATAATCTAATTATGGAATGTCCATGATATTGGCTTTATCTGAACAAAATCGCTGTTACCACGCAACAGGTTATTTAGCTGCGTCCAACCTCGCTGTATGAGCGGCGCTGAACCCAAGACGAATTTGTTTGACAATCTGCACATCGTTATTTCAAATCTCACGTCATAACAAGAAGATACGTTATCAGATATCAGAACGAAAATTGAATTTGCTTTCGGGCCTTCAACTCCCTAATAAAACAAATGATCATGCTAGGCTAATTAAGATATTTACCAGAGAATTGTATTGGTAAAGTCCAGATGGTCACTGGGATTAATAAAAAAAACATATTTAAAAATAAATAAATAATAAGAGTTTAATAAGTAAATGTTTAGATACGTATAAACTAAAAATAACCGTTTGGTTGAGCACATTTCGAGTCACTATTTGTGTTTACAACATGAACCAGTTACAAACAGCATGTGTATGCTAAAGAGTAAGGGGCCAAGGATGAAGCCCTGGGGGACACCTCAGGTCAAAATTGCAAAAAGGAGGCCATTTAGGAATTAAGATAAGAATAGGAATTTTTGGGGGCATATTAAACCATATGAGGGCTGACTTAACAAAATGATGTACTTAATACAATCAAAAAGTCCAATAACAGATGAATTGTTTTCTTGCTTCAGTAAAAGGATGAGCTAATCTTTAACATATTGGGTTTTTTCATGATACACAAAATGTCATGATGAAATTATTGTATGAGACGTGTATTTTTCATTGTCTCCAAACACTCTTGATCAGACAATTGATCATTTTGTGGTAAATTTAGAGCGTCTAAGACATTAAATGAACAAATAACCCGTAGAAAAAAATATTGAATGAAAAAAATTTATCCATAGCTTCTTTTCTTTTCTGCTGAGGACATAAACGGCTTAAATAGAAAGTCTCCAACTTGCCTCATGAGGGTAAAAATTATTCATCCTTATGATTTATTAAGCCTTTATATAAACTTCATTAAATGCTCTTTTTTTTTTTTTGCTGCATCAGCATATTTCTTCACTTTAACACACTGTATACTAAACCCAAAAACATTTATGTAGTGTTGGGGTTTGGGATTATGTGGGGAATGATAAAGTACATTTCAACCGACATAAATAATGTACAAGAGAAAATGTACGTAGTTTAACATAAATATTATACATGCTAATCATTAGCACGCTAGCATTTAACTCTAGTCTACCTCTGAATTCCAGAGTATTTGCTCTGGATTGAAATGTATTACTGCATTTACTTATTGACTTCTGGATTAAATAAAACTCCCATTATCCTGTATTTACATGCACATTTGACGTAGTAAATATACATGCGTGTGAAACGACTAAGGGACTCTGACGATTTAGCGGACGTACGTGTTCTGCGAGTGCTTTTGAATCGGTTTCCGTTCGCGACGGCGTATTTCTGAGTCGCTGCTTTCTGGTACCTTCCTGGGGAATTTTTTCATGTACTTTTTCAAACAAGGACAGGTCACAATATATACTTTGCCCTGCATGGTCAGTTCAGGAAGTAACAGCTATTAATCGCCGACACCAACAGAGACAAAACGCCGCCGAATGTTAACGCCGAGCCCCGGATGACGTTTCCCACGTAACGCGATGAAACCCGCGGTCTGACAGTTGCATCTATTTGAAGGAGACGCACTGAGTGACACCTGCGGTGAATATGGAGGATAAAATGACTCCTCCTGCGTCTTATGGAATTTGAGAAAACAAAGAATTATGGGAGTGTCGTGTCTTATCTGGCTTTAGTGACAGAATTGGGGAAATGACAATCCCCCGAAGATAAAGGGAATAAAAAAATCAATATGATTTATTTTTTTATTTTTTTCCCTCCTCCCCGCAAAACTAACAGGCGGTGAAGGCGACGCCTCCTGCAGTCTAACAGCCGCCGGTCCTGGTTCTCCTCGCTCTCCTGCCTGACAGACTACAAAAGACAAAGCTGTCTTTCATCTTGTAGCTTTGCATTATTCATCTAACAGTCCGTGTTGTCAGTCGCTTAATCGGACTGATTTTGTTACCGTTCCCGCGATATGGCCTTTAAACGCTCAACCCCGACAACATTCATAGGACCGAGAATAAATCCATGAAAAGGTACCCGGGTACAGCCACGGGAATGTTTGAATGAAAGCAGTGGCTGTTATATTCTGAGGTCCGCATTTCAATTCTGTCCCTTCCCTCCTTGCTCCTGTCAAATGGCAGGATGATCGTATGTGGAAGAGGGGAGGAGGTTAAATGGGAAAGGATGGGAGGCCAGTTAGACACGCAGCCACCCAGCATGATTGAGCTTAATGGGAGAGGAAGGTGGCCAGCCTGGACAGATCCCACACGCCCTGGAGGAGACAGCTGGCTGGGTGTGATGGTGTTTTTGTTTTTTCTTCTTCAACACAGATGCAATTAGTAAGCCCAGCTAGCTAATGTCTCTGCGGAAGCACCTGAGACTCCGGTTCCGGCGGAGATCAAAGAGCTCGTGTTCGTCGTTTTATGGGGACCCAGGAAAGGTTGCCGTGATTTGACATGATCAGCCAGAGCAAACAGGCGACTGTCACGCTGTCAGACGGAGGCTGAGGTTTAATATTAATGCAAGTCCCGAGCCTCAACATGGATACAGCATCGGAACATCAATCAGCCATAAGATTAACACCACCTGCCAAATACTGGGCCATAACAGCTCTGTTATCCGCTGTCAGTTCTGACACCTTTCCATCAGCACCGACATTAACTTTTTCAAATCCGTGTGCTACAGTAGCTCCTCTGTAGAATGAGATTACACGGGCTAGCCTTCACTCTCCACAGGCATCAGTGAACCCATCACCCTGTCGCCTTAGACGGCACCACTTCACAATGAGGGATTTATAAATAGTTCTAAATAAGGTTGTAAACACTTTAGAAGTCATAGGTTAAGGTTTATAAACAGCTTTACACTTGCAAAGTCATAGGTTAAGGTTTATAAACAGCTTTACACTTGCGAAGTCATAGGTTAAGGTTTATAAACAGCTTTATAACGCGGCTCTCCAATTTATCACTGGGGGTCACTACATGGTAAAATCAAGGTTGCAGTATAATATAAGTGAGATCACTATTTGGCAAGCGTCAGGTCTCTGACACCCTTTATAATGAATGAGTTATATCAGCTTATTAATGGTCTGTAAAGTATTTACAGCTTAATTAGTAGTATCAGCTTATTAATGGTCAGTAAAGTGTTTACAGCTTAATTAGTAAACTACCTTGAAGACATTAATAAATTCTTAATAAGGGGAGTTTTAATTGTTAAGTGGTACCCCTTAGACCAATAGTTACTAACTACAACAGTCTGGGAGCCCCCACAAAGACCTACAGTACCGGAGCCGCTCTGACCCAGTCGACTAGGCACTACAATCTTGTTCTTGTCAAAGTCAGTCACATCCTCATTATTGTCCCTGTTTCGGGAACACAATGTTCACTCGCTGCATGATGTTTCCCACCTCTGACAGTGGTTATAATGTTATGGCTGACTGACATATGAATCAAGCTGGGCTGTAATCCCATTATACCAAATGGTAAAATATAAAACAATAGTAAATGCCGACTCCTCTTAATAGATTAGGCCTTCACTTTAATTTAGGGCGCTGCTTTGAATCTGAACACATGTTCATATCATCAACCGGTCATCACCAGTGGAAAAAGGATTGAGCTCTACCGTTTGACCGACCCGATGGTGCCGAGTTACTGAGTGGAAGTATAGATTTGAGGTACTTATTAGATCCATTTTGTGCCACTTTGTAATTAAACTCTGTCAGAGGGGAATCTTGTACTTTTGACTCCACTGCATCTGTCTGACAGCTGAATCATTACTTTCCAAACAGCTCCTCTCCAGTGAAAAACATTTTTTTTATCTCTAAATGTGTTGATTTTAAAAGTAATAAGCGGTTCTTTGTGAATTGAGAAAAAACCTCCTACTTCTGGAGCTAAATAAGCTATTAAATTTTTTTTTTTTTTTGGATTACCCATAATGCATCACACTGCTGGAAACTACAGCTATTCTTATGAGAAGTTGACTTTTAAGAGTTGATATTTAAACTTTATCTGTTTCCGTCCACTCTTACCACTAGTCCCCCGCTGTCTAACGGTACCACTGATTGTTTTTGTAAAACCGGAGCCCCTACGGATCCGGTTTTTGAAATCGGGTTCCGCATGTTGATTTGGAATTTGTTTTAAAGCCGGACTCCCTTTCCCGATGCAACACTTCCCATTTATCCGGGCTTTGGGACCCGCATAAGAGTTGTAATAAAACTGATATAAAGTTATATAATGGTAAAACAGAAAAAATGCACAATAAAATTTTATTTTTAACATTTTAATTAAGTAAGTGAATAACATGTTGAGTAAGGTGAGGATAAAGTTTGTGGGTCGGACAACGATTATAAAGGTTTATAATAAAAAAATACTGATATAAAAAAAAAAACACTATGGAAAAAACATTTAAATTTTTGTAATGTTTTATTTCTTTGGGCATTTATCAATTTGATATCTGAAACACTCTAAATGAACGATAAAAGGTCAAGTTTAGGTCAAGCATGTTTATAAACAATAAATAACACACTTTTTCAATTAGTTAACGATGAATCTTTCAGTCAGAATAGCTCAACCTTTTGGTAAAGCATGTTTTTAAAAATAAACAATTAGACCTTATTTGGTTGTTTCAACTATAACTCTAGTCTTCACATGCTTTAATATGCAAAAAAACACCTAAAACTATCCTAAAGACTTTTTCAATAGCCATGGTTAAAAACCTCCCTTTGGACCTGGGTATCCCCCAGGGCTCCATCATTGGCCCATCACTCTTCAGCATATACATGCTTCCGCTGCGTCACTTTAAAAACAGATTAATTTACATTTATCGTTAAGAATTAGTGACTCAGAATGTGCTCAACCAAAAATTTAAGCAGGACGTTAAGGAGTTAATAAAAAAGGAAGGAATCAATATTCAAGCAGCCATAAATGTCGGCGAGAAAGCGCCCTTACTATAATCCACCAAACTATTGAGGATTTATTCAAGCAAATGTCATCTCTAATTAAAAAAAAAGAGTTAAACCTCTCTTAACAGCTTACAACTGGAATAATAAGACTTTTGCATTATTGGATGAAGGCTTTGACGAACAGTTCATAAGATGTACCTTGGTTATAAACCATCTTCACTATATGGTGATGATAGTGATTCTCAGAAGTGTGTAATGGAGAAAATATTCTCCTCCTAATAAAGTGAAGTATTTACGCACCAACTGTCACCTTAACAGCAAAGACATATTATTTTCTTCGATTTCTGTATTTTTTTTCCCCTTTAAAGCTGAGCCTTCTACTATTTTCACCTCTTTATACCTCTAAAAGACATTAAAATGACACAACCCAAGAGGGACCATCTGTCTCTGGTCGCACAAAAACACACATCACGGATGTGGACGCCCAGGCAGACGCCACTTTATTAAAAAAAATACAGCCAAGTAACCGGACAAAAATACTCCCATATGCTCATTTGAGCAAAAGAGTTTGGGGGTATTCCCATTTCTAGCCAGAATATTACCAGTGAGAACAAGACATCACAGCAATATGTGTTCTCAGTATGAAAAAGAATAGTTGCTCTAGCTTCCTCTCTCGTTAATAATTCCCTCTGCGGGTAAGAAATAACGGAGAGGTGATGCCGGCAGAGCCGGGGTCTTATTGTTCAGCGCAGCCCCAAACTGAATCACACGGAAAACCAACACCAAATTAGCTGAGAGGAGCTTACAGTAAGTCCAGGAAGGAAAAAGTCCTACTATACGCCGCGGTGGGCTGCAGCCGCGGAACTATCCGGGCGTTCTCTGAGTGAACTGCTCCTGACCTTGAGGTTCACATCAATTTTGCATGAAGTCTCCTCATCAAATAGACTGGGGATTGTACTGCGGCTCCGGCTCACCTGACTTTCCTTGAGGCCAGACACCCACAGAGCGACAGCCGTGACCACAGAGACCACATACTGTCAGCGCAAACACACACACACACACACACACACACACACACACACACACACACAAACACACACACACACAGGCAGAGCTAAGAGCTGATAATGGAATTCCATCTGCTGACCAGGGTTCTCGCTGTGAAATTATTTATTACTCGCTGTCGACGCTGCTTTTTTAATAAATGGATGTTCATTTGGCTTTGAAGCCAGACGTAACCGCATAAATAATCCTAAAATCCACCCTGAATCAGTTTGTGTGTTTATGTGTAAATGTGTGTTGGGTTGTGGATGACCATAAAATGGAATTTGTGAAATATTGGCAGATTTCTGACACAATTTATATATATTTTAGTTCAAATTAATATCAGAATTAGACAGCAAATAAAAAGGGTAATCCTCAGGAAAGAGAGTGTTGTTTTACCCTGAAAGCTATCATCCCATAATAGTTTGATCATAATTATATGACATAATATGACTATAACTACCTACCTGAGAATATTTCATTTGGCTATTTGTTTAATATGCAAGAAGAAAACAACAATATTTCAACAAATTCTATTTACTTCAGGATATAGCTCCAGAATTTGTAAACTTCTTCTATGGTAGCTGACGCCCCCTTTCCACCGGTTGGATTGTTATCTATCAAGGACTTTAACTATAATAAGTCCCATTTACTCGCCTTTGTTATGGGCTGTTTCTGTAAACATAATGGAGGCATAACGTGGGGGCTGAGTTATTCCACTTCTGAGACAGCAACAGAGGTGAACTGGACTTTTGGATAAAGGCCGACAGGCAGTATCAGGGTGTGACGTTTTGAAGATGTATAATGTGCACGGTTAACAACTGCAGCTGTTCAAAGCTGCTAGTAGCGGTTAGCCGATAACTTGAAGAGGAAAAAATACTTGAAATGGACTGAGGTCGGGATCTGGTTGCCTTGACGACGAGATGAAAGATAGATTTTTCACGTATTAATTTACTGCTCAGAGAGTGCTGCTTGAAGCGTACATGTAACAGATCACTCTATATGCTGACGATGCTCTGTTATATTCGCGTAACGCCTCTTTTGTTTGTGGATTCCCAGTTACCTGGGAAGATTAGTTTAATATCACACAACATAGCAGAGGGGGTTTGCCATTACTTTTGTTTGAGACAAATCAATATCGGCGAACTCGTGACCGTTTTGACGCAGGTAGAACGTTAACCAGTTTATGTTCACTGAACACAGACTACATATTTCAGCTCACACATTGATTGTTGCATTCTACAAGGCCTATATCTATGATCGCAGATCTGCATTCTTTCTAGTTTATGAAATATTCTCAAATAATGATTAAATAATAAAAACATATATAAAGTCCGTCTGATCCTAGAATTGGGGGTTGGAGGGTTTCACAAGTGATCCTCCAAGTCTTTTATTCCGGCTCTGTGCTGAAACTGAACTGATCTCAAAAGAAATATCCTACCCAGGTCTATTTATGTCGCTGTTACTCTTTTCCGACTAGTAAACTGAGGTCCAGTGATTCGTCAGCCTGCAGTCACATTACACGATAGCAGACACCAGCTAGAATACTTCCCCCCCTTCCAATCACTGCTGTGCCCTTGATCTTGTGTTACAGCAGATTCATAGTAAACATGGTGACAGGTGAATTCATAAAGCACAGCTCTGGGCCCCGGCGTCTGCTCCGGCGCTACGCTGGACTATTTGTCAACCGGAGAACTGTCAGGGTTCTGCCGGTGTGTTCACGGCGTCGCAGAATGGGTGAGGACAAGAGGAGGGAGTGAAAATCAGACAGTAGACAAGGATACAGCTTAAAGGTTGGAAACATAAAGAAAAGTTACATTTTTATCATATCTGCTATATGTGTGTTCTAATAAATCAACTAGATGAATTTTTAAAATGAATAATCCACCGCTACGTAATCAGCTCTGGTCATTTTTAATACAGGGCATCTTTTTTTGACGCGTCAGGGGTTTCGGTACATCCTCATGCAGATTAACTTCTGCATTTTACAAATTGTAACACCCCAACAACAAAAAATCGTATCTTTTTCTGTGATATGATTGTTGAGAATCGGTGTTACCTGACGAGTCACATGACTCTATAACTCTTCAACGCTTCCTGGTAATTCCATTCCATTCATTTCTATTTTCTATTTCCCCCTATCCTGTCCAGGGTTGTAGGGGTTGGGGGCTGGAGCCTATCCCAGCTAACATGTGAGGCGAGGTGAACCCTGGACAAGCCACCAGTTCGTCACAGGGCTGACGCATACAGAGACATCATATCATTCATGCTCACAGTCACGCATATGGGCAATTTAAAGTATTGCAGGTAATTATTTACCTCACTTTAAGTATATATGGCCGTTGATGTTATTTGTTTTTAATGTGCATTAATCCCATTAAAAGTCTACGGTGATCCTAGAACACAGTTGGTTGTTTGCTACTAATGGAAAATTCCTCCTGTCTGTGTGTTTTCTTATTAGCACAACATTCTGTCCTATTATTTTTTGTGTTGGAAGCGGGAAAAGTGTGAAAATCTGAGTTTAACAAGGTTGAAAATGGCCGGCATGTCGACCGGGTCAGAGCATCTGAGGATGCATGAGCCGAATGAAGGCTAGCCTGCGTTTTCTGATCCCACAGACGAGCTTCTGTAGCAGAAATAGCTGAAAAGGCTAAAGCTGGTTCTGATGGGAAGGTGTCAGAAAAAGGTTTCTTCATATGGGTCTGTGCAGCCGTGTAACCGGCCTACAAATCCCTAAAATCTGCACCCGATTGAGCCAGGGGTCTGATCCATGGAGGCCCCTCCACGCGGTTTACAGTACTTAAAGGTTCTGCTGTGAATGTCTTGGTACCAGATGCGCTAGCAGCTTTGGAGGTCTTAAAAATGAATAATGGACATTCTTGGCATTAAATTACAATTTTTTTGTTGCATTTGAGTTTCATTGTCTTGATTTATTAGTGGAATGTTTTGGGATTACATTATTGTGTTTAATAAATGTAACTTAATTGTGTTGAGTAAATGAAACATGGATGTTGTTTGCATTACATGACTATTTTAAGTTGAAATAACTACATCATTAATTGTGTTCAGTAAATGCTGCTTCCACTTAAATGACAGTCCCATGTTGAAAAAATGACATTGTCGCATCTTTGGTAGTGAAAACAAGTAAGTTTATTGCATTAATGTAATAGTAGCATGTTTTGGGATTACTTAATTGTGTTGAGTAAATTGAAAGTGCACTGAAAATTAGACACTCTATGTTAAGTAATGCAATATAATTGTGTTTGGTAAATTCAACATGGATGTTTTTTGGATTAAATGACTTTTTTTATGTTGAAAGAACTAGAAAGTTGCATCTTTGACAATTAAAACTACATAATTGTATTGTGTAGTCCTGCAACAATGTATAACTTTGTTTATTACATTTAACATAACTCTGTGGAGCTTGATCTTGACAGATCAAGCTAGTTTTTTTATGGGGTCTCGTCGCTGCAGACCTGTCAGAGACTCTTGTCCACTTCCATCAGTATCTGAACTGGACCATGGAGCAATGGTTATAATGTTATGGCTACTCTGTGTATTTGCCGCCTACTGACTACACCAACCTAAAGTGTGTCAATATAGAGCTTAAAATAATTTAACAACTGCAATAAATACATTTTCTTTGCATATAGACTCCAGAGTGACTTCATTATATTGCATGAGAATAAAAGCAGATACTTCCTGACACATTTTGATGTTTTCTCTTTATTTCACCTCATTTCACTTTCATCCACACACATTAAAAGCCACAACCTCTTATTGTATAATAGTCTCCATGAAAACGTACTCTCCAGGTACCCAAAGTGCCGCCTATCCATGTGTGGGCTTTGTTTATGACACAAATAAACAGCTGATACCTGACTGCAGTGCGCCTGCATGGTCCACTTTGGCCATAATGTATTTCACTATATTTGGCCAGTGTTCATTAAATTCTGGATATATTTGTGTAATAATCTCGTCTTCATTTCACCTACATGTTATCGCGGCGTGAATGCAGGGAGGCCGACGCACACATTGGCGGGAGAATTGACACACTGACTGCTGCAGTGCCTCTCTGACAAGGAATAACATCATCTTCTGTGACAAATTCAATATTGTGTGACCCAATTTTTTCCCATGGATATTAAACCAAACTGATGAATGTTTCTTAATAGCTGCAGTAACTGAGTAAATTAAGTGTGCGGCTCGAAATGTAATACCCACTTGGTTGGCATATCTAATTATAAAAATGCTGCTCATTTACAAGGTCTAGGCCCGAGCACAGTTTGCAGACTCTGGTGAAAGTCACGGCACGACAGCATCCTGAAGGCATTTTATCCGTCGGCTCAGGAGATTCTCAGCTACTAATTTCAGTTTTAGTGAAATAAATTGGTAAGGATTTATACTTTCTGTGTTATCATCAGGTCAAACCTCTGCTCGCCCGGAGGGGAGCCAGTCAAGGGCAATTCTGGGGAAATTGACTGTCTTTAAAAGCATTTCCAAAAATGTCAATCCAGAGTGCCGAGATTTTGCTCACTCAGACATCAGTCCGTCCTTTCAAACCTGGTTTCAGACTTTTTTCCATCCATTATTTAGAGCGCTGACTATAAACGGTGGAACTACTGACCTACATGAACATCGGCAGATTGAAATGAGTGTGTTATTTTGGTTGATGAGCAGAAGCTGAATGCACATAACATTGGAAAATAAACGTATCCCACCAGTGTAATAACAGTGTAATAACAGTGTAATAATGAAAATACAACTTATGAAGAGGAGGCATTCATATTTTGCCTCTCGTCTTTAAGTAACAACCAAACCTTCTTTGACGTCTGTAAGAATTTGAACAATTAATTAAGTTAATTCACAATGTTTCTGTTCAACTAGTGATATAAGCAGTTCTGACCGACTATTTAGCTTTAAATTTGAACAATCTTCATCGGATTCTCATTTATCTTTTGGCCTAAAACCAAATGTGATGATAGCAGTCTTTGTGGTCACTCTGTAAATATGCACATCGATAAATGTTCATTGAAAACTAATATATCATCTTATCCTCCAGTCATAGCAGATCATAATGAGCGCAGCTCAAACACTAATTAATGTCTTTTTTAAATAAATCAACAAGGGAACGCTGACGATTTATCAAATCTTTGTTTCATCCTGCTGTTTTGTGCAGGTAAATCAAATAATTAGATGATTATTGTGACAGGCCTGAGAATAATATAACTGAATATTCATTTTTTAACCCTTATTATGGTCTATACCAAAGCTATTCGTGTAAATAGTCACCGAACCAACCAGGAAGCAGAAGAAAGTGTAATAACAGAGTCGTAAGTTTCTTCCGGGAGGGGATAAGAGGATAGCTGATTGACTGATCAGAGTAATCGTCCCCTGCAGGACCCAGGGTTGAATAAGTGGGTGGAATGAACCAAAAGAGTGAAATATAATTGAGGCTAGGACTCTCACCCATAATTAAATAAAAGTCTGATGATGAATATGTGATTTAATTCAATTATCATTTTTACACAATTGTTAGAAACTGCTCTATTAATCAGTGTAAAAGATCGTTGAAAAAATAGAGGTGTAGTATTATAATGACTATTTCCACAGTATTTCCCAACACTGTTGGTATCACCCATTTATCATTCCATCTCATGGCACCCTATCAGCAATGAGTGGAGAGTAAAATTATCCTTGAGCATCATGGATTATTGCGTCACCCCGCCAAACACCATGGCGTTGCTGTGATTAGGCTATATTTTGGAGATGGTGATTTGTCAAAGCAGCTAATACCATCTAGTCATATACAAGCAATGTACAAAACCCCCGATCCCTTACTTTGTTCAAGAAATCCTCCTGATAAAACTCCTCAAAACAAATGCCAAAAATCAGTGAAAAACAGTACTTAAAAGAGTTTAACAGAAAAAACTCCCCTAATTGAGTAGAAAATGAACAATGAGAGTAAAATATGATACAAGATCTCCTGAAATCCATTCATATGCACCAAATTTGGACTAAATCGGACCAAAAAAGGAAGATATGACTGATTTTTAAAAAGGGTAAAATATGAAATATTAGAGTAAATCATGATGTAAACAAGATACATTTCCTCAAGTCCATTCATGCGCAACAAATTTGGACTGAATCAGACCAACGGTTAGGAAGTTATGTCTGAAACATTGTGTTTTTGTGGAAAAAGCTCCCCCTAGTGGGTACAATTTTAACTATTAGAATAAAATCTGATTCACCAAATCGGGACTAAATCAGACCAAAGTTTGAGAAAATTCTGCCTGAAAAAGATGGGAGGTAAACCAAAATCAAGCCACTTCTTCCTCTTTCTAAGGTCAATGTGGGAATAAAGTATGAAATGGATCCATGAAACTCTTTTTGAGATATAGCGTTAAAAAGAAAGATCTGTGTCGGCGATGAGGATTCAATAATATCACCGATTGACCGAGAAGATGGCTGCTACTGAAACTTTGAAGAGCCTTATAATAAAGACCACCATCATTGCACTTAAAGTACAGTGGTGGGACATCGCAGACATAAGGAGAAACTCTGACATTAACGCTAACATTTTATGTAGGGTGGTCATCCCTACCGGATGACCACCGACATGGAGATGAAAAGCCAGGATTGTCAAAAATCTCCACACGGTACATTCTCCTTCAATATGAAATATTGATCGGTGCGGCTCTAATATGCGGCTGATTTAGTAATAGTAATGATGCCTGCCTAACTGCACTTGTAATATTATATTACACGCTCGCTGGGCTGCTGAAAAAGTTGCAGCTCATACTGACAGTAACATCATTTCACAGCAGCGCCTTCAAATCCAGAGGAGAGAAAAAAAAACCTATTCAGCCACCGCCAGTGAACGGCAGACTTCTATAAGTGGCAGGTGAAATAATGGGACTGATAGTGCCGGTTTCATCCTGGGATAGCTCGGGTTGCACAACAAGTCTAATGATACCCCCTGCTGCTGCCGCCGCCTGTACCGTGTTTTCATCCCAGACGCATTATAGGAAATGTAAGCATTCAACGGAATGTCACTCACAAGGTTATTGCCTCTCTGACGTTCTTGCTGTGCATCTACATGGTGCTGACAAAGCGCTGAAACACAATCTAACCCCCCCCCCCAAAAAAAAAAAAATCCTCGCCAGCTGCCATTTCCAGGCGCTGCCAGGGTAGAGACGCCGAAACATTAAAGGACGTGCCGTGCAAAGGAGTCGCCGAAAACCTCCTTTTCTCCTCTAATTATTTCTTGAGCGGCGCGTATTATTATAAATCACCAGCTGCAGCCGTACGGCGGCTTAAATCTTATTAGTAATTAAGTCAAAGTCAATCATATCCGAGTTGTTGGAAGATTCATCGACCTGATTGCATGGCGGCGCGGCGTATAGATACGGGGCGCTTAATTAGAGATGGTTGCTCAATTACGCGCGAGCTCTTTTGAAGCGCCGTCTCCGTTGGATGGCGCGCTGATCTCCCCCTGGAATATTTATGTCCTCAAAAATGTTGTTCTTTTTAAAAAAAAAAGAAAAAAATCAATGGCAATCAGCGCTATCGGTAACCGCTTTGATTGCCAAAAGTGAGCTGAAGTGAAGATTCACTAGCAATTAAGCAGCATTGGGTTTCCACCATGCGATGCGAGCGCCGAGCCAAATCGGGTCGGAAAATCGAGGCCCGGGCTCGCAGGGAATGTAACTTTGATGTGGTAATTTACCTGTACTGCGGAGGAGGGCCGCCTTCTGCCTCACATGTGATGGTAGCGCGCTGGTTGGGGGGGTTGACCGGTAAGATGAGGTCACTTGGCTCCGTCCTCCATCGCGGCCCTTGAAATATGACATCCTCTGTAAAGGCTGGGGAGAGGGGAGAAAGTCCATAGTAGTACAAGCCAGCAAAATTGTCTCTTTGACCTGAAGAGAAAAATATCGGATGAATCCGGCAGAAGCCAGGAGAGTTAATCTCGCTGGAAAAACAGTAAACTTCATCAACCTCGGTCTGTGGTCGTTTTTCAATACGCTGTATTCTTTACCTCTGTAGACTGTATTTCTCCTTGCAAAGAAATGCATTCGGGCAAAGCCTGCAGGCGTCTCTGACACAACTCAGTTAAGCGTTAATGCTAACGCTGACACGTGTGCCGTCAGCCGTTTCCCCTCGATGCTGCTGCAGTTTTTCAGCTGAACCCGACGCACAAAAATAACTGACCATGTAGCTGCTTGTAATTTTGCAAGCAGGGCCTGTTTTTTTTTTTTTTTCAATTCTGCTACAACTCACTCTGTCCTCTATCATCACTATAAATCATTATATATTTTTTCAGCCACGGCTCGAGGTATTCATCTCGCTGAATCAAAAGTCAGATGGAGTCAGAGTCATCCGGGGATGTGAGTCCCGCCGACGCCATCCTTAAGCCTGTAGAGGCCTGAGTCACGAAAGAAGTGACAGAACATTATATTTCTTGGAGTCTTTATTTGAGCTTCTGATTAATGAAAATACCATTTTGCATTGCTCTTTTTAATCCTTTAATTAAAAAAAAAAATATATATATATATATATATATATATATATATATTTCTTTGCTTATTTTATTTCTTGGGGGCTTTTTTTGGATCTAATATGTTAGAGACTCTTAATTTACCCTAAAGGACAAATATTTTGGTCATTAAGTTTTGTAAACAGTAAACCAAAACAAAATCTGGCTGTATTTCATGGTTTTAATTAGATTAACTCATTATATTGGTAAAGCTTGTTTTTATAAAAACTATGGACGTTTTTTTTTTGGATCGTATCAAGTAACATGACGATGTTTAAATCCTACTTCATCCTACTTATCAAATAAGACTTTCTTAATAGCCACCCATTATGCCTCCTCATCAGTGACCCCTCTGACCTCTGGTGTCCCCATGGGCTCCACCCTCGGCCCCTTACTCTTCAGCATATACATGCTGCCATTGGGTCACATCATAAATAGGTTCAGTCACATTTTTCAATAAGAAATAGTCGCTCTTAATGTAGCGACATTTTATAAAAAAGACAAAGCAAGGGAGCAAAATATTAACTATTAAATAGTCTATGAACAACATAGAGACAAATCATGTGGACCAAATTTGGACTAAAGCGGACTAATGGCCAGGAAGTTACGATACGTTATATTTTTCACAAAAAAAGTTCCCCCTTGTGAGTCAAATATGAACTTTTTTAGTACTACACAATATTATTCATAAAACATAAATCTCAATTTGATTGATATGCACCAAATTTGGACTAAATCAGACCAACGTTGAGAAATCAAACCGATCAGAGGCCAGAGAGGCAGATAGTTCAGGGCGATCTGTGAACCTGTGACGGCACATAGTCAAACTCGTATGGCGGTCTTAAGAGGATGGTTCTATCATTTTGAATTAACTGTTGCAAGTATCCACGCAACAGGCATTACTTAGGTAACCGTTTTACCATGTCGGTTTTAAGTTAGCAAGAATGCTTAAGTCTAAATTAAACCTCAAGAAATTACTTCTTTAGTTTATATAAGTTATCCCATTATATTAACCAGACAACGATTACTAGACAAAAATCACTTTCAGCTGAAAATTTGCTTTTTTTTGGCCTAAAATTCAAAAACGTTGCCCATGCCACTTCCCCTGAGGGCTCAAAAAGGAGCCAGGAGTGTACCATATTGATGATTTGACCCCAGCTCTTTTTGGATTGGCCAAACAGCTACTGTTACAACTAACCCAGTGTTACAACCATCGCCAGTCTCCACTAAATAAAAAAAGGCGATAAAACCCAAATGAGATATTGAGCTTACTTGCTTGCCAGGAATAATATGATTAAACCAGATAAAACAGGATTTAAGTCGAGTTCTTAACTCTGCAGTAGTTGATCACTGGTGTAAAAGGTCAATTCCCATAATTCCCCAGTATTTAGTGATTGATTGTGAGTTTCAGGGTTGATGAATAAAGCAGAGATCTATTTCCAGAGCATACTACGCATGCACGGGTTAGTTGAGGCCATAAGGATCCACTCATCTGCCAGAAGCTTAAAACGAAGGGCTGTGGAACACAATCTGGAACTAAATTAAAGTGGAGTCAACAGACGGCGGAGTAGGCCTGATTAATATCGTACTGCCGACAGATTGCAGCATGAGGCTGAAGTCCTACGCGTGGTTTCAACCGGTAACGATATGTCACTTTTTCTAATCAAACATAGAGAGCTACCAAAACATTGGACCGATTCTTTATTTATTTTTTATTCATATTTGTATCTCATACTAAACTGCGTTGGAACGTTTAAGTGAATTTGATATACAAGTAAGGAAAATCAAGGAAACACAAAATGTAAGTTTAAAATAATTGGATTTGATAAGGCGAAACTTTTATCCAATACTGACACCAGCAGATTGAAATTGTATCATGTCCTAAGAAACCTTGCATGCTGATTACAACTAGTCCTGCTTTCAAGTCTTTACCAGGTCTATGCTGTCGTCCCCGACAGGGACAGAAGCAATATAAACGAAAAGCCCTCAATCCCCTGCAATGTACAAGCAATTTCTCCGATTGAACTCCTTAAACTAAATGTGGAGTTCTGTATGAAAAATAAGTTTTAAGCACGACGATTCAACAATATCTCATCAATTTGATGAACAGTAAGTTAGCTCCTAGGTCTCACCGGTAGTGCACCAAGCCAAACTCAAAATAAATTCTATAAGAGATGAGGGAATACCTCATTCTTGAAAGGGTTACAAAATAACTTCTTCTGGAACTCAACAGACCCGCAGTGAGACGCGATATCTACAAATGGAGAAGACGTAGTACAAAAGCGAACATTCCCCAGACATGGCCCACTATCCAAGTGTGCACCAAGAGCATGACTTAGCAAAGATCCAAAGAAACTATGGAAGGAGGTGAAGGGTTCCTCGTCTCAATAGACACCAGGCAGAAACGGTTTTCCACGGGAACCAGAAGAATGTTGAGATCCTGCCTGAATTGTACCTAGACAAACCATGATGACCCTCTGAGATGGTGACCTGGAGGACAGGTGTCCCACTACATATGGATGCTTTGCTGCTTCAGAGTCTTGGTGACTTGCCAAAATTTAGAGAAACATGACTTCTGGTCTCACAAGAAAGCTCAGTAAGAGAATGTCGGATCATCAGTCTGTGAGCTGAAACTCAGCCTGTGGCAAGAAAATGATACCAACCATAAGAGGAAGTCCACCTCTGAAAGGCTCAAAAGGAATAGAATTGCAAAGGGTTGGAGAGACCTGGATCTAGATCTCGAAAAGATGGTGGGGCAAGACCAGAAAGGAGGAAAGCAGTCCGTTAAGAATATTGGGCTAAAATCCCTCCTCAGCGATGTCAGAGACTGATCTCCAGTCATCAGAGGTGTTTTGTTGCAGATGTTGCCGCTAAAGGTGGCAGATCTCGCTGTTTAGTAAGCCTATAGTGGGTTTTATCTTTCAAGTGAGAGAGAACAGAGAGATATATCACATCAGACGCTTCGATAATTGTCATCTGTGGTAATTTTCAAGGCTTTGTGATCCCAGCGCCCGCACCTATAGGCCCTGTGAAAAACACTTGTCTGCCGGGAAGGTGAAACTGCTCGGATCTCACTCCCTCGAGTGCTGGCTGTGAATTACCCATGAGCCAATTTGAATAACATTCATTGGGATTTACAATGTCATTGCAACAAGGGTTGACATTCTGGTAGAGTATCTGTTCTTCCCCCAGATGAAGGTCCCAGGTGGTCACGCAAGGGCAGAGTGAGGCACTGCAGCGAGTAGATTGTCCTAAAACGCAGGGCTGGATTCCCTGCATGGATCCTGATAATGATCTGGACGGGCTGTGAACAGGAATGGGATCAGAATCCCGTTTGTCCCTGACGCTGGGTCGTGAATGTCCGGCAGGAAACCCGAGAGCAGCGAAAGACATCGTGCTAGGATGATTTACATGTGACGTATGCAACTCAATGTCCCCAAAAAACAAAGTACACCTTTGTACCTTTAGGTACTACTAGGGCAGTACCCTCTAAGGTACAGTACAGGTATATAATAAAATAAAATATGTATTTTTGTGTGCGTCTGTGTGTAATATATAAACACACATACATATATACAATATTTTTTTTAATATTCATATATATGTGCGTCTGTGTTTAATATATAAACACACATACATATATATACACATATACGTGTGTGTGTTTATGTGTGTAAGCAATATAAAGTCTATTGCCAGAATACAGAAAGGTCCCATATATATTTCATAGTCATAAAGCTTTTCTTTTCTTTCTTTTCTTTTATTTCAAGCATAGAATCGACCCTGTATAAATAAGGAAACAGTAAAACCTTCAAATCCAAGAGTAAAATCTCTTCTTTTATTGTCACTGTCTCCTGATGAAGTAACTTAGCATCTAGAAGAAAATCGCACACATACTGGTACGTAACTTTTACTGCAGCCTTTACTACCTGGGAACATATTTGGACCCCTAAAAGGGACATATTGTTACCTTTAGGTCCAGTAATGGGCCCTTAGAGGGTAGATTAGAGCAGATTGTACCTCGGGGGACAGAAATGGACTCCTATTGTAACTCTATTTCTGAGAGTGCAGTGTAACAGTTCTGGAATAGAGACATTATCTGGATCTTAAGATGCTATGTATCGCTTCTTACTTTAGTAGAATCGGAGAAAAGGGGATGTTCTTCTGTAATACACGCATCAGAGAACATATATTCAGTATTCCAGATGTTGTTGTGACATAAACGAGGACAGGACGTGCAGCGATACTCAGACATTATATATTAAAATATCTTACCTGCAAGGCATCCGGTGATTGAAAGCAGAACAATTTGTTTCCATGGTGACATCATCTTTAGTTGCCGACTCTCATCCAATCGCTTGTAAACGGATTACACTCCCTTGAATACAAGAATTTGAATCTGAGGGGAAAGTAATTATAAGGGTGATTAAAATATGACATTCTGATCCACATACCACGAGCGGTAACGTGATTACAGCGCGGCTAGGTAGCATTAGTACTTCCTATTCCTCAGGAGTGACTGTAAATGAAGAGTGAGTGAATGTTATCGACTGAAGAAGCGATGGGCTTGTGGTGGCGGTTGTCGGTTTGGGAGGGGGTGGACCTGAGGATTAAACCCATCGGAGCACTTTTCAGGTGACGCAGAAGAAGAAACAGCTGCTAAATGAGTGTTTTTTTCTTCCGCCTCGCTCGTCTCTCATCCCGACTAACAAGCTCCATTCTGCAGCTTTAAAGAGAAGTAAGGAGGGAAATGATTGACCTCAAAAGAGACGTCTCTCCCCCCCGATTTGACTATTAATAGTAGCTGGCAGACAGCGTACCAGCTCTCCACAAAATGCCATCTCACTCTCAAACAAAGGTTTCGGTGGCCGACGGAATGTAAGAAAAACTGTTTTCATTCTTGTGTGCCTTCGCTATTCCCTCAGATATTTTGGAGGAAAAATACCAAAATTGCGCCTCGGCTACACATATACTTACTTATATATATATATATATATATATATCTAAACTGACATCAAGACGAAGGATGAGAGGATAGGAGTCGTCACGTCAACCTATAGCCTTTCTCCTGAGGTGTTGTTTATTCTTAAGGGCCCCCTTTACAATTTTACACATCAAGATTGTTTAAGAGGAACTAGACCAATGCTGTCGTCCCCCACAGCAAGGGTATATCCCCCCAAAAGTCCTCAATCTCCTGCGTTGAGGGTTAGGGTTAGCCCTAACCCTGACCCTGACTGACAGGTGGAGAGGACAACTGAGTCTCCAACAGATTATCAAAGTCACCATCTGAGAATCAAACACCTACTGGAGGATGAATACCTGACTTCCCACCAGACAGTTAGAACTGAGGAAGGCCCCTTGAAAGAGACGTTAAATGTCTTCAAGCTTGAACAGATGGTCCAGAAGCCTCAGATTCAACTTTCAAGGAACAGATTAATCATTTATTAACTTCAGGTTCTTATCCATTTAGGGTTCTTAAACTCTGCCGTTTGTACCCTGAACTCACGAGCAGGTGGTTGGTTCATAACTCATCAGCCAGTCACAGAAAATCACAATTAGTCAACGTACATCCCCACAAATGAATGCAAAGACATCATTGTAGAACATTTAAAGACGTACATGACCAGCTTCAGTAACGCTTGTTCAAATGATGTTTCTGTTCTTACACAAGATGTTCTTCTCAAAAAAGATAATAGATAATGTAAAGTTCCCCGACACTAAATTTACAGTACCTTCTGTACAACTTTGGGAGTGAATTTATGTTCCTTGCTATAAGGTTTGTGTGTCTCCTACATTGTATCGCCGCCTACGCTGTCGTTCCCAAAAAGCCCCCCAAACCACTGCATTATACACGCAATTCCCCAGATTGAACTCCTCAATTAAAATGTGTAGTTGTATCCAAAAAAGCATTTCTTCATAAATTTTTTTTTTTTTTTTTTAAAGCTCCCCCTAGTGAGTAAAATGTGAATTATCAGAATAAAGAGTAATATTATCTATACATGATAATTAAACTAAATCAGACTAACCGTAGATAAATTATGGCAATGCTTTTTGAGAAAAAGTTCCCCCTAGCGTTGAAATTATACAACCGACCTTATCCAAAATCAATAAAGTTCTTCAACACACTAAGGTTTATTTTGGTATAAAGTAATCATAGGGATGGTTTTTCAGTTATCGGGTTAACACAAAGGACTGGCGGCGCAAACGATGGATTCCATGATATCCCCTACTTTTTTAGAAGTAGAATCATAATCTGTTTTCCTTTGTCAGAGTTCTTCACAACTAATCTTCCACCACACTTTTTATACAAAATCATTTCTTCTTGTATAAAACAGTAACTGGCCTTTCGTTTACACATCAGTACCATTTTGGGAGGGGCCTGAAAAATGCAGCAATTTCATGCTAACAGTTTCCAGAGTGGAATCTATTGAGAAAATCATCGTTACAGTCGCTGTGTCCACAGACAGAATTCACTTCCTGTAAAAATGTGACAACAACGACCCATTTCAAGCATGGCTATTACGTCTTTAGGCCAAAGCCCAAGTGCAGACAGAACAACACAAACAATGGCCCACCGTGACCCACCAGTATAAACTACTGGTGTTCTACACTCACTACAACTTTTTTAAACGTTCGGCAAATCCGTTGGTTTTTTTTTCCGGCTTTGATGTATGTCAAAAAATGTTTTTATAATGCAAGGAAATACTGGATGTTAACGGCGCCTGAGACTAAAGGAGATGGAAACGTTGAGCATTAACGCTTCCCTCACGGCGGCGGGATACTTCTGTTAGTGGGACGTAGTTCACAGGGCTGCTTTCTGAAAAGTCTGTAATTTTATCGCTGTAGCTATTTTCTTTCCAGTGTTGTTACTTTGAACTTTTTAAGGGCGGGTTGCCGGTAAACCCGGAGTGGAACTGGATCGTTGGTGAAATTTCCGAGATCGTGGGTTTCCTTAGCTCAGGGCTGGGGATGGCGGCAGGGATGCATCAAGCTTCCGCCAATATCAGAGAACTGCATTATAAATTAAATGTATTATTATTATTATTATAACTGTATTTTAAAGTAATAAACTTTGTCACTTTGTTTCAGAGCCTTTTGCCGCTTCAGTAAGCTGTGCGATTGTTGCTCACCGTGTTTGTACTAAATGAAAACTAGATCATGACGACACTGCCATCTGAGAAACCATTAACAATTCAGCATTATAGACTGGAAAATAACAGATACATTTTTAAAGAGACAACATTCATTAGATTCTTCATCTGTCGTTTTCATCTTTTACTTGCTTACACTTCCTGTCTTGTATTGTTGTTAATTTAGCGTCTAGATTGTTTAGCATATGTCTCTGCTTTATTTTAAACTTATTTCAGTTCATCAGTTGTTTGTGTAACACCAAGCATGAAGTTTGAAATGTTCTTTATAAATCAGATTACTTGATGTGGCAAGAACAGAATGATCGTAGTTTTGTCGCCAGACAGCGAGAATATAATACTTGATATCTGATTTATGATGTACTTGATGTATGTATTAAAATACTCCCAGACCAAACATCATTGTCTATATATATATACTCTATGAATTAATGAATTAGTTCCATAATAATAATATTTCTGTATAATATGTCATTTCAATAATTTAAAAAAAACAACGTTTTTGTCCGTATTCAGGTTCTGGTGAACGCCCCGTGATGTCACTTCCTGTGGTGGGTCAATCTGAGATTCAGTGAAGTACGTTCAAGAAAATGTTGAGGATAAACCAACAGTAGATTAACTTTTCGTCAACTCTGTTATCAGGTTATTGCAATGATCTTTCATTAGTTCGCTTAATTGATAATATGACAGCAATCCGTGAAATTCTGATATTAGACATGCCTCTGGTTTTGAGGTCAGCACAAGGAATTATGATGCAAAATGCTAGAAAATATCGGCTCTGGTACTAGTTAGAAAAAAAAGTATTGATAACCGAGTTGATGGTGTGTGACAGAGTCTTATGTTCCAATTATATTTCCTTTCATTTTTGTCTAATCTAATGTAAAGGCTACATTTTTGGTTAAAGTCCAGAATGAAGGATATTGAATCTTTTTTTCAATTTGTCCAATTATTTGTTATCACATTTTCAGAAATAGTTCGAACCTTACAGGTGTGAGAAAAGAACACAAAGTTTCATGTAGAAATAAATAAATAATTGAAAATTCTGGACTGGGACATACGTAGCTACTATTACTGCCAAACGCCGGTACTGGTTCTGCTTCCTGCAAACAGCATGCGTTACAAGCTGTAGTAAAGAATATGCGTACGGTTGCATTATGGGAAATACTGGATTTAGATCTTGACCCAAACAAGGGACAGCCGACCATGTTTTTCTTGTATAGAGCCAAAACCTTTTGTTGCCCATGTGTTCGTATGTGTGTTTGCATTTCCAGGCACCCTTTTGGGAATTTTGGGCTCTTTGGAAAATGCAAACCCAATATGTTGATGACCGGTTACATTCCAAGCCGGATAGCCAACGACACGATTTGTGCACAGGTGTGTGGTGTTCATTTTGAAAAGCTACACTGCCACCTACTGGCCTGGCATGCATACTGCTATCTTTTTAATAGTTTTTGCAGACCTGTACACAGAAGGTGGGTTTCACCGGTTGTAGAACTTTTTTCTATAAATGCAAATGGAGGATTTTTATGAAAAAAAAAAAAAAAAAAATGGTGGCACTAGCAAACAAACTAGGGCAAATTCGTACTTGTGTTCGTATTCATCGGAGCGAGAGGAAGAGAAGATGGAGATCAAGCAATTTAGAAAAAGTGCTGTGCCATTGGCCCTCGATGTCATAATATGAGGATCAAAGGATAAAAGTAAATGGAGATCAGGCAATTGTTTACAATTGAAAGATTATTATGTTTATAGCCGTTCAAACTTTGACAGGATCTCTTGGATCTCGATATACCAACGTCCGTTATACGTTCACCAAGGCTTTGGAAACACAAGGCTACGTTTCTGATAAACCCGCACTTAAGCTGCAACTAATAATCAACGTCATCGAGAAAAATCAATCATGGAATTAGTTGTCAACAAATTTAATAGTTGATTTGTCTGAGATATCATTGGACAGCGCCACAGTCGCTTAGCGATGATTGACCCGGAACCAGACACAGCCTCTGACAGCAGAAAGTAGGAAAGAAGTAGTAAGTTCTCTTGACGATGGCGACTTGTCTCGCTAAGCTAGTTAGTCAGCTGGCTAGCTCAATGCTAAAAAGCATGATGTTCATGTTTGTTTTTTTCTAAATCTACATTGATGTTTGATTCGATTCCAGAGAGACTGCTGAATATTTTGCTACATAAATGATTTAACATTATTTATTTATACGTTTTATATTCATTCTGTATCAGCAGTGATGTGTCGAATAGATGCAACACGAGAGGATTAAATCCCAAATGAGCAAATATAAAGTTGATACAGTAAGCAGTTTGGTTTAACAGTCTGTTGTAAAAGCAGTAAAGTTCATGGAAAGACATGTTTCAGAAAGAAGTTTTGTTCTGTATTGTCTTAGTTTTTTTAATTTGGCTTTAGGTTTTTTTTTTAGGCACATGCCAACTACATAAAACAGACAGTTCAGAAAGACCCATTTAGTAATTGTGTTGTTTACTTATTTATGCCATTTTTATTTAAGCTTTATTCAACCTGGAGAAAAACTAGGCATAATCTGATTAGTCAATTAATCGTTTCATTAATTAATGGATTAATGGAGTGTCAAAAACGTCGTTAATTGCACTATGCCCCATTGCTATTTCATAGTAGAATAAAGATTTCACATCAAAATGAAAATAATTCATTTATGACGTACACCCCTATCTTTAAATGACAGTATCCTGATGTCAGACGTTATTGGGTCCTTGATTTTGTCCTTACAGGTATTTCCCAAACCCGTCAGCTACTAGCGTCCCGATGACCTAGACTGAAGGACTGATCACCTACAAAACGCTGCATCAGATATCAAACCTGACCGTTAGCCGACGACCTCGCGGCCATTCAACGTTCCTCCCGCGGAGGCGGAATGGATAGCCCGGAGACTCTAGCGTTGGTGGCTCAGGGGGGGGGCTTTGCTCGAGCTCTGACCTACATCACAGCGAGCGGAAAGTGATACGCCTCTCTGGATTAAGAATTCAACCCAAGCCCTCATCCTTGCAGCACAACCCTGTTACACGGATTAACCCAGGGCTATCTTTGGAATTCTTGAAACAGACCTAAATACTAACGACTCACTTGTTCCCGCAACTTGTAGCTGTTAGATTGCGGCCGCGGTCGTTGGTGGCTGGGTAACCTCGTGGAGGGGTAATAAGCATCATTGTGATGTGGAGGAGGCTTAATGAACAATCTGCAGGGGGGGGTTGGGGATCATCCAATTTGCGTTATCATAATTTAAGGGCCTGTGTTGGCTTAACCCGACGGTCCTGGTGCCAGTAATTGTTCCTCATCAGGTGTAATTGCAGGCACAGCAAGATTCAGAGTGCCTTTCCCCGTTTTTTTTTTCCCAAAATTTAAGGGGTGTGTTTTGCCACTGGAAAAACCCATCACATTGGATTACACAGTTTGGGATTCAGCTAGAGCTAAAAAAAAATACTAAAATGTGTGCTGCATTTTTCGGTGTGAGTGCAGCATTAACTGCCACCCACTTTCAGGAGGATCAGACCTCCTCATACCCACCAATCAGTCCAACAAGCTCCGAGAAACTGAAAGGAAAATCTCCTCTGAAAGACTTTCTTTGCAACTTGGGTGTTACACAGTTCATGGCACAGAGTCTCTGCGGATATGATGGATGTGGTTTTTTTTCTCCCTCTGAGCCAAGCTTCATTCTGCAGCCTCTACAGACACCGCACCAACATTTTCCTCTCTGAGCACTCTCTCCATTGATTTGTTTTTTTAGAATTAATGGCTCATTAAAAGACTCGGTACATGCCTTTATATATACATATATATATATATATATATATATATATATCCGAAAAGTCGGGGCTGCGACTGCCGCTAATCTTTCTTGTTGGGGTGATAACTCAAAAACGATTTCTTGGATAATTTACAATTTGTAATCCCTCTTAGACTTTAGTCTGAGGAACAACTGGAGTGATTTTTGGGAAAAGTCGGTTTTATAGTTCTATAGCTAGGGGGGAACTTATCTCCTAATATTTTCGGGCCGTGATTTATCAACCATTTGTCGGATTCAGTCAAGTTTTGGTGCATATGAGTGGACTTGAGGAGATCTATCTATTATATCGTGTGTTTTTACTTGAATAGTTCATATTTGACTGGTTTTCAGATTCTTCCAGGATACTTTTTAGGATGCTTTTCAGACGTAACTTCTTAACCATAGGCCCGATTTAGAGACCAAGCAGATTATTAAGAAGTGTTGTGGAATTGGTCTTTGATGTCACAGTATGAGGACACAAGGATAACCGGATAACAGGAGAAAAGCAAACGGAGATCAGGTAATTGGTAAACAGGAAGATTTTTAGATTTTTTAAGCAACAGGATTCTCAGGATGCCTTGGATCTTGATATACTAAGATGTTTTGTGTTTCCTAAGGCTTTGGAAACACAAAACTTCTTTACCCACACGAATATTGGACGTTATCAATAAACATCGATTATGGACCATTAATTATGTGCATATGATTTGATTAGAGGAGATCTATCTTGGATATATTATATTTTACTTAAAACATTTGTATTTTAGTCACTAGGGGGAACTTTCTGAAATAAAAAACACATATTTAATTTGAGGAATCCAATCAGGGGTATCGCTTGTACAACACAAGGGATTTGGGACTTTTCGGGAATATACCCTTGCTGTCGGGAAGGACAGCATAGAATTTTCCAGCCATTGTGTTCCAAGAATGTTTGACCCCGTATGGAGAATTTTCATTTTCAGACGACATCTTTTCAGAGGCCCTCCGTGGAAAACTTAAGTGTTTCATGACTCTCACAAAGCCATTATGGAGCGACTAAAATTGGAGAAAATACTGTTTCACTTTTGACCTTCAAGAACGCTGCAGAGAGGCTGAGAGGCAAATGGCCGGGAGCTTTAACAAATCCTCCCCGAAAAAGGGGAAAGAAAAAAGGAACTCAGGACACCAAGACGAAAATGGATGAAAAATAAAAGCACCTGGGATTTGGTGATGAAGGTAAGATGGCATTTTCTTTTCTCGCCTCCGCCGGAGTGATGAGCAAAAGATTGCTCCGCCAAATGTAATGAGGCATCACACTTTCACCTCCACGGAATCTAAACCTAATGGAAGCCACCGGTTAAACGCATTCCAGAGTAAATTAGATGACTTCTTGGTTAGTGGGGCTGTTGCTTGGCACATAATTGATAGGAAAGGTGGTTAAAGGCATCCATTTCCCCCTGAGGGGGCACCGTAATTGCAAAAGAATTTAATAAGGGATGCAGGGAAGGAGGGTTTCTATGATGAGGGGGTGTAAACTCAAGGTTTGGAGTTTTCAGGGAGATCCAGAGTCGCAGTATCAGGGGGGAAAAACTTTGTTCTGTCAAAATGGCACACCGGTGGCACGATGGCGAGATAATGGTTTACGATTCATTCATTTACAGCAAGTTATGACTATCTCCTGCCTCCAACGTTGTATTACTGGGAGACGAGGATGCGCCACCAGGGACGGACTCCATCTGAGCACACAGCTGCTCTGGGCTTCTGCAAATGAATGAAGAATTCTCCCATCAGCGGCGCGACGGCGCCTAATTTCCTCTGACTGACTGTAGATCTGCACGAGTCTATTCCACACGAGCCTGGGAGGATCAGAAGAAAATAAGCGATGTGATTAACGGGTAATAGCAGAGCTTAACGTCTGCGTTCCAAAGGCTTAGGCTACGGCGGCGTACTTTAAAAAGGAGGAAAATGAAAAAAGAAGAGGCCAAGTATGAGTAATTGTTCACTATTGATTGCGCCATAACTCTTGCTTTACCTCAGAAGTATAGAGCCGCGCGTCTCACGGCGAATTACGCAATACGGTTTTCAAATAAAGAGGCATTCCGTGTAATTGCCCCCCCGACTCAATCTAAACAGCTGTTGCATTAACATTCATGAAAGAGACGGTTCGATGAGCACTCCTCTCCTGAGAGGCTTCTTCCATTTCCTTTCAAGCCCAGCCTGAAGGGCTGGGGGGGAAAGTTGCCACGTGTGTGACTGACATGTCACCCTGTGCATGTATGAATGAGATGACATGATTCGAAGTGTGGCCGAGGTCGCTGTTAAGTGCTGGAGGACAACATATAGCAATGGAGAAAAAGAAAAAAAAGGAAAAAGCTTGTGAGATATAACCCCAAAAAATGTCGTATTATGAGGAATTTTTGCACAAAATGAGGAAACAGAACCTCTTCTATCTGTTTGGACATGTTCAAAATTCTGTTCACCATGGAGCTAAGCATCTGGACAGGATACTCAGCCAGACGGCTGCGTATTTTCTATTCGAAAAAAAAAAAAATCAGCGAGTCTCAGGCAGAGATGGCAGGATGCCCCCAGTGACTGCCTTCAATGTTAAACCCGGCTGCATCCCTCAGCTGCCGCTGCCTGACGCAGGAGCAGGAGAGTAAGTGCACTTAAAAGACGAGGGAGCAGCGATCCATTTCTCAGCCCCATCATCCGCCGGCCACATCCCCCAGAATGTCCATCCTAGCTGGACGCAGCCTCAAACTGGAGGTCAGGGACGCAGGAGCAGGAGACACCCAGGCTCCGGCTCTCTTTGCATTTTTTTTATGCTATTCAATCCATTTCAGACTCAACCCTGAAACAAAACTGACTCACGGTGAGAACGCCACTCTGCTTCAGTCAAAAAAGGGGGATTTTCATCCCTGCACCGCAACGCTGGATGCTGGTGTTATAGAATAATTCCCCGCCTGGCTTCTAAGGCGCGTTTTTCCACCTCTCATTTGCATATTGATCCAAATATGTGGAAATGATCAATAAATAAATGTGAATAGAGAGGGCTTTAAAATCTCGGCTGAATGGTGGGGGTACTTTGAAGGTGGGAGAAGCGTTTTTTTTTTTTCTCTTTCTTTCTCTGCTAAGTCTCTCCTTTCGCAGCCTGGGTGGGAAAAAAAGAAAGAAAAAAAAAGAACACTTGTATGCAGACCACTGGTGGTCAAAAATGAGGTTTTCCGGAAAAGCTGAGCTACAATATAGAATTCTCCCAAGATTATAGAAGAGTATTTACTCTGATTACTCATTTATGACATCAAAATATGAGGATTTGACGAATAGATACGACTGAGTGACAGAAATCACGACCCGAAAAGAGTTTTTTTCCCTCTACAGAAACCAAAATAATTACCTTAAAGAAGTTAGAATGGGAGAGAGAGACGCAGTTTGTGTGTGTGTGACTGAGCAGAGCAGCACCATATGGACTTTGTCCTAGAGGAGGGAAATGAGCCCCAGCGGCAGAAATCCCAGCAGGACCATACAAACCATTCCAGGCTCATCTAGAAGCGCAATCATTAGCATCATGCATGTGTGACCGCAAGCGGCATCTCTGTGCCACTTCTCTTTCTCCTTTCTTTTTTTTGTCATCTATTCCAACAAATGAAGAGGAGGTGTGGACATGTGGATATGTCACGCCAGGCTATGCATTGAGTGGAATGAAGTTGCAGGCTGCAGAGACAAAGATGCACACTCCACTCTCACAGAATATGCTTTGTTTTTAATGGGAAGAGACTGGGAGACAACTTGCAAGCATGCCAGTGCTTATTTCTGATCAGATACTTACTACTTGTTCTCAGAGGAAGTTTTTTTTTGTCCTCTTCATTAACCTGCTCGCATTGTAATTCCAAAACCCGCTGGATGAGGGATTTCAGGCTCTAGTGAGCGGAAAAAAACATCTCTGGGAGAAACTCTTGCAGAGCCAGGGAGCCAGAGAGGTGGTCGATCTCGGCCGAAGCAGTTTATGTTCGGCTCCGTCTGAGTGCGCCTCCCGGTCTTCAACCGTGGGACTGATGGTAAATTCCACACGCAGGGAGTTTGCGGGATGAAGATGATGTGCGTTAAAGCGCAGACGAAGGACGATCCACTGCTTCTTCCTCCGTATTCCAGTCCTCAAGATGCTGCCAAGGCGCAGAGCGAGGGAGAGAGAGAGAGGGAGAGAGCAAGGAGAGAGAGAGAGAGAGAGAGAGAGAGGGAGAGAGAGGGCAGCGGTGCCTCTGAGCAGAGACTCACATTGTGCGCATCCCCAGGCTTGGCTCTCTTTGTGCGCAGGAAGAAGCGCCCACTGGTGACGCGCTCGCACGCCAATCGCAGCACAGTAATGCGCCACCAGCCTATGGGCACCTGCCATTCCTCTGCGCGCGGGCGTGCACGTGAGATTGCAACATATCTATCAAGATGAAGAAAGAGAGATGGAGCAGCAGAAACCTTCTCGGAGCTGTCAATCCAGGTCAATGATCAGATTATCAACCCTTTATTGTCCTCGCTGAGAATTGTTTTTTTCTTTTGTTTTTTTGCATATTTTGCTTCTTCATTCATCAAATGTCAACATTTATTATAAGGTGACAAAGTGTTTGGTGCAAGTGGTTTTCTTTAAAACAGTAATAAAAACTGTAGACGTTTTCACGATACTATTTTGCATTTAATGGGAGATTGTCATTTTTAGTCAGATTAGCTCAGCCTTTTGGTAAAGCATGTTTTTAGAAAGCTCTCAGATTTATTTATTTTTTGCTTGTATAGTTACATAATTCTGTTTAGTAAGTCCTTGCGCGCTTTAATACGCCCAAAACTAAATCCTACCTATAGAATATGATTGTTTCTCCAAAGAAATGGTTAATGCCGCCTCCTCAGCGCCCCCTATGACATGTGGTCTTCCCCAAGGCTCCATACTTGGCCCCTTACTGTTTAGAAAGTACATGCTGCCACTGGGTCGGACCATAAATCGTTTCTGTTAAGCGGCACACGTTTTCTCAAGAAGAAATAGTGACTCAAAAAAACATTCAGCCATAGAATGACAAATTGCAAATATTTTTAAGTCTGTTTTTTTTAAATAGTCAAAATAAATCATGACTGATGAACAAGGATTAAATAAATAGCAATGACAGCAAAAGTTTATAATGAGTTTTGTATTTAATGGAATAATTGTCTTTTTTGCTTGTATGAAGTTACATAATTCTGTTTAGTAAGTATTTGCATTTAATACAACCAATGTATTCTGAAGCCACTCAATTACAGCAGCAAGTAGATGTGGGGTATCCCACACAGAGAGGCGCTTTGGTGTCTTTCGCCCTATAAATATGGCGTCAACTCGTTGAAACTTAATTGTTCTCATGATGCAACCATCAGAAATCACACGGTGTCTTTTGCAGTGCATTGCGAACCTACTTTAGTCACACACACTTATTAGACAGGCGTGGGGTAATAATACCTCTGTGTGTTTTCTTCCCGCTGGAACTCAGTGTTTTTATCTGGATCAAATTTCTGATTGAATTATTCTCTGACTCGGTAGTGAATTTTCCCTCCTTTGAACATTTTAGCATCGTTCCGCTCATAACGGCAGTGTCATAATGAGGGTAATAATGCCACTGAGTAGTCGGGGGGCTACCAAGGACGCCCCCCCCCCCCATGTAAGAGGTATTTATGTTTATAGTTGCTATGTTAGTTTATTTTCTTTTACCCATAATGGATTGCTGGGAGGGAGACTCACCAAACACCCTGGACCGAGGAGGACTCAGGATGTAATGGAGCAGGTCCAAGTGTGGACAAGGGGTAATTCAGTCCTCAGCAGAACCCTGGGCAGGATTTACTAGTCCTAGAGAGCCTGCATCTACGAACACCGACGGCACAGACATCGAAGCCGACAATGACAGACCTCACAGCCGGTGACGACATAGAAGTTTGGGCCAGTTCTGTGGGAGGAATGTTTAGAAGTTCTGTTTGCTGTGGGATTGGATCATATTTAGCCGACCTTACGTTGACCAGCAGGGATTGGACACTATCTGAAAAGTCTGGCGGAGAGAGGTTTAATTCTTAACCAGCGCCTCTCAGCCAACTGGAGAATGTTAAAGGTGAAAACACTTAGAGAAGGTTGCGTCCCACCTGATGACCTCTTCTCCAGGCCGAAGCTACATTATTTTATAAATGGCTGTCATCTGAGGCTGTGGGTTGTGCATGTATGGTGCATCGGTGATGTCACAGGTAGAGAGAGGTAGCACATAGATTTCTCACCGTGCAGACCAAGAATAAGACCAGGTGAAATAACTTCTGTACCGGAATTGGAAATCCGGTACATTCAATATCTCATCATAGTGAGTTTTAATCAGTAACAAATTTAACCACAAAAGCTTTTTGAATCTGCTCCAGGTCGCTCTAATTCTAGCGGCGTATTAGGAGCAAGGGGAAAAGTTGAGCGTCGGATGGTGTGATTTATCATAACGCCCGCGAACCGCCAAGAATTAATGGTTTATCTTCAAATTAGGGAAGGAAATTATTTCTGTTGCCTGACTGAATTGTTGGACAGACTCAAATCTAAAAATGGATGGTGACTGTTTGGGGACCGCCCCCTTCTGAAAAATGCATATGGTTCCATAAACGTTTATCCTTTGCAGGTTCACGGGTGGGAAGGAGCTTATCCCATCTGACATTTGGGTTAGAGGCAGGGCACACCCCGAACAGTTTGACAGTTCAACAGAGGGGCAGCTCATGGTGAGACCAATAAGCCTTCATGCTCACATTCACACCGCTGGGCAGTTAAAGAACAACAATGTAGTCACTCTTCTCATCAATATTTCAGTGAAGTTTCATTATCTTTAGATAATCAGTATCATAGGAAGTTCAAAGAGACTATGATATCCCTTCTCCGCCGTGGCTGTACCAGGGCTCAGTCGGAGCCAGTGCTCTATTTGGAACTGTTTTGTGTGTTTCCAAGGCCCTTGAATGAGCTCTCATACCCGTATCCCACCAAAATGAACCTGGTGCTAATTCAGTGCTGGTGCTAGTGCCAGCGCTTAGTTGGTTCAACTCGCGCTCTTACTAAGAAACTGTTTGGTATTCTATTGGCAAGGAAACAAGTCAGAGCTACGCCATTATGTCACTGTTTAACATAATCGGTTCTTGGCTCCAGACCAGCAAAGAGTTGGTGCTTGTCTTGCACCAATTTTGAGAGCCAGGAGCTGGTGCTTGGGCATTCGAAAAGCAAATAACTGGTGCTAAGTCAGGCACTGGCTCCGAACTAGTCCCGGAACTAGCTCTGTGGAAAAGGGGTATCAGCGTGGAAAACTGGTGCCAGACTAAACCTGGACAGTCGAAACCTGTGACGGAACTTTACTGCAGAAATGGAAATTAAACCAAAGGCTCTTTTTCATTCATCGCTACAGACAAATACGGTCAGTCGGAGTCTTTCTTCTGTAATCTTGTGATTATTTCCTCCACGTTTGTGCTTATAGATACGGACAAAATGGAGCAGAACCAACAGAAACCTCATCTATCAGTGCACAGAGCATCATTGGTCTGATTGGATCTTCACTTCCTTCTTACTGATTTTTTTTTATGTCAGCCAATACAGTGTTTACAGCAACAGAAGATCATAGTCATAATGGCATGGCTCTAGTTCTATCTGTGATGTAATGACACGACTCTTGTGCCAATGTGATTGAATAAAAATAATCTTACATAAGTACATGCATACAGTACAGCGTTGGGATATTTTATCTCAGCATTTAACCCATCCCTGAGGGTTAAATGGTTAAATGGCGTGGCTCTAGTGCCTCTGATGTAATGATGTGCCTCTGATGTCATGAGAAGACTCCAGGGTCTCTGCAAAGTAATTTTGTGTCTCTAGTGTCTCTGATGTAATGACGTGACTCTGGGGTCTCTAGGATGTAATGACGCGACTGTGGGGGTCTCTGCTAAGTAACAAAGTGGCTCCAGTGTCTCTTCTGTGTAAGATTGGGGCTATAATACTTCTGAAGTAATGAAACAACTCCTGTGACTCTGATGTGATGATGGGGCTCTAGTGTCCCTGCTATGTAAGATTGTGGCTGTAGTGCCTCTGACACATTGACACAACTCCTGTGACTCTGATGTGATGATGTGGCTCTAATGTCCCTGCTATGTAAGATTGTGGCTGTAGTGCCTCTGACACATTGACACAACTCCTGTGACTCTGATGTGATGATGTGGCTCTAGTGTCTCTGCTATGTAGGATTGTGGCTGTAGTGCCTCTGACACATTGAAACATCTCCTGTGACTCTTTGATGTGATGATGGGGCTCTAGTGCCTCTGATGTGACGACATGGCTTGAATTCCTCCTTACCTGATTGCACGGCTCTAGTGCCTTTCCTCTATAGCCAATTAGGTAACGAAACTGGTTCTTACAAGGTCGTCTTGTTGAACCAACTCCAAACAGAACCAGCACCTTGATCTTCTTCGTTGGGGCCATGAAAGAAGTCCAGGAGGTAGAGGAGGATGACTCTCCACCATTGGACAGATCTCATACTGATGATTCTAAATGTAAGAACTGAATATTCGTTCAGAATGGATCTGTTCAAAGGAAGGGGGCAGGCCCAGATGTTTTTTTGCTACCCTGATGCTCACCAGTGTTGATCCAGCAGCAGAAGGAGAATTTTTACTGATTTGATGAAACATCATATCCTGCTGGACCGACTGATGACTTTACCTTCAAACCGACTTCAAGTCATTGAAACATACATTCTGAATTCTGGCGGACCTACAGACCAGGGGTCTCGTTGGCCTCAGGACACACCTGCGTGAACCAACCACTTAGCACTTCCTGTTCATCTATTGCCTGATCTCAATTTGCTTTTCTCCTTCTACTCTTATTACCTCACAGGTCCATTTCGTAGAACTTCCTTTTCATCTTTTGCACCATCTCCATTTACTTTTTATCCTTTAATCTTTTTATCACTTTATAATTTTATCCTCATATTGTGACATCAAAGGCCAACTGTACTGCGCCTTTTATAAATTGCTTGATCTCCACCTTCTCTTTCTCTTCCTGGGATTGTTTTTTTTTGTCAATGCCCACGTTTTTTCTTTTTCTTTCTATGATGAAAAATGAATTTGCCCTTTTTTTAAAAAACATGAAATCCTTGATGCTTTGAGCCGGGAAATATAGAAATATACCTCCCAGATTGAATCCAAATGAATCCATCATGACATGTTAAGTATATACTTGATTTTTAAAAAGAATTTAAGCAGATGCTAAAGTCGATCTGCAGCCTCTGTATTGATTCAGCGCCCTACTGAATAATTGATCGAGGCCCCTTTTTTCTGGGTCAACAGACCAACTTTTCCACCCAGTGGACATTTCTCACTTTCTCTCACGGGAGGGGTAACATCCACATTTGAAATGTTTGGCTTTTATTAGGAGCATTGGATGGTAATGCTAGATTATAGCAGCCTCCATTCAGGATGATGAGACTCAACATCGCAAACAAAAGAGGAATTAAACACGCGAGAGCAACCGTGATTAAATCTCATTAAAACACAGCTGCCAGTTTGGCCCTTTTGGACATTTTATCCCTAAAATCCGCTGGATGGGACGACAGTTTGTAACCATGAAAACGTCTCTAGCGCGCTGTTAAAAGTGGATATCTCCCTGTCAAAAAAATATCTTGATAATCCGCAGCCGCGATTCTCTTTTAAGTTTGGGGAAGCCTTGAAAGAGGAACTGTTGTCAAGAAAATGAAAGCTCGGCAAAGAGGAAGGGGAGCAGCAGACACTCAGCCTCATGTTTCACCGACTGTCACTCCTGACACTAAATAAATCTGCCTATCACCGCATAGATAATTGCTGTTAGTTTTATCCCATGCACTCCATTTGATTGACTTAAATATTCAAATGATGGAGGTATGAATATTTAATGTTTCTGGGCAGAGAATAACTCCGGGGGGGGTTTTAGAGAGAGCGGTGGAGGATGCAGAGGCGGCTCAATGCCATTAATTAAGGACATTTGGTATCTATTTGCTCTGTAGAGGTGTGATGGAGTGGGGGAGGAGGTTGGTGCTTGGACCAATGTCAAGTCAAGGTCGGGAGAGATATGACAACCCACCCTCACCCACGGGTGATTAAGATAGTGAAATGAATAATGAGAGCGTCCGGCGAATGCAGGCTTCAGTTTCCGAGAGCGTAGAAGTCCTGCTGAAGTGTCCTCTGGCGAGACGGGTGAACCGTATCCAGAGCTGCGTTTGAGCTCCATCTGACCTCTGACCTTCCTGTGGAGGACGAGTGGTAGATAATTAAAACTCGCTCGCATTAAATGTTGAACCACTCCGTAAGTTTCAAATCAATATTCAGAAACATCTAATCTGTTAAGTTTCTCCAGCAACTTGGGAAGTTCACAAACCTTTGGAGGTCCAGTCTGTCCGGGAATCAGCAGTTTTAGTGGCGGAAAGTCTATTTTTTCATTTTTAGCATTTTATTCCTGTTTTGATTATTGTATAGTAACAATATTTCAGTTTTTCACTTGTTTTAAATTCGGTTTTTAGATCCACACTCCTCCATCAGAGAGTGGACCGTGATGCACCACGGTGTTTCTCCGGTATCCCAGAATTCTACAGTATTTTTCCCGTCTATAGCGTCCGACCATAGGGGAGGTTTTAGCAGAAGGATGTACATAACATCACCTGAAGCCAATAAATCCTACATGCTGGATCCTCATTTTTTATATCTATTCCCAGAATCCTGCCACAATATTTATTGAATGTTTGCCAATGTCTCACCTTTAAACCTTCTTTAACCCTCTGGAGTCTGAGGTTGCACCAGTGTGATCCCTAACCACACTGCGTTTGGGTTCAGCTTGTTAATACAGTTTGTTAGCTCGTAGAAATGAGATCTCTTCTCGACTAATTTGTTACTGCTGTAACACTGGAATTACAACCAGTACCTCCATATCTTATCTTATCCTATCTTATCTTGTCTTATCGTATCTTATTGCATCTTATCTTATCCTATCTTATAATATCTTATTATGTCTTACCTTTTCTTATCTTATTCCATCTTATCTTGTCTTATCCTATCCTATCTTATCGTATCTTATCGTATCTTATCGTATTGTGTCGTATCGTATCTTATATCTTATCATGTCTTGTCTTGTCTTATCTTATCCCATCTATTGTATGTTGTCTGATCTTGTCTAGTCATATTTTATTGTATTATCAAATATTATCTCCTCTTATGCTGTCGACCCCGACAAAAAAAAGTGTGTAACCGGAGAAGCCGCCAATCCCCTGCGTAACACAAGCAACCCCCTATATTGAAGTTAAATGTGAAGTAACTTAACTTTTGGCTCATTCCGTTTTTTGGGGGTCGCCACAGTGGATGGTCTCATTCCACATGTTTATTTGGAATAGGTTTTTACAATCGGATGACTTTCATGACAAAACCATCCCATAATCCAACCCTAGTTGTGGCTGTGTTGGCTGGTAGCACTGAAGAGTTTGCCGAAGTAAAGCTATGCCACGCCCTATGTAAAGTTATGATCACAGTACCATCAGTTGGGAAGTCATGTCCAAAAAAACGTGTTTCTCATAATAAAGCTCCAACTGCTGAGTTAAATATAAACTAATAGAGTACAGTATAATATTTGCAAGAGTGATCTCCTCTATTTGATTCATATGGACCAAATTTGGACTAAAACTGTACAACGGTTGAGAAATTATGTCCTGAAAACTTTTGGATAGAAAACTCCCCCTAGTATCAGAAATATACAACCAATCTTTCCCCAGATCAATACAGTTCTTCCTCTCACTAAGGTCTTTTTTGGTATAAAGTTTAAAAAAGATCCATGACACATTGGGTTGTCACATTAACACAAAGGATCTGCAGCTGACGTATTAAATCCATAATACGTCTTACTTCTCCCGGATATAACGAGTTACTAAAATGATTGTAGAAAATAGATTCCACGGTTTGGCAAAAGTACAAACATGCTCCAGGATCAACATCCGTCGGTCCTCAGACGAGCCCTCCAGCAACATTTCCAGTCGCCCTGATCCTCTATGCATTAGGCTAGCTCTCTTTAAGGTACATTTACTAATGTTAACCTTGGACTTCCTCATGGTCCAACAGAACCAGCTTTTACTGGCTGGGAGCTCCTGATATCTCAAAGACCTTCTTGATGCTAACTTCTCACTTACCCTCAACATCCCCCCTTGTGGGTCTGTGATGCTGACACAACTCTAATCTGGGATTAATCTTTGGAATATTTCAACACATATGTTATGAGTGTGAAAGTACTCGTTGTATTATCTGTACATTAGCGGAATACTGCTTGTGTGAATGAATGGATAGAAGAAGAGGATATCAGTGTTTCGGGAAGAATTTAGATCCCCATGGAATAAGTACTCTAGAGAACAGTGAAAACTCGATTGTCATTCCTTTGTCAATAAAAGCGTTTTTCATTATTGCTTGTAATCATCTTCTGCCATAGGCTATAGGATCGAGTTCCATCCATCTGTCTGTTATGTTTTATTCTGGATCATGACCCCAAAATCTGTTAAATATTTTCTCACAAAGCTTTTCAACATAAAACGTCCAGGTGATAGTGACACCTCTGGCTAATTAAGAACATCTAATTATTTGTTTTCATGGTCACAGGCTGAATTAATGCTCATCCTGTGAGTGGTTATAATCAAAGACGAGCATTTCAGGGCCATAACACCGTGTAGTATATTTCAAAAAAACCTCCATTGCACATCTCCCACATACCGGAGAAGTGTTTTCTGGAATCTGAAGCATTTAATTTGATTCATTTCTACCATTGAAATCTGTCTCAGGTATGCAATCAATGAGAACGGCAATTACAAATGACGATTTATATGAAGCCTTTCTCTCTTTCTCCAACTGAATGCACCAGAGGTCAAGGTTCCTGAGTCTTTCATCTTTGTTCATCATCCCTTTCTTTTTTTCTTCAAATCAATCAATAAACTTTATTTATATAGTACCTTGCACCTATAGCAACAGTTTGGATGCCTTCAAAGAGCTTTAGCAGTTGATTTGAGCAACAAGAAGCTTAAAAAAAAACGTTATGTCATGTCATGATATATTACCTTGTTCACATGAGGTTATAACTACATATCTCAGATTTTGACCTCGCCTATCTCTGGCCTGAAGCGTTAGATGTCTTTGTCCATTCATAGCCTGATTCTGACTTATTTTTCAGTAACCTGCTTCTTACATTTGATGCCAGCCTCCTGATTGGAGCATTCGGGTCCACAGTCCTGATTGGTTCCAGTTCTGACAGTTCTGACAAATGTCCCCCGGTCAGAGCCTAAAAAAATTAATGAAATCAAAAATGAATAAATAATAAAAGATGGGCGGATGAGAAAAAACGCGATTCACTAGAAATAAAAAAATAATACAAACGTGAAGATGAAAGAATCAAAGAAATAATTAAATAAAGTCAAGATAAAACTAATAAGTAAAATCAGGATTACGGTATTAATAAAATAAAATATGGTGACTGAGGAGTAAAATGTTGTTTATTGGTAAAAAGGAATATTGAATATATTGGTTTGAGGTTAAAAAAATATTCTGTATAATTTACGGTAAAATAGCGACAACTTTTTATGTTAAAAATAAGTTAACAATGTACAAGAGTTTACGGTAAACTACCAAATAAAACAGATATACTGTAGTCATTCGTTTGTCTCATGGTACACACTGTAAACGTTTTACTGTCAAATGGTAACAATAAGACCATAATCCAAAAACTGTAGTAGATACAGTATTTTACAGTAAAAAAAGAATTGTGTTAAAATTCATGGAAACATAACACATAATGTCATTAAACGTAACGTCAGAAGCAAATTAAAGATTTTATTGCTATATACTTTTAAATTTACCTTATAGAAACAAAAACTTTTGCCATTAAGCAAGAACATACCATTTACAGTAAAAATATGCTAAAAAAAGAATGCAGTATCTATTTGTGAAATAATGTTGATTTACGGTAAAAGAAATTAAGAATTTATTCTAATTCACTGTTATTTTATTTTAGCTCTGTTAACATTTTATCTGGTTTTTTTTTTAAAGTTAATTTGCCTTAATGTCTCACACATCATCGCCGTATCTTTTATAGAAAGGTTCTGGCCACCGCAGCTGCAGGTTTACCGTAAATTATGAGCATTTATGTTTACATAAATATTTATGTTTACGGTGTAAAGCTCCTCTAAAAGGCGGCCCCAGCAGTCTGGAGCATAACGACCGAAAGCAGCGTCACTAAATGTTCTGGTTCTGCTTTTAAGAACGGCTAAAAGAGGATCTGAGGGACCTCCTCCACCCTGTTTAGGTTTAGACTAGATCATAACAGTCATCTAACCTGCTAGTTATAAAAGCGTGAACTTGCCTGCCTGTGCTGCTCAGAGAAGACTGGACTCTTTTTGGACCATATTCTTCATCACTTGGACATGAACCTCATCATTAACCCTTTGATGTCTTGCTCAACTTTTAGGTTGGGATCATTTTAAGACCCTATTTCTTATTAAAATGTGACTGAAACTGTTTATAATATATGACCCAGGGGCAGCATGTTTATGCTAAAGAGTTAAGGGGCCAAGGACGGAGCCCTGGGGGACAATATTCAAATAAATAAGCTTTCCATAATATTTTCTTTCTATGCGAGTAAAAATTAAAGAGTTGAATAGAGTCAAAAATCTCTCCTGGGATTTCTGCATCGGAGTGTTTAGATTAAGATCCCGTTTCTCTCTTTTCTCGCAGGCTCTGTGCAAGAATAATTATGATAGGAATGATGATGAGATAAATAAATGCACCTTTCCCATATTTTCTCCACGAAAAATCTAATTTTCTTTTGTTTTAAGAACTTTCTCTGAACTGAGCTCAACTTTGGACAAATAATCTAATCCAACACCGTACATGGAAACTAAGTCAAAGCAATTCACCCTTATTCAACCAGGAAAAGGTATCCCACAATGCATCAGTAGCTCTTCATTTGGTCTTTTTATTTTATTGATTCTTATTTAGTCCCAAGCTTCTGTAGATCTTAATTACATGACTGCAAAAAAGTTATTCTGTGGAATTGACCTTACTTTATTATTTTTATTCCCCTCTGTGTGGAAATAAACCTTCAGTAACCACCACGGTGTCCAAACTCCAGTGAACCATTGCATTTGCATGATTGACGGGACGTCCTCAGCTGTCCTCTAGTAATCCTCATGGGTACTTCACACACGATCGGAAGTTCATCAAACGCGTACTTGAATGCTGCATGAGGATAATAGGGAACTTCTGTCGCCACGCTGGAGAGGCTAGAGGTTTTCTGGATGTCCACCCATCCATCCCTTTCATGAGCCTTCAGGGAATTTGATCCAAACATCCGCTTTGACTCAAGGGTAAACTGTTTTTTGGTCAGAACGGAACAATCCATATGCTAACTGTGACAAAGTTTCTCATACATTCCTAATAGGATGAAATAATATTGTCGGCAGAATAGACACACTCTTAAAAATCCGTCTCAACCACTCCAACCAAAGTAGATTGAATGGGAATAAAGAATAAAGAGTAGAGAGGTCATTATAACCAAATGGTTTTCTGCAAATATCTCTGAAACGTTTTGTGTGGCAGCTTAGAGTTGTGATGAATTTAAGAAGAAAGGTGTGTTTAATATACTGAAGACAATTATGTTACAATAAGCAGAGCTACGTTATAATTAATATAATCAATTATCTAATCCCAGACCCTTCTTCGATTACATTATTGAAGTTTAAACTCTTAAAATGCATCTTTGTAGTTTTTTCAACAGAAACCAGGCCTAGGATATATCCCTGAAAAGACCCCAGTCCCCTGCGTTATACAAGCAATATCCCTGATTGAACTCCTCGATTTGAATGTGAAGTTTAAAGTGAAATATTTTCCCCCTTTTACACAAGTTAGTACCTTTTCAAGATGTCTGTCTTATTCTCTTCAATCGAGCTCTGACACATTCATTCTGAGAAACCGGCTTGAAGGGGCGGGACTAGTCACGCCTCCCGCTTCCTGGAGATGTTGCGGAATGGGCGCGGCTCCGTCGGCCGTCCTTGAGCACTGAAAGACACAACGCTCCGATACAAATACTAGTGGAAATATTAACCCATGTTCTATCCTGAGTCGGACCCAGAACTTCACGAGGCTCCCCCAGAGGATAGAAAATCCCGCCACAGCAAAATCTTTCTACTTCGTTAGTCGTCAAATATGTGTCATTTTTACGAGGGTTCGTCAGATAATCCACGAATAATGGGAATAATTATGAGAATAAAGTCGAAATGTCGAGAAAAACATCAAAATGTTGGGAATGAAGTGGAAATGTCGAGATAAACATCAAAATAGAGAAAAAAGTCAAACCAAATCAGTCAAACCAGAAGATGTTTTTGTAAATGTTGGGTTTCTGAGCCTCCGTCAGCGAGCAGAGTTCATCCCAACCACATAATGGTTGAGATAAAGTAATCTTTAACTTTTAGGGTTCCTTGTATTTTCTGTAGGGCTCCATTCACACAACATAGCGACTAAAACCAACAATACAACCATTGAAGGCTTCAGCTTGTAATACCAAACCATATTTTTGACTTTATTCTCGAAATGCAGGTTGTTGTTTTTTTCAGCGTTTTGGCTTTATTCCCGACATTTGTCGGGAATGAAATATAGAAAAATCTTCCCCCTCTACTACTCCTCCTCCTCGTCTTATGCTTGGCCCTAAAACCGCTTCGTACTAATTTTTGCATTTTAACGTTTTGTCTTCTTGATCCAGCTCAGTTCTGTACCGCATCTTACCCGCTGACCTTCCCTGCTTTAAAGTCGTTGCAGATTTTAAACCAATAAACTCCTCCTGTTTATTTTCAATCCCACCTCTCTGTTTGAGTTCCACGCCGCTGGTTCATGAAATGACTGAGATTACGACGCAAAGATTGTATTCAGCTTTAACAAACCCTTATCTAGAGAAAAATGGAGTGTATAGAAAAAACACTGACATCAAGCCTTTTTCTTCATGGCCGAGTTTTTCTCGTCGAGGAATCTTGTCGGGATATATCTCATATCAGTGAATGATGTCATACCTGTTCAACTCATCCTGGAGAAGTACTGTAATGCCCAGCAGCTCAGCGTGGGTTCTCCATCAGAACCGCCACATATAGTCCGGAGGTGCCTCTTCAAAGTGGAATAAACTAGAAATGGAACCATCACTAACCCTCATACCAATATAAAACTGTGTTAAACTTAACATGTTCTAAAATCTAGAAATAAATATCTGTTTTTCTTTAACTAGTACCTCAGAAAGGGCTTCTTCTTTTCCCTTTAGTGAATACACAACGCTTCAGATGATGTCAGCTATGACCAGTTTGTTTCTTTTACTGTAAAAAAAAAAAAAAAGCCTTGCATTTACCATATTGTGTTTGTCATATTCAATTACTATAAATATTTAGATTATATATCATAAATATGCTATTTCTACCTTTACAAGCACTTTTAAGATTGCAGATTCTCCTTCCATCCGTTGCGTCGCAGACATCATGTATCGATGCTGGTTTGTTTTTCCTTGACTTTTTCTTTTTTACTTCTTCCACTAGTCCCACCTTTGACACATCCACGGTGTTGGCCGCGTCTCTTGGGCTTTTTCTTTGCTGCACAAAACCCAAAGTGCACCAATAAAACATGAAGTCTTACTCTCGCCAGTGGATGTTGTTATACCTCCAACTTTAGAGAACTGGCAGAAACAACAACGAGAGCGGTACTGTATGCTGCCAAGCCTGCAGCTGAAAAAAAAACACACACCATCCGCTCAGTCAAAGCTATATTTCTCTGGGAAGCACTGTACACCTCCAGGTGAATTTCATCTCTCTGATCACTTTCCACTTCTTTTTCTTTTCCTCTGACCTCCCTCCCCCATGCTCTGTCCTTTCAGAGGAGCAAGTTGAAAGAGTGAAAAAGAGAGCCAATGTCCAGAGTAGCATCAGCCGTTTGATTATTAGGCGTACAACCATTTTTCCGTCCACGTTTGCTCTATGCTCCGGGCCGACGGGGCCACGCCGCTGGTTTAAAAAAGCAGAAAAACCTGCTGAGGTTTCCCACATTCTTGACCTCAATTCAAATCTTTATGGTGTTTTCATACAAAATTTAAAAAAATTATCGTGGACCTTGTTTGCATACTATTTAAGTTGAAAGAAATGATAAGTTGCGTTTTTGTCTGTTTAAAAAAATGGAGTTTGAATTGCAACCGCTTTACAGGAAAAGATTTTATGGATTACATAAAAGTTTCTATTGATTATATCCACGTAAAGTCAGGGATGTTATGGAATTTCCACCGCCGCATCCGCCGTAGATCTTTCTTGTTAACCAGTAAACTCAAAAATTACTTCCTGGATCATTTTAAAATTTTATACCCACATAGCTCTTAGTGTGGGGAAGAACTGGGTTTATTTTAGGAAATGTCAGTTGTACGTTTCCAACACTAGGGGGAGCTGTATCTTGAAAAGTCAAAATCTGAAAATTTCCGGGCCATAATTTCTCAACAAAGGTAACAATTTAATCCAAATTTAGAGCAAATGAACCAACTCTAGGATATCTATCTTGTAAATATGATACTTTACTCTAGTAGCTCACATTTTACTCACTAGGAGGATCTTTTTTATGGAAAACACTGTTTCCATAAATACATTTCTGCTTGTGAGCTCATTGAATGTATAGCCGATATAGCATCCCGCCGGTTGCCATGGTGAATAACAGTATCGGAGCTCCTTTGATGATGACCTTTGATCTTCCTTCTTTGTAAGTAAACCCAGACTTAACAAACTCAGGCTTGATTAAACAAACTCATACCCCTTTTCCACCGAGCTGGTTCCAGGGCTAGTTGGGAGCCAGAGCCTGACTTAGCACCAGTTATTTGCCTTCTGAATGCATAAGCACCAGCTCCTGTATCTCAAAACTGGCACCAGACCAGCAACAACTCTCTGCTGCTCTAGAGCCAAGTACTGATTGGTAAACAGGTTCTTAGAAGGTGCATGAGTTGAACCAACTAAGCACTGGCACTTACATCAGCACCGAACCAGCACCAGGTTATTTTTGGTGGAACAGACGAGCTGTTCTGGAACTGAAAACTCAGGTCTTCTCATCTCAGGGTTGATAAAGCTCAGAGCTCAGTATTAAACTCGGAGTTAAACCTGCTTCCTGAAATACACCTCGGATTTGTTTGGTTTCACAATCTACCCTTAATACTCAGTTTTAGCACATACTGTATTTTATTCACTGACCTGCTCTGGAGGTGTGATATTTTGGATAAGTCGGCATCAACTGTCTTAATTGAGTGCAGCTCACTGGAAGGAACTATTTTGATTAAACCTTGTTGAACATTATTAGCTGTCACTGAACTATCGCATATTGTTTGTTTATGGAGTACAGCCGGGTATTTTCATCAGATGTATCATCTGATACATACAGACAATTACGCTCGTCTGCGTAATTGTCTGCTCTGTTCTCATTTCCTTCAGTGTTTAAAATGAAAAATGTTATTTTCTGGGGGCTTAGCAGTCTGATGCCCACAAAAGCAGCAGAAAAATATCTTGATGGATTTCTAAAGAGGTTTAGGGGTTAAGGTGTCAAGAAGGTCTGAACAGGACAGGAAAAGAACCGCACAGCTATGCTCCCGATAGGCGCCGGGTCTATTTTTGATGGAAGACGCGACAATTTCAGCAGAGCAGCTTGAACCAGGCAGGAAGTCAGACACAGAAAGGACATAGAGCATCCGGTCAGATTTCAAAATAAACATAAGATACTCCGTTTGGATATCAACATTACGTTTCGATTTCCGTAAGGCTATTAACTCGAGTGGTCGGTCAGTGGATCCACAAGTCACCACGGACGAGGTGACATTTATTTGAAAGTTGAGAAGCACATGAAGAAATGAAATATTTCAGCGTTTCGAGGCGACCTTCAGTCTCCTCCCTGCGACGCCTCATCTGAAAGCTGCAGAAATGATCCTTTCAGCCACCATGACAGATCTCCACAACTCCTTCAACAACCTGCTGTCAACAACACCTGAAGCACAAACAGTCTGCAGGACCATCAGGACAGGAGGAGAACCATCAGGACAGGAGGAGAACCATCAGAGGAGAGAGAGAGAGAGAGAGAGAGGAGGAAGTGGTTGATCATAAAATAATTTTGGAATGCTGAGGAACTGTAAATTAATATCGCCTTTATTTTGAAGGCCAAACCGGGCTCTTCCATTGTAAAGGTTAGGGTTTAAGGTTATTTATAAGTACATAGAGTAATGAACTTTTATTAGTATTAACGTGATGTTTCATTTTTCAACTCAGGGATATCAGTCAACATATTTTTTTTTGTTTTGTTTTAAGCAAAAGTAAAAAACAAGAAAGTTCTTGTAGAGCAGATCTAAGTGTTCGGGCCCCTTTAGCCTCCAGTACCGGGACAAGATACTGAACCCTGATTGTTGTTCCACTGGTGGGTAAATAGTTATTGCTACTGATGAGCTCCTGGCGTACGGCACTATATTCTCTGCCACTGTACTAAACAAACTTCTTTTTATAAACTTCAAAAATCTTATTTCCACAAGATTAAATGGGTTTCTTTCAGTACCAATCAAATCTGTTCAACTTAACATTAAGTCCAACTCAATTAAGCCTGGTTGGTTAAATGTAATATATCAGGGTTGATTCAATCCAGTTACTTAAATACTTGATCTGTTACTTTTTCACTTTTTTCCCCCTTCACCTTTTGTGATGTTTGAATGATGTTTCAAACTAATTAAATGTTACATACATTTGGGTTTTTCCACTTAAAGCAATAATGTAGGTCTAATTTACTAATATACTTGGAATGGATGAATGCTGTTTCGGGTCATGAAGTGCATTCAGCAGTCAAGCAGGCCCGAAAGGTTCTAATTAAGTGAGTTTACTCCTTTTTTATGTGGATTCTTCTTCAGGACCTTGTCCTTGTCCTGGCGGCGCCGTCTCATTTTTCGAGCCAGGCGTGACCATTTTTGGTGGAGATGATGGAGCTGGAGAGGATATCCGTTTCTTTGTGCTGCCCTGGTTCTATCACACGTACAAGGTTGCCGTACCCCGACGCCTTTTTCTACTTTATTGTCTATTTTGCACCCAATGGGATCACGCTTTAATTGGATCAAAACTTAAAATCGGGCCGTATTAAAGCTTTTAAATTAGAATCTCATTAGAAAACAGTTTGCTGAGGCAACAAATCAGGAGTGAACGAAGCTCGTTCTCTCATACGCTCACAATCACGCTGTTTCGAAGCCAGCCGGGTCGTCTCCTCCTGGGCATTAGAGAGAATGAAGGTTTGAGTCACATCCACATCTGCTCCACTTTTGGAAAACCAGACTCTGTTCATTAAAGAGTCTATTAACCCAACCATCCGCCCCCCACTCTTAATGATTCAGTCCCGCCACCCACAGATCTGGGAGTGCTGGAAATTAACTTTAGCGCTGACTCCATGAGGGAATAGTCTGCTCCCCGAACATCAGCCACTTAATATCTTCACAGAAAATGCTGTGAAGTGTTTACATTTCACTCGTCTTACAGCCAACATTTAATCAATGCGGGCAAACTTTTAGGGAGAATAGAACCCATACCAATGAACCAGCATCACCCCCCTCTGATGGTGGAGGGGGGGGGGGGGCAGCTCTGTGCTCCAGTGATATCTCACAGGGCAGGAAGTTCAGGGAGTTCATGATTTTTTAAAAATTATTATGAAAAAAGGGGAATAATTGTATTAATTTTAACAAGAAAAATCTAAAAGATTTGAATTATTTAACGCATAACGATGGTTAAATGAAACGAGGGGAATGGATGGTGGACAAAGAGAAGCACTGAACAACACCCGTTTTACTCAAGTGACTGCAAATGTTAAAATAAGTGGATTTCCCCAAAAGAAAATAATTTCATATTTCATACTGATCATTTATTTTCATTGTAAATGTAAGTAAATTTATTAACTCCTATCGTCTCAGCTTAACGCTAAGGGAAAACAATTAAGCATTCAATTATGAATGATTGTGCACATAATTCACCAGTTCATCAGACAACCATTCGCACTCTCATTCACACCTCAGGGCGATGTAGTGTCACCATTTCACCAACACTCCTTGTCTTTGGGCTGTGGGAGGAAGCTGGAGTAACTGTGGGGAACCGACCGATCCGCCAGCGCAGGAAGTGTCAACCAGTACTGAAAAACTCTTCTGTGGATCACTTTCAAATTTTACATCCACATAGACCTTAGTGTGAGGAAGAACTGGAATGATTTTGGGAAAGGTCTGTGGTCTGTAATTTCTCAACTGTTGGTCATAATTAGTCCAAATGTGGAGCATTTGAATTGACTTGAGGAGATTTATATGGTCTAACTTTATTTAACTATGTATTTATTTACAATAAACATTTTTTTTTGGGCTTGACATTATATTTCATTTAATTTAATTTGAGGAGCCCAATCAGGGTAATTGCTTGTCCATAGCAGAGGATCGGGGGCTTTTCAGGGATATACCCTTACTAGGCTTTATCCCTGAAAAGGCCTAGTTTGATTCTGGACCCAAGGTGTTGGTTGGATTGCCTCGTCTGATGGTGTGGCTCTGGATTGGCTGTTTGGGTTCCTGAGGAGCAGCTGGAGCCGTTGCTCTGGGTGATAGGGCCCATCATGTTGTGACAGATGTTTCTATAAATATATGTATTTAAATATCATAGAAATCAGCATCATCAAGAAACACCTGCGTGGAAATTTATGAGCTTGGTTTACATTTCATTTCCAGGAAATGTATTTTAAGACACGTAAGGTTTATTAGAACTATATACATAAATATCACTTTTAATTGTTTCATTCTTGATTGAATGATTAAATATATATATATATATATATATATATATATATATTGATATATATATATATATCAATTGAACATAATAAACCATGTGACCTGAGGCGTCGTATTCAACACTCTAAAAAAAAGAGGCCATTCCATTTGTAGAATAACACTAGACTGTGCAAACAGCTAAATTGTCGTTATTTATTCATAACCACTGAGCCAACAATTCCTCACAATAGATATAAAGACATGTCCTAGTCATTAAAGTTTCATTTACAAACATGCACACAATCCAGGAATTGGTTTTGTTCATTCAAGGGGAGTCTACACTGTAAAAAAAATTAAAATAAATCTGAGAAATCTACCGAAAAAAAACGGAAGCTGTGGTTGCCAGAATTTTATCGTTAAAAATACAGTGACCGTTGTTACGACCTTTGTATCTGGTGTTATTTATGTTCTCCCGCCCTGCTTGAAGGTGATGCCGCTCCCTGGAAAATCTCTTCTGGGAAGCACTTTTTTCTTTTGTACATCTATTTTCTCCTGTTAGGGAAGTTAATCTGTTTCTTTATTTTCTTTAGATTTTTGTTGAACTAGTTAAGTTAGTGAAAGACCTGAAGCTTGTTTTGTTTGTTGTTTTGGACCGTGCCCACCCTGACGCCTGGTCCTCCTTAGGAGACGGGGAAAGAAAGGAGACGTCATTATGCTACATTACGGTTTTCTCATAGACGCGGCGTAACTCTATGTACAAGACGTTACAGTTAATAACCATAAAAACAGATTTATTGTAAACCTTTTAATAGTTAGATTCTTAAATTTAAAATAAAAACATAAATTATATGAATTTCAGACTTTTAACCATAAATATGCAGTATTCCACAGTATATAGTGTATTCCTTTATTTTTGTCAGATTTATGGAAGGCTGTTGCTAAATGGTTAAAGTTTTTTTTTTTTTCAGTCGGGAGAATCTGTTATTTATACAAAATAATACTTCAACAGTAATGACTTACTTCGGACATTATTCCATTATTCCTTTAATCTAAACAAAAGTTTGTATTTTTCTCAGTAGAATTCTGTGTTTTCCACATATTCTAACCAGAAATATATTTTGTTACAGTATCCCCTATGAGAATTTTTACAGTTTAAGTTAGAGTATGTTAACATTTACTGTAACTAGATGTGATTAAGTATGTAAATGTTACAGTTCAACATTATATCTGTTTTTTAATATTGAAGATGTATCCTAATGTCTCAACTACTGCTGTGGGTATTTTACCGGATATTTGTTTTTACAGTGTATGTTGCTCAGATCACATCTCTGCTCTATGCAGATGATGTGGTTGTGTTTGCTTCGTCTAAGCTCCACCCCTCTCCTATGCTCAAGAACTCTGGGCAGTGACTGAAAGAATGACATCATAGATACTAGCATCTGAGATGAACACCCGCTGTTGGGGGGGCTAGCTTAGGCTAAAAGAAAAGGGGAGGAGCTTGGATATCTAGATGGAGCTTGTCTGCGATGGACCTTCAGGTCTAAGAGCTAGTTGAGGAGGCTGGGGAGATGGTCAGGAGACGCTATGACACACAACGTATCTTAAAAGTCCATCTTAAAGGACAATTAATGAAACTCCGTTTTTCTAACATTATTGTGATGTTAAGAAATAAAATACGGTATAATTAAATAATGTTTGGACAATCTAATATTCGCATTCGATAAAGGATTTTCAAACACGAGGAAAAGAGAACAAGCAAACCTCGTTTTGAAGAGCATCTTCTTGAAGGATATGGTTTATCTTATTTATGGAACGGGATCGGAAGCCTTGACCCTGAATCTATAAAAGCATACGGTTGATTGATGATGTTTTTTTTTTTATTTCGGAGGCATCTGATCGAGATCAGGTGTAAGAAGCGATATGTTTAATTCTGATGCGGAAAACATACGTTGCCTTTTTTTTGGAAATTATAGATATGAGCGTGAAATAGCTCATAGAGCAAAACCAAGCATCTTCGGTTTGGCCAAAGATCAAGGAGATGAGTTCCATATATGCTTCTTTTTTTTTTTTCATTTTCCTGAAGATAGAATTTAGGGAAATGCTTAGCATCCACCAAATTCAAAGAAAAAATCTCTTAATTACGAGAAAAGGGTCTCAGTGTCAGAAATATGTTTTTTTAAATTTGGGGAAGGCAGTGCTCTTCATTAAGAAATAATTTGATCAGAAGATATTATAGAGGAAATCCTAGTTGTAGATAATAAAGTTAATCCAGAACTGCAAAATTTAGTTTGACACAAAAAAGATTCTGTTTTTGAAATGAACTTTGCTATGCATCCATTGTTGAAAAATTAACATGGTAATTTATCAAATATATATGTGTATATATATATATATTTGTGTATATATGTATATATATGTATTCTAATATTTTTGAGTAAATAAATAACCACGTAAATTCATAATGAATTAAACAAATTCCGAACAGAGGAGCGTTAACCGCTACTTAATCAACATTAATTGTAGTAGTTACAGTGTTATTACAGTTTTAACTACCTAAAACATTTTTTTAAACTATTAAATCATGCACAACAAAAAAAAAGTATTTTACTCGGTACTTTAGTCAGTATTCTGTTCCTTAGTACATGAAATGTGTACTTAATATTTTATGATTTTCATACGATTTTCATCATATTCAGGCCAACAGATATTGAATAAATTAATTTGGCAAATATTTCAAGAAGCATAACTGCACAAATCTTGAAAAAATAGTTTTGCTACAATGTTTTTTAACAGCTAAAACAGCAGAAACAATATAAAGCAGCGAGGTTCTCTCAACCTCGGTCCATAACTCAATGATCAACGGTGATTCGGTGACGTCTGGCTTTCCCTGACCTGTACACGAACTTCTGTAACATGTGATCAATGAAGTGACCAAGTTGCTGCGGTCACGTCAGTGAAACGCTGCTCACCAATTAAGAGCAAAAGTAGAAAAGAGTGTGGCCGGAAGTTTATAGAGGGAGAAATAAGAGTGTCTGAGAAAGAGTAGCCATTACACACCTCCTCCCACAAACTAATGCAGCGCAGGCAGATAATGGAATTAGAGGAGGGAGATTGCAAAGATGGAGCGCCGAGGGAAGATATCACTGAAGTTTGGCAAAAAGCTTTTAAAGTTGGAGCCTTAATGGACAAATGAGAAAAAATCCAGAGGGATAAATAAAAAGAGTTTCGGCTTAGGTCGCACAAGGAATCACATGTGACTTCAAATGATACATCAGATCAAATCAGCGGTCCGGTTGGGTCGTGCTCATTGTGTGCTGATGTCAGCGTATATCTGGGTCATGGTTGTCGTTCCTTCTCTTCACTCTCCTGCTTCATGCTGGCAGAAAATTTCAACATTAATGTTTTTCCTCATGTTTGTGGACATCATTCCAGCAGCCTTGCAGGTACAGGACATGGAATAAGTTGCATTTTCTGAGCTTTGCAGATTGTCTTGATTTATGTTTTTCGGCTGCTCTCTCTCTCTCAGAGGCGCTAATAAACATGTTGGAGAGACTTTGTGAAAATAGGTGGTTTCATTTCCCTGCTGTCAGTATATGATGGAGGTTGTGGTGGTGAGGGATGCTAATGCTGCTCTCTCCTACACACACACACACACACAGACAGACACACACTCGCACAGACACGGATACAGACAAACAAACAGACAGATACACACACACTCACAAAGACACACACAAACAAGTACACACTCACACAGACACACAAACAGACACAGTCATACACACACAAACACATAGATACACATACAGACACAGACACACACACAAATACACACCCTGGATGCCGATCTGTTTATTAATACAAGACAAAAACGACATCACAGGCTGTTTTATTTCAGCACACCAGGACGTGTATTTTCTGTGTTTTAATGGGTACAATCTAATACCGAATGCTCAAATCATTAAATAGAATAATGAAAATTACTGCTACTAATTTGTAAAAACTACAAACTTGTTGAGTGCCGGTCACATTTTTGCTTTCATTTGTATATTCATCAAACTTCTAAATGCAAATTATGTCACTGTTACAGATATACTAAAATGGATTTTCATAGATTATCAAAACTTTACAGTTTTGACGACTGAAAACTGATTATTCTCATTGATTAATCAGATGTGAAGATTTTTAATTAACATTTTTTTTAAATAAAATATATTATTAAATGATATTTTGGTAATATTTGTGTTTATTTATTTTATTTTGTGGGGGGTCAATTTGACCCGTTGTCATAACAGGACGGTGAAAGGTGGAAAAAAATTGACGTAGGATGAGAGTTAATACTGTTTTATTACAGTACCAGCATAGTCATTTAGTAATGTGAGTTAACTGACGACCCTGGCAGATACAGAAAAAAGTTAAATCAGTGACACTTTACGCACCGAAAACCGTCATACAGCATTTACTAAGGGTTTATAATATAATAATATAATGCATGTTATTAATAACATGCATTATAAAAAAAAACTATAAGATAAGCCTCTTTAGTCAATGTAGGCTCACTATTTGACAACATCAAGTTACTGCAGCGCTCTCTATTCTGAGGCTTAGTATTACAAGCTCACTATTTGGCAAGCAACGAACGGGTCGACCAAAGTGCTGAACAGATAAGACTGATAAAGACAAAAACACAAACTACAGGAATAAATGACAGATGAGATGATAAAATAACTCCAAATGAAGTAAGATTAAAGGATGGAAATAAACTGAAAATTAAGCATTTGGATAAACCTTTAAAATGAACTTGAGGCTCGCCTTGAATTAAAAACCCTGGGGATGAAAGTACGTGTGCAGTTCTGATTTCTTGCAGGAGCAAGGGGGGGGGGGGGTTCAAGAGGTTTGGACGGTGCCAATGCTAAGGCCCGGTCACTTCTGGCTCATAATTTGGACCGAGGAGAATCAGAAACATTTGGTTTGTCCAGCGCAGTGGTCAAATATTCTGTCACTCATGTGTCTGCGTTCATTTCGAGGGGAATTGATATATAAACGCGATACAAAGAGACAGGGAGTCGGACCGGTATGAACCGGTTATTCTTGTCCATGAATGGGGCGAGCGGAGACTTTCAGTGGAGCTCATGCTCTGTTCTACTCTGACGTTCAGAGATGTCCTGTAGGCGTTCCGCAAACAGAATTAATAGCAGCGTATATTCAAACGTGGCAGGAAGGAAGGATGTTGAAGACTGTATTTGGTGTGATTCACTCCAGCTCCGAGCCCGTATGACCAGCTGGGTTTTCCGATTGCAGCGAGACCCCCATCCTCTGCGCAGCTGTTTCTCTTCACCTGCATGGGATTTTTGAAGGTGGCGCTGAAGATGTGTAGATGTTCCTGTTGTTCCATCACATGGCCCCGCCATGCCGGTGACTTTGTTCCTTGGCAGCACGCCACCCCGCAAACCATCCGCCAGAGGAACCGTGTCACGCCCCACTCAGTTGGGTTTGTAGACAGGGAACATGGGTAATAATCTATTCCATTTGAAAGCTCTCCGGCAGGAGTTTGAGCTGCTGTCACGGCAACTTAAGAACATCTTTGCTGTCAAAACAGAAATATAATGTTTCTCATCCATCTATAATGGCACACGCTCACCCACGGACCGGTGTGTGTGTGTGTGTGTGTGTGTGTGTGTGTGTGTGTGTGTGTGTGTGTGTGTGTGTGTGTGTGACGTTAAAAAGTAACTTCCAGGAATTCAAAATATCACTTTAAGAAGGTGGCCTCCTTCAGGCGCCTTTGAAGTACGGTCTTTGTTAAAGATCTCTAGGGATATGACAAGGCTTCAACCCGGAACGTGTCCAATCCCCTGCGTTGTACCAGAAATCCCCCTGATTGAACTCCTCAAATTAAATTTTAATTAATGTCTGAAAAATAGAGGTGGGGTTTGTGTTAAAAAGCTCCCCCTGGTGAGTAAAATATGAACTATTAGGGTAAATCTGTCAAATGCATATGTTGCTCTGTGTATATATATGAAAATAAATTTAAAATAAGAAGACAAAAAGGTCCAGAATAGCTATAATTCAACAAAGAGATGATAAATAACTAATCTGCAAAGAAGAAGAAAGTCAAGACAATCAAATCAAGCCCACCCACTCACAACTTCCACGTGATTGAATTGGTTTCTTTTAATCCTGTGGATTAAAACAATAATATGTTGGCTGAGCTGATTATACTTGAGTTCAATCCGCTTCATTTATTAGAGTTGATTTGGATCAGTTCCTTTGATTTGTTCCAACTTCTATTGATTTATTCCAAAAAATCTATTTTAGTTGGTTCAACCTAGTGACTTTGAATTGTTCCAAGTTAATCTATTATAAGGATCTGTTATAAATCGATGTAAACATGGAGCAAACAATATAAACCATTTTAGCAAGAATATGGGCAGAGTGAGAGAGTTTGAGAGAGAGTGTGTGTGTGTGTGTGTGTGTGTGTGTGTGTGTGTGTGTTGGTGGGGGGGGGGGAGTCCTTCGTGATGCAGGAGGTCCTCCTCCTGCTCCTTCTCCTGTAGGTGTCACTCACAGTGGGCGGGCTGCTGCTGGCGATCTTCTTTTGCAGACTCAACCCGCCCTCAGAGTGAAGGCTAGAGAAGGCTAGAAGGCTGCTCCACTGATTTATTCACACCCGTGAGAAAGTGTCTTCAGAAAGAAGAGGCGTTGGTGGGCCTTCTTCACCAAACAGGAGGTGTATTTTTGGCCAGGTGAGTCTTTTGTCGAAGGGGACTCCCAAACACCCAGACCCGGAGAGCACCTCTCCAGGGGTGGATTGGAGGGGGTTGAATAATGTAATAATACATTTTATTTATAACGCACTTTACATTTGGATCAAATCTCAAAATACTAGAAGGTAAAAGCACCCAAAAAAAAAAAATACTATTATCTAATAATAATAATGTAAAAGTATTTGCAAAAAAATCAGCAATGTTAATTAAGGTTATAAGTTCTGCTGAAAGGGAAAGTTTTAAGTCCTTTTTCAAAAGTCTCAGTCGTCTGTGGAGCCCTCAGATGGTCAGGGAGGGCATTCCACAGACGAGGGGCAGCAGAACTGCTGCCACTATGAGAAGTGCGTTACAGTAATCGAGTCTGGAGGAGACAAAGGTGTGGACCAGCTTTTCAGCATCACTCAAGTTGAGTGAAGAACGGAGTTTGGACATATTTCTGAGATGGTGAAAGGAGATCTTGTAGATGTGTTTGATGTGGGATCCAAAGCCGTTGAAGTTTGCTCTCGACTCGCCTCAAAAATGAATCTGATCACCTGAAACCTTCGTGCTCAGTCGTAACCTGAGGTCTTTAGTAAAGGTTCTGTTAGCCATCCCTCCCTGCAGGCTAAGGACAATGGTTCAAGGGGCCTTCTGGGTCTGGGCCTCCACTGTCTGGGTCTGGAATAATCTCCCTGAGGAGATCAAATGGGCTTGTTCCTTATCCGCTTTGAAGTCTCTTTTAAAAACACATCTTTATAAACACGCTTTCACCGGAGATTTGGTCAGAACTTTATCTGTTCTGTGACTTCTTAAGCCGTTTGATGCATTCCCTCTTTTATCAATGTCTGATTTGTATCATTTTTCAAAAACACGTACAAATCCCATTACAGGTTTCATTCATTTTATAAAGTCACCTTGTAAAGCACTTTGTAACTTTGTTTAAAAAGTGCTATACGTGACGACATTTTAGAAAGGGGCCTTGACAGTATTCTGGTTTCCTTTTGAGAATTCCCAGTTTAGGAAAAATGGATACAGATTTCTCCATTAATGTCTGGGTTATTGCCAGCCTCTAAATCTACCGGCAACTCCGACAAACTCTCTGAGTATCTCTCAAACACTCTTTTGCCGCTCGTATCCTGTGCCTTCCACTTCCGCGTCTTTGTTCAGCCCACGGAGCCTTCTGCTCCACCCCCAAACCAACATCGCAGGAATCAAAGGAACTCTTGAAACTAAGCCCCCAGCTCTACCCTATTAGAAACGCCAAAGCAACAAAGGCAGCAAAAGCCACATTTTTACGTTACCACTACACACGCACCTAAACACATTTGATTATATTTGAATTCTGTGTCACATGAAACGTCACCAAAATGTAATCACCTCTAGGTTATGCCAAAATCTACACATGGGTAGAATTTCACACAAATCCGTCATGTAGTTTTTCCCATATCCAACCCAGAAACAAAAACAAACAAACAAATAGAAAAACGCACAGGAGTCAAAACGTTTACTCGTAACTAATTACTCTTTTGGCCAACAACCGTTTCAAGAATGAAACCCGGTTCACTCGCTGAACAGCGGGGGATCGGGTATAAAGGTCAGCTATCGGGGTTAACAAGTGAACAAATCCAGCCTTACAACACATTAGTGGCAAAATTGTTGCATTGCTTTTTTCACCGCCCCGCCGCCCCGGTCCTCTCCCAGCCCGCATTACAGGTAATAACAATCACAACAACATTAATCTTAATAACAGCGGCCTAATAGATTGTGCTGAAGCAGCTTATTTGTCAGTTAAGAAACCGCGTGGAGCCAATAAGGACCGAAAGTAAACCTCAAACTTCGAAATGGCTCCGGGCTCCGGAGCATTTTCCTGAAATAAGACGGTTCAATTACAGGATTCATCAAACAGTAAACAAACAAATGCTTGAGATAGGGAAGTGTACGGACCCTAATAGAAGAGCAAAACTAACGTAAATCCTGATATAATATCCAAACAAAGACTTCCATTACTTTCCTCTCAGAGGCCATTGGAGGTCCACTGGCTTTAAAGAAAAAGCAGAGGGGACTTATCGACCCCCTCGTCCCGGCACAACCTCAGCCAGCTGCCAATTAAACCTGCCGTCTCGGAGTTTTCTGAGGTCACACGCTTTCAGAGCGATAAAGTGACCGAAGAGACTTTTGGACCGCAAGAGGAACTTGTCAAAATGTTCTCATTGCTCACTGTTCTCGTCAGACTTCCTGTTTTTTTTTTATTCCTTTGTCCTTGTTGTGACTCTTGAGCCATGACTGAGCCGGGGCGCCGCCGGAATCATCAGTTGTGGGAGAAGAAAATCAAATTACCAATCATAGTTCATTTCAACAACCTGACAAGTAGTCGATGAAAGTGAAATTACACACTCCAGACCCGGAATCAAATCCGCTGTTAGAGAGAAGTCCGAAATAATAAATCAATTAGTGCTGGCAATAATGACTGCGTGAAAAGACACAGAATGATAACATCAGTCAGTTCAGCCAGCGCCTCGGAACGCCATTCATGTTTCTCTTCATGAGAAAAGCAGCTAGACCCAATTTATTTATGTAACCCAGTATTGCAAATCCCAATTTGTCTCAAATGGTTTTGCAGTCTATACAGAACGTCTCCAAATAAGGAGTGACTAAATAGGATGGATTCTACAGGACGATCATTTAGAAGAGCAGGCATTTTAAATACAATACAGCATCGACCAAAGCACTGCACAACATCAGAAAAGTAAAAGCAGGAGGTGGGATTAAAAAAAGTAAAAAAGAAACACCTTCAAGAGGCAGACATTATTTTCATCAGAATTGGTTAGGTCGTATTATTTAGGACAATTTTGTGCAGATTTTTCCTTTAATTTATGAGTTTTTGTCAGCTTCAAAATCTACAACAATTTATTTTAGTAGCTCTGAAATACTCCAGAACTATTCGTCTCGCCTTATTCTCATGCGCCTTTCACTTCGGTGTCTCTGCTCAGCAAGCTGAGCCCCGAAATTCCACGGAACTGTTTTGATGGCGACATGAAAATAGTGCAATCGATGCATGTAAAGACCGGGTCGGAAAAGAACAGGCGACCGACATTGTGGAATTGTGGAATGGGTTGACATAACTTGGTTAAGGCAATCCCAAATTTCTTTTTTTTTTGGGTGTAACCCTACCCAAGTATAGTCCAATGAACAACAATCGTCTCTCCTAGGAATACATTTATATCCAACCAGCTGATACAATTTAAGGGAATGACATTTTGACATTTTGACATTGTCAAAATTATATTTCTTCTATCCAATCTGATCTTAATGAATTCTATCAAAGCTTCATTCATTGTATTTTAGCTTAAATAGCACAAATGTCTCAGTACTGGGCCCCTCCAGCACACCTGATACTAGAGAAGAACCTTGCTGCATCTTCACCTTTAAATGCTTTGCTGAAACAAACCTGATAGCTGCGTTTTAGAGGATGGATTCTCACAGCGGTTATTGTGGGTGTCTGTCTTTAGGGCTCTGAAAATTCAGCATACCGTTTTCTCCTCCTTCATTGACAGCAGCCCAAGAAAGCAGTAGTAGCCTCCAGACATTGGCTGTACTCCTAAAGACATCAGTCCATGCTCGGTCTAAAGTTCGGAACTTCTCAACTTTTGGCACATGAAACTGTATGCAGCTTCCCGCAAATATGCACAGAGACACAAAACAATCTGGCTCGCAGTTGTGAGGAAAAAACATATTCTTTTTAAAGTGTAAAAATAAATCTAAGTATGAGCAGAATGTGTTTGGCTGCTATGATTATAGTTTGTGCCATAAGTCAGATATGTTGTGCATTAGTTGTGGGACACTGTTGGTATTGCCATAAAAACATCGTTAGTTTTTAGAATATTAGTTAGTTATTGCACAGTTTAAGAGGTAGTATTTGATTGGAACGTAAGGGACAGCATTTCTGAAGATTCAATTTCATGTTTTCCAACCCTTTAATAAAATACATGGATGGCGAAGTAAAAGGAAAAGATTAGGGTAAGATAATGTTTAGACAATGTTTGGATCAGGGAGGGGTTAAACCCTTGATCCTGGTGTTATACCAGTATATGTTACCTCTGCACCCTTACTGTTCTGAAATGTTGAGGCTCAGTATAGAAGCAATGCATGCTGGCCAACAAAGACAAACGAGCTGCAACTAGAGAAAACACATGCAAACAGACAAAGAACGAAAAGGTAGATCAATATTAAATGTCCAAAGGAAACTCTTCTGTTGCGTTGTAGATGTAGGTATTTGCAGTATGTTTGGCTAATGTGTCTTTAATTTGCAGCATGTTTTCTTATTGTGTGGTATTATTTGAAGAATGTTTTCCTAATGTGTTTTATTATTTGCAGCATGTTTTCTTATTGTGTTGTAGTATTTGCAGCATGTTTTCCCAATATGTTGTAGTCTTTGCAGCGTGTTTGGCTAATGTGTCTTTTATTTGCAGCATGTTTTCCAAAAGTGTTGTGGTATTTACAATATGTTTCCGTGGCGTGTTTAAGTATTTCCAACATGTTTTTGTGATGTCCTATAGTATTTGCAGCCTGTTTTCTTATTGTGTTGTATTATTTGCAGAATGTTTTCCTAATGTGTTTTATTATTTGCAGCATGTTTTCTTATTTTGTGTAGTACTCGCAGCATGTTTTCCCAATATGTTGTAGTCTTTGCAGCATTTTTAGCTAATGTGTTATGCTATTTGTACCATGTTTTGCAAATGTGTTGTGGTATTTGCAGCATGTTTTCTCAATGTGTTTTAGTATTTGCAGTATGATTTTCCTAATGTGTTGTGTTGTAGTACATGAAGCAGGTTTTCTTAGTTTGGTGCGTTGTTAAATCTGCAGTTTATTTTCCAAATACTGTACCTATTGTCAGATGATCCGATTTTTAATGGCTTGTGTTTTGTCTATTCGAGTATTTCTTCTTGAATTGCAACCTGTTTTCCAATGCCATCCTCCGTAGAAAAGACATCTTTACTGAGTCTGGCCGACGACAGAAATGTTTAATGTCTGAAAGACGTCGACCGACGTCAAAACTATTGCATGGATCATTTTCAAATTTTTATACCCACGAAAACCTCAGTGAGAGGAAGAACTGCAATAATTGGGAAAGTTCAGTTGTATCTATTAAACTCCAAGGGAAGCTTTATCTCCAAAAGTTTTCAGGTATAATTTCACAACAAACAAATTTTTCCGATTTGGTGCATATCTATTGACTCAAAGAAATCTATCTTGTACATATTATATTTTAGTCTAATTCGCCAAACCGGGTCGGACGGGAGTCAGGTTAACAAAAACCCTCACTGGTACCGTTATCCAGCTGGGTGCCGGCCTATGTATGAGGACAGATGATCCGCTGTGGCGATCCCCAAAACGGGACAGAGGGGAATTTGGGGCTTTTCGGGGAAAATACCTTTACTGTCCGGGACAACAGCGTATTCTAGTTGGCAAAATGGTGTCAGAACCCAAATGACACATCTGTGAAATCCTAGTGTGTTAGAAAACGATTAGAAAACCACAATCTAATTTTCATCGAAACATACGTTGGTCTCTATTTCAGCAGGAGGCACAGGGACTGTCTACAAAATACAGACTAGAGAATAGAAAATTGGTAATAAATCGCAACAGCTTTACTGAAATGCAGTGCAGCCTCGCTAAAGATATACGACCAACTTCACCAAAGTCTGTGGCCAGATATCATCTGGGACATTAAGGCAATCCCTGCCTCTGAAAACCTTAAACTGCTACAGAAAATGTCTGGATGTTTGTGTTTTGTTCAACATCTTTTTGGGGGTAGATGTTCCGTGTTGGGTTCCGCCATCAACGCCATTTCCCGGTCCATATAAAATCTAAAGCCTGTTAGACGTCGAGTCCGTCGTTCTGACTTGACATGACACCCCGTGCCTGCTGGGAAGTCTCTCCATAGAAGCATCTGCAGTTGCCTCCCACGCAGTGACAAGACTCGCTGTCTCTACGTGATGCTGAACAGCCTCAAAGCAACACCTCAAGGGTGTTTAAGCCGTGGATGCTTTGACGTCAACATGTTTTTTGAGATACCCCCCTCTGAGAGAACTGATGAGACTATGTCTTTCCATATGTAGCACTTGAAAAGACATCATTTCAGTGATTAGGCAGTCACCACTTTACGGAGAGCTCCACCTGGACTGGATGGGTTGATGAAATATTCGGCAGAAAATGGCCATTTCTTTTTTGTGTGCTATTAGTGTTTTAGCCTGGGGGACGGCTACTTTCCCTTGATTGAGTAAAAACCAAAACAAACAAAAGTAAACACTCCCGACAAGAAACAGGCCAACATGAAGATAATATCAGAGAGAATGCATGGAGACGAAATGACCATTCTGACTTATCAGTACCCCCGTGATGCCCTGAAACAAAATCAAAAGTCTTCCAAGTCATTATATTAGAACCATTGAGACAAAAAGGTTGTTAAAAGCCACCAAGAGACACTTTTTTGTTGATCAGGTTTGGGTTTTAATGAATTTGTGTGCAGTCAGCCGCGTAGAGTCGAGGAACGATGTTAATGCGGGTTATCGGTTTCGAAGGAGCATCTGCTGTGCATTCTGGGTATTCTTTCATTGGTTGCCATATTGTGAGAGTATTGTTTAACGCGGGTCAATATCCGCGCATGAATATTCCTACACTATATCCAAAACTTTCACCTCATGCTTTATGAAAAAGTTACACCACCCTGGCTGGTGGCCAGGAGCTTTCAGATACTCCCCCCCCCCAGAGCTAATATACTCTCTCACTCTAAAGGCCTATCTCTCACCAATTTCCAATTTAAAAACACTTGAAAATAAATGGTGCCACTTTCAGATAACATAATGCTGCCACCGGTCCGACATTATAAATCCATCAAGTTCCGACAATTTGTCTCTCGTAATCACAGCCAGGGGGGAAAAGTTCCTTAAAGTTTATAATCTGAGTTTTTTTTCTGCTTGACATATTTCTCAGTTCAAGATCGTCCAACTCTCACTGCTGCAACATTCTGAGACCGGCTGCAGCCGCCTGGAGCCGGTGGGTTCATACGCGGGGCCGTAAACAAATCGCAGGGTATCAGATTTATCCTTTCAATCCGAGAATATTTATTGACATGGCTGCCGAGGTGAGAATACAGGTCGTAAATCCTGTATCTGGGAGTATCTACCCTTTCCCTGCTGCAAACAAGCACTTTGCATTTTACCCCGACACAAACATCCATCCAATCGTAACCATGTCAGCATGGGTGTGGAGGACTTCTGGTCCGGGAACGAAGAGCTGGACATAAATTATCATCACTGTGCCTCTTCAAACCTCTAAATTCATCGGCAAGAAACAGAAACAATGGAAAATTATTTATTTTTTTATTTCTTCGGTTGATTTATTAATAAGATATCAAAAATATCTTAAGATATTGTGATTTTACCATAAATTGAAAAAAACATTCATTAGTAAGAAGGAAGAGAAAAACCTTGACTTATGAAATTTTTTCATGGTGAAATTTTACGTCGATGTCTCCTTAGGAAAAAACAAATAATTATCTTGTGTGCACAAGATGATTCACTGTTAATCCATAAGCTTCTCTTGATGGACAGAGCCCCCATATAACACACAATGGGCTGTACGAGGATTACAAAGTTTTATTTTCAATTCAAAATCCTGTAGTATTTGTTTAAGACAAACTGCGAGGAGGACGGCTTGTACGTTAAAGTCAGAATAGAAACATGTTACGAAGTCCTCTGGGGTCAGGAACAGAAATACTGGGAGGCGTGACGACACAAGGAACATCATGCAACGAACTGGCACAGGAGGTAAGGACAGACTTTATACACAGACTTAACGAGACAATGAGACACAGCTGGAGGGGAAACACAGGTGAGCATGAGGACCAATCACAGGACAGGCACAGAGGGGAAAAGGAACGCAGACGCTTGACAAAACAAAATGCCTTACAACATAACTTCCGCTGTGATCCTTCAAAATAAGAGCACTTCAAATACGGCAAGCAGCAAACGGACACACAACCATGTGCTTATGCCATAAACAGAAAAAGTAGGTTAGGGAATTATATTCTTACAGATTTTGCTTGTCGGTATGGGATTGTCATCAGCAGAAACCATTGACTGCGCATACTGGAAGACAACATGCAGCAGATACGCTAGCGGTTTCCAAAGAACGGGTCTTCCTTTGCCATGGTAAATTCATCTTGTGCTAACGAGATAAAACAAACCATTTCTCGAGGAACGTCGGGTTGCTCCTTGAAATTCAGTATCTCATTGAAAATAGTCCATTTTAATTAGATTGAGACAACCTTTTCGTAAAGCATGTCACATCATTCTGTTTACTAAGTCCTCACATTCTATAATATGCCAAACCAATTGCTATTTACTCAGTAAGGCTCTCCAAAGCGACAAAGCCTCCTTCTCAGTGGCCACTTTGACATGTGGTGTCCCCCAGGGCTTCACCTTTGGCCCCTTACTGTTTAGCATTCTAAACTAAATCATTGAACACTTTTTCAATAAGTTATGTTGACTCAAAATGAGCTGAGCAGGACATTAAAGGCTGAGTGAACTGGTGATGTTCTGAAGACGAAGCCGTTCCAAACCGCCCACTTCCTCAGGAGGTTGGTTATTTTCTCATGAGGCTGTCCGCATCAACAGGAATTTCTACACACCGAACATCATTCATAGAGCTAAAGAGCCGCCTTTGGACACGGAAAGAGATTTCTCGCGAGTTTACAAAGTTGTATTCAGAACCACGCTGATTCTCATGCCGATCTGCGCTCCGAATGCATCATTCGGTGATTTACGGCGTGCTCCACGCGAGGCGGTGCTCGACAATAGAGGCAGTCCGTCATGCTGTAATGGCTGTTGTTGATGTTGAAGAGGTATTATTTTGCACATAAAACATCCCCACATGCAGACTCTCTCAAGGCTAATTATATTTGGGCCATTTTTTATGTCTCTGCCGCAGTTATCCGGCTCCGCTGGTGGCGGCATTGTCTTCTCACAGCATGTACCGACTCAGAATTCTCATTCAGCCCAGGAAAATTTAAAAGCCATAATCATGCGTTGCTTTGCTTTGAACGTAACGTCCTGACTCGCACGATCATGAGTCCGAAAATAAAAAATATCCAGCACAGTAGGGAATATGAGATCTGAACCTGCCGCAATTAAATTGGACCTGCTGCTGTTGGACTTTTGCGTTTTTAAGCACTTAAGTTGATTGCTTTGTCATTAGCGGTGACAAGAGGTAGTACAATGGCATTTAGAGTTTAGAAATTGCACTAGCCTAAAGCAGCAAAAAACAATTGTATCTAATAACCTTATTTACCCTAAAGTCACTGAATCCACATTTGCTCTGAAACAGGAAGCAAATATTTTTAAATATATTTTTATAGGTACTGCTCATTAACTGATGGAATTATTACTTAATGGTAAATCTAGTTTCCCTAATCAACTTATGGCAAACACGCTTGTTCAGTATTTATGAAAACAGGCTTTTAATCCAACCACTAACCTCCCTGCAGATGAACATCTTAGCAAAGTCTCCGTTCATGTTAACACAGTTGAAACACACACCAGGTGAGCTCTAGTGTACCGTATGCATGTCCAGCCTGGTGTAAACAGGAAGCAGATTCTAGGTTTAGTAGTTGATGTCATAGGAAACAATGTACATAGTAACCTTCCTGCTTTCTGGGGAAATTGTAGAAAACAAAATGTAAACCATTTGTCCAATTTCTTTTTCCAAGAAATGAAAACTAAATATTTTAGTCTTCTTCCTTTAACAATGCAGACGGACGACTAATATTTCATGATTAGGCTCCTGGCGTTTGCTAAAAAGACTCTTAACAGGAAATGGCTATCAGGAGAGAACAGCTTAATGGATAATTACAGAATAGAAAATCTAGCAGCAACAATTAGGCAGAAAAATGGGACTATTTTCTTCACACCGTGAAAAGAGCCACAGCTACGACCACATGAGCCGGACTTCACCTCTACAGAGGACGGATTGTGTAAAAAAAAGAATAGAACTCCCTATTTACATGTACTTTTTTACAGAGCTGATACTCTGCTGTTTGCAGATGATGTGGTTCTGTTGGCATCATCAGTCCGCGACCTCCATCAGAACTGGAGTGGTTTGATGTTCAGTCTTCAGCGGCCGGTATGGGAGTCGGTACCTCGAAATCTGAGGTCGTGGTCCTTTGAAGGAAAACGGTGGACTGTCCCCTTTGGGTCGAGAGTATCTATGTGTGTGATTGGAAATTAGACCGGGAAATGGACCGGTAGTTTAGAACAGCCTCAGCCACAATACAGGTTTTGTATTGGTCAACTGCAGTGCGTAAAGAGCTAAGTCATGAGGCAAAGCACTTAATTTACCGCTCCATCTACGTTCCAGCCCTCGCCAATGGTCATTAGCTCTGGGTAGAAACCAAAAGAATGAGGTCTAGGATACAAGCAGCTGAAATTAACTTCTTCGTAGGGTGGCTGGGCCCAGCTTTGGAAATAAGGTTCAGTGTCGTAAACAAACAGCAGGTATGAATGTGGCTACATTTAACAGTTATACTTTGAATAGATTTACTTGAGTAAAGAAATTGAATAAATACTTCAACTCTAACCTGGGTCTTTTATTTTATACACATAAATGTACTACTACTCGAGCAAAGACTTTGTGTGTCACGGTGAAAGTATTCCGGTTCTTACCACCTTCATGGACGAATCCAAGAAATACTTGACACTTGCATACTTTTATATTAATTGTTTATTATAGAGAGTTTTGAATAATTCTGTTTGTTTCTATATCTATTTCAAATTGGAATTATTTCTTCTGTTGATTCTACCAGAAAAAATAATCAATGAACAGATTTAACAGAAACATGGGTTACGTGTAACGGGTTGAATTAATTGGTCATCACGCCACTGAATGTGTTTCTGACTCTTTTTAAAGACGTCAACAAGTCTACTAGAGTGTTATTTGCTGCTTCCAGGTGTTTCACAGTTTGTTAGAGTTCATTAAATACACGTTGCCATTATAATCAGTGAGAAAAGTTTTTGCATTTATTCGGCGGCAATGGTTGGTTACACTTTCAAATTCATTAATTATTCATTAAAAGTCGACAGGAGTTTTTTTTTTTTTTTTTTACTTTTGCTACTTCCAGTTCTCAAATTGGAGCAGACCTATTATTTTTGAACAAGGACACGCTATCATGTACAGGATGTGACCTCCCTGATCATTAAATAAGAAAATGTGGTGCTAGAGTGTGAAAATAAAAAAAAAACATTTAATTAAACCATATCCTCTATGGTAACATAAACCACAGCCGCTGGAGTTTTCAGTGTTGGGAAAATCTTGATGATGAAATTAATTAGGTTTATTACGGTGTTGTGAGACAGTTATTGCTATTACTGCTAGAGTGGCCAATTCTTCAGATAGTTCTATTGATGTGTGTTTGCTCCCCTCTCACACCACAAATGTATAAACTAACACTCCTGTAGTGCAAACAGGCAAAGCCTCACGCCTATGAAATAATGTCAATACCAGATTAAATAAGTTTTATTTATCATCCGAGAGAGAGCGAGGGCGAGAGAGAGAGAGAGACATTCCGCGCTTTGTGTTTAGTTTCTCTGAAAAATGAAAAAAGGTATTTTGCACCCGGGGTCATCGGGCGACACCTCGATTTGCTGTCGGCGAGTCCCAAACGGAAACATTATGCACAGGTCAAACTTATCGTGAAGAAAACTGACCACGCCGCTGACAGTCATACCAATCACTCGTCACAAAACTCGCAGCAGCAGCATGAGCTGTCGAACCTTAAAAACACGACATTTACTCCCGCAGTTTCAGGGCAGCGACATCCATCGCCTGTCTGAAAATACGACCGCTTCATTTGTTCGCCCCTCTGGGACGATGGGGAGATATTTTTTCTAGATGAATATTTTCCATGCATGAATTAATTTTGTTACCACTTTACAAAAGATAGAGAGATAGAGAGACAGAGACAGAGACAGAGAGAGGGAGAGAAAGGTGGGGGGATGGATGGATAGATGGATAGATCAATATATAGACAGACAGACAGATCGCTATATAGACAGACAGACAGACCGATCGATATATAGACAGACAGACAGACCGATCGATGTATAGACAGACAGACAGACCGATCGATATATAGACAGACAGACAGACCGATCGATGTATAGACAGACAGACAGACCGATCGATATATAGACAGACAGACCGATCGATATATAGACAGACAGACAGACCGATCGATATATAGACAGACAGACCGATCGATGTATAGACAGACAGACAGATCGATATATAGACAGACAGACCGATCGATGTATAGACAGACAGACAGACCGATCGATATATAGACAGACAGACAGACAGACCGATATATAGACAGACAGACAGACAGACCGATATATAGACAGACAGACAGACAGATGGACAGATGGATAGATAGATAGAGAACTAGAGGGATGGATGCCGAGGGAAATTTACTTGGTAAAAACTACCATGCATTTATGATTGGTTTCAGCAGCTTATTAATTCCACTAATAAAAACTTAATGAACTAGTTATGAACCATTTATAAACTCTCTATAAGCGTAGTCTGGTGGTATGGCGGTGCCTCTTTTTATTAACTATCGATGCCTCTGCCACTGCATATTTTCAAAACACACTTCCATTTTTTTATAGACATTCCCATAAAAACTGGTGCGTCGTAATAATGAGTACAAAAATGCATTCTCTTTATTATTAGGTCATCATACATCATAGAACTACAAAATTATCCCTGAGGATCAGTGGGCGGCCCCTGGTAGATGCCGGGGGAAGAAACTGGAGATCGGGGTGTACCTTAAATTAAGAAACAGGATATTTATTTTATTTTTACTGTCGTTATCTGCTTGAAACAAACATTCTTACTGTATCCGTAACCGTTAATCCTGTTCAGGGTCGCTGGGGCTTGAGTCCATCCCAGAATGCCGACTCTCCTCGGCACTCTCCTCTCGCTCAATGTAAAATACAGTACAAAAATACAGTAATATCCGTTTGTAGTAGTGTAAAGCGTCTGGTAATGTAATTATAATCACTGTAATCGACGTTGTTATGCAAAACCAGAACATCGCTGGAGAGATGCGTCTCTTGTAGAAAGAAAAGCATTTGGAGGTAGTTGATAAAGTATTTTAAATCATATTACCTTGAACAGGTTTAGTTCAGTTTAAGTTCATTTATATCAGGGATTGTGAAACCCGCATAATTCTACACAAAGAAAATATGACTTGCACCAGCTTTTGCTACAAATTTTCCATTTGTCAACAAAACGCTTAATATAACTAAACTTTTAAGGTATTATCAGCTAAATGTACTTCATCAAAGTAAAAGTATTCATTGATTTATATGCTATTTGCACCGTTACTGCTGCTTTTAAGTACAGGTTTATTTTACTGCTATAGATGTTAAAGGTTGAGGTACTACTTTCTAAACGTTATGTGCTGCCGGGTAATTTAATCGCTACGACCATCAAAGCCTCTTTATAGCATTGCTGTCCTGTGAGAACCATGTGTCTTTAAAAAGTCTGCTATTCACTAGGTCCGGCTTCAGCTGTGTCGTGATGCAGTTTACAGACTGATGAGAGATTTGAAATAGTTTATTGATGTTAAGAAATGTGAGAATTTCCTAAACCCATTAAGAAACACTTATGTTCATGAAAAAAAAAAATCCACTCATTTCGAGATAGAGGGTTTTTTAATGGACACGAAGGAGATTAAAAACGTCACCTGACACGTTACAGCTGTCAGACAAACGTAGTTTATAACATCATAAAGTGGGAATAGTCAGCTACAGTAAGTTTTTACTTACTTAATTAAGAATTAACTTTACTTTAAGTCAACAAAAAACAGATATCAACTGTGAAATATATATAGTTGCAGAATAAGCATAACATAATGTTTTATTCTTTGCCAATGAAGTTCTAGCATTTATTATATTAAAATTACACAATTTTTTTTTCACGAAGTGCTGATCCATTTAGCTAACATTAAGCAACGGTCGCTAACATGCTTTCATTTAATACTGCTCATGAATGAAGTTTGCATTGTCATACTGTGCAGAATGGAGCACACACACATGTCCATGGCCCGTTTACAAAGACACCGATTGGCTAAAAACGGGAAAAAAAGATAAATCTCCTCACGTCAATTCCCATGAACCAAATCTGGACTAAATCATCAAAGGTTGAAAAAATATGGCATGGAAACGTTTGGAAATTAAACTCTCCCTAGTGATGGAAAAATACAAATAACTTTTCTCTCAATCAACCCAGTTCTTCCTTGCACTGGGGTCTATGTGGATATAAAATTTGAATGCGATACATGAAACAGTTTTTGAGTTATCGCGCCAACAAAGGGGATCCGCGGAGGACATGGCGGATGAATGGGCGGCGATGACGATTCCATAAACTGCTAACATTTTCGGGGATATGATTGGCATAGTGGTTCTGTGACCTCACAGTTTTTGAAAAGAATCGCATTCGCTAGTTTATGCAGTGACGGAAACTGCTTTTCCAAAAGATTATAATCTCGGACCTGTTTTCCAGAGGTTGCATTTTCAAAGTTCAAAGTTAATTTATTCACATTCCACATGTTCACATGAAACAAAATTTTTACTCAGATCTCTGCATCGTACTACAGAAATATATATACTATAGTTTTCACGTTTACTGTTTTATGTGAAAGCTATTTTGGTGTAGACGGCCCCTTTGTTGAAAATCTCTCTGAACTAACACCGATGAGGAAAAACTGGTAGATGTTATCAGGGTGTGGCATCCATTAAGAATCAGAGAATGAAGAATTACAACTAAATGTGGTTAGCATGTTGTTTCAGGATGTCTTCTGTTCCGGTACATAACTGTGTACGTAGTGTCATAGTGCAGCACCAGGTTGTGTTCGCTGCTGTTTTTGGGTTTTCTCTGCTGCAGCCCCCTCAGTCACTACAGCGCTCTGGTTAAGCTGAGGCTGATTCCAGTCTCTGTGAATGAGTAGATAGGGAGGTGAGTCTCATATCTCCATCCTGACAGGCTCAACACCCCCCCCCTCCGCCTCTCGGGACTCCACACCAACCATCCCTGATAACACACCACTCGCTTCTCCCTTCATGCACTCAGACACATGCACACACACATCCACTCCCACTCCACGAGACATTGCACTTGCCTTTTTATTTAAATGCGATAAATATTTAATTTGCGAGTGCGTTGGGAAAGATCACACGAGCACGCACAAAGGACCCTCAGCTGAATATGCAACGCTCTGATAAATATTTCAATACTCCATTTCCCCCAAACCCCCAGTTGACTCACCAGGAACATGGACCTGATCTGGGCAAGAATTAAACATGTTTTCCCTGCAATATTTATTTTTTGAAAGAGCCGGGGCCTCTCTTGTTCACAGATTTGAAGAGGTTAATGCGGCACAGTTTGATCGGGTGTCCATGTAAAGCTGCTGGCGTTAATGACATACCTCTGCAACCCTCTCTCTATCTCCTGTGGGTTAGTAGCCCACCTCTAATAACAGCCCCCCCCCCTGCTGACTTCCTTCACCTATAAATAGAATAATACACATATTACGTAAAATTTGGCCTCCATCTCACTAACATACTACACATCGTAGGAGCATTAGTGCCTGTAACGAATTCACACTGATCGGCCAAAACATTAAAACCAACTGTATTTCTGCCAGAACAGCTCGGTGATGCAGAAGTGGCTTTAGCTTTTTCAGTAATTTTTACTACAGAAGTTCTTCTGGAGGATTGGACAACACTGGCCGGCCTTCACTCCCCATGTGCACCATTAAGCTTTGGCCGTGTATGATTCTGTTTCCCTTCTGTTTCCCTTCCGTTTCCCTTCCAACCCCACCATGGTAGGTTCAAGAGCAAGACACACAACGAGAACTGAATTTTTGGAGATGCTCCTACCCAGTCGTCTTGCCATCACAATTTGGTCCATGTCAAAGTCATTCAAATCTTTACGCTTCCCATTTGTTCTGCTTCCAAACTTATCAACTTCAGCAGAACATGTACTATCACGTACATGTACTATCACGTACATGTACTATCACGTACATGTACTATCACGTACATGTACTATCACGTACATGTACTATCCCGTACATGTACTATCCCGTACATGTACTATCACGTACATGTACTATCACGTACATGTACTATAGATTAATACATCCCACCAACTGACAGGTTCCATTAAAACAACATAATAAATGTGATTCTAGCTTCAACTGTTGTTGGTTATAATCTTATTGCTAATTGGTGTTTGTTTCTCACAAATAAATGCTAAAAATCTGGATTTATATTTGTGAGAATGCCTTTGTTTAATATTACAGGTTCTACATTGATTCCTCCCTCCGGGAGGGCGATGAAACAACTCAGACCTTGCAAACAACATTAACCACGATTTCACCTCTCCATTTTAAGCTGGATTCTGTTTGCAGAGAGCATGTAAGAAGCGGTAAATGCACGCCAATAAAGCATTTTCAAGGGCAATCCTCACCTACACAACCAACCTGCATCTATCAGACTCATATAAATAAACACACAAAAAAAAAAAAAAAGCCAATGCAATATTCATTTTACTGAGGTGAATAGCGCGATGCTAGCCCGATGCCGGGCTCCTCCTTGTATGAGCAAAATTCATCAATAAAGCAATTGTTTAAGCTCCCAGTAGGTTCCAGCACAGGCTGTAAAATTTATGAGCAGCAGTACAAACAGACAGTGGATGGATCGAAAAAAGGGTCCCGGAGGCTGCAGGAAGAGAGTCCTTAGCAATAACAACACAATCAATCACATCCAGGGCACGTCTCATCCAACCCCAGGCTCCCCATCAGTGCATTCAAAACATATTCCCACATTCACATGATCGCAGCTCTGTCATCACATCCTACAGCGGAAGCAGCCGGCTTTATTATTACGCGTACCAGAGTAAATACAGCCATGCAATCTTTATATGTTAATATCTGGCTATCTAACGGCGTCTGTAGGTGTGGGTGTTTACTCAAGAGCAATCCATTACCACCACGCTATTACAGTTTGCCTGATAGACAATGCCACGTATTTTACATGGTATGTTTGTTTGAACATTCAAATATATGGATTTCTTATCTATCTGGTAATTTAAGATTGAAATCTTGACTGTTTTTCTATAGATATACAACATTCACCCAGTTAAGATTTTGTAAAACCCACTTCATAAAATAACCAACGTTGTTCTCAAAATTGTGCGTTTATGTGAAACCCCATAGCTGCTAGAAGCATTTGACACGTCCCTGAGGTATACGACTTCAAGTTTCTGGCAAAACTTACTATTTATCAAGCGGTATGCAATTACAAAAACTCAAATAAAGACGGTAAATATCAATACAAAAGTATTTCTTTCTCAAATGTTGCAGAAATTGCTGCTCGCACCGACCGCCTCAGAATGTATTCAGCCCTTCACTGATGAGCGTGTCTCACACTTTGTAGACCACCTCTTGGTGTTATGACCTGCTGCTAATGTGATGCATGGCAAGACATCAGCCTCTGGCAGCGGATGTCTGAAGAATCTCACTTCTGTATATTCTGTATAATCCTGGTTTTCTGTGCTTCAACAGTCTCCTCAGAGATTTCCAATGGGGCTTTGCCGGCCAACCTAGAACGTCACAGGACTCTAGAACCAAGACTTTGAGGTCTACCTCGAATCACTGTCATTTTGGAATGTCCACAGCTTCAGCTTTCTCACAGGTAGCGAGATGTTTTCTTCTCGGACTCATGGACACGGATGTGGATGAAACACGACAGTGCCACCGGAAATCCTTGGTCTCGGTGTAGCCGAGATTTGAGCAAGACGCAATATATTTTCCCACACATGAAGAAGAAAAAAGTCAAATCTCCCATTCAACATGTATTTCAATCAGAGTGGACAGAGAGTAAAGAAGGGATGAGTTTTATTTATTATATAAGATGATGTGATACTTATTCAATCATACCGATTAATGCCCCAGACCATAAAGTAGGAAACAGACTGAGAATGTGTGAAAGGTAAGGATGATAGAGTGTTATGAGCAGTAACTGTGGCCGAGTGTGGAAGAGGATAGTCTTTCTGGCGTAACATTTGATAGATCTCATTTTTGGGTCAGGGTCATTGACATTTGGTGTAAGACATTATTTCTATTGAGCTATTTAAAGTGTTCTTGCGTCATTCAGTTATTTTAAACAGACGGTATATTTTGGTTACTAAAATGTTTTTTAATATAATATATTCATTTACTGTAATGAAGAGACTGACTTATGCTTTATGACTGAATAAATCTCAATACAGTACTAAAGTAAAGGTATTATTCACAATCAAAAGACATACTTTTATAACATAAAAGGATTAAAAGAAAGAAAGATAAACATAATCAGGAAATGCTTGCATTAAAATTACAATTTTGGTCTTTTAGAGCTTGGCCTCTGCTGTCGTCCCTGACAAAAAGGGTAGTGCCCGATAATCCCCTGCCCTTTACTTCACCTGATGGAACTCCTTATATTAAAAGAGGAGTTATGTCAACAGTATTTTTTGTAGAAAAAAAGGAAGCCCCCCCCAAGCAGGTAAAAAGTCTGACTAAATTAGAGAAACTGTTAGGAAGTTATGTCTGAAAAACTGTGTTTTTTGTAAGAAGCTCCTTCTACTGAGGAAAATATGAACTATTAAAGTAAAATACAAGATTAATACCCTCAAGTCATTTCAAATGCACCAAATTGGACTAATTCGGAACCATTAGTTGATAGATTATGGCACAAAAAAATTGGCAATGAAGCTCCCCCTAGTGTCGGAAAAATATAACCGACCTTTCCCAAAATAAATCCAGTTCTTCCTCATGCAAACTTCTATCTGGTTGGGAAATTCAAACCATGGATATGAAAATGAAGATTCTATAATATCCCTGACTTTTTCGGGGACGTCATTATTTTTGATTTGACTCTGTCACATCTTCTCAAACGTTCCACCTCAGCTTCTCAGAGACACTTTTCTATTTAATTTACATTCGGTTTTCCATCAGTAATGTACCAGCTAAAGCCTCTTGGCGTTTTCAAACCAGGTTCAGACCGTATTCCATCATATTCCCTTATGCCCATAATCCCTCTGTGCACTTGGTAAACTTTTGGGTGCTCCCTCTTTGGGTTGCTCTCGTTTGGACAGTGCAGATTCGCCCCTGGCATGCCCAAAGCATCAGCCACGAATGTTCTCATTATTCCACCCATGCAACAAGCCGCCTGACCCGGATTAGATCTGCAGGCCCGGACAGAAACCTTTTTGCCCACAGAGCCGGGGCCTTGACGGCCCTCTGACCCCTGCAAACGAATTCACAGTGAAAACGAGAGAGACACATCTCTGCAATTTCAACTCAATGGGAATAAAATTGGCCGGGAAGATTCGCATTTGCAGGAGAGCTTTTTGTCCTTTCACAGCGAAATCGTGTGGGAAGGAAAAACAGATCTGAAGCGGCGCTAAATGAAACCGTGCACCACGCCTACTTGTGCCGATTTGCTTTGTCAACGATCGTGCCGCTTCTCATAAAGATCAGTCCTCTTCCATTCTCTGTATTAATCCTTTCACACATTTCCTCTGGTTTGAATTTTCTCGTCAAGCTCACGTCACGGCGGGGCCGGATACCGTCGCTGAAAAATTAAACACCTTTGATTAATTGATTGATGATTGTTTCCTCCTTGAGCTGGATTCGGTTTTTTCCGGCGACGGTTACCTACTGTTTCTATGTTATCAAGGAAGATGTATTCTATCCTTTGAATGGAAACGACTGCCGGCGACGAATCACAAGCAAGGCACAGAACTTGTTTTTTTCCAGGGGTGTTTTCAAAAGTGTCAACCAATACACACACACACCAAATAAACATTTCGGAGCAACTTCACCCATGCTCTGTGTTGGTATCTCACATCACATCGGTGTCTGTGATGCCGCCGCTTTCATGGCGAGATGCTTCTGATGCAAATCACAGGGTGCTCCAGCGACTGACAGCGGAATGTCACAGGATTAATTACGCACTCGGCGACTCTGCAATTTTTGTCTGGCTAAATCTACTCGCGTGCATATATTATGAATGTATTACACATAGTGGATATGATATTATACAAGCTGCACATGATTCCAATTCAAATTAACCTTTTTTTTGGAAAGTAAAATATATTTTTCAACCTGTCACACACGGGAGTCAGATTCCCCGCAGCACACTCCGCAGCATCAGGTTACTTTTCACACTTTGACACCTGGCGTTGGGTTTTTTTTTTTTTTTTTTGTGCCGGCTACACGAATTCCAGCCTGTCAGGTTTTCACGGTTTTCCTAACATGAGAGGGAACAACGCTCGTTTGGATACTCGGCTGCGTTTTGTGCAGGAAACGAGACAAGACTTCGCCACCGCTTGTGTAACATCTGTGGACCGCTTGAAAAACTGTGTCTCTCAGGAGGACAGGGGGTGTGACGAGTTGGTACCGGTACCTTCACAAAGCAGATAGGAGCCGTTATCAGCATAATCATACTGGAGTGGGTTTACGGATACAGACCAAATGGAGCTTCAGGACATCGTGAGGGTAATGAAGCAGTAAGTACATCCCTTTAAAAGTTGTGGATCCTTGGTGTTAACACAACACCTAAAAAATTATTTCATTGATGATTTTCAAATCTTAAACCTAGATTTTGGTGCGAGAAAGAACTGGATTGATTTTGGGAAAGCTCGGTTGGATATTTCCGAAGTTATCTGGCCATAACTACTCAACCTTTGGCCCGATTTAGTGCAAATCTGATGCATATGGATCGACTGGAGGAGGTTCGTCTGGTATACATCATAGTCGACTGTAATTTTACTCACTACAGGGAGTTTTTCTGCAAAAATACTGATTTCATGGACCTAACTTCCTAAACGTTGGTCTGATTACGTCCAATCTGGTGCACAGGAATCGACTCGAGGAGCTCTACTTTCATATTTCACTGTAACTGTTCATATTTTGCGTAATGTTCACAAAATACACTATTTTTTGGAAATTAATCAATCAGGGTAATTGCTTGTACTATACAAGTTGTTGTTGTTTCAGGGATTTTCTCTTGCTGTTGGAGACGACAGCATAGGCCTAGGTTAGGAAAGGTATGACAAATATGTACGGACATGACGAGGAAGAAAAAAGTGAGGAAATAAAGTAAAAAAAAAAGTTCATAAAAATCTCCTCTTCCGTCGCTTTTATTGTTGTTGTTGAAACTCTTCATGACCGTTTGTGGCTGCGCCAGTGTCAACATGAAGGATGCCTGAAAGTGTGCGGGCATTGATGAACACAACAACGTTTGAAACTAAAAATATCTAGTTCTAAATCATAAGTAAACAGCTTATAAAACCAGCCTTTTACCCTCCGAGCAAATAAACGATATAAAAGGGGAAGCAAATGATTGTAATCACCGGATTATAACATTGTTAATGTTTTCAAAGAAGCGTTTCATGCTTATAAAGCACATCCTAATCAACACTAGACACTAAATGCCGTTTTGTTAAACTTCACACCACTCTTGTTCCTGATTCTGCTTCGGAAGAAACAGAAAAGGGAACGTTATCTGAACTAACACATCCAACGGGCAGTACTTATATTTAATGGTTCGTCATGACGAGAAGAAAAGCTTGGTGTGATGAAGGGCCTTCTCTGAAGCAGTAAGAGATCGCCCCCCCCCCCCCGCCATCGTCTCCTTGTTTTGTTGTTTGTTTTTGCCTTCTCCTTTTCCTCTGCAGTACAACACTGTAAAAGTGATAGTTAGTGTGGCAGAGCCGAGCTTCGCCCCTTAGTTCCTGCTGTGGATAAGTACCATTACTCCCACCAGTCCAATCCTGCATCTGAGAGGTTCTTCTCTCCTCTAAAGGAGATACATAACGCTTCCACTACTTTCTTTTTTTCTTCTTTGTCGGTTTAAAGCAGCTTTTTACTTTATAGAATGGTCGGACATGTGGCACTATGGAATCTATTAAAGTGGATCAAAGAGTTTTAGTTCACTTCGTGTAAGATCGTGAGAATGTATGTCTCTTTTTTTTTTCCGTACTCGTCACCATGAAACCAGGTGACTGGGTGGAGCGTGGGCCGTGGAGGCCGTGGAGGACGTGGAGGACGTGGACACATTCATACCTGCCTCTTCCTTTCACGGCACAGAAAGGTTTCGCTTCAGCATTTTCAACAATTCTGCATAAACTCCTTTACAGATTTCATCTTTTAGCGGCGCTTGTGCAAAAAAATTTAGTTTTGGGGCAGATCTTCAAATGTTTTCCCTTTTTTTTGGTTTTGTTTGTTTGTGTTTTTGTCTTACTTTAAACAGAGCACCCTGATGTCTTCCATTTTGCTGGTTTGGATTGGTGTTAAATTTAATTTGATGAGGACTGCTGGGTTTCGGCAGAAGCACGTTCTAATATTATACAATTAATTTTCTGCGGCAAATTTAGAACAACAAAGAAATGTAAATTTGTTTTACTTGCCCAAAAACTGTCACAATAACAGCCTGCAGACAATAAGCCACATTAAACTTCTTTAATTAATTTTATTTTGGCACTCAGCAGTTTTCAGCAACAATAAGGATGAGACAAATATTCAACAAAAGTACTTCTGCCTCAGACAAAAAACTCTAACAAATAATATGTCACATTTAATTATTTATGTTAGTTCGTCACACAAAAGTAGTTTGTTTAAAAAAAGATTACAAAAAGAATCGTCAGTGAAACGAGTTAATTCATTTATGTTTCATTTACTATTGCACTTAACAAAGTCATTTTGAATTGTGTAATCCCCAAACTTTGTATTATTCCATTAATGCAGTTAAACCCACTTGTTTTGATTTGATTGAAGATTCAACCATTTGATTCAATCAAGAAAAAGTCATGTGATGCAAATGACATCCATGTTACAGCTGCTAAACTCAATCAGGCTGCTATGTTGACATTTTTAAACACAGTTAGATTGAAATGACTAAATACGATTATTTAATTCAAAATAATTTTAGTGTTTCATGGATGCAATGAAACAAAAATACTAATATCGACTTATTTTGACATAAAAAGGTCAAACTTTTTTTTTTTATATCTAAGAGTGGAAACAGCAGGATGAATATGGATTGGAGTCATTGTTTTGGAAATAGAAGCAGTTCATTTTGCAGAAATCATCAAGTGAAACAATATATTAAGTAAAGCCACACATATCTAACTACTGTTAGCTACCGTTAGCTTATCAGGGTTCAAATAGCGAACATGTAATCCTCACCTCATGAGTGTCAACACACAAATACAGATGCCAAAAGATTTGGCCCAAATTTGCAATGAAATAACCATCATATATATCGATTCACAATATATATATATATATATATATATATATATATATATATATATATATATATATATATATATATATATATATATATTATATTATTAAGTTTGGTTATCTCATCTTTTTATATCGCCAGAAAGTCAGAGCTATTATTGAAACATTATCCCTACTGCTCGGGATCGAAAAATCTATTTTCAGTGTCTGTGTGTATCTGTATTACATTATTAAACTATTCAACATAGTTATCAGTTACAATCATATTTTGGGGTAAAAAAAAAAAAAATGGGACTAGCCTCCCCTGTCGCCCCCGACATTTCCGGCCCTGCTGCTGTGGTTTCCTCATCCGCTTCTTCTTATTAACCTGATAACTAAAAACTATTTCATGGATGAGTTTAATTTCATACCAACAGAGACAAAAGAACTTTGTGATGATCATTCCTTGTGATAAATACACAATTTTGTTCAGATCAAAATGTTCCAGAATAATCTATAATGTAATAAATCATTCAGATTCCCTGTTTATCTCTTAGTGGTATTCAGTTGCATTCTTCCGAGTTGGCTCCGTGGGCAGAGTACCTGTCCGTCAACCTTGAAAGAAGAAAAGCCCAAGGCTCGCGGAGTCGGACCGGGGACTCTCTCTCTGACTGACACCTTGAACACGAGCACACAGCACTTCATTTCTCATCACTGCGTCTGAACAAACCGACAGAAAAAAGAAAAAAAAAACGCGGACGGCAGGTGGAGGCCTTGACTGAATCCTGCAGAATCTAAAGAGTTTGAAATTAGATTAGCTCCAAGGTTGTGTTCTGTCTGTTTGCAATGTTTGAAATGAAAAGAAATGACCGACAAGCAGCCAATCGCCAGATATAAAGTTTTAGTGCCGCACATTTGTGTGAAATAGAGACTATTTTGGAAATAAGCTCTCTAAAAGAATTTGTATTGGAGGGTCTCTGTTACCACTTATCACGGGTTTTTGAATATTTGTTCCGCAAGTAGTCAGCAAATGATCCTGTGTTTAAATTGCATTTTGAATAAGACAAACGAAAGCGACGCGCAGGAAAGCTCTTCGTCCCGCCGCGCTTTTAAAAAGCATTTAGGGCTGCGACCAAAAGCGCTCATGAAAAATTGATTGCCCACGGGGAATAACCACACTTAAAACTGCAAAAAAAGCTGAAAAGCAGTCGGCGTGTTCCACCGGTTTATAAATAAACGACTCGCCACGCAGGCAGACTGATGGAAAATTGCTGCTGGAGGTAAATTCTGGCACTTATTACCTCCCTGATCTGACAATAGAGACATTCAGGGTCCGATAGCCCGCCTCTAAACAGCACGTTATTCAGGAGGAACATTCCTTGATACATTTCAATCAATTCTTTACTCTGAGTTCCGATTTAGCTGAAATAAATAATGAGAGGAGGGAATTGCAGCTCTCTATCGCAATTAGGCACTTCATTTTTAAATATAATTCGGCTTAGTTGAAATACCATGCCTTTAATTTCACAGTGATTTGCCTCCAAAGGTCAAATGAAAAGGTTCTCCTCCTCGTCTCACCTTCTTTTCTCGTCCTCGCTTTTCCTCATTCTTCCCTTTTCGAATTTTCTTACAATTCCATGTTGGTCATAATCATAGAATACTGCAGGAATAAATAAATAAACAGAAAATAAATGGCAAAGAGGCAATAAATGCAGTGCAGAGTGACAAATGTGTGACGCAGAGAAGGGACTCATTTAGTTTTCAAGCTGCTGCAGCGACAACAAACGCTGAGCTGCACTGTAAAAAAAAAAAAAAAAAAAAAAAAAATCTGCAAAATGTACGGTAAAATACGGACATTACGGAAACTTACCGTTCAAAAAAACATATTACCAACCTGTTTATATTTACAGTTAATTACAATTAACTTATAATCATTATTTTAACATGAATTGTAAAAATTCGAAAAAGAGATTGATGCTGAAAATATGGCATACATTTTCAAACAATGTTTTCTATGTTTAAAGTCTGAAAATATTGTACTTTACTGTTATTTTATGTAATTAACCATGTAACTGTTAATTAGTTGATATTATGTGTTTTATGGTGATTGGAACATGGTGTTTTCTACGGTTAAAATCTGACTACCACAGCAGGCGGAATTTTACCATAAATGATACAGATCTTTTTCTTCTTCTTTTTTTTTTTTTTTACAGTGTAGAGCTCCATTCATTTTCAGAGAAATCTTTTGGGATGAAAAAATAAATAAATATATATATATATATATATATATATATATAATACCTTTGAAGGAACGCATCATGTCTTTGTGAGAGTTTTAAACTCCTTGGTTTTTTCTCAAAACACGCTCACAAAGAGACCATTAGAATCTGCCGTCGGAGCAGCGCCGGGGATCACATGCTCCCGCGGTCCCAAATGGCTGCTCCGAGAAACAATTATCTGATTGCGACCGGAGGCGAAGGTATAAAAGGGTCTTCAACCTCCGCAGGGCCCGGTTGTAAAGCAATACCAGCGGCAAACTTCCCGCCGCAGAAAAAAATGTACCTCGCAAAGCAGCCGTTCATAAGGTCGTTCATCAATTCTACCTGAGTGAGCCGCTATTTGCTTTAAACAGCTGATGGCTGCCGAACGCTGGCTGCAGAAGGAGGTTAATAAGAAACGCTGCTCCGCCTCTTAATGCCCGTGTCGTTTAGAAAATGATGGTTCCATCAAACGAAATTGAGGTTTTTCATTGATTTTATGTGCGAAGATCAAAGTAAGAGTTTAGTCTCAAAGCTACGGTGCCGTAAAAAGTATTGATTCCTTCTTTTTCTGTGGGCATCGGATATTAAACTTTTGATTTTGTATCATTAGGTTCCTGTTTTTATGCTCCGGGTGGAATAGAAGGTCTCGTAAAAAAAGAAAAAGTAGCTTGAATATACGGAGAGAGAGAGACCAGAAGTGTAACAATCAATAAATGCTTTTAAGCAAATGTCACCAAAATGTTCTTAAATATCTGATAAATCATACAGTTATGTTGACTTGAATAAAAACAAGGTTTGTTTAATTTACTGACACAATTATGTTGACTGTAGTACAAAAACATAACGATGTAATCCAAATACCTTTTACTATTACATTAATGCAATCAAACTTATTCTCAGTCTTGGGGCTGTTCCCACACCGCAGATCATCTGTGTCCATCCAGAGATCTTGCCGGTACCCAGTTGGCTGATGGGAACCAGTTGTTGTCAACCTGGGCCCCCTACCGATCCAGTTTGGTCATCAGTTTCATGTTCTGCATATTAGATTTCCTTCCAGATTCAACCCTCCCCATTTCCGGGCCTGGGACCGACGCTAGAAGTTCCTTGATTTGTGACCCGGGTTACATTAATGTAAGCTCCCTTTTAATAGTTATGAAGGAATGTTTTCCACTTGAAAGTTTTATAATGGCAGAAAAAAAATCAAAGTTTCGTTTGCAGAATACAATTTAAATTCAAATTTAAATATTTCACTCTCACAATGAGACTACCTTGGTTTGACGCAAGTATGCGGTTCTTACAACATAGAACAGAACTCATGCAAAGCAAACAGCATCCACGTTTCATTTCAAAGAGAATTTTATTATAACTCAAAGAAAACAATCCGCTAAGCCTATATGAGTAATAGAGTGCAAAAACTTTTTTAGGTTTTCTCTGCAAATTTGAGTTTTTCCACAAAGGAGGATGGGGGTCACTTGGGGAAAAAGCAATGTAATGCACTGACATATGAATCAAAGTTTCATACGGTTGTGTGTCTCCCACAGGATCTTTAGAGACTGTGGTGGTGGTGGGGGTCTTTTCAGCCCCCTGGGGGATCCTAAAGGTAAATTGTTCTGTTGTCAGTGTTAATTGTTTTCATCTCGCATTAGAGACATAACTCAACCCTGTCCGGCAGATAATCATTGTTTTTACATTTATGTGTTCTCCTACAATGACAGCCGTCATGCTCGTGTATCGACTCCAGAGGCCGGTGCTGAACAGCAGGGGTTCCATTTCCTTATAAGTATGTGAATATTTCCAGCCTCGTAGCTCGTCTGTGTTTATTAAAAAGTAATAAAATCGCTCTTCTTCGTACAGTTTTTGTTTTCTGGTACAGTCTAACAGCCGTGGCAAGAAGTGGCCGCGAGACTCGGACGTGACTGACCAGAGAGATGAACTGTACAAACAATCACATCAACTAAACTTTTCTACGAGCGAGGGGCTTGGAGAGAAGAGAGTCCCGATTTACTTGTTTACTGATTCTGCTATCCACTCGTTTTTTTTTTTGACTAGAGCGATGGTTGAACCTAATGCTCTTATTAAAGCTCTACACTCCGATATCCACTTTGATGCATAGTTCACTCGTGTGTGTGTGTGTGTGTGTGTATGTGTGCCAAAGGTTTGGGGCTGACTGTCGGAGGAAAAAAGCAAAAATCAGAAGATTCAAGTTTTCCAGTGTTACAAAGAGAAGTGTTAAATATTTTCAGTTCAGGCTAAAGTCTAGGTGCTTAATAGGAAACACTGCGGTTGTTCATATCGTCTGTTAGTGCGCGGCTACGCCCACACAGTCCTCACGAGGGAGGTGGGGAATTTTAAAGCCTACAGAAACAAGATCTGGGATGATCTAGTTTTTTTTAGGATTCACTTTAAATTAAATAAGTGACATAAAGTGTTCAAGCCTGGAAAGGAATCTTTCTGGAGGTTCATCAACCTGATGAAGACCCCCAAGCTTAAACAGCTGATAAGACCATTAGACTCCCATCCTCCAGGTGTTTGGTGTAGCCCCTCTTCTACACTGTGGTGTGTTGAGTGGGCAGCATCAAGATAAAGGACAAACTGATCAGGAGCGCCAGTTCTGTGGCGGTAACAGAGAAAAGAACTGTAGGTAACTTTGTAACTGTTGTTCTCTGAGTGAGAAGACTCAGATCTCTCCACTCAATTAAGCATTCATGCTAATGGGGCTTCTGTCCCGGCTGTTCATCAATGTGGTGATTTATTTTGAAGGCGCCAGCTGGTGCTGGACACACCCATATCCTGTAGTCATCCGTGTGTGTTGTCACTCTGATTATCAAGGATCGCAGTTTGATTCTCTTCACTCACAGAACAACGGTTACAAAGTGACCACTCAGTTATGTCTTGATGCGTAGGGGGCTTCTGATCCAGCTGTTCGTCATTGTGGTGTTACGCCTGAAAGACACTTCATGTAGAAGCAGTGCTTCAAACAGGACTCCAAATCCAGCGCATTGAATGTACGATATATTCAAGACTTGAGGATGCTGGCGGTGGCGCCACGCACAGCTGTTTGCATGTTCCAAGATGTTGTCCCGAATATAGATAGCCGCCAAGGCCAGCCAACCCAGTGGGCACCCGCCAGTTGCAGGACAGTTGACGTGTCGTATCTTTTGCGACCCTCAGGAATAGCACAGCGCCACCATCATGAAGGCAGCAGCTGCTGCCACATACCCCGACGATTCCTTGTGAATGTGGAAGGAGCGGACCAGATAACAGCTGCACAGAGATCCACCAGTGACGCCCCTCCCATCTGAGCCAATCCATGAAGTTTCAGCTTATCTTATCTTCACTTGAGACCACAGTCTCAAAGCGACCTGGGGATACGGCCACTACTACATCGACAACCTTCCTGTATCCATCCGAAACCTCCTTCTGTACCCAGAACCGCGTAATTATGAGTGTGAATGGGTGCCCACCTGCTTTTGTTGCGGTTATAGCAGAGGCCAGGGCTGTGGATAAGGTCCAGGTGGGAGGCCATGTGGCAACAACGCAGCTCTACTTAGCAAACACACGCCATTCCAAGTGGTTCAATATTCTAAATCCTACCCTCATTGGGGTTCTTGGGACTGAAACCATAGACCTAGTAAGGTGGGAGAAGTTACTGAGATCTAAAGGGGACAGCCCCAAAAAAATTTTCTGTGCAGGTGATGTCAGGGTGATCATTTTTAAGTCTCTGGTGGTGAAGCGGTCACCCATCTAGAGTGCCTGCTACACTTAGCTGCCCTTCAAACCCCTCTGGACTGTATATTGGTTGATAATAAAAACCGGGATGGGTTCTGAGTTAGGATGAGTTTGAAAGGAACCGAGGACACAACACAGGATCATGGTGAAGGGTCTTTTCACACATAGACCATCGTTTAAACTGGGATGGACAGGTATAAGTAAGACTGGGTTCTGCATGATGTTGAAGGTCACTGCCGAGAACATGATTCCAAACACCACCACTACATCGGCCCCATTGTTTTCAAGAACTCTAGGAGCCATGAACATAGACACACAGAGTATCCAGCTGGTGACCTACCTATCTATCTCTCTATCTTTTTCTGTTCATGTTGACACAGGTTGTTGCCTTGAAATGAAATCAGAGTATATTTGTTGCTGGGAGCCGTGGTTACAGGTCCCCTCATGATCAGCACTTTGGCAGAGAATGGATGCAAATGAGCCAATCGAGTTCTCAGACGTGCCAAAGAACTGAGCCTGGATGCGAAAAGGATATGAACACAGAGCCTTCACAATGCTGTCGAACGCCGGCTTGGGTCCAAGAATCAAAAACAAAGTGTCAGTCATTACAGGAAGACATCACAGCTGATAAATGACTTCAGTTTATTCAATGTTTTGTCATCGGATCACTTTCACAGTGACTGTGCCTCAGCGACTAGCAAATACATAACCGAGCAAACACACGCGCGATACAACAAACACCAGAATCTAGCAGCACAGTTGGATAATGCGGGGCATTTAACTTTATTTGCACTGTGAGGGTGCCGTCGGGGATGGCGCTGTGTAGGTGCTTCGATCTCGAGTCATTACATTTTTGGGTCCACTCTTTACCGTTTGCCTGCTGAACGTTATCTGCAATCCATCTCCTACACGCTTTCTTCAATTAGGTCCTTGTTTGGAGCCGTATATTTGGTTATATAATGACTGATTACTAAAAACATCAATTGCAAAAGTGCAAGGCCTCCAAAAACGGGCTTGGAGACGGTTTGATAGCAGGCACAAGAGAGAACATAGAGCAATTACCAGGCTCAGTGATTTGTGACAGACTCTAACAAGATTCAGGAGGCAAAAAGGACAGATGCAGCACTATTGTGTTTTTCAAGTATATGCCAAAGCCAAGCAAAGCCAACAAAGCCAGACAGCTACCCGTGTCGCGGCACGGCCACGCTTTCCACAAATAAGGAGCAAGTTTTCCATAATTGCATAATGCTAAATTAATCTTTATCCGCCCTGCTGCTGTCCTTCCAAATTACGCTCACATTAGTTGGACGCGACGACACACTAAACCTTATCCTGTCAATAATTAATGACTCCACGCCGATTAATTGACATCAAAATTTTAATTCATTGGACCCATTTTATGCTGGCATTAATCACGGCAGTCGCTCTCCTGACATTGTTAATTGTTGAGCAGTAATGAAGCTATGCGGGTCTTTGGAGAATAGCAGTGACTTGTGATTGATTCACAGTTAAAGGGTCATTGATTTCCCGGGCCCCAGGTGCTGAATAAGCAACATTGACACCATCAAACAGCGGTCTGGGTCCGGCTTGGAGCCCCCCAACACAAAGGTATTGCCCTGCTACAATTTAAACCCCAAAATCGAAGTTATTAGACACATTTTACTGCAATGAGGTCCTTCTGCAAAAGAGCCATTGGCATTTTTTTATTATTTTTTTTTGCCTGTATCACAGCCCAACATTTTACATTTTTTCGATTTACGCAGGTGTAAATTATAAAAGAAAATTATGTTTTGGTATATTAAGTTCAAATATGTTGTATCGATGTTTTATAAATAGTATTCAGAATGATTAATCAGAGAATGGCCACAGCTTTACAATGACACGGCAGAATGGTTGCCAGTTAAAGGTGCAGTGCATAAAATATAGGGGGATTTCTTTGAATATATATTTATAACTTTGTATTGTTACTATATAATCAGCTAATATAAATACATTCTTTTCTATGTTAGCTTGAAAAACAATTTGTATCTCCAGAGGAAGCAGGTGCTCCTCCATGGATTCCATTTCTGTACTGTAGCTTGAACGGACAAACCGAACACGGGCGCCAGAGAACTCGTTTCGCTCTTGTACATTGAAGTGGCGGAAAAACGACAAAAGAAACATTTCGCTTCTAAAGACTGATGGTGAAGATGAAACTGAATAAGATGTTACTGGATAACTAGACTGCAGAAACCCCACAAGTTTACCTCTCAACGAATTCACGAGACAAGTCGTCATGCTTATCTTCTTTGACGGAAATGTTTCATGATGCAATCAGGCTTTTTTTTCTCCTCACCTCATGCTTCTGTTTTTTCATTCCCCTATTTTTTAACTGCCCTTTTAAACGGTTCCTACATAACCATCTCTGTATGTAGTCTTTGGACTGTTTTGTCAGTTTGTCATTATATCCCCGTAAAGTCGGGGACACATTGTAATTGTCAATGCCGCATTCGCCGCCATAATTAACACACTAACTCGAAAACAATTTCATGGATCATTTGAAATTGTGTACCCACATAAACCTAAGTGCGAAAAGAAACTGGATTTTCAGACGTATATAGCCAACACTAGGGGGAGCTTTAGCTCCAATGTTTTTCGGGCCGTAATTTAATAATAGTAATACATTTTATTTATAACGCACTCTTACATTTAACGGTTCGTCCAATTAAATCATAATTTCCTGAATATGAAACAACTCAAAGAGACCTATCGTGAATATAGCATGTTTTACTCTTATAGTTCATATTTTAAACACTAGGGGGAGCTTTTTTCTGAAAAAATAACTAATTCGAGGACTTCAATCAGGCTGAATTTATGGTACAAAACTGGGGATCGGGGGCTTTTCAGGGATATACCCTTGCTGTCGGGGACAATAGTGTAGGCCCTAGAAAAAGGGCAGAATTAAGCCTTTTTTTCATGGTGCAATTGCAATATCGGGTGTGGAAACGGTGATAAAGATATCACCGTTTCCACGTATAATACCCACACGCACTTATAGATTTTGCTTGAACTTGGCAGCATGATTCAGCATTTTGCGAGCAAAGACACCCTGATATTTTCGAGTGGATCTGGTTTAAAATAGTTTTTTTATCTCCTTCTTTGATCAGTACAAGATTTTCTGTATGTAAATGATACTTAATCTACATGAGAGATTACCATGGAACTGGATGGAACAGTTGAAATCTGGAGTAATTGAATTTTTGAGTAGGTTTGGATAAAGGGTTGGACCAATGACTTGTACTTTTCACTTTCTGTGAAATTGCAACAACCCAGAGCAACACCATTGTATAAGGCGTTGATTCTTGGTTTTCTCCACCTCAGACTTTTTGCCCGTTTCACATTGGATACGTTTGTTTTCTTTGCTTTCGAAAGCCTCAACATTGTATAAGCATTAATCTTTATTTTGTAGCATTTTTCTAATTGAACGATCAGTTTTCTATTCCATTGCAATTAATTTGTGTAATCACAAACATGACAACAGGAACAGCCAGCTTAAATATAATTAACTGCTGGAATGAACTCTGATACCAGACAGTTTAATAAAGATTCATTTCAATAATCTTTTCCAATTAAACTGCAAGGCCAGTATTTAATCATTCATTCTGCAGTCCCATTGAAACTGTAACGGATGGTTAAAGTGTCACCATCAGACATGTAATAGAGTAATTATGAATGTTTGAAACAGTTTTCTAGTTATGATGAACTGCTTTTCAGTTTTCCTCAATGTATTTTTTTATCTTTTGAGCAAACAGTTTCACTTCATGACGGGCAACTTATGATATTTCACCGCACTCTCGTAGCCTTCGATAGTTCCTTTTATAATAAAAAGACATCCATCAAAAATATATTATATATGATGGAAAACTTTTGAGAAAAACAAGACAAACAAACACGTTGACCTCCTAACTCTCATTGATGGCGGTAAAATAAACCATTAATATGTCTCTGTGGAGACCGTGGGAGAAAATCTATGGAAATGTTTCACAGACTTGAGGCAGACTTCACGTCCAGTACTGTGGTCTGTAATTACCAGAATTTATGAAATCATGGAACCACTCTCAGGTCAAATCCAGTTGATTAGTTCGAATCGTAATATACCATCCTCTTAGTTTATGATCACTCATAAAATGAAATGCATCATATCCATTCATCCATTCCTTCATTAATTGTCTATTATGCTTTGCAGTGTCAGCGATGAGCTGAAGCCCGTCTCAGCTGACAATGGGCCATTCACACTCTCACTCAAACTCACACTCACTCTCACACTCACACCGTGGGAGGCAGCAGAGCTCCCACTGGGAGCCCACGCAAGCACAGACGACATGCAAACCCCACACATGGAAAAAAAAAAAACAACCTCCACCACCACCACCAATGATGCCTGGCATCATTTCTGAAACTGATTATCTGCATCACAATATAGTCGTTGAGAGTCTTCTTCAGGACACTGCCTTAGCTGTGTTCTCTGACAGGTCCTAAACAAATTCACACAACAGACTGAAACTGAAAACTAGAAGAACAGAACAAACTGAAAGTCATAGCGAAATTCTTAGAGAGGAGTTCAGTGTTGGCAAAGTGAGCCCTCACCTTAAGAACAATCTATTCCAGAAAAGGAAAGATGAGCGCCTCTTTGGAACTCCAAGGACGAGGAGAGGAACCAGTCTAATTATGCCGTCCAACTATGACAACATTAACTGTGACAGAATTGCAGTTAAACTGCAAAAAATCTCAGCTGATGACAGAAACTGAGCAGCAAAGAAACCACACGGGACAAATGAGCCAGATGTACCCCGAAATATCCATATATAACCAAAGTACAAACACAACAAGTAACCAAATGAACCAAAGTCTATTTCAAGACTTCTTACCATCAATCAAGTTTTTTAAAGCTCTAGCAAATGTTGCGTACTCCTGGGGGGTTTTGCTCGGACCCAAATGCAGACGCATACGACGTAGAGCAGGTGCAAATATATTTATTGTTGACCAAATAACACGAGGAAAAAACAGGAACAGAAATACTGGCGGTTACTCACGACACACTGGGAAGGGTTGGGACACCTGACGACACGAGGAATATCCTGCAACGAACTGGCACAGAAGGGAAGGTTAGGACAGACTTTATACACAGACGTAACGAGACAATGAGACACAGCTGGAGGGGAAACACAGGTGAGCATGATGACCAATCACAGGACAGACACAGAGGGAGAAAGGAACACAAAGGCTTGAGTCGGGTCAGTATCTTGGACAGGAGCACTGGAGTGCAAAGTCAGTGAGGACGTAACTGAGGGAGTCGGGAGAGGAGTCACGGGACGAGGAGTCACGGGAAGAGGAGTCACGGGAAGAGGAGTCACGGGAAGAGGAGTCGGGAGAGGCGTCACGGGAAGAGCCAGGAGAGGAATCACGGGAGGAGCCTGGAGAGGAATCACGGGAGGAGCCGGGAGAGGAATCACGGGAGGAGCCGGGAGAGGAATCACGGGAGGAGCCGGGAGAGGAATCATGGGAGGAGCCGGTAGAGGGATCCCGGGAGGAGCCTTGATAGCACTCGGAACGGGAGCCTTGGAAGCACTCGGAACGGGAGTCTTGGAATATTTGAGCACCAAAAATTCCAACCTGATCCTCCACGGCGCTGGGCAGGGGTGAGGACGAAGAGCTGGGCAGCGGTGAGGATGACGAGCGGGGCGGCGATGAAGGTCGGTGCAGGCCTTGCCTCTTTTTGGGAACCGGTTTTATTGCCCGCCGGGTTCCCTCAAAAAGAGAGACCCGATCATCATCAACTTCAGGAATACTACCGGTTCGCTCAGGCGATGATGGTGGCTGAGGGTTAACGGGTAGGAGGCCAGCGGACTCCTGAGCCACAGCAGAAAGAGGACTAGCCGGCTGGTGGCTAGCAAACACAGGGGCTGGAGCAGGAGAAAAACCAACAGGCCGGGGCCGAGACCATGCCGGCAAAGCGTCCGGGTTCTCCACAAATGTCTTTAACCATTCTGGCAGGAAATCCCACAGCCAGGGTTGGGCAGAGACCTTCCGGCGATCGATGCGGAGAGCAGCCTGTCGTACCTCCTCGGGAGGTCTCTTCACCCACTCCACATGAATGCAGATGAAGGTGTAAGTCAACTACTTTATCTCTATGTCCGTTGGTGCGTCCGCTGGGTCCATTCTGGCCAGTTCGTTCTGTTCCGCACTCCTGTGGGGTTTTGCTCGGACCCAAATGCAGACGCATACGACGTAGAGTGTCTTGATTATCTTGTTACATTTTATAATATCCCTGGAAAGTCGCGGATGTTTCATTCATCATGGCCGCAGCGGATCCTTTGTCTTAACAGTATAACCCAAAAACTGTGTCATGGATATGACCCAAACTCGATATAACCGCAGACCTTAGTGGGAGGAAAAACCGTATTGATTTCGGGAAAAGTCGGTTGTATGTTTCCGACAAAAAGAGAAGCTCTATCTCCATAAGTCCAAAATTTCATCAGGACATCAGGCTAAAAACATATTGATATACATGTAAAATCAATATGCAGAAAAGGAAACTGATCTGGATCCATGACGCACAGGATCACAGTAACTTGTGCTGTAGGAAGGGCAACTATGAATGGGAACAGATGATCCACTGCGGCGACAACAAAACGGGAACAGCCAAAAGATAGAGAAGAAGTAGAATAAAGGGAATTGTTCGTACAACTCGGGGGATTAAGGGCTTATACTCTTGCTGTTGGGGACGTCAGCTTTGCCTAGGTTCTTTTTCTGCTGATGTTCCCACTACTGCCAAATCTTGGCAAATTCATCATAATCATAAATAATTTAACTTTGAACAGTTGTTTGGAATGATTTGTCATGAATAATTTGAAAGAACGGAAAATGTCATAAACTAATAACGTCACTTGGTTTGATGAATTTCTCTAGGGCTTCGCTAATTGTTACGAAGCTTCATAAAATTCTAGCTTTAACTTTGTGGACCCGCTCACTCTTTCAGTTTAAAGAGTGAGATAACATTAGAAGAAAAAACATTCTTATTTGCAGTTAATTATACACTAACCAAAAAATTATCATGAATATTATATTACATTTCTCCAAAGATCTACCTTTTGACTGTCTAAAACTAACTGTTGACAATTGCTTCTTTTATTTTGTTTTTCACTATTTGTGTTTATTCTTTCCTTTATTGACTTATGAAAATGAAGCCACATTAAATTAGTTTTTGCTTTTAGCCCATAAATAATGGTGTCTCTCTACTTGCACGTTTTCTAAATGGGTGTTCTTAATGTGTTCTTTTGTCTATGACTAATTCGTTACTAATTGATATAATTTCCACTCCTCACATAAAATACACACTGCTTCCTGCATTTGGTCCTGTCGACATGCATCGTTATTAATGGCCACTGAATTGCTCAGTATAAACATTATTTCTGTGAGCTGAACGAAATCCAAGAGGAGCAGCCATTTAAGAAGGACGTTCATCTCTGAAGCCAGGGATGTTGATCGGCAGTCACAGTTCATTTCAATTGTATTTTTAAAACACGTATCCTGGCCAGAAGGTGCAGTGAAGACACAGAAATTTATTATGTAAGTATAATTTTCATGAAATACGATATTTGTTGTAACTCTCAACCCCCCCAATGTGTTTAGGTGTATTTTGAAGGACTCTGCTGTGACCCACTATATTTCCTAGAACTGTAGATATTTATATTCCTAGAAACTGGGTCATAGCATGCCAAGAGATTGATGAACTGAACCTCATTAAAAGAATTAAGAAATGTCCAGAGGTGCAACAGTGTGGCTCAGTGGTTTCACGAAGGCCTCCTAGCACAAAGGCCTCCTAGCACGAAGCCCAGTAGGAATTATGTTTCCTTTGGATTGGACCAGTGCATATTCAGACAGACACCAGCCTCATACTATCCTGTGGAAGAATATGACTGCTGATAACTGTCTGCAATAAATAAACCAGTCTTATGAAATTGAAGCCATGTTACATCATTGGCTGTTTTTAGACTGTAAATAGTGATGTGAATGCACCACCTTTTATTCACTGTGTTCCTGCAATGAGGCAAGGGATGATGATGCTGCAGAAAAAAGGCCACACATTCTGTTTCCATGAGGGCGTGTGCATGGTCTTCAACAATGTTCAGGTAGGAGGTGCATGTTGTAACATCCAAATGTGTAATGAATCAACTGAATCCAAACTAATTCACATTCCCCACCCAGCTTCTCCGACCCTTACCCTACGGCGGGAGATTCATGGTCCCAACGTGTGGAATAATCCGGTGTAAAAATCATTCCAGCCCAGGTCCATTAAGCTCCTCAACAGCAACTCCTAAGACGGATTCAGTCAACTATGCAATATATGGGCATTGTGTCCCATGTGTTTAATATACTGTTACCTGTGCATCAGGTTTTATCTGTACAATACATCAACAAGCTGAATAACATCAAACTATTTATATAAAAGTGTTTCTGTATATATATGAGTGAATGTTACGTATCATGTATATGAGTGAATGTTACGTATCATGTATATGAGTGAATGTTACGTATCATGTATATGAGTGAATGTTACGTATCATGTATATGAGTGAATGTTACGTATTATGTATATGAGTGAATGTTACGTATCATGTATATGAGTGAATGTTATGTATCATGTATATGAGTGAATGTTACATATCATGTATATATGTGTGAATGTTATGTGTTATGTATATATAGTATGTGTGAATGTTACGTATCATGTATATGAGTGAATGTTACGTATCATGTATATGAGTGAATGTTACGTATCATGTATATGAGTGAATGTTACGTATCATGTATATGAGTGAATGTTACGTATCATGTATATGAGTGAATGTTACGTATCATGTATATGAGTGAATGTTACGTATCATGTATATGAGTGAATGTTACGTATCATGTATATGAGTGAATGTTACGTATCATGTATATGAGTGAATGTTACGTATCATGTATATGAGTGAATGTTACGTATCATGTATATGAGGGAATGTTACGTATCATGTATATGAGTGAATGTTACGTATTATGTATATGAGTGAATGTTATGTATTATGTATATGAGTGAATGTCACGTATAATGTATATCAGTGAATGTTATATCATATATATACAGTATGTATGAATGTTATGTATTATGTATATATGAGTGAATGTTATGTGTTATGTGTATATATAGTATGTGTGAATGTTACGTATTATGTATATATGTGTGAATGTTACGTATCATGTATATAAGTGAATGTTATATATTATATATACAGTATGTGTGAATGTTAGTTATTATGTAAATAAAGGAAGGTGAAGGTTGTTTCACATATATACAGCATGAGTGAATGTTGTCTATATATGTGTGAATGTTACATATTATGAATCTGTGAATTTTAGGGATGGAGCATGGACAATGGGAATATTTGTTTCGGTGAAATCATCGGACCATAAAAGCATATCTTATAATCTTATTAAATAAGTGCTACACATGAACCCAACCATCCATATGTGATGCTGACCTGTCCATTATAGGCACTTGAGCTAAAGTAGCTTTTAAGTAGGATCAACAAATATAAGCCTTAACTCCCTACATACATCAATGAGTCTTGGGCGCTCATGACCCCGTCACTGATAGTCCTTCTTTAAACCATTCTTTGAAGGTAGTAACCACTAGAGACCAGGAACACAAAACAAGACCTACAGTTTTGGAGGTGCTCTAACCCAGTTGTCAAGTCATAATTCTCCCATCCATTTTCGCCCTGGTCAACATGGTTCAGATCTTTGCACTTGCCCATTTTTCCTTTTTCCAACGCATCAACTTCAATGACAAAATTTGTTCTACCCTAAAAGTGAAGCGACAAAATGAGCTCAACCAAACAGTTGAGCAGGATATTAAAGGGGTTAATGTCTTGAGTTACTGTATATCCAACAAAAAAAAAATTGAAAGCCAAAACTCAGAATTGAAAGGAAAATATTCATTACTTCTTAATCTATGACAGTTGGGACAACAGATGCTCTCTTTGATTTTGCCTGGTGGCAAACTGTTAGGTGAACACTCGGCAGTATCAATCACTATCATGTTTTACTTTGAGACATAAAGTGTTTTGTTGTACGCCGTCATGCATCGCATCTGTGCGGCCGTTTGCGTGATACATCACCCTCCCCTGACAGCAGCAACCAAGAGCAAAAGCAGCATAAAATAAATAGTTTACCTGTTATGTGACAGAATGCAATGCATCAAATTCTCCAATGTGCCCAGAGGATAATAAGTCAGGAGAGAATTATTAGCGAGGGTGGGGGAAGTTAGAAGTAGGAGGTGCCTTGGACTGCTGAGTAATGATATTTCCGTCCTGGTCACTCAGTCAAGTGGCCAAATGAGCTGGAGCGTGAGCAAAATCCCATTAACCTCCCCACATTTGAGATCCTAATTGATAATAATTGTGGGCCTTAATCAATGTCTGGGTAACGTTCCCTAAATAAATAAAACAAACCGTAGAGTTTCCAATGTGACCCGCATTCTGACCGCATCAAGGACAGAGGCGAAATAATATACAGTTGGCGTTTAAAGGTGCAGTTTCAGGAAGTTATGGGTATCTTTTAAAATAAATAGCATAGAAAATATCTCTTAGGTTAGAAAAAAACTTTCATTTCCATGTTGCCACAGCATTCTGAACCGACAAACAGAACACCGGCTCTGGAGACGTCTTTTCAGATATAAGTGACAGATAAACAATGGAGGGATGCTTCACTTATTAAAACCACTGAGGAACAAGATGATAAATAAGAAGTTGCTGGATAATTAATATGTACTTTGAGAAGTTAGAGCCCAATTTTTGACAAATGGAGGATCTTAATTATTATTTAATAAAAGAAGCGACGGGGCGTGAAACCTTGTCATCAACGAAGGGAAACATGAATGCCCAACTTGTGAAACCTGCTTAAACCCCACCAGTTTCCCTCTCGACGGATTCACACGAAGGGGGAGGGAGGGGGAACCAACCCTCATGGATTGAAAAAAAACAGACGATGCTTACCATTTAGTAAAGCTTTAACTTTTTACGCATGGAGTGATTTTGTCTCATCTATCGTATCTTGGTCTCTGGCGTCAGTCTCCATCATTAAATCCCTAACATCCCTCTGCAATCTAGCGATCAAAATTCTGGACAGGAAACCACTGAGGTTTCAACTTTGCAGTACTTTAAAGAAGTAAAAAGTACTTAGTTTTGGCGACTTCATCAAATTCCGCTACCTAACGCATACTTTTAAATTTCCCCACCGCCTAGCTCCTCCCATTTTGAATAAATTCATCACTAGACTAAAGTATGGAGCCGGTAACACCCGAGGTACATCAGAAGGAAGGCGTAGACTTTGTTTGCACAAACTTCATTCTTCCATCAAAAGTACGGGATTTTAAATCATTGTCTACAATTCTAGTTAAAAGTTGATCAGAGCTGTAATCCCGACTTTAACGAGATAAGCTCTTATCTGTACATTTTGAGATGTTTTGTCATTTTGTCATGGACCGTGGACTGATTGGATCAAAACAGAACACACATGCAAATGGATAAAACATGACAAAACAAATACATAATATTCAGATAATATCCTACCTAGTTGGAGTCAGGATTACAATTCTGGTCCAGTTTTAACCCGAATTGCAGGGATGGATTTAAAATCCCAACCTTCGAGTCCCATCAAGGGACTGGTGTTGAAAATTAGCTCCGGCTATAAACACGTGTCCAGTACATGGGACACGGCTAATGCATCAGTCAATGCCTTTCTGTACTTGTCCTTGACAGTAGAGGTCCAGTCTGTCCTTTTCTTCTGAAGGCTCCCAGCTGATGTCCTGTCCCTGCAGGCTAATATTACATGATAGACAATCCACTCCTGTGTTGTCCTCATCGTCACTGCTTCCTTTGACCCTTTCTTCTCCTGTCCCTTCCTTTCCCGTAGTTGTGGTTTCCTTAAACTGTCGGTTTGCTCTGTTGCCTGTGCACCGTTTGATTATTTCCTTCGCTGGCCTGGTTGGACCCTCCAGGAGAGCCCTGCTGGAGGTGGCTGGCATGAATTGCTCTTTGTCTACACTTGACCTACCTATCCCAAGTCTCCCTGCACTCCTCTTTGTCCTTGTTCCGACTGTTACCTTTGGTTCCATTCTGTATTGTGTCAACTCCTCCCCTCTCTGGAGACTCATTTCGTGTCATTTCTGTAGTTTGAAGGGGGTCCTCTCGGCCGCTGTGGTCCGGACCGGTGTCTCTCTTCTGGTCACCTATTATTCCAATGTCACCAATCTTCCTCCATTCACAAAAGTCACGTAAGTCACTGATTGATCCGACTGTGTCAGAACATTTTATTTTTTAGCCTACTTGTTTTCAGTCTGCATTTGGATCCACATCAAAGACATGAGAGTTTTTCTACGTCTTCGTCACAATTAAAAATTAACGGATTCGAGAGACTTGACTTGCGATAACAAGAAGTTATTTTTGAAAAAACTGTTTTTTTGGTAAAAATACAAAAACATTTTCTAAATAAAAAAAAAAAGATCTAATAGATCATATGTAAAATATGATCTAGTAGAGTAAACATGATTTACTCAAGGTCTCCTTGAGATGATTTGAATGCACCAAATTTGGACTAAATGAGACGCTATGGGAAATTATGGCCCGAAAACTTTTGGCAACAAGTTCCTCCTGGTGATGGAAATATACAACTGACCTTTCCCAAAATATAGTTCCTCCACGTATTGAGGTACATGTGGGTATAAAATTTGAAAACTGTCTGTAGGATAGTTTTTTGAGTCATCACACTAATGCGAAGGACCTGATACAACTCCGGATGCGGTGATGACAGGTCCATAATTTCCTTGACTTTTCAGGGATATAATTGGCCGGAGTGATTAAGGACAACACCTGTGTGATTGTCCAAGGACTAACATCATAAACCTTTGGGAAGCCTACTGAAAATCTTCTCCCACACACTGGTCAGATGCGTTATATATTAGAATTATTCTAGTCTTAAGCTGTTAAATCCCTTTTTTTGCACCTTGTCTGTCCCGTTACGTCACATACTTGAAAGGTCACGCGCATAAATGGCTTAATCTAAAAGAACCTCGAGCTGCGGTTTCGCTTTAATTGCGGTGTGCCGTGATGACAGGCTGTTGATGCTCACATTATATCCCGTATTTAGCCGCTCCTCACAGCTACATAGGAGCTATGAGCCACATTCCTCATAACATCGCAGCAGCTGCTGCTTTCGTGCTCTGAGAGCTCCTGATCTTCATCATCTCCCTCACCCTGACTGTGCATGAAACGCAGGAATGAAGGCATATTTGTCACATGACGCATGCTACAAGCATTCACACTTCATATCTTTGTTTTGGGGGGGGGGGAAACAGCTCCACAGCATCAAACAACAAAAGCTGGAAATCACACCCTTCACATTTCTTCACATCTTCACATTTTACACACTTTTGTTTTTTCCACAAGTGTGCGACTAAACATATTTGCGCCCAGATGGTTTCCAGCCGATATGAATTCCAGCCTTTATGAATTCCATTCCATTCCATTTTTGTTAGAAAAACATCGAATCCTATCATAGAATGTGGCGTATTGAAAAGATTCCACTTCAGCTTCCACAGATTCTTTTCACAACAGGCTATTCTCCTCATTCATCGCGTCTGTATCAGCTCAGGTTTTATGAAATTCCCTCTTTGTTGAGCAGCAGTTCAGACTATATGAAACACACACATTAAGTGTTGGGAGTTTTACATCCACTTGCAGTTGTTTTTATGTTTGCTAATTAATGTTAGCAGCAGACAAGACAATGTTGCACCGTCTGCACAGCAGCTGTCAATCAATTGCATCACGTTTGAATTGAATAAACTGGAACGTAACTGCAAATTTATTGCACATTAATTTAACCCAAAAGGTTAAAGTAATAGATCCTTGAAGTTGATTTAGAAATCGCTAAATATTTGGAAGCCATTCCTGAAAGCCTTCCTGAATTATATGACATTGTACATTGAACAGAATTTTCTATTTTCCCCGTATACCGATTTTATTCACCAATGAAAATCCTGAGATCCTCCCGGATGATGAGTCCGATCCGACTGCAAACGGCTGAAGAACCCCTTCATTCAAGAATCTTTCCTTACATATACATACCATACATACATATGTATATGTATACATATGTATGTATATATATATTTATATATATACATACATATAGTGTGTGCGTATATATATGCTGTATCAGAATCCGGTATTCAATTCCGGTACATCAATCAAATTATGTTTTTCAAGTTCCACTATTCAACTAATTTGAAGTCATACCCCCTTTTTCTACTTTTCCTGTGATAACCCTGAGCTTTGAAAGTGAACACTCAGCTATCAGTCGCCATGGTGACCATGATGCCAATCTCAAACAAACCAAACACAAACAGCCCATTCAAACCAAACAAGAGCAAAATAATCAGAATAAATACAAACAAAATATTCATGCAATCCAGAGAAAAACAAAAAAACATGGGAAAACATGAATCATGTCGTTAACAAACATGTGACCATAGTTCCTCCCATATCCGGTCAGAATGTTACTTTTAAAGAGTCTTTTAAAATATGATTCATTCATTTCTTCGCTGCAGATGTTCCATAAATGAACTCCTCTGGTTGAGATACAGTTATATTATTTACTGTTTTTTTTATACAGGTTTCATCTCAAATCATGTTTGCTGTTCTTTAATAATAGATTTTTGTTTTTTATTACTTCAAAATCAACCAAATATCTGAATATGAATGTTTTAAGACTGAAAAGGAGTGAGTTCTCTATAAATAATACTTATATTTTTTGAAGGATGAACATTGGATCTGTGTTGGTTTTATATTTGTTTCCTTACATTTTCATTCAGTACATTTTATAAGTTTTAAATTTCATTGAATTTAAAACTTTTATTAAAGTATTTTTCAGCTCCCGGACGAGAGGAGCTAATACGTTGTCCTTTTAAGTGGTATTAGAGGTATAAACATACACATTCTTGTTCTATCAAAGCTTGTTAGTTTGGTGGAAAAAGCTCATACTGAAGGAAAATTACTTTTTCTCACCGCTCAAGTTAGACTTTGTCTTAAATTTGTAACGAACCCAAATAATTTCATAACTAGGATCAGAAACTTCCTGCTGCACTGCAGATTCTAACACGTCATACCTGCAACCCGCACCAACACAAACTCCCGCTTAACAACCAGCCGGACCTTCAGTGGGAAAAAATACTTCTGTTCAAGGTTGTTTGTTTTTTTTTCCTTTTAAGGTTGCTTTGTTTCATTAAGACCGCGCTTCATTAGTGAGTCAGCTGCCTTTCTGTTGTTTACCGCTTCGACAATGGAGACTTGGCTCTTTTGGTTTTTAAATAAACGTGAGACATCATACATTATGCAGCAGGAACTGGATCTCTACAGCTGTTCCACACCACCCTGGACACTGAGGCCTCCGCCCAATTAATATAAAGTCTGCCTTCCATTATGAATGAGGGCCAGGTGCGCCTCATTATATCTGGGCCCGCCGCCGCCAAAACACACCCACACACCCAGAGGGACACGCACACGCACACACCTACAGGCTCACACACACACAGACACACAACAACACCAGGTAGAGTGTGATGAGAGCGCGGCCCTTGCCTGGCTGCTGACAGGTAGAGAGAGAAGGATGGCGACGGCTCGGTGGATTTCACGACACCCTCACAGCGGAGGACTCGTTCACGCACATTAATTACCTAAGTGTTTGCTTTAAAAGGTCAGTTTGGCGACGGTAGGGAGATGTTTGAGGCTGCGTCGTTCAAAGAATAATGCTGTACATGCTGACTCATTGCAGAGAAGTTATTGTAGCCCATTAGATGCCATCAGAGCAAAGGCGGGGCTTCATCATGCTCCTCCCCCCTGCTGCTTCATCTGAGAATCTGTGTTGAGTGCGGCGGGAAGTCTGTCTTTCCATCTGGAAAAGCACATTTTGATTCCACCTTCAGGGACCTTCAGTGACAGACGCCAGACAATTTGGGGGCCATCCAAATTACATCTGTCTGATTCCTCTGGCGTGGCTAACTGAGCTGTGGGAACATAGCGCCAGCTCACACATAGCCCCCCATCTGCCATTCATGCAAGAGCCACTTCAGAGCGATGGCTGAGGCCAAGTGCAAGCCCAGCACCCTGGCGGTCTTGGCCCGTCCAATACGCCCCTGGGGCTTCATCAGAAGTTGTCAGGCCGGCCCCCTCCGTGGCTCAGAGCCAGCAGCGCTGCTGCTATCACGGCTGAAAACAGTCCACCAGTTCGTCATGGTAGCTGGCCAACAGCATTTGTGCTGTGTAGGCACTTCCCTTAATTCCGGGATCGGATTCAGAGTGACCTGGAGAGAGCGCTAACAACTTCCGTCATACCTTTATTTGATGCTATAGCTATGGAACTTCATCAGGACACTTCAAAAAACCTCTGCGTCAGTAGATACAGATGTGTCACTATGGAGCCATTAGACTCTGCAGTCCAGGCGACACTTGAGGGTCAATATCTTGAGGCTGCATTGACTCGACCCCAGTCTGATGCTCCTCCTGCTCCACTTAGCCGGGGGGAAGCAGACCACCAGGCCAGTAACTCGTCGCTTATTTTTTGGTAACCAGATTAAAGCCCAGCTCAGAAATGGACTTCGTCTTCAGGGCCAAAGGTACACTCAAGCAGGATGAAGAACAGGAAATGTAGCAGACAGAAAACAGGAAATGACAAATGAGACATGAGCCGGTTATTCCATGCATGTTTATGAAAACATTGCTGTATTCTATAGCAAAAACTGTTTAACTACAGTTTACAGTCTACTCAAAAAATATGTATAATTTACGGTAAAATGCTGTTGTGGATGCCGAAATATCGTTGTCAAAGATACGGTAACCTAATCTTAAAAACATATACTGTAAAATCTGTTTAAAGGGAAAATAATCATATAAAATCACACCGATACATAAATTGTACAGTAGAATAGAATGCATAGATTATAAACTTGTATTTTTTAAAATCTTGTTTCCGTACACAGTAAAAATTATATTTTAAAATTAAGGCAATAAATTATTAAAATGGCAACTGTAAGAGACAATGAAATTCAAAACAGAAATAAACTTATATTTTTACTTTCGGATTATTTTGAAAACTGAATTTTACATCGAAAATACGAACTTTTCATTAAATTACAGAACAATAACAGAAAAATACCCTAGTGTCACAAGCAAATTATTATTGTTATTGTACTATTTTGCTGGTCTGTACATTAAAATATACAATAAAAAGCCCCTTTAGCATTGAACAATATCATACCTGCATTACTATAGAATTAGAGATTAGAAATATGTATATTTTCTTTTTACAGTGTTGTCTGTTTTTATCTTTTTGTAGATGATGACTGTATATAAGATGTGCCTTAGAAACACTTGACAGCGGCACAAATGGCCTCTTTTGGAACATTTTCAGCACACGCATGATATTTTATCAAACACCATTAAAGTGTATAATTTGGCTCGGTTATAAATCAGTGAGGACTACAAACCTTCATGCGGGACTGTATAAAATGCGTTAAAAGCATAAACACGTACACACATCCTCTGATCTACTGTGTTTGTATTACATCATCCGACACTGTTCTCACAGACGATTTTTTAAAGACAGGAAGTTCTCTGTTAGCCCTCCTTCCTCCCACAGTTAGACAAGTTCTTGCCCCGGCGCTTCACTCACACTGATGAGCTGTCTGCTTGAAACAGCGGCCCGCCTGACATGACCTGCGTCTGGGAAGAAGTGGAAATGGAAAGAGATGAAGTAGCTCTCCTGGTTCTGGCTGGGTTCTGAAGTTCTGTTTTTTATGTCCTTGTGTTGAAGTCTTAACAGTACTGTCTGAGTACAGCCACAGCAAATGATATAAAGCAAAATCCCCCCATCATCGATGGAGGGCTCGATACTGCTTCCACAGCAAAAACAACCTTCTTCTTTTTTTTTTTGTACTTCTTAAATTCACAATTCATACACAATTGTTCTAAACGCAAATTGCAGCAATTTACCTGCGAAAAAAAATAATAATTCAGACGGAACTTGTTTTGCACAATGGGAGGGGATTCTTAAAGAATGGCTGGATCTCCACAAAAGAAAATCACCCATTCTTTCCTCAAGTGCAGTTCCTATTGTAACAACAAACTCTGGTAAAAGTAGAAGTATTGATTCGACTTATTTATTCATGTTAAAGTGAAAACATACAGGCTCTGAGCGCCGACATGTACTCAGAGTATATAAGTACAGAGAAATCCTTCCAAGGACGTTTCTAACAGCTCAACCTTACGGCACATCTACAGCTGCCTACTTCTTTTACTATCATAAACAAGAACGCAATATGCTGAAAAGTGCCACAACACAGGATTTATGGGAAATATTTACAAGATTCTACCTTGGAACATTTTAGGGGGAAAAAAAACCCCTGAGCATGAACGTCCCAGCGTTTTAACCGGCACTGCTACTGCAGCTCAAAGCTCCAGTTTCTTACTTTTTGTTCAGTTTCTTTCTTTCATATATAATCTTTGCCCTGCCGGCACAGATGCCGGTGATGTCGAGTAACCTGATTGTTCCTTTTCCCATGGAAACGTGAGAGTACTGGAAAAACGCCTGCGCTGTCGCCCCCAAAAACAGGGGTATGTCCCCGAAAAGCCCCCAATCCCCTGCTTTGTACAATCAATCCCCCTTATCAAGTGACTAAATTCTAAGTAATATTAGGGTAAAATAGTTCCTAAAAGGTCCAACTCCAAAATGATGGAGTTACGGAGATAAATCTGTCAGAAATATACAACTGACCTTCCCAAAAATCAATCCAGTTCTTCCTCACACAAAGGTTAATGTCGTTATAATATTTGAAAATGACAGATGAAATTGATTTTGAGTTCTCGAGTTTCCACGAAGAATCTGCGGTGGCAGTGGCAGAATGGTGGCAGCAGAAACAGTGGCAGCGATGAAGATTCCATAATATCCCAGACTTTTCGGGGATGCAATTACTACACAACCTAGTGGTCGTTGGCAGAACTGACTAATTTAGCTTAAAGTCTGACACGAGTTTACAATCAAATCTTTCAAAACTTTGCTAATGCGGAAACGGTAATCCAAAGTGTGACTCCATATTCTATTCCATGAACTTTCTACTCTAGAAACACAAACTTCAAATACATTTTCAAACTTTTCTGACAAATCTGCTCAGAAGGTGCTATTTGTGGACAGAAACTAACATAAGGCCGTTATTTATTCTTTTTTAAAGATGATATTTGTCGCTTTTTGCAAATGATATGATATAGAACCGCTACTACTGTCTGTGACAGTGGGGTTTTGTTAAACCAGTGAAGGAGAGAAACAGTGAACACGGCTGAGGGATTGGTGCTGGGGAGATGGAGTCTAATTGGCATAGGTGTCTTGAGTTGAGCTAATGGATCTCTCTGCTGTATCTGCTGTGGTGGGCTGGACTCTGGGGACAGACTGAGGCAGGAGAAATGTGTGTGACACAGGGGAAAGACGTATGATTTGAAATATATTCTGCATCGTGTGGAAGAAGAATATTGTGTGTTTTGTTATACTACAGCAGATGACACAGATGGTCTTTTAGAGAGTCTTGGACGCTCAGACTCTTCAGGGAATATTTTCATCAAAAGGAGCTCTGTCCAGAGCAGCAGAGTGGAAATTTTCCCCCTTTGGAGTCTGGATACCGGTTGTGGTGGCTGATGACTCTGGTGAAGCTGATGAATGATGAGCCTGAGGGATTTGTGAGGACTGGATGGAGATTGGAGATCATCAAATCATCATTAAAGATCTAGATGAACGGAGAGTCATATTCTCTTTTAGTTGTATTATTTGTAATTATTTACTGTCGTTGTTGGTGGCTTTAATTTCCTTGTTGTTATCCTATAAAGCAGTTTGTTTTGAAATTTTTAATACAACTCAACTATTAATATTGTTACATATATATATATATATATATATATATATATACACATAGTGATTGAGAACTGAGACTGAACATGTGTTAAAGGTGAGGATAATAGAGTGGTATGAGCTGTGACTGTAGCCCCGAGTGTTCAACATGATAGTCTTCTTGAGTGAACTGTGAACTTTGGAAAGATCTCCATTATTGTTACCTGTGATTTAATTGGCTGCTTGGTGTCAACCGAGGGGAAAAAAATTTTGGAGAAAAAAAACAAGTTATCTTGTTTTTTCTCCCTGGTTGAGTTTCTTGCTTGCTTCCTCTTTTTAGGTGGTCTTACATCGATCATGGCTGACATGGACTAGTGGATAAACCAAGGTTGAAAAGAGCGCAAAATGATGGATGGTTTTGAAATGCATGTGTTGGTAAGTATCTTTATTTGTGATAAAAATAAAGAATAAGCGTAAGATGTTGTCAGATAAATGAAAATTCAAGTAAAGTATTGATACCCCAAAACGCTGCTTAAGGGCAGTAATAAAGTATTTGTACTTTGTTACTTCCTCTTCTGCAGAGGGTTGATTCTATGAGCAAGGGAGTAGCGAGTGGCACACTGAAGACTTGACATCTTCAGTGTGCAGGTTTCTGGAAAATGTTGTTTCCTGTTGAAGAATAAAGGTTTAAACCAACAGTCTGAATCAGACCACTTCAATAGTTTGATGGCGGTTTTTAATGCTTTATAAATGTGGTCATCGGCATAAAAAGGAAAATGATATTTTGTGTTTGTGTAGTAAATGTCTCACTTGCAGCTTTTATACATACAGATCAATATTGCTAAGGGGTTCAGACTTGAAGATCAGATGAACCTCAGATAAGAAAACCACTACAGAAAAGTGTTAAGATTAGATTAGATTCGACTTTATGGTCCGTGTCCTCTACAAGTACTCAAACAAAATGAGTTAAAGATCCGTTTCCAAGGCGCAAATAGTAACATAAGAGCTTATACAAATGGAATATTTACAGAAAAATACACCTGTTAAATCGTATATATATACATTTATACGCAGTGTGTAAAATAAGTCATACTTTATTGATTCCAGGCTGGGAGATTTACTTGTTACACACACACACACACACACACACGTATACACACACACACAAAATCGGAATATAAATATAATTAGAGAATATAAATATAAACATAGGGTCAAAGAGCGCTTTATACCGAGACAGTGTTCATGTTGTAAAGTAGGAATGAAGTCGGCGGATGTGTAGTGTACAAACTTGTCTAAGGTTATTATTGTTCTCATTGGTTCGTCTGAGAGAGAGGACTGAGATATCTCGTTGTATAGAGATATTGCATTAGGCAGGATAGATTTCCTGAACCGGTATCCTTGTGAATCCTTGTGACAGCGGAGCTGGATGAGTCTGCTGGAGAAGGAGCTCCGCCCCCTGTCCAGAGGTTGGTGGAGAGGATGCTCATGATTATAAGTGATGCAAAACAGTTTGTCCAGTGTCCTCCTGTCCACCACCTCTTCAAAGGTGTCCAGTTTGTAGCCAATGACAGAGCCGGCCTTCTTAACCAGTTTATTGACTCTACCAGTCTTCAGAGAGAAGATCTCCAGCCTCTTGCTGCATAAGTCTAAGGATCTGAGCCTCTTCAGGAAGTAGGGTCTGCTCATCCCCTTCTTGTACATGGCCTTGGTGTTGATCTTCCGGTCTACCCTGCTGTCGAGGTGCACCCCCGGGTAATTGTGCGACATTCTCCCCCAGAATGCACTGTGGTTTACCTGTTCCTCCTGAAGACAATCACCATCTCTGTTTTCAAATCATCAACCACTGCTCTGTACTCCTCCCATCCATCCCTCATATGCCCCACCACTGCAGAGTCGTCAGAGAACTTCTATAGGTGGTACAACCAAGTGTTGTTCTGATAGTCTGAGGAGTAAAGGTGAAGAGAGAGGAGACAGAACAGTCCCCCCGTGGCGCCCCCTTATTACTCTCAACCGTCTCAGACAGAACTCTGCCCAGTTGGACAAACTGTGATCCATCTGTCAGATAATCAGTAATCCAGGAGACTTCAGCAGAAAAACAACAAACAGTGTGAAAGAAGTCTAGTTGGGTCACTTTTGACATTATTTATGCATATAGAATCAAGCCCTGCAGTCAAACTGCAGTTTTTTTACACATTGAGTGGTGAAAAGGCCACTGGTTGGATTTATAAAAAAAAAATGAATAAGCAGGATTTTCCATTAAGGATGGCAACAATGGCGAAAAGAAGCAGCCATATATATCAGAAATCTAACTGCAGCTTTGAAAAAAGAAAAACAAGAAAAATGTGAATAATCCAAAAATCTGCACTTGAGGAAAATACAAGAGGGAAGTAATTTTTTAATGTAACATAGAATGGGTTTTCAATAATGGTAGATTGAAGTTGTAATATATTGATATATTTAACAGGAAGGTTTACAATTATCGTATTATTTCTGAATGATATAATAAAAGCATATGCAGCTAGATCCGATATAAAACATTCTCATTAACATTACAGTATTATTTTGGGCCCGTAAATAGTAATATATTTCAGTAAAGTAAGTTAAATGAGGTAGTGTTTTTTTCGCTTACATCGTCCAGACCCTTTGGTATATCCACATTCTCAGTAGAAACATCTAAGAGCTCATTCCTGCAGAACTCCCTCCCAGTCAGGAGTTGTGAAAACTACTTGACAGTCCGTCTCGGCCCGTGTGCAGAATGCCCGCTCAACACTGTTTGTACAGGATGTCAAACAAAAAAAGAAATAAATAAAGTATTGCAGATCCAGATTTGGAAAAAAAAAGTCTACAGGGCAGAAAGGGAGAACAAACAGCAACACTTTTGTTTCCTCTGAGAGAGACAAGTTTCTGTGTCGTTAGTGAGAATGAAATCCTTCACAGATACAGTAGGGGTTCGTTTACAGTATCCTGAAGCCAGTAACAACAGGTTTTTTGCCTATTTAGCTGAAATCCACGCAATACTATTCGATTGAAGAAGAAGAATTTCGCCGAGAGTTGCCTGGATTTCAGCTACATAGACGAAATTCGATGACTATAAAGATAAAAGCGAATAATAATAATATTGAGTTATATAATGTCCGTCCATAAATTTTCTTTTCCTGTTATCAGCAGAGTGACATTATTGATTCATTATTTTTCTAGCCAGTAATTTTTTTCCCCCTAGCTAGCTAGTTTAAGGTAGTTACTTTATCTAATTTAATACATTTCATCACCTCGAAATAACAGTGTTACACATATACGCTATCTCTTTCATCACATTTTAGTCAATACACAGCAGAAGGCTATCCAGATGCTGCAAGCAGTTTATACCAGAGTTACAGGATTGCTGGAGTCTATCTCAGCTGGGAGTGAATGAGAGGAAGGGAACATTGGGGGGTCAACAGTTCATCACAGGGGCCACACACTACCTGACAAACAGCTATTCACATTCACAACAATGCTCACTTTAGACTGCCGGAGGAAGGCAGAGCCTCGCTCAGACATGAGAGGAAAATACAAACTTGTGGGTTCAATACTCTGGATTTGAACCCACTACCTTATTGCTGTGAAGCCGTGGAAAGCACAAACCATTACACCACCCTTACTGCCCCACTAGATTAGGCTACTTAACAAAATGATGGTAATCACTAAACTGCAATATAATTGTGCCCCAAGCTTGATATGCACATAGTCTAAAAATTAAAAAAAAACCTTAATCACATGCTGATGGCGGCATTCCAAGGTTGTCCAAAATAATACTATATTCCTGCCTCTACTGTGATATTAGATGTTGAAAAAAAATCCATTCTAATTGATGCAGAAGATGTGAATGTGTCATAGCAAAACTGTGTCCAACCACAATATCATATCTGGTATTTATTATTTGTTAGTATTATTTTTTCAAATACATGAGTGTGAATGAAAGGGAGGAAGTTGGAACGTTGAGGATGAAGGAGTAGAGGTGAAGAAGATGCAGGAGTTTAAGTACTTTGGGTCATCCGTTCAGAGCGACGGGGATTGTGGAAAAGAGGTGAAGAAGCGAGTAGAGGCAAGGTGGAGTGGGTCGAGAAGAAGGTCAGGAGTTATTTGTGACAGAAGAGTAGCAGCAGGAGTGACAGGAAAGGTTTCCAAGATGGTGGTGAGAGCAGCTCTGCTGGATGGTTTAGAGACGGCGACTCTGAGCAAAAGGCAAAAGGCAGAGCTAGAGGTGGTCACGTTTTCCTTAACATCTTGTGGAAACCAGGGAGCAGCGGCCTCCTTCGGGAGGATGATGCACCCTGCCAAACGACCTAAATGGGTCAGATAGGATTTTTGGCTTTTGAAGAAGTTGACTTGACCTCTATATACATCCCAGATCTCAATCCAATTGGGCATCTGTGTGTGAAGTTCTGGTCAAGTCTGATCTATGAAAGCCCCACCTCACAACGATGTAAAAGGTTCTGCTGCTAACATCATGGTGTCAGATACCACAGTACACCTTCAGAGGTCTTGTGGAGTCCAATGCCTGAATGGACCTAAGCTGTTTTGATGGGAGAGATAAACAATATTAGAATTATTCAGAGGCTGGCTGGAAATCTAGAGCTCATGCTTGGATGCCAGGTTTCTGTCAGCAAAACAGCTGTCAAACTGTTCCAAGAAGCGGGTTTATTAGGGTCAAACCTACAAAAAGCAGTGAAGGAGATTGGGGAAGAGTCAGAAGAAGCCAAGTACTTGGCTGTGGCTCCGGAGGAAGGACGGCAATTGGGGGCCTGGAAAGGGGTCGGCAAGGTGACGTCCATACGCACACCACTATCCCCCCGCCGGGGGGGTAAGCGGTTGGAACATCGGTGAACCAGCCGATGCTCCCTGGTTTCCACAAGATGTTAAAGAAAACGTGACCACCTCCAGCTGACCTATAGGCACAGGCGGAAGGGCGGCAGGTAGAAACGCCGAAGCGGGTGGCAACACCTCGCCTGCAAAAGACCTAAAGGTCGGTTATGACGTTACGACTGATGATTGTATGTTTGAACTAAAATTCATCGAGAGAAAGATTTCCAGTTGTTAGGGATTATTGGCATACTTTCCTTTTTACTTTTCACTTTACATATTGCATTACAAGGGTAAGTTATTGATTTTCGATACTGTACTGCACACAAAACGGCTGAAAAAATAAATACATTTGAAAGTACAAACAGTTTTTGTCTCTTATTCCACCACCGTCTTTAGTCAGATTTGCTCTAAAAAAAAAGTTTCATCAAGTGCTGTAAATATGTATAGGTCAAGGGTCAGTGTGTGTGTGTGTGTGTGCGTGTGTTAGTGTGTTAGTGTGTGTGTGTGTAGAAATGGTTCTAAAGCATTTTCGTGGCTCCTTTGTTTCCGCCCCATCTGTGGGCATCATAATAACACAGAGCAGAGCGCTGCATGATCCTGCAGCAGACAGCCAGCAGGAGGACGCACACTGTGAGGAAAAGGTCATCTAGCTTTTATTAAGGTGTCATCTAGATTTTATCAGGATGGAGAGCACTAAAGGCTGCCACTCTGAAAAGATTGAGTTGGGTGGTGGGGGGGGGACCGTCAATAGGCGGGCGGGGTGAAAAATTGCACAATAGACACGCGCTGAAAAGGATGACGACGGTAAAAGCTGCACTGAGGACACCTTCCATACAGTATTGATAGTAAAAGAAGTAAAATAATGAAGATTTGTTAGTATCATAATAGTCCATTAAGCTTTGTTGGCCTTATTAATCTGTAGCGTTTGAGCAGAATGTAACACAAAAAATTTGTATCGGCCATTAATTTTGTACGAGCGAACGCGCTCAACCATCCCCTGACCTTTTCCTCCTCATCTCGCTCAATCAAGTACGTTAACCGTCCCGATGTGTGATGTTTCTCGGCTGAAAGGATGACAGCAGTTATTCTTCTCTGTGATCCGGAGAGGCATAAAAGAAAACAGGTGCTTCGGAATTCGTCTTCTGTGACACATGAAGCCAAAAATAGAAGAAATAGAAAAAGAGAAAAAACCCGCTCTGAAACTATAAAAGGACAAAAAAAAAAACATATATAACTGCATGAGAAATATTTTTGAAATGTACACAAATTATGAACCTTTAATATCCTCACCAAGAACAAAATAATATACGGAAAAAATATTTTTTTATTTAAAATCTTTAAATGTTACTTAAAATTACAAATGGATTGGTAAAACCTGTTTTTAAACAGAAAACAAAAACAAACTTCATGATGATATTTTGTATTTCAATGAAAATACTTTTTAATTAATATTTTTTTAATCAGATTAGCTAAACCTTTGGCTCAAGCAAGGTTTTAGAAAACATTTTTTTTGGTTGTATGAAGTTACATAATTCTGTTTAGTAAGTCCTCACAGGCTTTTAATAGTACACAAAAAAAAGTATCTGATAGGACTTTCTTAATAGCCACGGTTAATGCCTCCTCCACAGTGGCCCTTTTGACATGTGGTGTCCCCCAGGGCTCCGTCCTCCCCCTTACTCTTTTTCAAAATACATGCTGGCGAAATAGAGAAAGAAATAGATACTCTGCTCAACCAGACAGACGGTTGAGCGGGACATTAAAGGATTGATCCATGAAAACATGAAAACCGTTCATCTTATATTGTAGGCAAAAAGAAACCAAATCTGTACAGAGCTTCGAGACTTTTGCACAAAAAGAAGTGATTACAGCTGCACAGTTCATTTAACTTCCTTGGAGGAAGGAGTGGAGCCAGCTTTTGAGGTGACCACAAAACCACAGGAGAGCTCGCCTTAAAGACAAGCTGTTATGACACGTCTGACAGCGCACACAGAATATTTGCCTTTTTAACTCGCTGCGATTGTTGTGTGAGTGGGCGCAGCTCCGCATGAAAGTAAAAGGCACAGCGATCACGCTAACTGTTTAATCCCTGACATCTCCCCGAGAGGATATTGTCACAAAAGTCTTCGTTTTATCTTTCCGTGATAATGACATGTTTTTGTCATTATTGAGACAAACGTGAGAATTTCTTCCTGAGAGCAAAACTTTTCCTCGTTAAGATGACATGCAAACTCTTGAAGGTCCTCGGGGTAACAAAGTGCTGTCATGTGACTGCTGTCATAGCCAGAAACTGAAGGTGGGAGCAAATGTTCATCACGGAGAACTGGGTGTCATTTAAGCTATAATTTGAATACTTAATGAAGTTTTGTTTTTTTTAGAGGCATTGTTCCTTTTTTCGACATGGTTCATTTCATATGCTGTAATTACCTCCAGAGAGAAGGTAATGTCTTCATCAGCGTTTCTTTGTTACGTCCACCAAGGAGGTTGTGTTAGGTCACCAATCCCCTTATTGTCTGCTAACGGATTATTTCTTATTACACACCAGGCACATAGACAGCGAGTGGAAAGTACAGACTAGACTTCTGTAAGATGAAATAAGTCGCCGTTGTCTGTCCTTCGTCTAAACTCACTGCTGACGAAGATTGAGATGGTTCTGATTCAAGGTTATCTGATTCTGGAGGCTCCCTTCCCACACACCATTGCATGTTAAGGCCACTTCTGCTCAACCTTTACGACAGATGATACAGATATGATGCAGCAAAGTGATGCGGTGGGCCTCACCTCAAGAAGGTTACTGGTTCAATTCTACCTCTGCTCTTTGGGCTTTTTAGTGTGGAGTTCACATGTTCGCCCCATGTTTGCATGGCTTCCCTCTGGGTACTCCGGCTTCCCGCAGTTCAAAGACCTTTGCCCATAACCTTTATTCAATGTCAGTGAATAGCTGAAATATGTGTCTCTATGTTCCAGACCTGTGATGAACTGGTGAGCTTGTTCTATGTCAGCAGGGATGTATTCCAGTCCCCAGTGACCCTGAAAAGGATAAGTGTTACAACAAAAAAGGATGGATTCTTCCATAATGTGCTTTTGTTTTGTATTTTTTGTCTGCATGGACACTTCAGTCGTGTTATCAGGTTTCTACACAAGGAAAACGAATAATTGTCTGTTGCATTTGAACGTTTACATCTTGCAACTTTAAAGTCCATTGTGTTAAATTTAGTGGAGTATTTAGGGCTATTTCTCTGAATAAATGGAATAGAATATTGATAACAAATTTTTTATGCGTGCTTTCAACTGAATGTTTTTTTTACATTTTTTTTTAGAAAGAGTTGTTGTTTTTATCTCCTTTCATTTCCAGTGATTGCGTCCGTATGGAGGCTTCCATGTTTGCAAAAACTTCTGGAGAGAGATTCGGCATTTTAAGTTGTTGTACTATATTTGGACAAATTGAGGATCATACTTATCATGTAGAACAAGAGAAAAGCATCGGAGCACCAAGCTTTCAACTGTCTAAGCCAAGATTCTGCTTTTAGGTGTTGAAATCCTCCGCCAGCCCAGACAGGGATTCCAAGTGGCTGCTGGGAAGCCGCGCAGGGAAGGAGGCCGCCTCCTCAAGCTAGTCGGAGGATTCAACTTGGCTCGGCTGCCAGCCACCAGTCCTCGGTAGAGAAGGAAAAGGAAATAGCTCGCAGCGCCTCCCCCTGGCCAAATATTACACTCTGGAAATTTAGGAACATTTCCATCCGTGGCTTGTTTTTATGTCAAATTAAAAAGTAACTTTAGAAAAATCCAATGTGTCACTGTCCTATAGAGTAAAAGAAGGCAACCTGCTTAAAACAAATTTATAAAGGTACAGCATTAAATACTTATATGGATATGACTTGTGTTTTTTGTTTGTACATATTTATATTCCATAAAAGTCTGAGATATTCTGGAATCCTCATCACCGCCTTCTCAACGTCTGTTTTTGCTCCCGCAGATCCTTTGTGTTAATGTGATAACTCAAAAGCTATTTCATGGATTTCATTTTCAGATTTTATTCCCACATAGACTTTTGGATGGAGCTTTATCTGCAATAGTTTTCGAGCCATACTTTATCAACTTTTGGTCCGATTTACTCCAAATTTGGTGCACATGAATTGACTAATAGTTCACGTTTTACTCAAAACGTGGATTTTTGTTTGATTAAAAAGATTGTTTTTCGGACATAACCTCCCATTTGACTTGAGGGTTTCAATCAGGGGTTTGTTTGTACAACGCAGGGGACTGGGGGATTTCCGGGGACGTAACCTGGGCCTATACCCAATGTCAGCCTTGTTGTGTATGTTTTCGGAGAGCTTACAAATTCGGGTGAGACGAACAAAATAGAGCAGTGCCACTGGAAATAACAGGGACGTATCTACAGTTAGTTAATTATAGCTATAATTCTCGCTCCAGTAGCAACTGAAATGGATACACACATGCCAAAATACCAATATAGAACATATGTTAACGGTAATACAATAGAATATTGTTATGTACAATGCAATGAAATAGTCGTTCTATAGGGACTCTGCTGTGTCAGCTATACAATATTGGTATATGTATCATACTGATGTCATAGCTGCATTTGTAAATGGTAAATGGACTGTACTTATTTAGCGCTTCTCAGTGAGCCATCATCCACACAAACATTCATGCAGTGATGATAGAGGCTGCCATGCAAGGCACCAAATGCTTGTCAGGAGCAGTAACCATTCGCGCCATCGTTCACGCACCAATGCAACAACCAATTGGGGGTTCAGTATCTTGCCCAAGGACAAGTGCACCGCAGTTGCTGAGGACCAGACCACCGACCTTCAGATAAGTGGAGAACCGCTCTAACAACTGAGCCACCGTTGCCTTTTGTGTGCTAGATTTAACAGAGAGGGTCTGAAGGGTAGGCTCCACCTCCACACAAGCAAAGCTTGGAAAAATGGTAGATGCAACCATGACTGCATGGCTTCAGCAGTGACTCATGAAAGAAGATGAAGGGTCTGCTGACCAGCCTGGAAGAACGTCAACCACTAGTAGGTGCTAGTCAAAGCACAAGGTTGGGCACATTTTAAATAACACTAGTTCTCATTGATAAGATTTTGTCACAGGGTCCGCAAACTGATGTATATTTCCTTATAGATGGTACTTTCTTGATAATGATTAAAGCCCATGAGGAAACTGAAATATATGCTCAGAGTCTGTTAGTTAAGGTAAGAGTAATGGTAAAAATAAGTGATTCTATATTTTGCTAGGGACCCCCGCTTAAAAGAGTTTGAATGAGTTGGCTGTAGTTAACCAAGTCATGGCTTCCTGTTCTTCTCCCTGGGGAGTTACCTCCCTACCTTTGGTATGGACACCGCGGCCCATTGCAGCCTTGAGGCCTTCTATATATTTGCCTCCAGGTTGTCATCTCACTCGAGGGGAACTATCCTCACCACGGCACAGAGAAAGAGAGAATCGGTAGGCCAGTCTTAGTTCAAGCCTACAAGCGTGCTCCTTGCGATCATGCAAACAAAAGTAGATGGTTCCGCCACCACCATTGAGGATTCTTGAAAATATAGTTGATTTGTCACTGTTGTTGTGTGTCTTACAGTGGCCACCATACGTATCAACAGATAGATGGGTGAGGAGATAGTTTCAATATGATAGAAAACTTATGGCTACTCAGAAGCAGTTGTTCTCTGAGAGAAGAGACTGTCTCTCCAGAACCAAGTTGAAATTCCTTGAAAACCACGCTGACAGCGAACTTGGGTGCATATATAGACAAGGGTAGTATCACGCGCCAGTTGGCACATCTTAAAATCAGTCACCACCATGACAAACAGGTTGGACAGAAGCCTGTGAATAGAGAGGTAGTACCTTCACTCAGAGATCAACAGTTACCTAGTAACACAGTTACAAAATTGCATCGCAGTTCCATTCGCCAGACCACAAGAATACTTTCTCTACCAAACCGGTCCCTGGAGCAAAATGGTTGGGGAACCGAGATTTATAAGATCTCCTGCGGCCCACCTCCAGTGCCTCGACAGCCGACCTGAGGTCCGTGAAACCAACCTTTGGGAGTCACTGCCCTAAAACAAGACTAAATTTATCAACAGTAAGTACGGCAGATAGCAAAGTAGTAGATGCTGCAGTGAGGATACATGATGATTGATGACTGCTGCAGCCGTCACATGATCACGGTTCGTTTTACAAAAAAGAGCCCGTTAAACCCGTAAATAAACATATTCCGGCAAATGTTCGTTTTAGAAACGCTGCTTAGTGATGGAGCTTGAAATCTGCATTCGGTGAGATATATATTTAAACATTGTATCATAGCTCAGCGTGCGAAGCATCAATTCTCAGTGAATTTTGCTTTGAGCTCGGAAATAGATGTGGTCCGACCTCGCGACTCTGGATTGATCCGCGGTAAAAGGTTTTCATAGTGAGCTCAAATTTGACTGAGTCAGGCGGTCTGTATCATATTTTCAAAATGACATTTCTGTACTTCTCTGCGTTAATATACATTTCGGTGTCATTTTATTCCATTACTTTGACGTCGCACTGACTGGGCTGATATTTAAAACTGGTGGGTGGCTCAGTCGTCGGCATAATCCCAGAAGGGACTCAATCACAGGTTTCAGAGGGAGATCGGGTTTGTCTCCGCTCTTCCCTCCTCTGTGCACCGACGCTGCACTCCGTCTGACTGTCTCAAGATGTCTCCCTTCACCCAGGGACTCATTTGATATTCACATCACAATAGATGAAGTTAGATATGCATAGATGTTCCCCTGAATCTATTGAAATATTCTTTTAAACCCTCCAGACTTCATCTAGTTTGGGTAAACCCAAAGCAAGGCAAGATGAAATATTCATGTTGTGATATTAAGTCAGAAATAGAGTAAACCTCCAAAGTGTGTATGTGGGACTATGATGCTTCTTTGCATCACGCTCAGGCAGGCCAAGGGAGTATGTTATAAAGAAAGCCGGGGGAATGCGGCACAACAATAAATCAAACGTGTTGGCCAGTAATTATTGCCTCTGCTCTCTCGCCAGAATCGAGGGATTTCGCTCGTGAACTTCTCCTCATTGGACTCGGGAGCGCTGGCCCTTGTGTGTTTTGAAAGACAAGTGAGCAGAAAGCTGAATGTCAGTTTAATTGGTGTGTTTGTGGCTCCCGGTGCACGCTCCTCACCAGCTGCAAATTAGATTGAGGGTGCAACTCAAGGACAAAGGGCTTGACACGCTCATACGCACACACATCCATGATTAGTTACTGCGCAAAGGCAGCGTCTGAAGAACTTGGAGCACTGCTCCAAAAGGTAACGGCCGTCTAGCGATGCCCTGTTAGGACACTTTTAATGATGCAGAGGTGCATGTTTTTGCATTTCAATGTAGGCCTCGCTGTACAGTATGCAGGCTTGTGTCGGTGCATTATGAAGCGCAGTCTGTGGTTCAGTAATAATAGATAGTAATGATGCTAATAGTGCTATGTGCATATTGAGTAAATCATGCAACCTGGGCCAAGGGCATCACGGGATGATGATATAGCTTCAGAGATATACCCCCTGGTTCAAGTAGCTCACAGTGCGGTGTGATAATTAAGTCTCTTTGTTCACTGTAGTGGAGCACAATGCTGTAGGTGAACCTCCACTAGACATAGCTTCTCACAGCCATAGCTGGAAACCTTGGTTCAAACATCAATGTGCATCCATTTTTTTTTTTCTATATTCTCTTTTGGTTTCCCGCAAAGTGTAAAAAAAGAGGCTCCTGGACACAGAGACTGGGAAAGAAACAGCGCTCAGACACTGGAGCAAAGACGAGAAAAAAAATATATATAATATAGCTCGGCTGTGTTGCACTGAATCTGATATCAACCATCGGCGCCTCTGCAAGGACTTTCTCTTCATTCTTAAGGTGAATCCAAGCATTAGACTGTGATCAGAATAACACATCCTTTCACTGTCACCATAGAGGAGAAGGAAAGCAGGAGCTCAAGTGCTGATTACTTTCAGGAGAGAGGGAATATGTGCTAATATGATGATTTCCTTGCGAGTTAAAATCCAGGTTGAATTCGGTTTACTTATATAGTGGGCCAATATTTACCTATCATTAAACACCAGGGGGAATTTTCTGTCTGACATCCCATCACCGGCCAGGCTCTGTAAAATGTGGTACAATTTACTTTTGCATATTTCATATAGAAATCATTTGCTCATACTATTCAGTCTGTGTGTGTCTGCCCATAACTTAAGGGGTTAATATATATGCATGTGCCGCTATTGCCTGGGTGAGCTGCCAAAGGGGCCCTAGGGCAAAAAAAGAGCAACCGAACCCCAATTAACCTTCCGATGTTGGAAACTTATCCGTATATTAATTTGATTAAACACATCAGTTTACGAATGTGCATTGCAAGCACCAGGTTAAAATAGAGGTCCTCAAAGCAGAAGTCAAAGCGGGACCTCTGTTAACATTCTTATCATGGCAGTTGATATTAGTGGAGAATATTACCAAGCGCCTAAAATGTAACTCACCAGCTTCTTTTTGAAATATTGCATCAGATAGATTGATTTTTTTTTTATATATAATGGGATGTACAAAGCTTAAAGCTGCATAAACTGACTTTTGCAGCCTCATGGGGGATATGGCACAAGTTCTAATCACTCCTAGATCCATAAGAGGGTGTTACAATCCGAGAAAAAACTGCTCTAATGAAAACATTTGCAATAAGTCCTAATAGAAAGCAAGTTAGAATAATAATTGTACAGGTGTAAATTTAGCATTTACTCAGGGAAGCTCTGGAATCAGGGTGAAAACAGCTGGAACAACCACAAAATCCTAGCTAACTTCCCCATAGCGCTTTACAGAAACTACGACTGATAGAGAAATAGAAGAAGAATACATAAACACGCCTAACCGAAACAGAATTGTATATTGTTTTCTGCTGCGAAACAGCAGAAAACAATATACAATGTTAAATGTCTGCTAATGCACTCATACAAAGAGACCAAAAAAGGAAAATACAGACAGAGACACTTCCTGGTTTGGCAGTTTGGGCTTCACAGGGCTAATCTCCTGGATCGGCCAAAAGTTGTCGGCGACATCGTCTGCGGTCAGCCAATCTGGGCTGGAACCTTTTACGGATCACAGATCCTACAAGAGGTGGCAGGCTTTTATTTTAACGGTGGCCCTTCATGTGGTCAAATGTTAGTATGAAGCGTCTTTCATTCTGTTAATAGAAATTAAGCACTTCAAAAAAAAAAAAAATGGACTCTAGCAGATTGCCAGATTTTATTGCTGGTCATAACGAACAGATGGAAAGGTTCTGTTCAGTTCAGACAAATTATTGATCATAAAAGGGAAATTAATATGTATGTGATGCGGAACAGGCACGGTTAAATGTCAGAGGGAAAACATTAAAAGGCATGGGACAGTGCGAGGGACAAGTTGCAATAAAAACAAAGTCAATAAACATAAACAACATATCTTATAAATAAGTCAGTAAAATATGTGCTTAATAAAGCATGTTCACAATAAAAAATCAGTCGTTCAAAATTAGCATTACCTGAGCCTAATAGCAGAAGGAATGAAAGACTTGGTAATAATGATTTATTTTCCCTCAGGACATTAAAACGTCGGCCTGAGGACATCAGAAAGAAGTCAGCCCAAAGAACATGATCTGATTGGATGATAATTCTTTTAGCTTTCTCTGCAACATGTTTCTCCAAAATTAAGTTTCCATATTAAACTAGGCATATGTTTCCGTTCCCAACAGCAATCCCCATGATTGAAGACCTCAAATTAAATGTGTGGTTATGTCAACACACGTTTTTTTGAAAGGTTCTCAAAGTGATTAAAATATGAACTATTAGATTAAAATTTGGGTAAAATATCATATAAAACAGACAGATCTCCTCCAGTCGATTCATATTCATTCATATGAATCATATAAAACTTTTGGAGATGATGCCCCCCCTAGTGTTACAAATATACTACTGACCTTATCCAAAATCAATCGAGTTCTCCATTGCTCTGAGATCCATGTGGGTATAAAGTTTGAAACTGATCCGTGAAAGAGTTTTTGAGTTATCGCGGTAAAAGGAAGGATCTGTGTGCATGACGAAATATGAACTATTAGATATCACTACAATTCTTCCTCACACTAAGGTCTAAGTGGGTAAAAAGTTTGAAAATGATCCGTGAAAGATCATCTTGGATCTATGTGGATGACCATTCCGTAAAATCCCTGACTTTTCAGGGATATAACTGAAAGTAACGAGATAATCATATTTAAAATCCCTAACGTAGAAAAAACGATGGTCCGAGTGTGCATACGAACGATCTGTACAAATCTTTGCTAGAGCTTTATAAAACTTGATTGATGGAAAGAAGTCTTGAAGTAGACTTTGGTTCATTTGGTTACTTGTTGTCTCGGTATTTTTTCGTTATATATGGAAAGTCCGGGGTACATCTGACACATTTGTCCCGTGTGGTTTCTTAGCTGCTCAGTTTCTGTCTTCAGCTTAGATTTTTGCGGTTTAACTGCAATTCTGTCACCGTTAATGCTGTCAAAGTTAGACGGCATGATTATTCTTTTTCATAGCTGGTCTCCTCGTCCTTGAAAGTTCCAAAGAGGCGCTCACTTGAATAGATTGTTCTTTCCTTTTTCTGCTTTTTTTGCATAGATTGTTCTTAAGGTGAGAGCTCACTTCGGCAACACTGAACTCATTTTTAAGAATTTCACTATAACTTTCAGTTTGTTCTGCTCTTTTTGCTTTTTGAGTTTCAGTTTGGATCCGTTCAGTATCAGACCACAGCCTAGGCAGTGTAATTTTAATATATGATTATGGAATCCTTCGTTGACAAAAAACTTTGAACTTTAGTTTCGAATTAAGAAGAAGAAGCCTTCAATTGGTCACGTACAATCATTCATGTAGTACAACGTAAGTAGGTTTCTGCATTCAACCCATCCCTATGGAGCCGTTGGCATCTATCTGCAGCGCCCGGGGAGCAGATTCGGGTTCAGGGTCTTAAATACAGCGCCAGGATAATAAGACGAGTCCACTTTTTGAACAGTCATCCAATTCAACAGGCCCTGAGAAAGAGAGAGTGGGGCGAACTTCACAATGTAACCTTCACGAGATGTTCTGCAGCTGTCTGTGTACATAATAAAACCCAATGGTGACGGGACACGAACCCTGGGATTTGCCGGTTTAAGTTGAGGCGCTGAGAGTGGTCTAGCGCATCAAATGTGTAATAACCATTACTGCAGTACGTGATGAGATTCAGCTCCAAGCAAATCCGAACGCTGAGAAATAAGATATTGCATTGATATGAACATCAACTTACCTCGAAAGATGAAAATATAACCATTTGGCTGCCTTTGCTTCTGTTTTCCACAAAAAGTCTGCAAACTCGACAAAGATTCTCTGCCCCCGTCCTTGACCCATTTGTTCCAGACTGTGATAAACCAAATGAACTCAAACTGCAGTCCTGTCCATTGTAATAATATTCTTGTTTAAAAGCCTCTGAGAGCTGACAGTCTTGCCAAGTGAGAGGATCTGGGTCATTCCGGGCCATAGTGGTGCCACATTAATGTGAGGGGCTGTAGCCAAGGCACTGTTAGCGATAGCTCTTCAGTGATTCTTGGGTCAATGTCAAAAAGCCTCGTGGATTTCTCTCCTGAATTTTCCTCCGCATTCCTCCAAGTCAAAACTCTCTAATTGAATGTGAAATAAAATCTCCATCGGATTGGCGTGCTGCTCAACTTCCCTCTCCAGCGTGTTACGATACATTAATTTACTGGTGCAAATTAAAACCCAATCATTACTTTAAATGTAGAAACTTCAATCTATTAGCACTTGTGCATCACTAAAAACTACCGCTGGCTGGCATATTGACATAAACTCAAGGTACTAAAATATGAGATGAATACTTTCGAAAATCAATCCATGGCAACTTAGCATATAGCATATGAATATAGCATTAATATATTGTTGTTAACCGCAAATGAAAAAACAGTCAGCTTATTTGGCTCCCCAAAGTCTATGAGTTCCTCTTGAAAGAGGACAAAGGCTTGAAGAAATGGTAAATGGACTGTACTTATATAGCACTTTTCTAGGCAACTCGACAACTCAAAAGGCTTTACAACACGAGTCAGCGTTCACCTATTCTCACAAACACTCACACAGTGATGATAAAGGCTGCCATGCATTGCGCCACCTGCTCATCAGGAGTGGTAGCCATCATTCACACACCAATGGAACAGCCATTTGGAGCTGTTCCATTGGTGTCGTCATCCGTACAGTATCTTGCTCAAGGACACTTCAACCTTGTGGACTGCATTTGCCTGGGAAAAAAACAACAACCTTCAGATTATTGGCAACGGCTCTACCAACTGAGCAACCGTCGCCCACCGTAGGGAGAAAACAAACAAACACCTGCGGGTTGGGTATTCAACCAAGCTTCTCTTTGGTTGGTCTCTACATCTACAACTCCCTTTGTCTTCAGACGTGGAGGAATTCAAGGCGGTGAAATGCAGAGTAGTGACATATTTGAGAGACTCCGGTGACCACCGGGTGAAGCAAAGCAGGTATCGCAAAAAGTTATGGACGTGAATGCCGACACAGCCATTCAACAGGCAGCGAGTTCCTTAAGTCGTGTGACATCGTCGACAACTCCTACCCCTCGTAATAAGGCCTTTGCTAGGCGCACTTCCGAGAGTGGGAAGACCCAAGTGCAGCATGTGACGCAAGGAACGGTACAGGCGACAATACAAGTCGATAAGGAGGAGGGACGTTTGTCCAGAGCAGTGGAAGAAAGACCCCAGGCCTCATGGACAAAATAGGAGAAGAGCACATAGGTGGAGCACAACCGCATCTCCTTCCTCCTGCACTCGATGCAGGAGGAAGGAGGTGCAGGTTTGGGCCCATCACCATCAGCTACTAGCTTTAAGTTTGACTCTCTCTCCATCCATTCAGTTCATTCATGCTGCTGGTTAGGCCAACCTCTACCTCCCTGTCTCCACTTAGTCCTTGCGAATCGATCAGGTTAATCATTCATCTGCCCCTGCAGAGTCATCAGCCACCACCACTAGCATCAAGACTCCAAAGAGGGAGAGACCCTTCAATCGTAATCTCCTCAAAGAGTCTGAACGTCAAAGACTTTCTTTTTATGACAAATTACGACAGATTATCTGTTGTTATAAATAACAAATAATTCATCTTTCGTCTTTCTCTGCCGTTTGTTTGTATTTATGAGAAACTTGTTCTATGTCATCTATCGTTTCCAGCTCACTGAGTTTTGTGAATACATTCCTTATTTGTTGCATGTGTATCAAATCATCTCTCATGAAACACTGATTATTTTGAGCAGGTTCTACAGAATTTTTTTTTTTAAATCATTTGGTTTTTGATTTTTACGATATTGTTGTTGTTCTATATTTAATCCAGCCACAAAGGGCTCACAAGCCAGTGCACCTCCTGAACCTCTCAGTGCCTCAGTACTTGTTTACGGTGACAGTTTTTATATGCATGCTACCTCTACCTCCCTAAAACCACTGGATCCTGTTCATCACTCAGCACTTTCTTTTATCACTGCTCATCATTTCAGAACGCATCACTGTAGTCTTTACTACTGCTATCTTTCACTTTCATCAAGGAGAAGGCAGCATCTGCTTATTTATGCTTACAAAGCTATTTCACGGAAGCGTCACAGTTATCTCTCGTCACTCATTACATGGCCTTCAAATCTCCATTTAAACCAGATCTCAAGATTGACTACTCCTCGAGGTGCCTCCAGTTTGTGCTGAATCAGGAAAAAACGCTTTTAGCTGATGTATGTCTGGAGCCGGGTATAAGTTCCAGGAGGCTGCTAAATTAAATACACTCGTCTCATTTGGCAACTTCAAAGATTCATTGCATGAGTTTGACGTGGAGGACTGCAAATGTTTTCTATAATTTATTTTTATGTTTTTTATTGGAATTATATATTGATTGATATGCCTCATTGAATGCTAATGTTTAACTACATTACTACTCCAATGTTTCATTGCGTTTAATTGTTTTATGATCTTAGATTATTGCTTATAACCACGGCATCATTTATTGCTGATGTTTTTATTACTTTTTCCCTTATTCTATTGTTTTTGAATTGTTGTATGTAACCAGGGCCCCACTAAAACTGAGACTCCAGTCTCAATGGTTTGCCTTGTCTGAATAGAGGTTAATAATTATAATAATAATAGTGCCGATGCAAAGCCCAGATTAATGGGGAGGGTTGCATCAGGAAGTAAATCCAGGCCGATACACCAAGCCAAATCAATACAAACATGAAACTGTTTTCCAAACCGGTTCGGTTGGGGCCCGGGGTTGACAAATACTGTCACTGGTGAAGTTAGCCAGCATGGTACCATCCTGTTGATGAAAACAGGTGATCCGCTGAGGCGACTCCGACAGGGAGCAGCAGAAAGACAAAGAAGAAGAAGTTCTTATTCTGCAGTTGTTCATTTTTAAGATACAAGCATTAGTTCATTATTTCCGTAAGCCTCTCCATCTCGGGTGGCACCGCTGTAAACGCTGCTGTGAGCCGGCTGCTGAAATGCTGATCGGCCACTGCATGTCGCTCTGCTCTGATAATTGCGCAATACATTGAGACCACTTTGGCCCCAGTTACCATTGTGGAGTGACAGCGGCTGTTTTTCACTTCGCGTCTTGGGACGGGGCAGGGGAGCGCTGAAGCATTGTTGTGTTCGCCCCTGCAATCTGGGAGCATCACAACATCATTTTTCAGTCCGACCAGAAACAAAAACAGACAGAACGCCCAGCGCTCTTCGTTTCACAGTACTTTCCTCCTGCTACAGGTTATTTACCGTTGATGCGTCTTCTGGCGGGTGGGGATGAATTCATTTGATTTGCGCAGCTAAACCAAAGATATGAGGAAAGGCACGAAGGAAGTGTACGATAAATAAGTACCACGCCGCTGAGTCGTCTGCTCCTAACTCCCATTGCAGCCATTTAGGGAGGGTGGAAATGTTATTGCAATGTCAGTTTTATCTCACATTACCTGAGCTGCAGAATGCCACCAGTGTCATGCTGTCTTATCCCAGTTCTGGGACTTGGGCCAGTTTCCTGCAGTACTGCTGTTAGTGTCTGCTGTGCTCAGACGCATTTACTCTCCTCAAAGGATAGTCTCAATCTGCATTGCATCACTGCATGAATCATAGCGGCGTCTACTCTGGGCTGTCATATTAGACAGCGTACTTTAAACACATTTTACATACATTAAACTCTGCAACCCAAAGGTAAGTGCAGCTTCTAGAAATACACAAAAATGCTTACGTAGATTCTATAAAAATGGATCCAAGAAACTAACATTGGCAATTTAACACACCACTACATAGCAATAGCTGGCTATAAGCTCCATCCTGCAGGCTGCTGGGGGATAATTAATGTCAAAATAGTGCAGTGGTGCAAACAGACTTTGGCTTCGCTCTCGGCCTGACATGGCTACAACGCACCAGCAAGCTTCGTAGCCCCTTCCAGTGTTTTGGTGGAGACATATTCCAGAAGACTGCACCGCTACAGCTCGCCTCTGTCGAACCCTCTAATGAGGTTGGTGACTGTCAACAGCCGTCCTCACCCATCCTCGGCTAGTTGAGGTTGTTGCTCTGTATCCACCACCTGCTCCCTTAGGGCCTGCCATGCTCTTTACACTGGCTGCACCAATTAATCAAATAGGGGCTTCTCAAGCTCACTTTCGCATTTTTTAAACTGCAGCTATTGCGAAGTGGTTCTGGCAATTGTAATAATAGCATAATAGCAATAATAGCATAATTGGGATCTGTGCTCGACTTGTTAGCAAGGTTACAGAGGGGTGGCGACTGACTTCCAATGCTGTAATTAAATATATACTCCAGCAGTGTTTTTCGCACAGGCAGAAAATTGACCTTTTTTTTTTTTTTTATCAATGCACATTTTTATAATCTTGTCTGTGTTGTCCTTCATTATAAACTTGAAGCCTACGGCCTCCTTGTTATACGCACACTAAAAAATGCTAACCCTGCATATTTAATAACTATTCTATTATATTCCGATACATTTGCTCCGGGATGAAGAGAGACCAACATTTTTTGTCCACGCTTAATTCAGAGAATTTGAATTCAACACGTATCTTATAATAATGATCCAAAGTCGCCTTTAATGTCACTCCCATGTCTTGCTCCATTCTCTGTAAGGATCGTCTTCATATCATTCACACTAAAGCGGCACAATGTCGTCTCTTTCAGCTTCGCGAACAGCAAACGAGCAGAAACCGATTCATTTTTGCAACAACATGTAGTATGTGTTTTCCTGATGCGACGGCCCCCCTTTCCTTTTGTCATTCAGCTTATGACTGTTGTTCATCTCACCAGGGCTGCAGAGCAGTTAGACGTATAATCAGAGTCAAGGGACAAGACTGGGGTTTGATTTGCTCCATGAATATAAGCTGGAGCAGCGGCAGTTCTGATGGAGACATTTCCCCGCACGACTTTGATTAACGGTTCTTTCAGCACATGAATGCAGAACGTTTTCACTCATGCACTCCCTACACTACTGGCTTTCTAGAGTTCTCCCATAAACGGCAGTTTTTAGCTTCATTTGGCGGATTCTTTCTTGTTGATAAACTACTTTGTTGTTGTTGTGTCTCCTAGTTTTTGTTGCAGTAAAAGATCCTGTTTAGACTTTGTTTTAAAAATGCATTTCGGGCGATGGCGTCACCAGCGTACGGCGAGACACATTGCCGTTAACACCTGTGTCTATCATGCATGTGTCCAGCTGACCACTTGTATTCAGATTTCGTTGCTGCCAACATCCCGTAAATTATTAGATTAAAGGGCGTTGCGTGTAGTTAGCAGTTGTTGTCAGGCAAAACAAGCGTCAGATTGGTTTAGCTAGCACAGGCGTCCCCATCTCGGGTAGCAGGGCTGTTAATGCTGCCGAGAGCCGCCTGCTGTAATGCTGAGCTGCCTCTGCATGTCGCTCTGCTGTGATAATCATGCCATGCATTGCAACCACTTTGTCCCCGGTTACCATCGGCGAGTGACATCGGTTGTTTTTCATGTTGAGTCTTGGGACGGGGCAGGGTAGCGCTGAAGCATTGTTGTGTTCGCCCCTGCAATCTGGGAGCATCACAACACCATTTTTCACTCCGACCAGAAGCAAAAACAGACGGAACGCCCGGCGCTCTTTGTTTCACAATACTTTCCTCCTACAACAGGTTATTCGCCGGTGATGCTTCTTCTGGTGGATGGGGATGAATTCATTTCATTTGCCGCAACTAAAGGAAGGATATGAGGAACGGGACGGCTCTTTCCAACCCAATTCATGTGGAGTCTGTGATGAATAAGTATCAAACCGCTGCAGGCCACAGGCTACTAGTCAACTTGAAGGTGTTTCATTAGATACTCTACATGTACAGACTGTTGGAATGGTTGAGACTGATAGACAAAGTCATTTGCCACTTGCTAAAGAGCGCAGGGCAAGGTGAATATCGTAGCAGGTTAGAAAAGCAGTGGCTTTTCCTGATGCATTGGCGGCCAGAAGACCGCGAAGACCGCGAAGAACGTTCAGCACTGATGAAGAACTTTCCTGTTATGTCCTTGTCAGAGACGCATCGCGACACCTTAACATTTACACTACAAAAGATACGTAGTCAAATGCGTCCCAGACCGCACCTGTTATTTAGCGACGGTACTCGTTCTGCACTTGTGAGCTGATCGCCCAAAACTGATTAAAAAACCCAAGTCTGTACAGGATGAAAGAGCAAGGCTGTAACAAAGAACAACTAATGGAGCTCTAGCGTCACCGGAGCCATCCTTTATTTCTCATACCGTTCTGTTACTCTTGTTACGCCTTTCATGAATGCTCAGTCTGGATTTCAGGGTCATGGTCTGGAGCTTTCAACGAGATACCAACTTTTCTCATCCAAACACATCAAACCAATAAGAACTTTGCACACCTCCATGATTAGCTTATAATGTCGCTGCTGTTTTTATAAATGTGAACATCTCCGCACATCTGGTTCTTACATTCACCCTCCATTTCACTATTACCACCAGTTCTTAGCAGATTTGCCATCTTCATCATTCAGGCTCTCTAGAGTCATCAGCCACCACCACCACAAGTTTTTGAAGGGGGGTGATATATCTTGCTCAGGGTAGATACTGTTTGATCAACTTTAGAGTCTAAGCACCACATATTTTATGGCAGATTGATAATCACCTATAATCCATAGTAATAAACATTTCTCTCTCTTACTCACTCTTGATTGAAGTACTTGTATTGCTTTTATAGATAACCTTTATGCTAAAAATGTTGTTTACAATGAGTCCAAATGAACAAATGATCCCATTCTCACATTGGTTGGATGCACTATTTAAGTCACAAAATGCTAGAATACAGCGGATGTCCAGGTTCCCGTTCACTGTTAACAAAGAAAAAAGATTTACCACAATTCAGATTCAACCCAGTTTTTTTTTCTTTTTCCTTTTCTTGTTTCTCTACCTGCTGTCTCAGAAGGGAAGAGTCCCCAGGGAACAGATGATAATATTTTTATATAGTTCCCACAGCAGAAGTAGTGGGTTATTTTTTTAATAAGCACCTTGCATCATTGCAATCTTAAAAGTAAAAAATAACGGAGGATCCATGGAAAAAGACACCAACTGATCTCCAGAGTGCAATGCAAAGCATATTAACTTAAAAGTTGAGGATGATTGATATCTAAGTGCAATACAAAGCACAGCACTGAATCCACATATTTCCCTCTGGAGTTTGCAGACACATAAACACGTAGACAGAGCAACAGGAGAGCGGAGATTAGACTTACTGCCTGACTACAAACGTGACTCCGAATGAAAGCTAATGTCTGCTGGATCCGGCCAGCGGCTGGGGAGACGTTCACAATCATAACTGCAGGATCCGTACCCTGATTTTTACTGAGGAAAATGAATCAAAATGAAGAAAAGATCTACTCATAAGTGACATAAAATAGTGAAATTAAAGTACATTTTTGCTATGCTGATCATCAGATTCAATAATGAGCGATGAGGAAGAGGCGTGTCTGTATTTGTACAATATTTCAGCCAAGGGAAGGTTTGTGATCAATACTTCTAAGAGTTCTAGACTGTGTGATAATTTCACCATTTCATGATGCTCACTTTTGGCTGAGATAGACGGCTAAAGTATCTCATTTAAAAGTATTTGCATGCACAATCAGAGTTTTCGCATCTACCCATGTGACTTCTCTCCCGCCAATCAAGTATGAGTTCGTAGAAGGAGAGGCTCTGATCTTAGACAAGCTTTTCTCCAACTATTGTGTGAAAATATGAAGCAGACCTTCCTATAGATCGGATTAGATTAGATCAGATTAAATTAGATTACATTGGCCTGGTTTCATTGATAAGTATAATTATGTGTCGTCTGCATAACGGTGGAGTTAATGGAGAGATCTGCATGAGATTTTCCTAAACCTCGGGTACTGTTTTGTCTTGGCGAAGGTTTGCCCTCGCTGAGTGCTTTTTTCTAGACGATTCTATTTGATCATTCACAGGAATAACTTGTGGGCGGAGCCTGAACGGCAGCTGGGGAGCTGAGTTTTCAGGGTCTTGCTCAAGAACCCACACTATGTTGCATCAGGGGCCGGGCTTGAACCCTGGTCTTCCAGTTGCAGGACAACTGCTCTACCGACTGATCTAAAGCCGCCCAATCAAACCTCAAACAACTCTCTGGTGGTAAATACCTGACTCCCAGTTAAAACTCAAGAAGCCTCTTGGATGAGAGGAGAAATGTCCTCCACTTAAAAAAGAACCGTCAAACATCTATATTGCTTAACTCTTCATCTCCAGATCGACGTAAGAGCTGTGTGGGTTTCAGCCTGGCGGCTACAATTCAAGACGTGCTGTCGGGGTCCGGGTTGATAGCTTGCGTGCTCCAGAGAGCATCAGGAGAGCTGGTCAATATGTGAAGAGGCATAAATTGCATATATTTGCGCCGTCCCTGCTGAGCCACGGATGCCAATTTTGGGCGGGGGGGGGGGTTTCTGGCGGCAGATGGTGTCGGGCTTGAGATTAGACTGGCGTTGACACATGGCAGGAGGCTGCATTGGTGTGAAGTTGTGGGTGAGAAAAAAGTTCAGAGAGCTCCTCCATGAGGAATTAGCAGCGGCTTTGAGAAGGAGTGGATCTACATACATGTCTGTACAACCCGCTCGGCTTCAGACGCCGTTTATTCAGCACCTCAGGAGATGAATGCTAAATGCAATCTTTTTTTTTTTCTCCTCTTAAAAGAATCTAAGCAGTCAGTACGGAATACTGTATGCTATTTATTCTGCACGTCTCCCTCCGGGCTCAAATGTGTGCCAGAAGTTTATATATAACAGGATGAATTACTAAGTAATCAGCGGCCAGCCCTGTTTTGCATACGGCCGCAGTGGGGAAAATAGACCTCTTTCTGTTACTCCTAGCGTGAAGCAGGACGATACTGCTGCCGGTGTTCATGAATCGCAGTCCCAGCCCATAACTCTTGAGGAGATATGATGTGTTTTATACATTCAGGAGCAACGTCGGAACAACTGTATTCTTTTTAGCAGTGCAATTAAGGACAAGAACCTTGCTCAAGGGCACGAATATGAATATGGCTGTTTGGATTCATCTTCCCAGTGTTAGATCACCAGGCTGTTGACCCTGTGTTACACCCCGTGCTGACGCAGGAGAAAAAAAAATGGCTTTAATTATATATTCAAGAGAAATGGTGGTAGTAGTGGTGGTGGTGTGGGGGGGGGGGGGGATTAATGGGGAAAAACCAGCGGCAAGGGGATCTCAATGTCAAAAGGAGCTTGAAAAAGAATATCGAATTAAAAACATCCCCTTTCCTTCCCAGTACCTCCTCGTCTACTGTGGGCATGTGTTCTTTTAAATGTGATATTTGATTGTTTTGAGGAAGTAGCGCAGACTGACACACATATAAAAGTGCATGATGAGACGTGGGGGTCGACACTGACAGTAAAAACTATAAAAACCGTCCCCTCCTGTGGATATTCAGTTGGATTCAGTGGATCAATACGATGCAGAGCAAACATGAGGAGTGGCTTCAGTGGTGTGAGATGAATACAGCCAGAGGAGGGCGACTGAGGCTTGTAAAATAAGGTTTGTATTAAAAAAATGTAATTCTTGATTGAGCCAAGAGAGGGCGGCAGAGTACAACATTTACCAGCAGGCACGTGAGATAGATGGAGGCCGCACTTTCAAACGGACTGAAATGTTGAAGTTCACCTGAGGGTGAATGCCCCCAACTATCATCTTCATCTTTCCATTCAAAGGGAATTATAGTGTTTGAACATAAGCAATGATTTAAAAAGGTTATTATTATCAATTAGTTATGGTTGTTTTGTGCAATTTGTTATGTTTTCATCATAACCTCATCCAATTTCATCCATACAGTTAAAATTTAAACGTTAAGTATGCGCCTGAGTGGCTTGTGCCTTTGTGTGTGTGTGTGTGTGTATATATATATATATATATATATATATATATATTTTTTTTTTTTTTATTTAAGGTTTTTTTTTGTAACTTTTTAAAAATATGAATAAATGTATGTCAAAAAACAGCTGGACGTAAGTCATAAGCACAGGCGGCTACAAAATCTACTAATCAAAACCAGCATCTCATTAAAGCAGCAGATCCTCCCAGCATTAGACTCTAACTAAATAATAAACCCGTGAATTAGCTGTTTAAAATATGGAGGCAAAAGAACAGAGTGAGAAATAAATCTGCTTCATTCAGACTTTGAAGGGTTCCTGGAGTTTGATTTGATGATGGATTTGCTTTAGATTTTGGTTTGATGGTATTTTTCTCATGATTACCATTAGACCATGCTAAAGTCCATAAGGTGTTTCACTGACGTCACTGCACCTTCAACTGTCGGCCAATCACATCGCATTCAGCTAGCTAACTAGCCACAAGGATTCAGTCATTAAATGTTTCCCTTTATTTAGAATAATGCAAACTTTCAGGGTGAAGTGCAGCAGATAGTTGTCATAAAGTCAAAGACATGATTAAAGACAAAGTTTTCGGAACTCACCTGTGTTTTAAAAGTAATCGCCCTGACTGATCTCCTCAAATTAAACGTGAAGTTATGTCCATAAAAAACTGTTGGTTTTTTTTCACACCCTTCTCGGTAAAATATGAATTATTCGAGTAAAATTCAACCTATACTAGACAGATCTCCTTGAGTGGATTCATATTCAGCAACTTTGGACTCAACAATTGCGAAAATATGGCTTAACACTTTGGAGATAAAGCTCCCCCTGGTGTCTGAAATATACAACTAACGTTTTCCAAAATGAATTTATGTCCTCCACCCTTTATGGTCTATGTGGGAACGATATTTAAAAATGATCAATGAAACAGTTTTCCATCAATTTTATGTGACCACTTATTCTTTGCAGGATTTCAGGTGGGCAAGAGCTCATTCCAGCTGACATTAGGTGAGGGTCTGGGTCCTTCTCGGGCAGAATGTCAGCTCATCACAGGGCTAACTCATCCATTCACACTAATACTCACACCTGTGGCAAAATTCAAGCAAATAATTTTACCTACATGGACGACGCCAGAAACTCTGGATTAAATTGCTAATTTCTGCCCCCCGTTAATATCTTGGTAGCAAAATGATATCCTAAAGCTCTCTCTATAATTAATTAGTCCACTAATTAACAGCTCTAATATCAGTTTTCAATGGTTTTTTTGACATTGGGTCCCATTTGCAAAGTTTTGCAATCAGTCAAAAAGTCACCGTGTGCAGCGAGGTGGAAAATGAGAAAACACAACAAGGTTGAAGGATTCTATATCCAGAAGATTAGATGAGGTTCTGTGGCGGGGGTGACTTCATCAGATTCTCATCTGAACACAAAGAAGGCGAGACAAGAACTCGATTAGTGGGAGATGGAAGTCTCCCCTTGTGTGACAGTGACGCTGTCGGGGAGGGGGGGGGCGTGACTCCGTGATGATACCATCAAAGTCCTCCTTTATTTCGCCTGATGAGGAAGAGATGGTGCATCCCCAGAGCCGCCCGAGGGTACGGTGATGTCATCTGCCTGTCAGACACAATGACAGGAAGCCTCACTGCTGCACGTATGTGAATGGATGAATGGATGAATGGATGAATGACCGGCCGTGGTTTCATCAGGTCCCACAATCAAACTGCTCAAACGGTGAAAATGGACAGACAGCACATGGTTATCTACTGGGACGCTCGTGGCTTGATGCGATGCATCCTGTGCCCATGATACGATCTGCGCCGCCTTTAGCGGATCTATTTTCATTTTCATTATTGCTGCCTGGAATTCACTCTGCAGTATCGGAGGCTGCTCCGCGGTTCATCTGGGGGTTAGCTCGCCGGCGCCGTTTCTCATCGCTTGTGCTCCACCCTCGATCCCGCGAGACACAAAAGACAGAAGAGCAAACAAGTTCTTCAGAGTATTTTGGGAGTCTTATGCAAATGAGCGTGTGAGTGTGTGTTTGTGTGTGTTTGTGTGTGTGTAGGAGTCTTTTGAGGACTTTGTTGCGGATTTTTCAGCAGGGCCTTTTGTGATCGTCCCTGTCCTCCAGGACTTTCTGCTCCGGCACAGAGACAAATACGTGGGTCTATCCAGATTATACCACATTGGAGCTCGACAATAGCAGCATTGGAGCATTTAGACGGAGCCTAAAAGTCCTCGAACATCACGACTGATGAGGTCACAGGTGCAGAGATCGCAAGCCGACCGCAGCCGACCGAACAAAAAGACTCCCGAGATGATCCGAACAGAAAAACTGAAATCTAAAATGAGATGCGGCCAGATTGATAATTGACTTCCTGAATTCCACATGGACATCTCCATGGCAACTAAACCTGCCGTCTCTCCTACTGCTCTTTGAATGAATCAAAAAGTTTATAAAACGTCATTCGGTGTGTTTATTTCCGCTTCTATAAATGATACAACGATGATTATAGTCGTCTCTACAAATGAATAACACTTATAATAATAATAATGCTAATAATAATAATAATAATAATAATAATAATGAGGTGTAATGAAGGCAGCACGATTATATTTGTTGGGGGACGTGACGAGCGATGACTCAGATGTGCCGGGCGGGGATGTGAAAAGAAGAGGCCATGACTGGAAGGCCATTAAAAGAGAGATAGCTGACGGGGGGGGGGGGGGGGGGGGGGGGGGGGGGGGGGGGGAGAGGCGCTTGTTGGAGCGTCTGGTTTCCCCGCTGACACCAACATGGCCTCCTCTGTTCCCTGTCAGAGTGACATCAACCAGGCCCGAATCAGCTCCTGATAGCGCCTCCGTGGATCCCTCTCCCTCGCTGACACAATGACCCCCACCATAGATCAGATCCTGCGTCCGCGGTCCGACGCGTAACAAGATCCAGGATGCCTCGTCCCGCCGCAGGGACAGGAAGTAGCAGGATGTAAGACGCACGAGAGAGCGCCGCAGACGCCGGCTCCTCCAAACAAACCCTTGACTTTATGTTGGTTTGCTCGTCACCGTTTCCTCCGCTCACTTTGGATGTTGACATGAGTGTAAATTTTAAACGTGCGTATTTCAACCCTGCTGTCTAAACGCTGTAGGCAGCTGAGACGATACATTCCTTTTTGTTATTGCTAGAGGTGAGTTATTAAAGAACTTCATATTACACTTCTATACCGTCGGAGAGCTGGTCCAGCACAAATTTAAAAAAGAACTGAGCTGATGCAGTCGTCCCCCGCAGCAGGGGTATATCCCCGAATAGTCCCCAATCTCCTGCGTAGTACAAGCAAAGGGTTACACAAAACTTGTGTAAGGTTGCAAGGTATTTACCCAGTAAATATATAGTACTAATAGTCTATTATTGGATAAATACCACAGGTAACAATAGGTAAACACAGGGAAACTGTGGGTGAAAAAAGTGAATATTTACCAGGTAAATATATGGTTATAATAAAGTACTATTGGATAATTACTAACAGGTAACGACAGGTAAGTACAGAGAAACTACAGGTAAAAAGAAGGTATTTACTTGGTAAATATATGGTTATATAGTCTAGTGTTGAGTAAATACCACAGGTAGAAAAAAAAGGTAAGAAAAGAAAAACCAAAGGTTAAAAAAGAAGGTATTTACTTGCTGAATATATAATGGAAAAGAAGCTTAAAATGATCCATTAAATCATTTTTGAGATATCAGGCTATCACAAAGGATGTGCAGCTGAACGCAATTAGGATTCCATACATCCCAACATTTTGTGTATATAATCATTGAAATTAAAGAAAAATAAAAGCTCACTATAACCTGAGTTTAGCTCCTTCTATGGACCAAGCTCCAAAAACGTAGATACTAAATCAGCGAACTGCACCTTTATGGCGTCAGGAAGTCCGAAATTTTCCAAACCCGGCTCTCCAGCTGATGATATAGTCTTTTTGTTGAATAGTCGACTTCTCTAGCCATGAAGAGTCTCTTATGTGCAGTTTTTTATTTTAAAAAGGACCCAAAAGCAGACAAAAGGTGACGTGAGCGAAAACAACTTTAATGAGATTTAATAATAATGTCGGAGGATTTCTCCGCTCAGATGAATCCACAAACAGAATCCAAACACAGGCGGAACAAAATAAAATAAAATCAAAACACACAGGAACCAATAAGAAAACTTTCCCTTCAGGGGGAAATAAAACACCCAAGGGGACGACCGGGAGCAAGGAGAAGATGAAAGCAGGCGCAGGCAGAGTTGAAGGATTGACTCAACTATCACTACGCGGGGAAAACAGAACAAAGAAAGGAAACGCCACTGAGAAATGTAGAGTTTCAAAGAAAACTAACATTCTGCTCATTATCATGTTGTTACTCGCAGACGCCGGTTTTCATTTACTGCTTTATTTTCATATGTTTCACCTTCATCTTATACTTGATGAAGGTGTCTTTGCTGAATTACTGTATCGTTGTTGTTGCAGTACTTTGGAGCAATATCTGCAACAATGATTTCCTTTTGTTGTGGAGAGAAGCTCTGAAGGAGGGAGCGGAGACTCAACGATAAATCTTCAGTACTGCTAAAACCCAAAGTGGAAAAAAACAAAAACGCTAGTCTATCCGAAAAATGTGTTCAATTTAGTTGATATTTACTTTGTACTATTTTGACCTTCGTCATAGAATTCTGACTTTAAACTCAGAATTCAGACTTAATTCTGACTATATTCTCAGAATTTTGGCTTTATTTCCATAATACCGCCACATTTATTGTTTTAAAAATCGTAATTTAAAGTCGGAATTCTTAGTTTCAATTTAGAATTCTTACTTTAAACACTGAATTCCGTCTTTGCCCTTAGAATTCTGAATTTATTCTCACAATTCTGAGTTTCATTTCATATCTTCTTGCGAGATCTTTCATTATAAGGCTACCTTTTTTTCTTAATTCTGAGTATAAAGTCAGAATTCTGAGACTAAAGTTAAATATTTCCATAGGCCCTAATCCTCTTCTGTATATTCCCGTTGGTTATATACATATTCTTGTTATGAAACATGTTATGTTATTAATTTCTCATGTTCAAAAATGAATTTCAAAGCCGGTAACTTGTTATTGCAGTAACATTTGTTTTATTCAGCGCTCAGCTCACTGGAGTCTTACTGGTCTCTTTCTCGTTTGAATGTCAACTTGTGAAGAGCTGGACAGGATCAAATCTTCTGCACTGAGACACATTTTTCTTTATGTTGTCAGAGAGAAAGAAATGTAGAGCATCTCCAAAGAGATTCCCAGTCATGGGGCACCTCATCGTCTAAACACGACGCAGAGGTCCGACGGTTACACGAGAACTTCTGAGGGTCGGGCCTCGTTTAGCTCAATTATTTCTCTCCCATCACAAAAGAACTCTGGCACATTCGGAGAATGCGAACGTCCACCAGGTCAGCTCATCGACTGCGGGAGCCTATCATCGACGGCGGGAGCCTATCACAGCTGACAGAAGAGTCAGATTACAGATACATATATGTTTATACATGGAGACGAGTCATTTTACTACGAACTAATAACCCCATGATAGTTTCAGCCTCTGAAAACGAATCATTAGGCGTGACAACGTTCCAATAGAAGAAGATGAAAATAAAATAATAATAATAATAATAATAAAAGTAATAATGGCTATAATAATTATAATAATAATAAAAATTAAAAAAATGATAATAATAAAAGTAATAACTATGATAATGCTAATAATAATAAAAGTAATAATAACTATAATAATAAATGATAAAAATAATAAAAGTATAATAATAACTATATATATAATATTTCATTATTTTCATTATTATTATTTACATTATTATGAATTATAATTATTTTTATCATCATTATTATGATAATAATAATTACTATTATTGTTATTATTTGTATTGATAATATAATTTTATATAATAATTCCTAGTATATGGATTCTAATCCTGTTGTCATTATTAGTTTGATACTTTTTCAAGAAACAACAACATTTCACAAAAGGCTATTTTTCAGGAAGTACCTCTAAAATGTCATTAATTTTCTTCTTTTGCACCTGACACTCTTTCTGGCATCGAGTAGTTTATGTGTTCATGACAAAAAATGGTCCAAAAAGGCCTAACCTTGCATTTTCGAAGAAAAAAAAAAGTACAAAAAAAAGGATTTATACATTGTCCCTTTTTTCCTGGTCCAATAAAAAATTCCAAGGCTTACTTAATGTCACATGACCAAACATCCAACAGTGTTTCATGGAAATCTGTGATGATTATTATTTTATTAAGGAATCCTGTTAACAGACGGAAAAGACCAGACAGAGAGAGAAAATATGACCCGCTTAGAGGCGCTGCTCGAAATCAAATAAAACCCAACCGATTATTTTGAAAGTCTGATTTGCATTTAAAGGCGAGGCGTCGTTTGTTTTCCCCCTCATGCGTTTGTCTCTGCTGACTGGCGGAGGAAAATCAAAAATGAAGAAACAGTCCGTGTTGTGGTGATGTCATGCTGAAGATGTAAAAGGGAGTTGATGACGAACTCGTGCTCTGGGAAGAACAGTGAAGCGCTCGACTCTCCTAGTTGCTAAAATGATTTTGCCCCCGGCTGAAAGTGTCTTTAATAACGTGGCGATCAGGTCCCGGCCTGAGCGTTCTCTAACGCCAACGTGTTCACACACTTAACACACTCCGCGTGTAATTTCATCATAATCTCAGCAGATTAGGAGAGATTGAGTTTTTAATGAATTGTGACTAACGCTGCTGCATATATTAGAGGAATAAAAGGTGGAGAAGAAAAAAACGATTTCTATCGATTTCCATTTCTTTCTTTTTTAATTAGCTGCTGGGTTTGAGTCTTGATTAGATTTGGGGTCCTAGATTTAAATTTATTGATTATGTTGGTAGACTTCTTTAAAGCCACTCTGCCGGTTATTATCATTCCCTGCTGCTCCCCTGGGGGGGCAGCGTTTGCCCCTCCATCCAAAACATGTAGAGAAACCCCCGCCCCCCCCTAAATGGCTCCCAAAGACATTTAATTGAAACAGACAAAATAAGACCCCTGCCATCCCATGGGCTCCATTCTATTACATTCTCAGGCGCCCCCTCCCCCCCCCTCTCAGATCAGCAAGTAGCCGCAAACCAAATGTAACACCAGATCGCCATCCACACCTCCTAACCTCATATGGGGGGGGGGGGGGTTGGTCCAGGCCGCCGGTGCTGGTCGGAGAGTGAGAAACCTTTTCCGATATCGGGAAAGCGGTCCGCCGTCTTGACGTCTTCCTCATCAGCGACACGATTGTGTTGTTCGTCCTTCATCTCCATGTACGCGACGATGATGAATCAACATCCAAACATCTCCGTGTGGAAGTGTGTGTTTTCCGAGGCCCGTCTTCCGATCTGCCAGACGAGGAGAAGGAAAGGCAATTATTTGCATGATCACACTGTCATTGTGTAACGTCCAACCGCAAAGAAATTTAATTATCTGACGGTAAATTCTTTCAGAGGCGAAGAGCGGGGAACCCAGCTTCATCTCGCAGCGCTTCAGTTCTTCACAGCGCAGCAGTCTTACTTTTTATTATCCAGCCTTTTGTATAGAAATAAACTTTGCCACATGGAGCTCTAGCTGGAAACTCAACTCGAAGTTATTCAGATACCCACAAACTTCCAGGGGCGACTTATGGCGGGAGAAATTCTGAGGCAAACTCGTTATGTTTTGTTCGTATATTGTTTTCTCAAATTTGAACTAAAACCGACCCACAGTTGGGAAGTTGTGTCCTAAATGCCGACTATTGGAGATAAAGCTCCCTCTAGGTTTCTGCAACCATCTTTATCGGTATCAATCCTGTTCTTCCTCACAATAAAGTCAATGAAAGTATAACATTTAGAAATGGTTTTTGGGTTATTAAGACAAATGGAATTTGTATCAACATGTTTATTTTAACACAATGGGGATTTGGTTAATGCTGAGAACCAATTGTGCTACGTTGTACGACTTGTATGATTGTATGTGACAAATAAAGGCTTCTTCTTCTTCTTCTACTTCTTCCTCTAAACTGTCTGCTGTAGCACCAAAACGGACAAATTTCCAGTAAAACCAACCTTCAGCCACGACAGTTTAACATGTCATCTTTTTACTCTCCGGATGCTAATCTCCTCCCTACATGTTTTTTTTGTGCCAAGTATGCTAATACTTAACACGTATAACACTTTATAGATATAAGGGACAGGTCATAGAGGTGATGTGTTTTTCGTGCATCAAAAAATACCAAACGTTTGCGTTTTTTACATTATTTAATGAACTTTTTAAAGGTTAAGGGTTGATGGTAGTATTTCCTCAGCCTCCAGAGCAAATGTGTCAAACTCAAGGCCCACGGGCCACAGCAGGCCCGATAATAATACAGCCCAAACACCATAGATACTAAAAATCCCACATAAGATAGCCGGCGCATCAATCCAGAACGCCAGCGCTTCTCCCTGCTCCTCTGCTGTCAGATATCAGCGTTTATCCACTCATTCTAATAAACGTTGGGCTAATCCTGAGAAGAGATGCTACGGAGCCCAGGAGGAGATATAGATGAGAATAAAAGTGTAAAACGATAAATAATAAACGCATTACTAAGTAGGATGGATTAGTAAATAGAACGCACGTTTTAATTAACTGCCGAGGTGCGTTCATGTCCTCCAGACGTTCAACGTGCGTCAGTGATGTTGCATTAAAAATGAGAAAACACATGAAGTTGCTGCATTTAATGTGAGCATGGAGGCTGTTGACGCAACTTACTGTTTCCTGAGGTGCAGCTGCTCCTGAGAGCAGGAACAGATACGAGGACCAACAGTCTACTTTTACTGTTTTACTGTGACGGAAAGTAACAAAAACGGCTAAATCCGACCAGCCATTTACCAAGGGCCATGAAAAAGTTCCTTTTTGGTGATTTTGTTAATTAAAAACGTTTGAGTCTAGATGTAATTTGTAACTTGAAATATATAGATATCTGGGTGTTAGTGATGCCTGTGAAAAAACGTTTGATTGGAAATGATTCCGTGAAACTAAGCTGATAGAGAGGGAGACATAAAATTTAGTAATGCTAATCCTTTTTTGAATGAATCTGTAATTTGACTATTTTCTATTCTGTTGGTTTGTTCAAAACTCTATAAAATGAGGAAATAAAATAGGAATAAAATTGTCATAATACCTCAGATTAAACATGGACAGTTTAAGTCCTTTTTGCACTCAATGTGGTTTAAATCTTTAGTTTTGGCCCCCTTCAGTGATTGACTGGACAAGAACAGGAGTGACGGCTCGCCACAGGAGGAGTAGATGGGTTAGATGATGCAGAATTGTCCCGTAGGCCTGATTATTTACGTGAAGATCGGCAGAAACTCGGCCTGAGAGTCCATTCTGGTCAATTGTTCAGCTTTGTTGAGGCCAACTTTAAGAAAAGAAGATAGTTAAAGCAAATGATAATATTTGAGTTTGTGATTCCATTTCGTATTTCTGGGTCAGTTTAAAAGCCTTTAATGTCTTGCTCAACTGTTTGTTTAAACTCTTTCAAGCCATTTGATCGGATCTGTTTATAATTTGAGCCAGGGGGCATGTCGCAGGTATATGCTTAACAAGGGGCCAAGGATGGAACCCTGGGGGATGCCCCCGTTTTGAAAAGGGCTACCAAGGGGAGGCATTTACCATGGCTGTTGAGAAAGTCCTATTGGATAAGTAGGATTTTTCTTTGACATACTAAAACACGTGAGGACTTATTAAACCCTCTTACGTAACTGATACAACCAAAAAAAGTCTAATAAGGATCAAATAGTTTTCTAAAAACATGCCTTATCAAAAAGTTGAGCTCATCTAATTAAAAATGTTGTTTCCCATGAAATTACATTTTTCTTACCATTAAATCGTTTTATCAATCTGATGTCGATAAATATATTGAGAGAGATATTAAATTGATGAATGCCCCAAAGAAACAAATTAAAACTGTTACTTTCCTTGGTAAGACATTGAAGGCTTTGACATTAGAGGCTTTGACATTAGAGGCTTTGACATTAGAGGCTTTGACATTAAAGGGTTGATAAGAAATCTATGTGTCTCGAATTAAAAATGTTTTGCATTTGTTTTTCCAAATTAACAGTATAATTATGTTGTTTATTAAGAAAAAGATGTCGTAGATCTCTGTATTTTAAAAAATGTCCTCACTACATCCAACAAAATGGTCAATCACTAATAAAAGATGCGAAAACAAATAAGGATTTCTGAGAGTTTACATCCTTCACTACTGCAGTTTAATCAATAGCCCCCCCATCAGTGTTGATAAAGTGCTGCGTTGAACCAAACATGTTCACACGCAGTGATGACAATCTTCATCACAAGCACTTTTATACTGAAGGAAGGGAAAAGCTTCTCCTCCATTTCCTCCTGTGTGAGATGATTGACGGCTTTTCGCCTGAAGTCTCGCTGCTCAAATTCAGTCGCTGTATTATTTGGATTGCTATGGTAACAGATTCCCCGCCTCCCCCTCCCCTTTTTCACCTGCCTTCATCCAGTCACTAGGGCACGTCCCAGCATTCATTGGGTGAGAGGATGCTTCTTTTCCTGCTCATAAAGAGTAAATGATTCCACGAAGGCGTATGATGAAGCTCCGCCAGCACGGCAATGTGGCGTCTCTGGGGAGCAGAGCGCCTACGCAGAGAAAAACCTGCCACAGGAAAACGCCCTCTACCAACCTGCTGCTCATATTAATTACGAGTCGAGAGCTACGGCTTCGCCTCCGGCCCTTCCTGTGCGGTGCTGGGAGGGGCAACAAGGCCGTCTCCACAGGAGCCACAGGGAAGCTGCAGATGTTCCTCACACATTCTTAAAGGAGATGCTTTACTCTCATCTCTTTGCTGCAGGTGGAGTTTGCAAAAAGCTGAGCCGCCGAGAGAAAGCAAGAGATCATAGCGTAGAAAAAAAATAGCTCAAAATCTACATCTGTAGTTTGACTGGTCGCTATAGGAGCGTCCCTCTATTTCATTCAGCAACCCCGATGCCTTAACGTTTAAAGATTATACATTAATAAATAATAGATATTTGCCAGATCCTTTGCCAAACCAGTGTGATCTGTATTCTTCTATTACTGTCTGCTCTGCAGGGATTCACTAACCCCCTCACCGCTACTATAACAGTGACACGATGCACGGTTTGATTCTGAGAGTGTGATGAAATGATAAAGGTGGGGGTTGTGCATGAGTTGGGGAAGAGAATGGATGCACGTAGCCTAGCTTAGCATAAATAACCTAGCACAACGGAAATTTTTCTCCTATTGTACGATCAAAGCAAGCGAAAAAAACACCTAATTTTGACATTCTGGCAGGAGAAGGAATAACAGAATAGCCTCCAACGGCTCCTATTGGGAGCCGTTGGAGGTTATTCAGGCATCTGATCGGGACGCCTCCCTTTGGAGTTGTTCCAGACTCGTCCAGCTGGCAGGAGACCCGGGGGTGGATCCAGATCACTCTGGGGGGACTGTATATCTCATCTGGCCTGGGAAAGCCTCGGGATCCTCCAGCATGATCTGAGAGAGATGCTGGGGAGAGGGACTCTCTGGAATACCCTTCTTACGGATGGATGAATTCAACCCAGTTTACCCGCATTGATTATCACCAGACCTTATTGTGACACAATAAAGATTGGAATTCTTTTCACAAGGTGGCTGCTCCTGTTTCCATCCATTAATAATCTGGATAAACTTTGAAACCTGGATTTTGAAAACACAGCAAAGCAAAAAAAACGTCATTCTAGAAATAGACCAAATATTCTCATTTATAGTCTGATAGTCTTGTGATGAGCAAATTCTCACAAAGTCAGTGACATACCATAATGAAAGTTATGGCTAGACAAAATTGGCACGATTTAAGGAATTCATTCTCAACACAAGCGATGGAAACTCTATAATTTAAAGAAAGTCTCACCTGAAATAAGCATTTTTTGATTGATCTATTGGATCTCACTATAAGGATTAAAGATTAAGAATTGAAATAGTGTTTAAATATCTTTCTTGGTTGAACTCCTCCAATTAAATGTTATGCCTTAAAAGGGGTGTTTAATCAAAAAATTCCCCCTACTGAGTTAAATATGAGCTTTTGAAGTAATACATGTTATAGATCTCCTACAATCGATTCATTGATACAAAATTTGGGACTAAATTGGACTTATGGTAAGTTAAGTTATAAGATCATGGGGTGGACCATCTTCCCTGTAGTTTTTTTGTTAGTTGTGTGTCAACCCAAAACATATAATCTTAATATGACTATCCAAAAGGAAGTAGAGTCTGAAAAAAGTGTTTTTCCTTAAAAAATAAAGCTCCCTCTAGTGATAAAATATGAACTATTACAAAATGTTTGTATAAAGATATACATACATATACTAGATTGATCTCGAGTCGACCCATTTTCACCAAATTTGGACCAAACTGAACCAAAAAGATGGAATTTAAGTCTGGAAAAGTCTGGAAATATGACCTATTATAGTAAAGTATGATTCAAACAGGATAGAACTCCACAGGTCGATTCATAGGCACCCAATTGGGACTAAGTCGAAGCAACGGTTGAGAAATTATGGCCCGAAAACGTCTGAAGGTAAAGCTCCCCATTGTGTTTGAAGTATATATCGGACCTTTTTCCAATCCAGACCTGGTAATCCAGTTCTTGTAACCTAAAAATGATCAGTGAAACAGTTTGAGTTCAAATGAAGGATCGGCAATGGCGGCGATAATGATTCCATAACATCCCCAACTTCTACGGATTCATAATATGGCGGCGGTGGCGATTAATGTGTGTGTTGTTACTGTTGTACGGTTCCTTTTTAAGAAAGGTTATGAGATTTTTATCATATGGACTGAAGAGTTTAACTGAAGAGTAATCAGAAGAGCAATCAGTGTGAGTTGTGTGTTGCATCTATTCTACATGGTCCCATTTGGGTCGCCTTCTCAGGAGAACTCTATTTCCTCCCCCCTCCTCTCTATTACATATCATCAAGCCACCAATTGTGCCATAGGAGGATGGGGGGGGGGGGGGGGGGGGAGCAACTGATTGAGTGAATGATTCAACATCATCAGTAGACCAGCAAAGCTTCGCGAGGTTGTGCAACACCCCCTCCTCAGTGGTTATAGAAAACACATGTTAGCTGTTTATTTGTGTGTGTGTGTGTGTGTGTGTGTGTGTGTTTGTGTGTGTGTTTTGAAATTACATTGAAACTGCGATTGAACATATTAAATCTCCAGCATCTCCTCCACTTCAAATAAACACCAGCATCAAGCATTAGTGCATACCAACATCATATTCTAAATGGAAATGAACGCACATGTCAAACTCCTTTTCAGACAGCCATTGAATTCCGCTTTAGATAAATAAAACACCGTGAAGCGTTCGCACAGGCTCTGGGCCACGCAATCCATCTTCATTTTTGATGAAAGCCTATAGGCTGACTGGTGGAGAGAGGCAAACAGCACACAGCCCTCATATTTACTTCCAGCTCATTTATTCCCATTATGCCTCCCTGCAGACGTCAGTGAGGGGATTTCTGCCCCACAGGGATGTTCCATGATACCACCGAGGAGAGGGAGCGGGAGAGAGAGGGAGAGAGAGAGAGGGAGCGGGAGAGAGAGGGAGAGAGAAGGAGACAGAGTCAGAGAGAGAGAGAGAGAGAGAGGGAGATGGTGGGGAGACTTGAGGACAGAAAAAAAACAAGGCGGAAGAGAGAGTGATGGGGGGGTGGGGGTGGGGGGGTCGCCTTCATTCATGCTCTGCCAGTGAACTCTGACACCTTTGACAACGTAGGGTCTGTTTTCAAAGCCCACGTCGCCGGCACCAGCTCATTCTTTTCCAGCCTCTCAGTCTCCGTTGGAAATTCTCTGTCACGTAATGAGGCCCGGCCCTCCGTCTAGCTGGGGAGGTGCCATGATTTCATATCGGGGTTTTACTTCCCTCCACTCATTATGGTTTATGGCCGGCAATAAGTCAGCGATAAGTCACCTGAGAAATTATAGTCTGAGCATTAATTGTGACGATAAGAAAGGAGAGTGTTGGAGGAATTGGTCCAGGAGGTTGTTGTACAACATCCTTTACACGACATCTCTGCAATTTAAAACAATTTATGCCACGGAGATTATTGGAATTAAATATAAGGTCCTCCCTCTGGTACTGCTGGAAGGTTTTTTTTCTACTTGAGATTCAGTTTTCCTCAACAGTTAGACCTACACATATACCTTAAAAGCCCCCCTATCCCCTGCAATGTTCGAGCAATCCCCCTGTAGCAAACTACGGGTGGAGTCGATTCATATGCAAATGCCAATTTGGAAAAAGAATTTGGATTTAATTTAGAAGTGTTGAGAATTGATATTATATACAGATAACGTGATGATATTTTTCATCATACAAATGTTTGTATATTATATCATTCTTAGTCTTTACTAGCTTGCTCCTATAATTGGTAAACAAACAGATTAAATCCGGGAGGAAGAGGAGACACGAAGATAGAGCCGGATGAATCCACATGATGAAGACGAGGCAATCAGTGTGGAGGTGAGGAACCCGAGAGACACGGAATTCATGAAACCGGAAAGGACGGAGAACGCACAAGGGATACAATATATCATAAAAAATAACTAACAGGAAGTGTAAAGTGGCGGACAGAAAATGGAGAACCTTCAAAATAAAACAGGAAGCAGAAACCACTAGCACCAAACAATTGCAATCAAGTCTGGACCCTTCCTCTCATATATTCTCATATACTTTGTGTTTCCAACCATCTGTTGCTTTTCCTCTCATTAAATCACCTTTTTGCTGCGATAAGGTTTTTGGGCTGGTGCTTTGGCCGGTTTATGCGAGTGTGGTTAACTAGCATAAATAGCGGGACGTTAGCTGACCTCAACTGTAACCAACATCAACCTTTTCCAACTTTAAATTCTGCCGGTAAGGACGATGCACGCGTTTTAAATATGTCTGATGGCGTGGATTTCTACGCTGGAGGAGTCTCTTATTTTGTTTGATCACTCTATAATAGTGATTGTGTACACCTACCTTCAACTACTCACTCTCTCACTCACTCTTCTTGCACTTACTCAATGAGGGACTTACTCAATACACAGATTGTTTAAGCAACCAAATAAACACAGGTGATGCAAACTGCACACACAGAAGTCCAGGTTAGTACCGGTGGAACGAACATTTTCTGGTAATCAACCAATGGATTTTTAAAGGACAAAGCCCGTATTTAAAGAGCTGAGTGTCTGACGGACGATCTCCATGGTAGCCGCCGGACTCGGGTCGATTCCGGCTGATTGTTGGCACACGCAGCGGCTCGCCGACGGTGAACCAGATCCGGCCCAGTAATGGCTGCCGCATACAGCTAGATTCCGGTACGCAGTGCTGGGACGATTTGGGCTGAGATCTGGCATATTTGTTTGACTGGGTTCTGAAAGTGTCAGAGAAAAATGTCTGATTTTAACATTGAAGCTGTATTCAGTCAAACAAACTTGATTAGAAGGGTATGAAGAGAACGGGGCAAAGGCAAAATTCCAAAAATTAAGTTTTACATTGAGAAATCAAAAGAAATGTACACTTCCGATCATACCTAGAGAAAAATGGTAAAATTAAAACAAAAAAAAAAAAGGGGGAAATTAAATAAAGAAGGGAACTGAGCCAAAAAAGCTGTTTCTCAGTTCAACTGCAACTAGAATATACTTGAAAGAGTTATTGAATGATTAGAAAATGGGTTAGCACTGAAGTCCCATGAGAAAATGGGTTCTTTATCTTGTGCACACAAGTTAATGCTGTGGTCCTTCAAAATAAGAGCATTTAAACACACAGAAATGTGCAGGAACCATCTAAGAAGACAGGCATGCTGCTCACACCGGTTGTATTCAAAGACCATTCCTGCTTCTGCAGTTCTGAACTTATTTTGTGCACACGCGATTAAAAAAATAATCTCAAGGGAAACATGCTCTCATCAGCTTTTATTTTAGGAAGAAGTTTTGACACAAGTGACAGTGACACAATAGTTACTTCTGGGTTAATAATTTATAATAATCCATTATCCACATGAACATATTAAATAACCCCGAGTACTGACGGTTTTATGATAGATTATATGTATCTATATATATATATATATATATATATATTATATACATATATGATAGATTGTTCTCATGTAGGATGAGAGAAACGTCTGAACGCTTCAAAAGTGATTGAGGATATTTACGGGGGCATTTTCCTGATACGTACTATTGCATGATTCTCCTGGAGGAGCAGCTTGTTCACCTCCTCCCAGTTTAATCAAACACACTCAGATTGTTTCGTTAAAAAGGAGTCGGCCGGTATTAATTCTGCTTTCATCCTCTCGGGGACAGTAAACTGGATTATTGGCCTGCTTCAGATCGCTGCTGCTGTTGAATCTGTTGACGCTGGTTGTTGGACGATCTTTCTCAGATTCTGCTGATATCGTCATAAATTCAGTACATTTCCTGTGACTGCTTCACAATAAAGCCTTCCTGTCTGCTTCTGCTTCTAATATATCTCTTACACGATCCGGTGACTAGCTAGATGCTGATAATGTTGAAAAGCAGGATTCAATCTTTGTCCTTTTTTTTAAGCAAATCCTTCTTTTTGTGAAGCCAATAAATAATAATAATAATACATTTAATTTATAATGCGCTTTACATTTGTATCAAATCTCAAAGTGCTGCAAGGTAAAAGCAGATAAAAGCATCAATTAAAAAATATAATAATAATCCTATAAAAATATGTAAAAAACAAAAATCTAAAAATCAATAAAAATTTAGAACCCAGTTCAAGCCTGGAGAACTCTGCTACTAACAAAAGCAAACTACTATGGAATAAAAGACGTAGCTATTGCAGAGCATGTCATTGTTTTTTGTATCGCGCACTTTAATATATCTGAGGAAATCGTAGAAATTCTAAGTTTGTGGAAACGTATTAGCATAGCGCTAACTAGCTCTAGCACTTAGAGTCCATAATATCAATGGAAGCTTAGAAGGCCGATGGAGGCAGGTAATTATTTCTTGCCCTCATGTTGTGATAATGAGATCAATAATTTGTTATTACGACGCAACGAACGACCGTTTTCTCTTAATCAAGAGAAAACAAGCACCGCTGTTGTCGTTGTCATGGCGACAGGCAACACAAACCGGTGAGCGAAAAAGTGGATGAAAAATACACAATTATCCTAATAATTGTACATACAAAGTACCCCGAGCCGCTGCAAGCATGTTTATTATTCTTGCTTAAGAAAACTTTTATCCATAATTGGCAGATATTGACTTCCTGTGTCGCCATGACAACATGTAAATGCCTGTCAAAGAGCAGCAACTAAAGCAATTCTGCCTCTTTTAAAACTTGATTGAAATAAAAATCTGTTGAGTTTATCAATAATGGAGACTCCATAGTCAATATTAAGAACTATTTGTTTAATTCACATTGATGATTGAGGTTTTATGACCCTATGAAGCTAGACCAAACATAACAAATATGAGACAGGGCGGCGGCTTATTTCATTTTAAATCAGGTAATATAGAATATATAACTATATATATAGTTTCTCCTGATCTCTGATGATCATTCAGAAAACATCCTTTTTTTTCTCATTAATTATATAACGACCAGTAATAAGTATCTGCCTCTGTGGCCGTTCTCAGCCTCTTTACCCATCTCGAGGGAAATAAGGGAAAATTGCGTGTTTAAGAAGGATCATGAATGAGCCATCGAAGGAACAAGGTGAATCAACGTCGATGTGAAAAACCCAGGTAATTTCTGCAGGAGAAGTTGAGACCCGAGCCTAAAGCTGCTCCATCACATTTACCTCTGATAGACGAGGTTGTTCCCGCTGAAGAAGAGGAAGCAGATGTTCCACCGAATCTAATTTGAGTTGATTAGAGCACTTGGCCGTAACGCGCGGCGCCTCGCGTAAAGATCGTGTTACACTTACGGCTCAGTCAAGCCTTTGTGTAATCCATTCAGCGTGATTATGATCCTCTAAATCAGGTTATTTGGATTCAAGTCAATCTGTTCATTTCCCTTCTTCCTGCAGCAGAGAGGTCTTCTACTTCGTCTTCGTCTCGTGCCGCCAGCTTTCAGTCCACTTTGGACACAACAGGAAGACGACCTGGCTCATACCTCCGTGTTGTGTGACCTACAGTACATTAGGGCGCCAGCTGAAAACGAAGGACCATCTGACCTTTTGGTTTGTCTGCGGTATTTGGGGAAATTTAAGGTTTAAACCTAGTTTAAGCTTTTTAATAAATTCAATCAAAGGAATATGAATTTTGATTATTCTTCCAGCCAGAATGGTATTAACATCCTACAACCAGGGCTACACTGTCATTCCGGACAGCAAGGGGAATATAAAAGCCCCCAATCCCCCTGTGTTGTACAAACAATCCTCCTATATGAACTCATGCCATTAAATGTGAATGTTAAGTGATAGAAACGGTGTTTCTCATGAAAAAGCTTCCCTTTCATGAGCAAAACATGATATAAATATCCTCAGGTTGATTCATTTGTGACAACTATGGACTAAATCCGACCAACTGTTTGGAAGTTATGTCTGAAAAACAGTGTTTTTCTTAAAAAAGCACACCCTAGTGAGTAAAATACGAACTATTAGACTAAAATATGTTAAAGATCTCCTCTAGTCGATTCATAGGCACAAAAGCTTTATTTCCCCCTTCTGAGTCTAGGGGGAGATAAAGCTCCCCCTAGTGTCAGAAATATACAACTACCCTTTCCCAAACTCAATCCAGTTGTTCCTCATACAACTGTGACGGTATGAAATTGGAAAAATTAAAGATTTTTTGAGTTATCTTGCGAACACGAAAGGATTTTCTGCGGATTCTGTAATATCTCCAACTTTTTGGGAATATCCTCGATGAAAGACCTTTTTATTTCATCGTGACGTTTCCCGGGGACATTATGAATAGCCATCGCCGTTACCTGTCCGGAGAGATCGGTTCATACAGCGAGGATTCTTCGCAATTTAAGGTTGGTGTCAGTGTTTGCTGCTAATTAATAGAAAGTAATGTTGTTTATATGTAGCAGGAAGGAATAAAAGAGTCTGAGCTGGTGTTAAAATCAGACTATGGCCCTCAATGGATTATAACTAGCAGCAGAATGATCAAATTAACAGCAATTTTAATGGCAAACTCGTAGAAACCACCACCAAGAAGCAGTAAAATACATTACGCCGCCACCATTAGGTCTGGGCGGGGGGATAGAACAAGGCTTTCAGACCAACACTGAAACCCATCACAGACCGCAGAACCGGTGGCGGCTCTCTCCTGACACTGATGTTCCGTGATGGGTGGAGGAGGTGGATGTGACCGCGGACCCTCTTCTCTATATTATAAAGAAGAGGGTAGGAAAGTCACCAATGCAGCATTCTTCCCGAACACAAGGAGGTTTTGTTTCTCAGGCCAAACAGTCGTTGCGCAGCTGTCTGACAACAAACGGACAGAAACTCACTCGCTCAGTCAGAGATGACCGACAGCGAGCGTCCGAAACATGACTGGAAATGGTGAGAGGCCCCACCCACTTTGTAATTTCCAGGCTGCAGACCCACTCATTTCTGTCTGTGGCTCAGAGGTTATTGGGTAAATTGATTTGTAGCTGACCTTTACGGCCCACTCCTCCGACGCAGAGGCTTCTTGATGATGTCGTGCCGTCAGAGGTGCTGAACGGACCGATCCCTCCAGAGACTCTGAGCCTGCAGTACGTGGAGCGTCACCGTCAGGAGAGGTGTTGACATGCAAGCAGGTTGACGCGACGCAACAGACACTTGTTCATGCAGTGACATCTAAAACAAAAACCACACAGTGGAAACGTCACTTTAAAACCGAAAATGCTCTTTATAAAGCACAGAGTGTCTGCAGAAACAGAGTACGGGAGCTTTTTTGCTGGTTTGGTTGTATTTATGTGAGATTGAAGAACCCTCTTCAAACTTTTTTATGTTTCAATGATTTCCCCTTGGGTTTCCTTTTTAAAGATTTTATTACCTGCAGACGCTAAGTAATGAAAAACGAATGTTGTTTATTAGATGACTTTTTTTTTATGTTGCGTTTTATGTTAATTGCAAATAAGCCTGCTTGTTGTCACCGTCAATTCTCCACCAGTTCATTCATAGGCACTAAATTTAGAATAAAGTCGGATTAAATAGAAAAATGATTTCCATAATAACTTTTGGAGATAAAGCTCCCTCTAGTATCTGAAATATAACACCGACTTTCCCCACAATCCATCCAGTTCTTCCTTGCACTATGGTCTATGGGTTTATAATGATCCCAGAAAAAACCTTTGAGTTATCGTGTAAACGCGAAGGCTCATCGGCGGATTCTGTAATATCCCACACTCTAATGAATCTAATGAATTTTTCCAGTGAGTTCAACATAACTGTGTTTAGTACATTCAACAAAATAGTCTTTACTCCATGAATCATGTTTTTCTGAGTTGTTTGTTCATTCACTTAATAAATGTGTAATTAATGTTTGTTGACATTTGCTTAATAGCGTTTATTAATAATTACTTTTGTCATTTTCCATATATTCTATCTCCTTTCCATGTTACAGGTGACAAAACTAAGTTAAGTAAATGTGAGGTTTTATTTCTTAAAGTGTAAGTGTTACGCACTCCTGTGGGGTTTTGCTCGGACCCAAATGCAGACGCATACGAGGTAGATCAGGTGAAAATATATTTATTTCTAACAAAAAGGGCACGAGGAAAAAATACTGGAGGTTACTCACGACACACTGGGAGCAGGTTGGGACGCGTGACGACACGAGGAACACCATGCAACAAACTGGCACAGAAGGGACGGTAAGGACAAACTTTATACACAGACTTAACGAGACAATGAGACACAGCTGGAGGGGAAACACAGGTGAGCCTGATGACCAATCACAGGACAGACACAGAGGGAGAAAGGAACACAGAGGCTTGAGAGTTAGTTCCAGGATAAAAGTTTGTCAGCGCTCTTAATTTACCAAAGTTACGAGATACTTCAAAAACAATGTTTACAGTTCATCTGGTAGGTTTTATGTCGGCTAGCCACTAACAAGCTCAATTGCAGAGTGAACATTCAGTGGTAAGAAGATAATAATAATAATAATAATAATATTAATAATAATACATTTAATTTATACGCATAGACGGCCCTCCGACACCACCAGCTCCTGCATGATGGAAGCGGGTGTATTTGCATGAATATTAGCTCGTCCAGTTAGTGATCAATATCAGAATTGTGCCATCGATAACTGGAAGAATCACACACAGATGTGTGTCTACAACTCCGTTTACGGTTACCATGGTGACAGAAACTGATAGCACTCACTCTCATGGTCAGATGATGAAAAAAGATGTTGAAAAGATGTATTTGAAATGACTCCAGGCATCCAGAGAAGATTCCTAATAAATCATCAATAAGTTACAAAATATCCGCTTTACAAATAAAGCTAAAGCAGAAGTTCTAGAATATTCACGCGGCTGTTAAGCACGCCCCTCCACCTTCCTACCTCCGCCAGTCCTCGCAGTTTCATCATCTTCACCATCTTCAACATTTTATAAGCCTTCTCAACTGATTTACCTTCACAGAGTCATCAGCCACCACCACCACCAGTGACGTCTCTCGCCTCACTGTAGACTGTAGAGTCTAAGCGCAAAAAAAGACCTTGAGAGGACTTCATTATCATTTCATCTGTTATAATAAACATTATCTATACTTTATTTCTTGTCTCCCCTGATTGAACAAAATCTCCAAGTCATTAAACTTTATGGAGCAGTTTGTTGGTTATTCCCAGTGACCGGGATCTGCTGCTTCCGAAAACACATCTCTTTTTTCTTGCATAGACACACAGATTTTTGTTTATTTTTCTGCTCATCATTAATGAAGAGGACACCAACTTCTGGAAAATCTCATGAAGTTTGACCTCTAACTGAGAAGGAACCACAACTTAATTATATGGAAAAAGTTGTTTTATCTCGGCGCGGTTCCAGATTTTCAAAGCCAGAGTTGATTTTTTCAGCTGATATAATGAAAATGTGGAATTTTTGAACCTTCGTCTCGTATGTTTAAGTGGGAACATCTAAATATCAACAGGAACCAGTGAAAGGACGTGAATGCATCTTGAGTTATGCCACTGACTATAAAAATGGTCAATGACGAGACAGACGGATGGATGGACTGGCAGCTTATCCATGCATTACACACTGGAGGGGAAATAATAATACTTCAGTCGGGCTTTCAAGTTTCACCACCACTCTAATGCATGTTGCCTACTTGACCGCAGTGTGAGCTTCTCTTTCAGGACACGCTGACTTACTGCCAAACTATCGGTTCTGGCAGCAGACAGGCCAGAAGAGCCGTCATTAATGTTGTCGGGGACGCCTGTGAAAGAAAACGCCGGCTGGGTGAAACTCACGTGTGGAGAGGGACATTAAGTGAGATAACAAAACGTGACATATCACCATCATCATCATTTCCAACATTTTAGATCCTGACATCAACGCCATAATATCTTTCCATTAAAAACCAGGACTAAAAGCTAATTTATATGTTATTGTTAATTCATGAGCTAATAGGAGATAAAAGGGGTAGAACAAGGACACACACACACACACACACACACACACACACACACTCACACATGAGAGTGTAGTAAAAGTTGAAGTATTGATTCAACTACTTTTGCTCATATAAAAGTGAAAATATCCTTCCTGACTGTTTTATTGTCTTTCAGTTTTTACGACGGTGGTTGTTTTCCATCGGCCGTCCTTGAAGACATTGATTGTCTCTCCTCTGTCTTTTTGTCCCTTCCATATTGGTTGACGTTACTCGTGATGTGGAAAGCGTGAGATGATGCAAAAATAAAATAATAACCTCCTTAGAAGACTTTTCTGAAATTTTTTTTTATTCGTTTGAGAATTCTGACTTTGTGAGACTTTAAGTCAATATTCTGACTCTCATCAGAATTCTGACTTTTCTTCCTAGCTTAAAATGTGGACCTGAAAAGGTCAATCACTTCATTTCCCTGTAGATGTATAATCGCATACAAGACGACACATAAAACAAACAAAAGTTAAGATTCTCAGAATAAAGCACTTTAATATCCTGCTCCAGTGTTTGGTGCAGCACATTTTTAGTTTCTATTTCATATTGAAATGTTGTTTGTTGTTTTATAATAAGACCCTGTGGCAGCATGTATGTGCTAAAGAGTAAGGGGCCAAGGATGTAGCCTTGGGGGACACCAAAAGTCGAATGGACCACCACAGAAGAGGAATTAGCTACCACTATTAGCTTCTACTACCATGTTGAATAAGTACTTTTTTTTTACATACTAGAGCATTAACAGAATTATTTTATGTGATGAAGCCAAAAAAGTCTATATCAACAATTTTCCATGAAATACAACATTTTCTCTTTAAATAAATTCATAAAGCTGTTTAAAAGCATGTTTTTACCAAACTATTTGTAATGTTATGGTAAATTAAAGGTGTATGTGGGATATAAAAGCCCATTGTGCTGCAGTACTGTGACATGAAAATACCTCCACAAAAACAACTGGAGGAACGGAAAGGTGGAAGATGTGCAAGAACAATGTTTCTTGGGCAATGCGATGTTTTCTTCTGAACGATGACAAGCAAACACAAAATGTTTTGAATTATATGAAAGGTTTGCTGGCAGCAGATGACAACGCGCCCCAACGAAATGTCCCAGCTTTGAGAAAGCAATCTCAGAGGAGAAGATAATGACCAACTAAACTATACCTTCAGGCAGAAATATACGTGTAACACATCACCACTTTGGAAGGCTGACGTCTCTTTCCCTCCTGGGAAAAGAAGCGGTGAACACAGGAGATAATTCTTACCCCACCATTGGTTTGTCCTTCAGTGCATTTACTCTTTTTTTTTTTTTTTTTACTTCATTACTTCTCATCTGTGGGGATAAAAAAATCTTCAATTTTTATTTGAAATAATTGCTAGAAACAATCTGCATCTTGAACAAAAACAAATAGACTTGAATGGAGAATATGTATATGCATATGAATATATGAATATGTGTTTATATATGATGATGTATTTATGTTCTAATATATTTCTTTGGCAGAATCAAATAAACTTACTTTCATAATATCCCCGAAAAAGTCATTGATATTATGACTCAAAAACTCTGTCATGGATCATTTTCTAATTTTATATCCGCATCGATCTTAATACGAGGAAGGACTGGAGTGATTTTGGGGCAGGTTCAGTTTTATATTTCTGACACTAGGGGGAGCTTTATCTCCAAAATTGTCAGGCAAGAATTTCTTCTCAACCATTTGCACTAAATTTGTTGCATATGAATGGACTCGATGAGATCTATCTTTTATACATCACGTTATACTCTAATAGTCTATATTTTACTCAGTAGGAGTAGATTTTAACGAAACACAATTTTACAGACATAATTATCCATCTTGAAAAACAAAGAAAAATACTTTTTCTGTGTCCCAGAAAAAACTCAGAAACTATGTCATGGCTTATGTCTAATTTTATACACAGTGCCTAAGTGCAAGGAAGAACTGGATTGATTTTCAGTTTTATATTTCTACCACTAGGGGGCGCTTTAGCTTCAGATGTTTTCGGCCCATAATTTCTTGACAGTTGGTTCCATTTAGTCCAAATTTGGAACATATAAATGGACTCAAGGAGATTTATGTTGTATATATATATATATATATATATATATATATATATATATATATATATATATACTCACAACAGGACCCACACGTAATGCTATTTTAGGAATAGTGAGCTTTTCCTTGAATAACATTTTATTTCTTGCTGATACTTAAAAACATATGGACATTATATTCCATTTATTCAAAGAGATATCCTTCATATTTTCACACTGTACCTTTAACCCCTTTATTGTTCTGCTCACCTGTTTGGATGAGTTAATATTTCTTATTGAAAAATGCATGCCACTTGACCAAACCTGTTAATGATATGATCCGGCGAAAGCGTGTTTATGCTAAAGAGTAAGGGGCCACGGATGGAGCCCTGGGGCGCACCACATGTCAAAGAGGCCACTGAAATGGAGATATTAACCATGAATTTTTTGAGGAAATCATATTTGATGAGTAGAATTATTATTTCTTGGGCATATTAAAGAATGTCAGGACTAACGAAACAGAATTATGTAAGTTGATAAAACCAAATAAAGTCTAATAATTATCAAATAGTTCTCTTGACACAGGAAAGTTGACCTAATCCACTTAAAATGGACTATTCCCCATGAAATCTAACATTATTTCATGAAATAACTCAAGAATGAACATGAAGTCTGATTTTCTTTATAAATTTTACTTTACGTTCAAAAACATGCATTTTCAAATGATTTGTCGTTTAACGGTAAATTTAAAGTGTCTAAGATAACAAATGAATAACAGCCTAAGAAATAAAATATGCATAAAGAAATAACCTTCCCCTCATTGCTTTGTCTTTGGGTGAGACAAGTAAGTAAATCTAAACAACATCCTTTTTTCTCCTCCTGCAGTGGAGGTGTCCACTTCTTCCTCTTCCTCCTCCTCCTCCTCCTCCCATTAAAACCCGCTCATTCTAGTGCGAGGGGGGACAATAATGCCGCTGTCACTGTTTGGGGGGTTTAACCCGGTCACTACGTGGGGAAGTTGTTCCCGGTTTTCACGCGTTGCCATGGTGATTTCAGTACAAACCTATTGACTGCGACGGGGTTCCTTCTTTTCTCCCAGTCTAGCTCCGTGGAGGAGGAGGAGGAGGAGGAGGAAGAAACCGCTGTTACTTTTGCCTCCAAAGGGCGGAGGACGGGGGAGGAGGGAGGCGGGAGAAGGGGGGGAAGCGATAGTAGCATCCAGAGGAGGAGGGAGGGAGGGAAGAGGAGGCTCTCCGGTTCATTCCAACCGCGAGGCGGAGCGGCGTCACGTCAGCAGTCAGACCTCCTTCTTTACGGAGGAGATTCAACTTTGTGAGCGGCTGACGCGGCAAGAGGAGCGACTAAAGGTGAGTTCCCCTCATCTTTCTCCCTGGAGGGGGAAAGAAATAGATGTTTTTATTCACACGTTTCTGCCGGTGTTAATAGGTTTTGCACTTGTTCAGCTGCGCTACGACCTGCTCGCACCTGCGTGGCGCGCGCCACACAGGTAGTCAGAATTCAATTTAGTCAACCGAGAAACTGGACGCAACGAGAGGGATCTAGACCTATCAGAGGGAAGCAGTCACGACTCCGGCTGGAGCACCTGCAGTAAGTCATGAGAGGAATAATACTTAGAGTGCAGTCGTAACCAGGGGGGGGGGGGAGCTAACCTAGCTTGACCACCTGCTTTATAACAGTGTAATAAAGCATACATAAGGCATGAGTGCTGTAGTTACGGCTAAGAGTGTGCGAGATGATGATGTGATAATAATCACACCCTGCTCTACCCAGTAATGATCCCAACCTGCTTATCACCGCCTCTCATGCAGCAGATCTGAAGACCAACTTGTCATCATCCACTGTGTGAATGGCACCATTCCATTTTGCAGAGTCTAATCCCCCTATGTAAGGTGACTGGCACAGGTTTTGTTGTGTTTGGTTAAAAGAAAAGAAAGGAAAGAAGCACGACCATACACAGAATAGGCATAAAAATCAAACCACTGACAGGTAAAATCAGTGTAACTTTGATTATCCCTATACAATGGCAGCAGTCAGTAAGAGGGATATGTCAGGCAGCCGGCGAGGGAAAATTTTGTCATAGAAGTTGATGGGCTGTTGAAGCAAGAAATATGGGCGTGTGAAAGGGTCTGTGTGAGTCAGAGCGTCTCAGCAGCTGCAGGTCGTGTTGCGGGGTTTCTACAGGGTTTTAAAATATCAGAAACATTTTGTGGATGTGGTCTTATAAGTGTTCATTTTCATTTTTAGAGCTACTTCAATCATGCTAATGCTTCAAATTGAGCCCTTTTTTTTTTTTGCAAACACACTGTTATGTGATTAAATGAATTCACCTTGTAAGAAACTGGCATTTTGATATTCCCCTCATAGCTGGCATACTTTTTTTTCCTTTTATAAGCATAAAATGGGTCTTAAATTTGACCACTATTGTACCATAGTGGTCCAGTAAAGGACAACCATTGAAGTGTAGGCAGGGTTAACATTAAAGACTCACATTTTGGTGTGGGGAGAGAAGTTTTGACCATGTTGTCTGATCCCACAGATGTAAATATTGCACAAATTGCTGAAAAAGTTCATTCAGGCGCCGACCAAAATATGTCAGAGCACACAGTGAGTTGTAGTGATGGCAAAAAGTGGGACCTACACGATATTAGGCTGGTGGTTTTAATCTTATGGCTAATTGGTGTACATCTGTGAGAAATATGTGTATATTACATTGCGGGGATATACCTGTACAATCTCAGTCGAGCTATTCTTGTCGTGTGAAAAGGTGAAAAGGTGTTGAAAAACAGTTTTCAGTCCCTCCCCTCTCTTTTCACACTTTTTGACAAAACCCCATCGATGCATTTTAGATCAACAAAACTGTTACTTTCACAAATTACTACGCCTGGCTCTCCCCGATTCTTCTCCGCATCTAAGCAAATCGCTCCTCATTACCGGCATTTCTGCTCCACAAGTGTGAAGCGCGCATGACACGAGATTAGAATGAGCGATGAAGCTTCAGTAAGTGCGATTAAAATCACATTAGAGTGACATTTAAAGAGGAACGACTGATGCTGCGTTCGTTGCTGTTGCTTATTGATGAGGGTGTGGATGGAGGAGTTGTGCGTCAGGCTTGGGTGCTGAACGTGTTGTGTTCGTGCGCCCGATTCATCTCGCGTAGTGATTCCCTCAGTATGAATATTTACACGTTTATGCAAATTTACTACACAGTGTGAGCGAGTGCTGCAGATTCTAATGTTGGTTTCCTCATTGTTGTTATGTCTCATTACAGATTAGACCTTTGAGGGTTGATCCAGAGGAAAGGAAATGTTTCACGGCGTACAACCCCGATTTCATATTTGTATTCCTTCCGTTGTTTTTGTCTTCAGAACAATCAGCTTGGCCTATTTTGTCTGAAACATAGTTTGTTAAAATCAAGATTCTGGCAAACAGGCTGAAACTCCCGCCGTTGCTCTTAACAGTTCCGGGAACGCCGCGACGCCCGACCACGATTTCTGTGACTGCTTAGCGTTAAACACAAAGACCTTCAGGAAGGTCAGACGGCTATTAACGAATGTAATCAACTCAAGTTGCTCTTGAGGAAGTGCAGGACCCATTTTAATGGTCCCTAGTTCATCTCATCAGGCCCAGTTAGAAGCAGGTTCGCCAGTGCTGGTAGCCAGAATTATCCCACATCAGGTAGGTTGTCTGATTTTAATTTCTAGGCCAAAGACAAGAGCCTCTAATGGCACTTGTCATCACACGTGGTCCACAGCCTCTCTGTATTCAGGGCAGTTGCGCTTTGTGTCCAGAAGTAGGTCGAATGCTTCTCACCAAACAATTTGAGCGAGAGCCAGTAATTGGACAAGTAAAGTGTCCGCCATGTCCCAGCAGGTCCATGTCAGCCAGCCCTCTCGCCACTTAATATGCAACTCTGATCTGACACATTTCATGGACCTCCGACATCCTTTTAATCATTTAGATGACAAAATGCAGGAAACAGAGTGTCCATTGTAGCTGCAGGCTCATTCTTCAGAGCTCAGTGGCTGGCTCGTACCCATATAACATCCAGTTATGCTAAATCCAGCTCCTTAGTAGGGACAGTTAAGAAGATTAATATCAAACATTTGACACAGGGCTTTGCAGGTAAAGAGATCCTTCCCTCGCATAATGGATTTTGTGGACAGAAAGAACTAGAAAAATCGCTGTGAGAGAACAAATCTGCGTCAAAGCACAACCCTAACCGACTCCAGGTTAAGGACATGTTCATGCAGATTTCCCCATTAATGTCTGAGTTATTGCCAGCCTCTAAATCTACTGACAACCCCGACAAACTCTCTGACTATCTCTCAAGTAAATGGGATTGTCGTGTCATGAAGGGCATCCGACGTAAAACATAGTTAAGGACAGCTATTGAAGTGTAGTCATTGTTGTAAGCATTAAAGACTCATATATGGGTGTGGGGTGAGAAGTGTTGACCACGTTGTCTGAAGTAAATGTTGTACATTTACCCCCTAAAGAAAAAGGGAAAGAGCCCAAAGAAGTTGATATTTTCTACAACTGGTTGTCTCCTGTGCCTTCCACTTCAACGTCTCTGTTTGGCCCACTGTGCGACCAGCTCTACCCCCAAAGAAACATCAAAGGAATTAAAGGAACAAAGGCATCAATAGCCACATTGTGATGTTGAGACTCAAAACGGCGTCTCTTTCTTTCGGCTTCTCACTTTCGCGGTCGCAACAGCGTACCATGTGTTTCCCTTCAAAGCTAGGACCGGTACCCTGCTGTCCAACAGTAACAGTGACGATATTTGTTAACCCCGATCCAGTTTCCTCTTCCACATAATCATTTATTTCATTTTATTACCGCCATCAAGTAGTTGATGTTTTCAGTCATTTGCATTTTAATGTTTGTTTTTGTGTTTTCGGAACACGTTGACTAAGTTTTGGCATTTGAAATAAATGAAATAAAAAGAAAAGCCATTTGGAGTAGTGACGTAACAATGTGGCTATCGCTACTTTGTTCCTTTGATTCTTTTGATGTTCCTTTGGGAGTGGAGCTGGAGGCTCACTGGGTTGAACAGAGACGCTGAAGTGGAAGGCGCAGAAGAAGAGCGTCTACAGAGTATTTGAGAGATACTAAGAGAGTTTGTTGGAGTTATCTATAGATGTGGATGCTGGCAATAACTCAAACATTTATGGAGATATCTGTATTATTATTCCCAAAGCTAGGGTTCTGATGTGCTTTTGTGGAAGTTTGCGCTCTCTGGGTGCTTTTGTAGTTTTATTTTAAATGCTGGGAAACACATAACGTCGGCAAATTGTAGAATTCATGCAAATCTGTCCTGTAGTTTTTCTGGAATCTTGTTCAAAATCCAACAAACAGACAGAAATTCAAACACACAAAAGGACAGTAGTGAAAAAGTTAACCTCCGTCCCTGGCGGAGGTAGTAAAGCTAAGGTACGGATAAAATAGATCCAAGCCTTTAAGTAATGCAGGAAAGAAAAGTTTGGATTTAAAATCCCCCAGAGGGGTCAGACTGTGATGTCGGCAGGTCACGATGTTCCTTCAACATTAAGGCGTGTCTCTCAAGTGGAGATTTAACCACAACCATATTGAAGCTATAACCAGGATAGCGCCACACCTAAGTAATGCATTAATAATAACCAGTATCGCATGTCAACCTGGGATCCTACGATGTGGATTATCAACCGGGTCTTTTTTGCAGTCTGGCTCTGAACACAGACTGAAAGTCATTCAGGCAGAAGAGCGAGAAAAACATCTAAGCTTACACCTCGCTGTGTTGTCTTCTTCCCCTGACTCACAAACTGTGAATATATTCGGTGTCAGCGAGTGCACTGATGATGTGAAACGTAGATACAAGCTGTGCTTTCGGCTGGGTATCCGCCTTGCATCCGACGTGTTTTCGGCGTAGCGAGTGTTTTGTGTGCACGCCATCATCCTGTGTGAAGGAGGGGGGCTCAGAGGCACCCCCTCTCTCTGCGGTCAAAGTCTACACACCTGGCCTATAACAAAGCAGACTGTATGTAGATGTAAGGTGGCCGAGGAACCCAGCCCAGGGGAGGCAGGACTAAAGCCTGGCACCCGCCTTCATCAAATATGGAAGTGTCCATATTTGATGAAGGCGGTTTTTATATCTTCTCAAACACTCTTGACTCTGAAATGCTTATCTGCATCTTATCTGTGCACAATCAGCAGGAGATGGATTGAACGCTTCAGTCTGTTGGATGGAATTAGATGAATCAGAAGAGATTTATAGATCGGACAAAGCGTCCTAACAGTCGTGAACATGAGTGGATTTCTGCTTCAGACTAATTGTCCACTCAAGCCTCTCTGTTATCAGTTGGTCTAGAAAGTGTTTCTGGTCATGCTAAAACGGATGTGCAAAAAAAACCCCGGTGTACCGGTTTTAACTGGTATAATTTCCAGATAAACTGCGGTATGTTTTTTATTCTTACATTTTATTTACATTTTGTATCAGCGGTGATGTGATGCAACATTAAAGGACTAAATTCCAGTTCAGTGAGTATTCTGTCGGCATAGCAACCTGTGTGTTTTAACAGTCTGTTGTAAAAGCAGCAAAGTTCATTAAAATACATTTTGTAGGGAAATATTCATCTTTGTTGTTTTTGTTGTTGGTTGTCATGTGCTTAAATATAAACCTTAAGCTAACATCCAAAAGCTGATAGTAAAATAAGAGCATTGACTATTTGTTTATTTATTTTTATTTTCACTTAACCTTTAGACCAAGATAAAAGTTAGAATGAGTCTAAAGTCTCTTCTCGATGTCCACAAGATGCTCATGATGATTATTACTCTCCCTCTCACTCTCTTTTTTTTCAAACCCGACGGCCATGGCAGTAGGCCTTCCACCCGGAGCCTTGGCTCTGCTCGAGGTTTCTGCCCGCTAAAGGGCAGTTTTTTTCTCGCCATTGTCGCCAAGTGCTTGCTCAAGGAGGAATTTGTTTTTTCCTGTAGATGATTCTAGAAAGAGTCTGGTTTAGACCTGCTCTTTCTGGAAAACACCTTGAGGGAACTGTTGTTGTGAATTGGCGCTATATAAAGAAAGATTGATTGATTGATTGTTCAGTTATCTAACTAACGTTTTTTTTCTTGGACGACACTACTTCAACGCGTTAATCATTCATTCATTTTCTTGCAATTAAATGTAAAGTATTGCAAAAATATTCCAATACGAAGGTTCGGATTGTGCTCCCAGTTCTGGTAATAAAACGAAAAGAAAAAACATCGCTAATAAGAGTCTATTATACGGTATGTCTGCGTGAGTATGCAGACTGATCCACCGACACAAAGTGCAAATTTAAACAGTGATAATAACAAACATTGTACTCGAGATCTTCGAGTGTCTTTTCCTGGAAAAAAAAAAAAAAAATCTGGCAGAAGCGTCTGGAAGGTGTGGATCCCGGCGAGGGTCCGTAATTGAGGTTCAGCTCATGCTGCAGCACTACAAGCAATTACTGCGACTACTCATGCCCCGTGAGCTGCAGGCAGGGCCGATGGCGCCGTCGTACCCGAGCCCTCCTCTCTCATGTTTGTCGGTGGCGACAGCCAGAATGGCACTTTCCAGACAGTTTGTTCCGAAAATGTGTTTGGTTTCATGAAATATTCATTTCCTCTCCTGCTCTCTCCGGCGGATGCATATTCAGTTACCAGATTTTTCTTCTTTTTTTTTTTTCACGATACCTGTGACCGGTTTCGGAGGAGAGATAGAGGAGAGCTGGAAATCCTTCCTGCCAGGGGGATGGAGGATGGGAGGATGGGAGGATGAGAGGATGGGAGAATGAGGTGCTGATCATCAGAATCAAGCGTTATTTCTTATTTAACAGGCCACTGCATCACTGCGGGCCAGTGGGCGAACATGATCAATGACTTCTGGCTCTGCACGGACAATTAATCAGTGAAGTTAATACTGAAGGACAAATCAGTGGTGAGGTCAGTCTTATCTCCTGTGTTCACTGCTTCTTTTCCCAGAAGGAGGGAAACTGAGGTCAGCGGCGGACATTGGTGATGTGTTACACGTACATTCCTGCCTGAAGGCGTAGTTTAACCGGTCATTATCCTCTTCCTCTGTGGTACCGAGATTGCTTTCTGGAAGCGGGGACATTTTATCCGGGCACGTCGTCACTTGCTGCCATGCGGGCTTTTCATATTGTTCAAAAATATTTTGTGTTTACCTGTCAGAAAAGAAGACTCGCATCGTCCGAAGAGCAGCAGTTTTGCACATCTTCCGCTCGTTGTGCTAGCAGCCTTTCCTCAGGCTGTTTGGGATTTTCTCTCCTCTAACGGAACGAGCGTAGCGACGATGACATGTGTGTTCCGCCGCCTCACGTGGCGCCCACATAAACGTTTCTTTATGATTAATTAATGCGCTTTGCGTTGTGCTCACTTGAAAACCGTAACCGAGACAGAGAACCCGTAAGGAGATGGTTTATGAGAGGAATTCTTCAGACTCATTTCCCAATCATGTTGTCCTGACTCTTGGGCACATCCTGTCAATTCGGAGTTTATGTGGAAACGCTGGCGGGAAGGACCGTAAGGCTTTCCCAGGAACGACGGACGTGACGGCTGGGCCTCAAAGAGTTAGAAGTTATAGCCCCTTAAGTCGCGAGCATAATGGATGATTTCCATTTCAGCTGCGGGCTCAGTTTGGGATAAGTCATGCATACGGAGGTACGACTTCACAAAGAACACGGGAATAAAAGTGACAAATGTAGAGAATGGAACAGAAGAGAGCAATATCGGGGGCTTTGTGTCCCATGAAGGGTATTGTGTGTGGGGCTGCCTGGATAAGGTTGCAAGGGGACCCTTGGGACATCAAAGTGAAGGGCAGTGAGAATTAGAGAGAGGACACATGTGACAGGCAGGGGACACAGAGGACGTCCCGGGTCAGACGTGAAATACGGGTGATTCTGGTGTTATTAACCAGTTAATTGCATGGAATTGTCCATCCCAGTTTCCACAAATAGCTGATGTTGTCCGAAATAGCAGTGCAAAACCTCAAACTCATTAAATTTACTATTCTGTAAAACATATGGGCAGATCTTCATCCAGAAAAAGCTAGAAACAGGAAATATTTGGCATTTGGGCTCCAGGAATGGTAATAATCTCTCAAAAATGATTATTTGTAACCGACCATCTTTGCTTTTAAAGATAATATAATCCTTTTTTTATGCACTAATTCCTTTGTCATGTTTTGTTTTGAGTGCATTGTTGGCCCTGTTTCTGTCAAGTCTCTTTGGAAAACACGTTACGGCTATGAAGTCTATCAGGTTCAATGTCGACATTTTACTTCCAATCATTATTTAACCAAAGATTCTTGGATATTACCTCCACAGATTCGATCGCGTCCGCATATCCTTCGTCTTAATGCGACAACTCAAAAACCATTTCATGGATCATTTTAAAATGGTAAATCCCCATAGAACTTTGTGCCAGGAAGAACTGGATTGATTTTCGGAGAAGTCAGTTGTGTGTCTCCACAACTAGGGGGACCTTTTAATCTCTGAAAGGGCATTAAAAGGTCCCCCTACCCAACCAATTGTCTGATTTAGTTCAAATTTGGTGAATATGAATCAACTTGATGATATCAATCTTAGCTATGTCATGTTTTACTCTAATAGCTCATATTCTCTGCACTAGGGGGAGCCTTTTTCATGAAAAGCCAAGTTCTTTCGACATAACTTCCAAACTGTTTGTCCGAGTTAGTCCAAATTTACCTCATCTTTACCGAATCAAGGAGATTTATGTAATTGTTCATATTTAACACACTGGGGGGGCTTGATTTGCAAAAAAAACCTCCCAAAGAACAACATTCCACACTGTTTTATTAGCTCAGAAAAACTTATTTAACTGTATTAAACTTCATTATTGAGTCGCTATGGGATTTGATTTCAGAGCATATTGCTGACTTCATGCAAATAGTTAAATTGAGTCATCATGGATGTCTGAGATTATTTAGTTATTTTAAGAGTCACATTTAATTTGAGGACAATCAGGGGGATTGCTTGTACAATGCATGCAACTGGGGGCTTTTTAGGGATCTAGTTTAGACATTGCATGGAGGAAAGCCAGAAGGGAGTGTTGTTATTTTTACGGGCTTTTGGTCATAAACCATTCAACAAATATTTTATAGTATAATATAAGTGAGTCAGTTGAGCTGACGGTGATGCTAAAAGTTTATAATCCTGATGGGAACATGAAAACTTTCTTCAGATTTCTTTATGTTCCGCAGCACTTTTTTTGAGACATTCCATTCAAAGCCACTAACGTAAAAGACTTTGAGGCGCTGGAGTAGAAGTCAGGGCATCTGGAAGCTTTCTAATCACGGAATGATGTAACGACAACTTTGGTTGGCGCCGCATCCAGGCCTAGTCGGGGCCGATGTTGTGGACCGGCGGACTCGCATTCCCGTCCATTGAGCTCAGCTCCAAAGACATGTCGATGTGTCACAGCAGGAAGTGAGAAACAAACCTGTCATTGTGTCAGTCTCAGGAAGTGAGTACACACTTACTAAACCCTAAAGCATGTTCCATACAAACAAATCAATAACGTTCGCCCGCCAATGTAACGGACCTCTCAAGGACCGTACCGAATGAATTAATCGGAATTCGACATTTTAATTTGGAACCGTGTCTATTTTGTATTCATTTTTCTCATCGTGTACAAAATACGACTCGAATGTGCTTTTATATTAAAAATGACAAAATCCATGAAACTGTAATAAGTACATGTGATCTACCTCGATTATATGAATAATTACATTCAAGTTTTTAATACAGCCCTGTACTTTTTCTACAATAACTAGTTATTGATGATTTATAATGATGTCATCCAGGAATAAGATATTCTTCTTAATTCATTCATAGTTGATTTTAGATAGTTAGACTTGATTCTTTTCTCTACTATTAGCGTTTTTGGCGGATCCCTTGGTGGGTTTATTCTCCACTTGCGCATCATTTTTACCTTTATCATCTTTTATCTGAGCTTTTGTTGGATATGACGGCGAGCCTGAACATGAAGGACATCGTGACCTTGAGTTTATTTCAACTCAAAAGACTGTAGATCATGTATTCTGTTGCCACACACACTCCTCTGTAGAAGGGTTGCAGAACTCTTTGAGGTCTAACTGCAAAATTAGTTTAAAGCCTCTTGAGTTTATAAACCCTGATTTTTCTTACTTTGGCATCTTGGGTTTATAAGTTGCTCATACTTGAGGTGCAGATAAGGTGTGTGTATAAATGTGATGTGTATGTTATTTTATAATGTTTTATTGCGTGTCATCTATCCGGCGTTGTTTTATCACTTTAATGTCGTTTGGTGGATATTTTTATTCTAATTTTGGGATAATTCAGATGAAAATTAGCCTTTAGCTAACTCTGGTATGATGTGACTCATAGTAACATTTGGGATTATTTTTGTAAATCGTCCCTCCCAAAAAAATAAGTCCAACAAAAAGTTAAATATCACGTCATAATTTACAACCTGTAGAAAAAATGGGGTCCTGAAATGTAACATAAATCCTCGTTCTCTCTGCCTGGTCAAGAGGAAAATCTGTCATGAACGTGATGTGATGCTGTAGAAATCTACACTTGATCATCTGTGTGAGATAACGCGCTGTCGCCGTCCATGTAGAGGAAGTTTAGTAATATGTGTCAGCCTGGCACTGCATGTCCAGGGGTCTCCACAGGGACCTCATTACGCAGCGCTGGGCTCTGCTGGGTGCCATAAGTGGACTGCTGGGAGCCGTAAGCCGGTGCAGATCCATGCATGTTGATTTGGTGTGAACATGAAGCCCCGATTCTGCTCTGCATAGCGAGGCTCTGTTTACCGGCCCGGTGAGACCGGGAGTCAGGGCACAGCACTATCCTCCAAATGGAATATTAGAGAGCAGATCAGGCGTGATTAGAATCCTGAAACAGAAACAAAGAGTAGTCGATGTAGTAGATCTGGGAGTAGGCTAACGCAGGAGCATCAGCTACAATCTTTGTTTTTGTTGTGGCGGCAGATTTCCCTCATATTTGTCATTTGGCTTCGATGGGAGCCGGAGAAAAAGCAGCCAACAAATGACCTCATGGTTGTTTGTCCAATGTTTAGCCTGGCCCCTCAGCACGCTATTATACGGTCTCTTTGATGCTCCAGAACAATTCTCCTCACAATTAGAATTTACAATGCCATCATATTTTGTGGAAGTCTTTGTGCTTTTATTTTGTTGCTTTGACAAAGAGCCAGAATCCAGCAGGTCCATTTCTCAGTGTACTCGCCCCCGAGACGGAGCAAATGGTGTGCTGAACAGTCTTGCCAAACTGGTAAGAATCCAAATTAACTCATCAGCTTGGGGGAGCGACAGTCTCCAGTTTTACAAGAGTGACCCACGGACCACCAGCCACGAACCTCGGACCTCCTTGACCTCATTATTTTTACAGCTCCAAATTTTTTTGCTTGCATCTCGCAGGGCACGCTTTTACAATCTCACCTCGTAACATTTTCTTTACTTTACAGTGTAGTTGTAATGAGCGTCCTGCACGGATGGTTTTGCTTGTAAAATTAGAGCCACAAAGTCTAATTCCAGTTAAGTAGAACTATTCTGACGTGGAGGCGTCATAAAAATAGTTTGGTGCCAAATTACCAACATTCTTGTCCCAAATTGGGTCATTGGAACACACAAACAGGCAGTGGTTGGGGTTGATGTGTTTTAATTGCATTAGTTCATCAGTGTAATACAGGCCTTTCCTGAAAATAGCTGCTCGAGTTATTCTGAGTGTAGTGCTTTCTGTGAAATGCCAAGCGGTGTACCCTCCGCTATAATTTTAATTACATTGTTTCTAAGCGGTGTAACTGTGCAGAGAGTGAAGGAAAGAAGACAATAGGCTTTTTTACGTTGACAGCCTGCGTGAATATTTTATCCACCCGCGCTTGTTTGAACGCTTCTCCTGTGTAACACAGCAGAGGATCGATATTCGTTGTAAAATGTTGAGTTATATTTACGCCGAGGTCTTGCTTACAAGTCTCCTAGGTTCCAAATGGCATCCATGGAAACCATTACAGAAATACAGCTGCAGGGTTTTTCCAGGGTCACATCCCAAGAGCGAAAGAGAGAAAACGTTGTATTTTTATGGCATGGCATGAGCTATTGTGTTTCCTCCAGAACTGACAAGAGAAATACAGAAAATCTTGAATAAAATGCTGAAGCAAATGTGACAAAAATTCACAACCTAAGAGGAAAACAAGCTAAACTGAGAGGTGTTAAAACAAAATAATGGTGATGGAATTGTTCTGTCAGTGAGGCGGTGCTTGATTAACAACCGAATGCTAATTTCTTACGGTGAAATATTGCACATGTGAGGAGGGCAGAGATGTAGATGTGTGTTTTAGATTAATTGTAAGTTAAGAAGTACGCCACAGCTCTGTAATAACCCCTTTATACTCATCTGTCTACACCCATCAATATAGAATCAAGATTTTAACATATTATCATTAAAAAACAGAATTTGAATCTTAATTAAGTTCTTTAGAAATAATATATCATATCTGTTTGTTTATTAAGATCCACATTAGAATTTGCATAATAGGTTAAATTCTTCCTGGGTTCTACAAAATTAGCTAGATGGCAATACTAAACACAATTCAGCAACACATACACAAGAAAAATAACATTTAAATGACATAAACTCAAGGACAATACATCAGAGAAAGTTCATAATTGTCTTACGGAAGAAGTTTAATAGACATATAATGCCCATGACATGTTTGCATACTAAAGATGGGTTTTTCATTTCTGAAAGTTGAACTCTTTTTGCTCTTTTGTACCATAGATATTACTTTTAGGTATATTATGATTTTGTATTGAATTCAGTTCTCTCATTAAATATAGCCACAACTTTGACGGTTAATCTTTCAACCATTAACTCAGGCAGTTTCTCATAAAAATATTATTACTAAATGACAAATAAATTCATTTTTATTCATTATTTCCTGTTGAGTATGATTTATTTTATTGGCTAGGTGTTGTTGCTATAGGCGCAGATGCCAGTAGCATCTGCGCTAGGGAGTCTTCATATTTCTGAAACACAACAGATGAACATGCAATGACATTTCCCAGGAATAGACACGATAGAAACAGATCAAGCTCACTGTAAGAAATTTGTCTCGTTATTCTCTGGTCGGAGAATTCAGGGATTTCTATATCCCCCCAAAAATGCGGGGATATTATCGCAAAAGTCAGGGATCGCTACGGATCCTTCTTGTTAACGTTGTGACTCGAAAACTATTCCATGGATCATTTTCAAATTCTATACCCACACAGACCTCAATGTGAGGAAGAACCGGGCCAAAAATTCTCCACCAATTGTCCGTTTAAGTCAAAATCTCCTCTATATTTATCGACTCGAGGAGATTTAACCTCAAATATATCATGTTTTACTGCAATGGTTAATATTTTACTCGCATGGGGGAGCTTTTTTTTCTGAAAAATACTGTGGACATAACTTTACATTTAATCCAGACCAATTAGAGAGGCTTGTACATTGCAAGGGATTGGGGGCTTTTCAGGGATATACCCTTACTGATGGGGAAAACAGTGTAGGTCGAGTTTCCTATGAGATGTGGTTGGCCATTTCCATTTTACAAAGCGTGCAGAACACCATCTAATTCAGTCTCTTGCCAAAGATCAGTCAACATATTCCACGTAAATCGACGTATTGATATAGTCGTCCTAATGCAGCCATAGTTCACATGTTGTTCGGAAATCTGGTCATCTTCTCCATAACTTGTATTACAAAAAGTATCCAGTCCTCTTGGCTCTTTAAATCAACTGAGGATAAGTTATATACTGAGTAAATACTGACTTTTGTTTGCCATCTAATGTTTTGGGGCTGGCGGGGGAGGTTAATCACCAAATTACTGTTTTTTTTGGTTACTCATTTCAGAGAACATCTGGTCTCTCTTGTCGTGCAGTTTGCATATTATGCCTCCTCTTTGTGTGATTATCCACTAGCAGATGCAGGCACTCAGTGATTTAATACAAATGTATGCATTCACCAGGCAAATGAGAGCGACCACTCAGGGATTCTCAAAATTAATCAGGTTTGAGTTCATTAGGTTCTGCTTCGGTTCAGGATCCAGCCAGGTCAAAGAGAATCCACGTCGGTCAGAGGCGGAACTCTGGGCTTCATAAACAGTCTGTAGGAACAAACCTTGTAGCATTTCACGGTGAGAGCTTTGCCGGTTTGAAATGGCTTAAAGGCTCGGGGAAACAAAACAAATCAATAGAGGTAATCCAAGAGAAATCCTTCTTTGATATCCGGGGCTTCATCCTGGAAATGCTCCCATCACTTTTCCTGTGACATGTAGGGTGGACGCTCCCTTCTTCGTAGCTCCCCGCTGACCCTCCCTTCTTCCTGTAGTCAAGTCGGAATCCAGAGGTATTGTGTCATGTTCCTGGTAAGGATACCCTCAACTTCGGCACCACAACTTCTACAGATGCAGTACGGCGTTTGTCTTAAACATTTGCATATAAATTGGCTTCATGTCGCCATGATTTATTTCCCGGACTGAACGAGAGTTTGGCGGCTTTGCCTCTAATTCTCTCGCATCTGCCACAAGTTTGATAACATAAGCAGGATTATTTTTTGGTGAAAGTGCTGTCTAACTTTTGCCTCATTGCGCGCTAGAGCCACACGCCGACCACGGAACATTTGTGTCCCTCAAAACGGCAGATTAAATTCTTGTCAGTTATGCTTGATGGCTTTTCTTCTGAATTAATTGGAGTGAAGACAAAAAAAAAGTGTCCTCACATTGGAGGGAGAAATTAAACACAAAGACGGCGCAGAATTGAGTTCCTTTTTCATTTTTGATCTCTCTCTTACATCTGTAGTTCCCGGGTCATGACTACAAAAGAGTCGGTGCCCTCTGAACATTACGTGTCAGATAAGAGCTGCACTAATAGTCCAATCTACCGTGAACAAACCGTGAACAGCAAACATCTCACACAGCGGACGTCTCTCACATCTGAGCCCGTTGTTCCTGTTTTTGTTTTCTTCAAAATAAAAAAACAACAAATATTTGATATTAAAGCTAATGGGAAAAGAACCCCAGACTGGTATTTTAATTATGTATGATTCTCTAAAAGATAATTGTATTATTGTATATTATATTGTATGATTGTGCTGAGAAACACATTTTAAAAATAATCTGTGATGTGTGTACTTTCCTTGATAACCACTGTATTGCCATCACAAATGGAAATAATCGCAATATGACAATTTCACCAAATCGTGCAATCCTGTTTCAGATTGACCTGTTAGGCAGTCTTGATAGATTTTTCATGCTTTTGCGCTAAAATAGGTATCAATATCGACCTCCATTGTCACCAAAGGGGGCGACTAACACCTGTTCGGTAAGCGTTCCCTCCTGGAAAATATTGGATTTCCTTAAACTGATGCCGATGTCACATCTGTGATTTATCAACCTTACGAAAATGGAAGAACGAGACAGTGCCGGCTCAGCGGGAGACATATATTATGACGGCAGCGGCGCTCAGGGGATGACAGTTTGACACAGGATGCTGCAGAGATCACGTAAGAAAGGGGTATAATTGACACCATTAGCAGTAAGGTCTGTCAGTTTCCTGACAGGTGATGAATAAACGTGGGGCTTCCCTTCCGCTGCAGTCAGCAAATTTATTCCTCCTGTTTTTGCTTTTTTTTTTAAAAAAAAAACACCCCAAAAAACATTTTACACCTCAGTAATCCCCCTTTCGAACTGTTACCAGCTGATCCACAGATTGCGCCGCGTGTTTAACCCTCTCAGAATGTGAAGTCGTTGTAGCTCTGGTCAGCATGCCCCCTTATCCCCAGGGGGCTTGTATCCGGGTTCTCCTCTTAAGCTATGGGCCCCTTGGCTCTGCTGTGTGGTGTAACTCACCTGCTGGTGAAACATTAGGATCGTATCCCCCAGCGGTGAGCACTCCCTGGTTCCCCATTAACAGCCGAGGCAAAGTTACAGATGGCTTTGCTTCCTGCTGCGGTTCACCAGTGCAAGAGGTGTAGAAAGTCTGAAGGTCACGGGCAGGTCTTCCTCTATTTGGCCGTGTCCAATTTCGATACTTAAATACGAGCCTCTTTAATACGCCAGCCTTTCTTTTGCTCCACCACCTACAGTGCGATGGGTTTTTAGTTGGGGTCGAAAGTGTGCCGAAGCAGCGCTATTAACCCTGGGCATTGTGCCTTTCTATGAAGGGCAATCCTCTGGCAGACTCCACTCCCTGCATTTCTCCCAGTGAACAGGGACATACTCTGCTGGCTCTCAAAGAACCTTCATGCAGATTTTCCTTCAGTGGTCACGCTTTTTCTTCCAGTTCTTCAGCACCATTAAGAGCAAAGCCGCTCCTGCTTTTGGGTGGGTTTCAACTGTTCCCGTCCCGAAGTAAACAACATCCCTCATCTCATTCACTGTAGGGCCGGGATGTAAAGAACCATTCAGAGAGAGTGGAAAACAATAAGTCCTCCCCAGTGTGTGTGGAAGTGTGTCGGCGTGACTTCACAAAGAGAGGCTGACGCTCCGTTTGTGAGTTGACAGTGGCATGTTGGGATCAGAGTGAAGAGAGGAAATTCGCTGGGAATCACAGCAGTGGTGTTTTTTTGATGTGCTGCACAGGGAAGATGTAAAATACTGCAGGGACACTGTCTGCTTTGTTCGCATTATAGCATTTTATAAACCGTGTTAATGAGAAAACTTGAGAACTAAGTTTATGCCATCATCCCCGACAGCAAGGGTATATCCCCGAAAAGTACCCAATCCCCAGCGTCGTACAAGCATCCCCTTGAACTCCTCAAATTTAATGGAAAGTTATATCTGAAAAATAGGGTATTTATAAAGAAAACTTCACCTAGTGAGTCAAATATGAACTTTTAGAGTTTAATATCAAATACAAGATAGATCTCCGCAAGTCCATTCATTCCTGCACCAAATTTGAATTGAATTATTGGACAAAAACCTTTAAAGATAAAGCTCCTCCTAGGAAAATTATAAATTACATAGTTTTTGTTATGTTCAGAAAGGTTTTTCTGAACATAACTCCCCCTAGTGAGTAAAACATGAACTATTAGAGTAGTTCGGTAGTGGGTGGTTTTAGCTCAGTGGATAGAGAGTCATCCCTCAACCAGCAGACCAGGGTTCAAACCCAGACCCTGACCCAACATGCTGTGGGTCCTTGAGCAAGACCCTGAAATCTCAGCTTCCTGAGTGCTTCACAGGGGATGTCCTCTTCCCTCAGGGATTGGTTGAATGTAGACATACATTTCAAATTGCACAATGTATATAAGTTAGATCTCTTTGATTCATTTGCACTAAAAGAGAACAACATTTTAGAAATTATGGCCTGAAAACTTTCAGAGGTAAAGCTCCCCTTAATGTTGGAATTAGGCACCTTTACCAAAATCAATCCAGTTCACACTAAGGTCTATGTGGATACAAAATCTGAAAGTGATTCATGTAACTTTTTTGGGGTCTTTAGATAGTGAGAATATGAACTACTAGAGTAAAATATGATGTATAAAAGATATGTGACAAATTTGCAAACCATTATGGACCAACAGTTGAGAAATTTGGAGATTAAGCTCCCCCTAGTGTCGGAAATATACAACCTACCCTTCCCAAAATCAACACAGTTCTTCCTCTCACTAGCGTCTACGGATGTATAAAATTTGAAAGTAATAAATTTTTACGGGTGATGTAATAACATGCACCCTTCAGATAAATTATTGAAATTCTTCACTGTTACACAAGAATGTAACTTAACATAAATAACTATACACCATTTCTCAAAGATCCTTTCTGAACTTATTTATACTTATTTCTCACAATTAGTGGGCATTGATATACTGGTTTAAGCTCAAGCTGAAATCTATATACCCCACATGGTTCTGTAACCCAGATGGTGGAACAGCTGTGATTGAGAGAATTAGTCAAAACGCACTGAATAATCTGGCAGATCTGGACCCTGCTACATCATTTTGTGATTGCATGTTGACCATCCTGGCGTGATTGAAAACAAAAAAAAGAGAAAGAAATATTTGCAGAGAGAAAATGTGTTCCATATTGGGGGATTTTGGTGTTTCAGGGAGTGTGCGTATTGTGAGTGGGGTCACACCGGCCAACCAGGAGGGTAGCTCTAGCTCAGGGAATCCATTATGATCCCCATGATGAAAACATCCAACTTTCATCCCACTTTCCTGACAACAGAAACCATACGGGGATTTCTTCAGCTCAATAAGTGGTGGAAATGCTATCAAAATCTTTCCCCCCACACACACACACACACACACACACACACACCCAACGGCTGATTTATACGTTTCCTGCTGCTGTGTTGAAGCAGGAGGTGGGGAAAATAAACTGATGGCATAGCTTTGCTTCTCTGTTGGTGTCAGTAAACAACAGCCAGTTCGAAGACTGGGATTGGCTCCTGGGTATCTGCTGCTCTCCTATTCTATTTACATGTGCTGTGGGAATAATTAGAAAAGTTAGTCCCCCGCTGGAAAAATTCCCATTAATGTCATCTCAAGTTGGAACAACTCAAATGGTACACTTGGTGCGCCGCATCGTGACTTTGAGACGACGTGTGCAGAAACACGAGAGAATGAAAGTTAATGTTCGTTTACTGCGTGAAATCGTGCACCTCATAATTATATCGTCCAAAAGCTAGTTGCGAAACTATGTCATGGATCATTTTCAAATTTTATACCCACATAGACCTTAGTGCCAGGAGGAAGTTAATTAATTTTGAGAAAGGTTGGTGGTATAATTCTGACACTATAAGTAGCTTTATTTCAAAAACGTTTCGGAACATAACCTCCTAACTTTATTGATCATATTTAGTCTAGATTTGATGCATATGAATCGATGCGAGGGGATCTATCTCGTACATCAGAAGCTACCTTCATAATCCAGGTCAAATGTGCCCCAGGTCGGATTTTTTGCTCATATGTGACTTTTTCACATGGAATCTGATGTTTTCCAGTTCCGGTTTGGTCCACTTCCATATGTGATCCAAAATCAGTCACAGGTCAGATCTCAGTCTGAACCCTCATATTTATGCCACTTTGACGTCATCTTACATCGACACTCGTCACAAAGCTGCGCTGGCAGGAGTCGATCGAAAAGATAAGATAAGACCAGCAGTGTGAAAGTAGGCAAAGAGTTGTCTCAGGAGGAAGTTCGGTCCGTGAACGTCAACGTAGCCATATTTTACACCAATAGTTCATATTTTACTCACTAGGGGGAGTTTTTTCACCAAAACTACTTTTTCTCAGACATGACTTCCCATCATATTTGAAGGATTTCAATCAGGAGGATTGCTTGTAAAACGCAGGGGATTGGAGGATTTTTAGGGACATATGGGGCCAGCCATCGTAGGCCTAGTTTTCTTTAATCTTTTTTTTCTGTCCTTTCACTCTTATTCTATAAATTCCAACCCTAATAAATTTGCAAAAGCAATATTTGGGGAATGCCCCAGTGCAGCAACAATTCTGGGACAAAATCAGTTTGTGATTCAAATGTTAACAGTCATCAACATCTGTCTGCAATAATCTGCAGAAGCGTGTATGTTGTTACCACACAATTAACTCATACAGAATCCATCTTCAGAGGCCGCATCCATCGAAAGGACCTGATCTGTGAAGGTGTGACCTTCTAAAACACACCGGCTTTTACCATTGTGTCATGAAGAGCCATTTCTGTCGCCTAGCAACACTGACACTTACAGTAGAATAGATCATCTTTAAGTAGTTAAAGTTGTAATAAAAGTGTAATAAAAGATCAGCGACACAGTAAAAGCGCTGCAGTCAGTAGTAGGGTAGAAGTAGCAAATATAGTAATGGTAGAAAAATGTATTATATTGTTGCACGGGGTAGAAATAGTAAGAGAAATGGAGTGATGCACTCATTTTATTTTAGCTTGAGCATTCTGTTTTTATAAGTAATTGAGATGCTTCATCATCAATCCTTGGCTATTAAGAGGTTCCCTACATGCCAGTGCATGCAAATTGTGGAAGGAAAGTGTTTGTATCACAACACACAATGGATCTCGGTACAGGGTGGGTCACATAGGCTCCAACCAGCCTGGGAAAAGAGGGCCACTTTTGAGGGAGTCTTCGAAAAGGGACAGGTCCTGTCACACGGCTGTGACGCATTTGGTCTTGAAGCAGCCTTAATGAGACGCAGCTATAGAAACACATCGAAGTGAAAGAAATAACTCCAACTCCTTGGATCTGCGAAGGAACCATTGAAGAAGCCTGTGAATGACGCGGGGTTCATTTCCATTGTACACACTGCTTACTTTTATAACAGGAAATGCATGGCTGGTGTAAAAAAACAGCGTTAAAAATGGCGTGATCAAAGCTGTACGGACTTCAGTGGATAAGAGTGATGTCATTCTGGACCATCACAACACAGCTACTATCTGTAGAAGAGCATGTTGGGGGGAATCTTTCCCCTTCTGGTGCCCAGAATGCAGAGCACAGCAAGTCCACAGCCATCATCATTAGAGCTGCGCTGCTGTGGACACTAATGGCTGTCCCCGTTCTGCTGCCTCGGCATATTCAGAGACTCGAGGGTGTGAACATGTGAATGAATTCAAGAGAGACAAATTCACTGTCTCAGTTTTGGCTTTAGTGAAGGTAGGAGGCCACTGAAAGGTCTAGTAGTGAAGAGGCATCACAAGTGTGACGTGACGTCCTCTTTTCCCCACCCTTGAATAATGGAAGGAGGCTAATTGGGAAGTTTGTCCTCGTTTATCTTCATTTGAAGGCTGGAGAAGGTGGCGTTGTTTGCTTTGTTTCAATATTGAGTATGGGGAGCGGGGAGGGCAGGCAAACAGTGGTGGTAGTGTTAAGCTGGGGGATGGGGCTGGTGATATTGATGTGGTGTGGATTTGCGATTCCTAATCTCCTAATTGCATTATGAGATATTAAATTACCACCAAAGCATATCCAAATGGAAAAGAAACCCTTCATGTAAAGCTCCGGTAGTGATAATCTGCTTGCATAAATCAGTGAAATTAAGATGTATTACTCTCTATTCCTCAAGAAGGCGTTAAGTGCAATATTTGAAAATCAATAAAGGGGCATGAACCGGCACATTCATCAAGTTTGGCTTTCTTCAGTCATGGTGGAAAACCGTATATGGCATTTACTTTCCAATTACATGCAAAGGCGTTCGGTCCCACCCCCCGTCTCTTGTTTTTGAGGTGGCAGTATAGATTTTCAGGCACCACAACTCTACAGAAGAGCCTGCAGTCATTGTGCCTGGTCTGTTCCCCCATTTTTAGACAGAGTCGTTCCCTCTTCCAAATGTACACTTTTCAAATCAATAAGCTTTCACACTAATTTGTGCCCCGGAGAGCTTGCAGTATGTTCACCGAATATCACAGATAGAATGAAATCAATGTGGTTCCCTTTTGCCCCTGCCACTGAACGGGCTGATTAATCGATGTCATGGCACATACTGTATTTAGTTTATTCAGGATTCAGGGACGTTATGTTTTCACTCCTGTGCGTTTGCCTGTTTTTAGGCAAAATTACAGAAAAACTAGAGAATACATTTGCTACAAGTTTTACCCAGAGGTCGGTTTGGGCGTATTGTAGAGGTGAATAAATGTTGATGAGGTTAAGTGTTTCGCGTTTCATAAGAATAAGCCATTTGGAGTTGTGACGTCACAATAGGTGGGTTTACATGGACAGCCTAATTCTAATTAGATTTGGAAAAGACGTCTAATCGGAAAGAAAATGCTGCATGTAAACACCCGTTTCCGATTGGAAAGAACATTTCCTAATTCCCAACTCCTTTGTAAGGAGGTAGTCTAAAATCCTTTCGGAAATCCTTTCTGATAGCCAGTCGCTGCATGTAAACGCTGTATCGGAAAGCTTTCTGTTTGAGTTGTATCTGCGCATGCCCAGCGTTGTGACGTAATGTTCCGCCAAGATTTTTCAGCGCTGCGATGCATTTTAAATACGGCTACTTCAAAACAGCACTGGTCTGCATCGGAGAGTGTTTTATTCATTGCAACTTTGAAATATTTTAACATATTTGGATGGTTAGATAGGCAAAAGTTCACTTCCGTGCTCGCTCTCTTGTCATATTCTTCTTATGGCCCCTTGTTGGCTTTCTGCACTGAGCTCACCGAAGCGTTATCGCCACCATGCATGTAAACACCGGGTCCGAATAGATCACAAGCCATGTCAACAGGCGACCGACATTTGCAAATTGGGAAAGGTTTAATTCAGAAAGGAGAAAAGTGTCCCATGTAAACCCACCTATTGTGGCTATTGATGCCTTTGTTACTTTGAATCCTCTGATACTCTTTTGTGGGTGGAGCAGGAGGCTCAGCGGACTGAACAGAGACGCTGAAGTGGAAGACGCAAGACACGACCGTCAAAAGAGTGATCGTCAGAGAGTTTGTTAGAGTTGTCGGTAGATTTTGAAGCTGGTAACAACTGAGACATTAATGGAGAGATCTGCTTGAATTTTTCCTTAACCTAGGGTACTGTTGTACCTTGCTGGAGGTTTGCGATCTCTGAGTGCTTTATGTAGTTTTTCTATGTAAAGAATTTCACAAAATCGGTTGATTGAAGATTATATTTGTATTTACTACAGAGAGTGCATAGTTAATAGTCTTTTGGACATTATTAATGGACAATTTCACCTGGCTGTGCCATTTTTCACTCTTGTTGCAGTTAATCAATATGGAGCAGAGGCTGGAATTCCTCAGTGCTGCTCATTGTTTGGAACCTGTCCAAAGCAGGACTTTAACGGGGATGATCATTTTTTGGAGGAAAATATTCTAATTAGCTGATATAGCTTCATATTTTGATTGTCAAAGTGTACGGATAAAGACAGCAGTGTAGGGCGGTTTGCAGCAGACAGTTGTAGTTTTTTTAACGTGCAAAATATCATCACATATGATTTACTCTGAAAATATTCTGCATTTGGGAGCTTCTATGCTGAAATGCCCTGAGAGAAGAGCCTCCGATTCCCTCCGTGTTCACGCCCCGCTCAAATGCGTAACATGTAAAACATGCACTGTTAAAACCTACATGTTGAAAGCTACAGCATCACACGGTTGAAGAGCTTCCCGCAAACTGACCACACACACCGCTGTGACCTCAGCGTGAAATAGAATCAGAGATCAATGAAAGCTCTCATTAATGGACGGCTGGAGCGAGCAGACATGACTTTTGTTTGATTCTATCACAAAGAGAGAAAAGTAACACGGTCCAATGAGCACTTTCGTCTTCATAGTACTTATCTAGTATCACCTTCCAAATTGAAGTTCATTTTAATCATTTATATCTTTTCTTTACTCTGTTACATCCAGAAAACGTCCTAAATCCGGCCCAAATGCTTCTATTAATTTGTCCTTTTTGTCACGGACTAGTACTCTATCACAGTTTTATCTGTGCTGTTTGTACAAACTAGCCCTGAAAACAAATGAGTGATTGTTATTTCAAGAGTTATATATCTTTTAAGCTCTTAATACTACACGTACACACAAACATCTACATATACTTTATATATTAATAAAACAATAAAAACACAATGTTTTCCACAATCTGCTTTAAAAATCTCTTTCCATGCTGTCCCAACTCCCTGTCCAAAACAGAGTAATTCCTAAACCTCCCTTTAATAGAGTCTTTCAGGGAGGCACAGGAAGAGGAACAAATGCCTCTATTCAGTAGCGTCCAAAATGCTAATGCCTCCGGCTCTTAACACGTTTATAAGGGTTCCCATGTCACGACATAGCATAGTCCTCCCTATTGGTGGTTGTGGCTGGGGGAGTGCATGAAAGAGCCAGACACATTAGAGAACATGGCAAATATGACAACAAGACTACTTGTTTCACAGGAAACAGGCCATTTGACTCCCTTATTTTCTCCTGGAAGACTGATGCAAACATATGATGTCACACTGAACATGCCATTTTCTTCTGTAGCCAACTGATTTCAGATAGTGACATTTAAAATATCCATACAAAGTTAGTGACGTTCGGGTGGTTTTGTTACTAGAGCTGCCCACACACCATTGCCATCATAGTCTTTGTGGAATTTTCCTTTTGACAGGAAAAAAAAAAACTCCCCAAACAATTGATCAATATCACAGGTGCTGTCCCCGGAACTGCTGCACATTCTAGGGGTAATTATTGACTTCCAGTAAGTATAGGCTCCCTCCTCTCCTAAGTGATGGTGACACAGCAACATATTGGAAATGCTTTCTGCAGGCACATAAAAGAGGGGCAGGCAGCATTTAAAGATTGCTTCAGAAAGTAATTACTGCTTATCTGCATGTATGCTTGGAGGCGTTCTACAGAGCCGGACCCCAGACCTGCCGGGTTTGATATTATGTCAACTCCTCAAAACGTATTTCACTTTGATCAACATCTGGAACAGGTTCAGTCTTGTGTGACTGTATGACGGAATGACATCAAACATGCTGTGTATTGCGTTTTTGAACATTATTAAATGATCAATCCAGGCGGTTTCGTGCGGCATCCACAGTAACGCGAATGCTGTAAGGGTCCATTGTGGTAAGGAACAAGTTGAGTACCGAGGGCGAAGCTCTCGATTCAGCAGTCCATCTGTGTTCCAACCCTCACCTATGGTCAGGGGCTCCGGGTAGTGACAGAAAGAATGATGTCATAGATGCAAGAGGCTGAAAGGAACTTCCTTTGTTCTGTGGCTGCGCTCAGCCTTCGAGATAGGATGCGGACCTAAGACTTCCAGGGGACGATTGGAGAGGAGCCGCTGCTCCGTCACTGGTTGAGGGGGTTCGGGCATCTGATCAGGATGCCTCAAGGACGCCTCCCTTTGGAGGTTTTTCAGGCACGTCTAACTGAGAGGAGCCCTAGAACGCCTTGGTATCCCCCAGGATGAGCCGAAGGGTGTTGCGGGGAATGGGGATGTCTGGAGTTCCCATTTTAGCCTGCTGCCACAGCAACCCAAATCCGGATGATTGAAAGTGGAATAGAACCGAGTGATCCGATGAACACGGCTGTTATAAACAAGCAAATATTGACGTTACTGAAGTATTCAGGAGATGAGATAGGATCTCTCAAGTCTGCACTCACAGCGGTGCTGAATTCATTTAGCGTAAACAAATCAAAGTGACAGGGCTGCCATTAAAACCACTTTTTAATAAGTACAACATTCTCCATGGGTCTGCTGGTGTCGTGTCTTTCACAGAGCAATGGCCAAAGCACCGTTAATGTCACATCAACTTGAATTATACCACATGTCAACAAAGTGCTCAGGTGTTTCAGGTTTCCATTATTAGTTCCAGTGTTACAGTCGGGGCCAGCGGCCACCTGTTTTCTACTGCCCACCATAATCCCCGTCTGCCGGAGCGAGGTACACTGATTGTTATGTTGGAGAGGAACAGTACCGGTCTTGCATCAGCACTCATGATAGCCCTGGTTTTTATCCATTTATTTATTTTTTATTCCAGGTTGTTGCATTAATTTCAACATCCACAAATACAATATATCTGTAGGTATTCTACTTAAAGGACACAGTCAACTAGCACCCAACGCATGTGAATGTGGAGAAAAATAAAGTAAAAACCGGACTATAATGTGACCAATAACTCAGACGCTGTCACTGGAGCTGCTGCACAAATCCTTATCTAAGTAATGGCAACACAAGGTTCATATTGGAGAACCTGCGGGAGAATAAACGGGGGGTAGACAGGGTCAAGTATTACTAATGGTCTATTTGCAAGTTTTCCCACCGTATCTAAAGGCTCAAAGCGTCACACGGAACAATCTGGTCAAACATTTAACCGTGCTAGCGTTAACAAATGGGCCGCTATTGTCCCGAGACAAAAATCACTTTCCACCGCTCAGTGCACGCTAAATCCTTTTTATTTTTTTTACCTACCTTTATTGTCATTGTCCCACAAAGTTCTTTTCCGACACAAAAGCGGGTGTGCACCACAATGTCAACATCACATCGCCGGCCTTTCTTTTTATTCTTCTGAGAAGCATCAAAAGAAATGACGCTGAGGATGCTGCCCAGAGGAGCTTATCACTTTTGTGTAGTCTGCCTCTGTAGTGTAGGTTCTGCTATGAATCTTTGTTTAATCGTCAGTTAACCTGATTACCAGGCCAGCACAGGGAGCTACTCTGTCAGCTGCACGCACTGGCCAACCTGCTACTAGGATGTGGTACTAGTTTCCACTTCAGCCATTTCCAAGTCTATAGATACACTTAAAACGGAATTTTATCTCCATTTTTCTTACACTGCGACCTGTTGAATGTTTGATCTAATGATCACACAGATTCAATTTGATCCCACTGATCGCAGCAGCTAGACGGCACCACGGCGGTTAAGTGCTGCTCCTACACCGGTGCTTGAAAACCCGCGGACTCCAGTCTGCGTTTGCACAAACCACTTGATACCTCTTGACACCTGAACTAAAACACCCTCTATGCTCATTTGAAACACAGCGCTCTCGCCTCTCATCCTCCCACATGCAGTCTGCAATAAACCTAAATGCATATTTCGCTCGACTTGACTGGAGGCTGCGTGTTTGTTTTTTTCTATGCTTCGACTTTTCCAAATCCTGCTTGGACCAAAATGACGGTGGCTGCAGCCAGTGTCACCAGTCATGCTCATATAATCTGGCCACAAATTGCATTGATTGGCCTACAGACGGGTTGCTAATCCTTCAAAGCTCAACCCCACTCTGCTGTTAGTTATTGAGCTGTGACACGCAACACAGATTAATACAGAAAAGCTGATGCTGTGTGCTTATAGGACGCTAATGTCACTTTAATATGAAACACACACACATATCACAACTCTCAGATTTTCTGATAAAGATGTCTTTAAACAGTCATTTACGAAGTGCAGTGCTTTAATATTGTGCAAAATTCAATCTTGTGTTTTTTTTCTTAGATGGTATATTTTGAATGTAAAACATTTATTTGAAAAACTATTGCGACCCATCCGTGTTTTATTGCTTTCAATTTTTCATTTCCGCTTCAGGAAGAAATATTTCATGCTGTACTTTAGAGGGGCTCCTTTTTACTGCACCCCGTTCAATTTTACAAAGTGTTCAGGCTTCAGAAAACAGCCGAACCGTTGGACAGGCAGCGGTATCTGCATAGAAATCAAATAAAAACTTGTTTTTAAATCACAATTCTTGATCTGGATATTCAGAAAAACAACAGTTATCAAGCCAATATCGACATTTTCAAAGTAATAGGTATCATTAGACATACAAATACAACCGTTAGATCTCCTTTATGTGACTTTCAGTACAGCAAACAGCAGACATCCACCCACATATAAGATACAAAGCAATATTTTGTCCTCAGGCAGGGCTTTTGATGTTTGCCTGACAAAAGCACCAACCCCAAAAGCTCCATTCATTGGATTCTTTTTAAATGTCCCACGTGTCCTTTCAAGTCGTCTAAAGATAACTGTCTGGGTGTGCCTCGTGTTTCAGTTTGAAGCAGGCATTTGTTTCATTTATTCAAGCATCCTTTCAAGCGGCAACTCCCAGAAACAGCCTGCAACAGTCCACATCTGTTAGAACGGTTTGATGTTGGCTGGATATTTATGCGTACCTGTGTTGACCAGTGGTTATATTATTTCCTGTGTGGTGAACTCTTCCACCGGCATGCAATTATACTTTACCGCTAAAGCACCGAAAACGGGGAAATAGTGATTGAAAGCGGCCATTTTTTTATGATAGGTCATTCAATAGTACGCCCCAGTGGGAAAAAGTACGCGTCCTGCCCCGAGTCTCCAGGTGCTGCTTAATGCTCATCCATAAATTTCTCTGGTAATATATGCATCAATCATGAGGCTGTAGGCAAACGTAGGCTTCAGCAAGCCCCTCCAGACACAATGAATAGTTCATATCGATTTTAAGTTTTATCAGCAACTGCCGCCCTGAGTGCCTGGCGCTCGTTTTGATTTACCTGGAACATATGTAGCGTAAAATTTTAAGCAGACAGCGATAAGCGCAATCCATCAAGTAAAGCCAGAGGGCGTATTTGCATGGTAGCGCGGTTTCTCCTGTGTTTTCTTAGTGTGCCTGTAGGCTAACACACCTGACGTGGGCTAATTGGCTAACAGGAGAGGCTCTGAGAATAAGAGGGCTGCAGATTTCCCACCGCTGTAGGAAACTTTGGGGTACTTTTTGCATTAGACGGATAGATAAATAGAGACTTTATTAATCCTCATAGGGGGAATTTGGTTGTTGAAGCAGCTTCACAAAACAAGCATTTGAAAGGTGGCAAACATAAATATGAATAGATATGAATTAAAGATAAATTAAAGCAGTGCAGGTGCGGATGTGCAGCGAGCAGAAACACAAATGGTGTGTGATGAGTGGATTAATGATTGGTTGCAGTGATTCCAGGATTATATGCTCTCAGTTTGAGGTTTGCTAGTGTTACTAAGGCAGTCAGCCCACACACACTGACCCGGAACTCTTCTTCTTCTGCGCCCAGTAAATCCGCCTTTTTGAGGATGGAACTCAAAAAGTTGTGCAGCTGCCCTACGAGCCTATTGATGAGCACGTCTGTGTAAAAACACACCGACAAGGCCTCACCCTCAACGCCCCCAACCCTCCTCACGCACACAGACATCTTTAATTCCTCTCAAATATTAGTCTTCCCCCTCAGCCCTTGCTGGGTGCCCAAGTGAGACGGATCCCACCGACATTTTCCACCACAGGATTAACTGCTCCGCCTCGCTGCTCTTAAAGGGCTGACCCTGAGACGTGTGTGAAGAGGTGGCCAGCAGGCCACTCCTTAAAAGGCTATTAGATCCTCAGTGCTTATTATGAGTGGGCACGCAACTAAATTATCGGCCCCGCTTTTCCTTGTCATTGGAGCAAAGGCGGAAAAAATCTTGTTTTCTGGAAATAATTAATCTCACCTAATGATATTGAGGAAAGTAGCTGGTGTTTTCCTGATCCAAGCCTTTACTGATGGAGATGATCATCTTCAGCCTCCTTGCTGAAACAACCTTTCAGTCACAGGTGAGCCAGCCGCTGTGGAGAAGGAGAGAGTGTGCGTGCGTCCTGTGCATTTGTGTGTCCGTTTGGGCCGATCGCTCAAACTATTTGGAATGCTGAGTGTCCGGCGTGGATCTCCATGCAGAGCCAAGTCTGGTTGCCATGCCTACACATTTTACTTGGAGACACTGCGTTTCCTTAATGAATTCATTTTCAAGCTGATGTTTGCCTCTGTGTTCTCCGTCAGCTGGGTACACACTCCAAATAGCTGTAGAGCAGAGTTCTCTCCGTTGCTAAAAGTGACCTGAGGGAAATAGCTTATTGATTCTTGGTGGGAAAACATGATTAAACTGAGCTCTAAGTGGACACTTGTTCTGAAATTATCTACAGGAGAGAAGATAAGGAACTACCAGAGCCAGTGTGCTTTCATCCAGGTTCTGGTCTTTGAGTTCCTCTTGAAGTACTGATGTGGTTAAAATAATCGTTCCTTGATTTAAAAAAAAAAAATAAATAGTTTTATGCACTTATGTTTACTTATTATTTAAAATGCAACCATATACAATCCGTTTAACATACTTTCATAGCCACCATCATCATCATCAACATCAACATCATCAACATTTTCCTCTGCTTATCTGGGCCTGGGTTGTGGTCACAGCTGACCGAGAAGGTGTTTCCAGACGGCTCTCTTGCCGGCAACATTATCCAGCCCTGTGTCTCCTCCCAGTTGGACGTGCTTGGGAAACCCCCGAAGGGAAGCGTCCCAAAGACCTCCTGATGTGACGCCCAACTCAACTGTCTCCTTTTGATTCAAAGAGGTAGCAGCTCTGACCCTGTTTACAAAGGTGGGTGGCGCAGTAAAATTATTATGGATGGGGTCACTAATAAACCAGTCAAACAAAAGTGTATCACTAACTCCATTTATTGCAAACGAAGAAAAAGTTAAAGAAATTTCCTTGGGTGAATGAATAAACTCAAAACCGAAAATAAATATCTAACACTTACTTTATTTCATATTTCAAAAAAAAAAAATTTTAATTAACTATTAGAAGCTCTAAGTATGTTAGGGACATTTGGATTAACAGTAATCTACCCTGTTTACGTAAGATAAATTGATAATATGTTGTGTAATCCAGTGAACATATACCTTCTTAGAGTGCTGTCCTCATTTCTCTGTATCCAAAAGTCTTGTCTGCCAGCTTACTGTAGGCGCTGTGTCGCCGGAAAAGGAGCAGACGTTGTGCATATTGTGTTCAATAGGTGAGTTAATCAGGACGAGAGAGGCCCTGATCGCTGCCATGATCGGGGAGCGCCCCATCTGTAATGCTGGGATGGCCAGCAGTCAGGCTGAATGAGCCGGGTGACTGTGTCTGGTACCGGACTGCAGTCGGATCTGCCTTCAGTGTGTTTGTTTACAAGTCAGGAAAGACCTGGAACCACTTAGCATCTCTCTGGTGATATAGTGAGAGTGGTCCTGCTATATTAAACATTTTATTTGTCCCGATATACAAAACCGAGTGCACATGCAATACTCTGATGTCTTTGAAGTCTTTGATTTATGTGTTTTTATATATTACTTCTTGGATCGGTTTCTCTGAAGCGTGCCCCTCCAAATAAATTATTTCCAGAGCAGATCTGGAAATAATTGAGGCGACGGTAAATGTGCCATGCATAATGGAGAACTCGACGTAAACGCGGGTAATTTGATTGCTGGAATTCTGTCTGTTTTTGGTTTGTGGTCGCAGGTCGTAAACGGTACCTGTCACAGATCGAGTTCAAGGCGAAGTTTGTGATGGCGCAGTTCCCTCAGATAAATAAAAAACACTCCTGATGTCGGTTCCACGTTGCATAAACGCAGAACAACTTTACATCAACACAAGCGTGATTGCTATTTAGATTGGGACACCTGTTGCCGTGACAACCTTGTAGAAAAATCATACAAAGCGTTGGTTTCCATGTTGACTGAGCGCTCCAGAGAATACAGCACACAGTATCGGCCAAAGGCAGGTTGTCCCGCTTCTATCTGCAAGCGCCAGGTTCGAGGCTTATTGACCGTTTTTGACAGACTGAGCAGCAGCAGACGTCTTGCTGAAACGGGCCTTGTGCCCAAAGTTCAATTGAAAGCCTCACACTGTGTGCAGCCCACATATTTGCCAAACGGTGTGTAGGTCATAAATCAGTCTCCCTGCCACCTCAGCAACCGGGTGTCCTTCAGGGATACTGATGGCTGTGCCTGAACATTTAAAAAATGTTCTAATACATGAACATATTTCTCATCCGAACAGGTTGATGGATTTTATTTTTTAAGGTTTTACGCGAGTGCCGACCGCTACAGTGTGAGGTTTGATGGGACCATGAACTCAGCGTGTAACTACCTACATATGTCTCTCTCTGCTTTCAGAGCAGGGAGAGGGGGAGCGGCGTGGCTTCAGTTTGCAGTGGCGCTCTCCTCCTCCTATCCTCGACCTGGGCTCGTATGAAGGGGGGGGCGGGGTCAACGGGGCGTTATTTTGATATTGCCGACACGATACGGCTGGAGACCTCCACCATGTCGCGGTCAGATAACATTTAGCGATTGCTGCGTGAGCCAGATAAGACGTGTGTCATAAATTAAAGGTGACGTAAAGGTTTTGTTGTCGGAGCGCAGCTGATTAACACATTTTAGATTGAATTTCCGAGTAAGTCTTTTATAAAAGTCATATCAGACTGATGAGACGTGACGCTTCAGGCGCTGGTGAAACATAAGCCTCATTATATCCCCAAAAACGGGGATACAATGGAATCGCCATCCCCGCAGATCCTTCGTGTTGGAGCAACAACTCAACCTATATCGTCTATCACTGTCAAATTTTAAACCCACATAGACCCTTAGTGCGAGGAAGAACTGGAGGGTGTTTGGGAAAATTTGGTTGTATGTTTCTGCCAGTAGGGGGAGCTTTATCTACGACATTGTCAGGCCATAACTTCTCAACTGTTGGTCCGCTTTGGTCCAAACCAAACAATTTATATTTTACTCACTAGGGGGAGCTTTATATGAAAAACACGAATAGGAATCAACATCAACAACACTGTTTTCCGGACGTAACTCAAAAATCATTTTCAAATTTTACCCTTAAATAGACCTTAGTACCAGGAAGAACTGCATTGATTTTGGCAAAAACTGTTGGGCTGATTTAGTCCAAACCTGTTGCATTTGATTTTAATCGCGGAGATCTAGCTATCATGCATTTTGTTTTACTGTAATAGTACATATTTTACTCACTATTGGGAGCTTTCCCCCCCCCCCCAAAAAAAACTTTGGACATTTAATTGAAACAGTTCAATCCGGGGCATTGCTTGTGCAAACGCAGGGGATTGGGGACTTTTTGGTGGGATAAAAACTGTCTGTCGGTGACGACAGCATAAGTCCAGTTGAATTTATGACTCAGTTACATTTTATTCCCCTTACCTTCTCTATGCGGCTTTAACAATTGGTTCAAAGTGTGAATAAATGTTTGCTTCTGTAAGTCATGTCCAGAGCAGTGAATCAACCAGACTGGAAGTGTGAATGGGCCGGAGTAGCGGAGAGAAAGGGGAAGAGGCTTTCCCTCAGGGGCAGTGCCAAGAACAATGCCAGGTTTGTCTGGCCTGAGTGCATGAACACTAAGCTTTTCGGAACTGGCAGCCCGCCCCAGTACCTACCCATCTCCCCTGGCTTCCAGAGCTGTCCAGCCCCGAAGCACTAAGTATTTGTGCAAAGTTCATAAGGCTTCCCTCTGTTTGTGGGCCATAATGGCAGCTCCATCCTGTTGTAGCTCAAAGAGTGCTTATGGGCTCTGAGGACCTTGTGCTGGTTCTGCAGAGGCGTGTGAGTGTTCTCAGTTACCGACTTTGGCTCAATGCTCTCATCGTGAAAAGCCCAGTGTCCCCAGCTTGACAGCTCAGAGTCTCAGCCTCCAGGATCAACACTTCCTTGATTATTTTCTCTGTCTGCCTTTTCAACCCAAGTTAGCAAAAATCAAGCCGTGGATCAAATGAAAAGCCATTCCCTTCGATTGAGTCCATTCATTTACTCAAATAACAATCAAAGAACGCTAAACTGGATTGGATTAAACATTTTCTTTTTTTAAAAATCAAATACATATATTTATACGGCTCCTGAGAAGCTGCTAAATGACAAGATGTATCTGTGCAGCTTCTAAATACAGACAATTTCACCTCCACCATTCTCCAACTGTCAGCGTTTGTGCAGCCTGAGTGATAATAACCTTGTTATTTGTGGTTCCTCTCGCTGCAGCCCTGCCTTTGGTTGGTTTTTTTTCACCGGGGTTACGTCCCACATCAGCATAATTCAAGCATGACCCTCCTCCCCCTTTCATTTTCTGCCTTTCTCCCAGTTAAAGCTCAAGTCTCTGACTGGAGTCCACACCATACATCATCCAGCCTGGGCCTCCGCTTCCTCCCTTCCCCCCTCATGCTGGTTTTTGGTGCCGGGCCGCGGGAAGGCTCTTATCGACCGTCTCAGCACTCTGTGCGCTGAGCCCTCCCCCGACATGTCATCCTGCCTCCATTCAAGTCCGTTCGTATAGTCCTGGGGTCAGATCCCCTGTTGAGCACCACCACACATGAAATCCGCTGCACTTGAATTCCGTTGCAAAAAAAATAAATCAAACTAATTCTTCCAATGGTCGCGTGCTTCAAAGCTCTGACAGCGCTGGAACAACACTGGGAGACGATCTTCTGCAGTTTCAGCAATAAGGAGATTGCAGCAGGAGAAAAAACGTACCAGATTCTTACCCAGCAGGTGATCTGCGCTTCCCCGCCTTTTCTACAGTTGATAATTACAAATAAATACTTTTAATTGAGCTTCAGGTGCTGCGCAGATCTTTGATGACGCAGACGGGAAGAGGGCCAGATGGAACTTGCATTCCTTCACTCTCCTTTGTAGACCACCAGTGAATAGCCTTTAGATCAGGCTTTATGGGAATGATTGTCAACGGCTTAATGAGCGTATTTGCCAAGATAGAGGCTTTAACAACATCCGTGCCGCTGGTCCACCCAATCTCCAGCCTATATGACACACGGGACACTCAGCCAGCTCAGCGATTTTCATTTTTCTGCAACTGATTTCATTTTGTTTCACCTCACTCGCGCGCACTTTTTCTTTTCGGATGCGATTACATGGATTGGACTTCGCACACCTCTAACGGGGGCCAGATCTCAGAATGAAGTACAAGCTAGTAAGTATCCCATAGTAATAAAGAACATGCAGAGGTGTGGCAGGAAGCATTGTCTGTTTTTTGTCTGTTTATTGCCAGTAATAATTAAAATAGGCTGCACCCTATCGCTTTTTTTTTTTTTTATTGTAATATCGGCATTTTTGCACTTTTTTTCTTCATTTCCTGTCTGTCTGTCTTTTCTCGTTAACCACCACATACATTTCCGCTGTAGACTTTTAGTTGTTATTAATTTAGTAGGGAAACTGCCCTGTATTTAAGACCATTACAACTATGAAATAAGATTAGAGAGTATTATTTAAGCATTTGAAGATGAAATTTATCCGTAAGTTAGCTGGAAAAATTAAATTTGAGCTTTTCAGATATTTACCAGATTCTTTCACCGGACAATATGTTCAACTGCCCTAAAAACAAATCCCTGTATTTCAGTGAAATCTTACTTTTGCGGTGCTTGTGTCTTAAATCAAGTTGCAGACTTTGAGTTTTTGCAGCGTAGTCAAATGTTTAGGACTCATAGTTTACGGTTTGTACCCCAAAAAGGCTTAAACTGGATGGGCTTTGATATGTTGTACTGTACAATTAACATAACAGACAATATAGTACAGTATAGTATCAGTATTGTTGACTTAGCGGGGGTATAATTAAAGTTGCATTAACAACTCTGAAACGGTTTTAACACAATTTGAGCATTACAACCTCTATTCAGGTCTGTTTCTCTCCTCCACTCCAGTAGTACAAAGAATTCCAGCTGTGATGCAGTTCTGTTGTTATTTTATTTATGTGTTGGAAGAGTGACAGTGAACAATAATAAAACATAAATGTTACCATTTGATGCTAAGTACCAGAGGTAGCCTAGGGCTAATTTTCATATGAAATCCCTCCGGCAGGTTTAAAACGTCCGTCCAATGACATTAGATGGAAAAAAAAGAACAGAGGACAGTGGACACACAGAGATTTAAACTACAGAAAGAATTACACACATCAGCACCTCCAGCATGGACAGCCTCAAAACCAGGATATAATGACATAGACGTAGAATAGAAACGAACAAAATCAGTGACTACATTTTGGCAAGGCAGGTTTTTTAGCTTCCAAGGGTTCTGTAGCTCCGTATATTATGTAGAGTATTCCACTGAGTGGAGTACTCTACATTCTCGTGGAGAAGGATGACTGAGGGGCCTCGATATACAATCCCATGTGGAAGCTGTTCTCGTGGGTTTCACCGAGTCAACGGATCAAAGCAGAACAAAGTTATGCAAAGAAGGAGGAGCCAAGAATAGACACAGTATTGAAAACACTGTGAAGTTCTGAAAGATCAAAAGACTTTTCCTGATATCCTACAATGATGACACTGAAATGGATATATATCAAGAGTTTCAAGCTCTGTTTAAACGGAGATTCTCGAGGTCCGGTAATAATATGACATGTGGCAACAGACCAATGCATGCAAGTATGTCTCAGCTGCCTCTACGGACAGGTTTGTTTGAAATTTGCCAAAATAGAGAAGACAAAATTAAGAAAGATTAATGATTTACTACAGAACAGAGCAGAAGATTGTCAGATAATTATTCTGTTATAACGTTTTTGGCGCTCAGGCTCTTGGGGGGATATTTGATTGATTGAAGAGTCTCTGCCCTGAAAGCAGCGTGGAATGTCCAGCCTTTGGAGTTAGGGTAGTGGTGATGGTGGCTGATGACTCAGCAGAGGCTGATGAATGATGAGGCGGATAGATCTCCGAGTACTAAGCTTTCTACCACAACTGTAGTGTTTTAGAAGTCAGTTTAGAACCACCTTTTGAATTACGTCTAATAAGAAGTATAATTTATCATTTTACCACTCAAGCTAGCCAGTCCAACTAGCCACACACCTGGGTCAAAACAGCATACGTAGATTTATAACGTAACATTAACCCATTAGCAATCCTTGTACATGTCAAATACAAACCAAACGGTCCTCTTGAAGATTTTTATTATCGAGTATTATCTATGTTTCTCACCTATCAGTGGTTATTATGTTATGGCTGATTGTTATTGATTGGTGAAGGGTCTCTTATGCTGTCTGTTTTATACAATACAACAACAAGCAACAAGCAAAGGTCTAGTTATAATTGTAACTTGTCAAATTAAATGCACACTTATGTCTGAGAATACAGTATATTTTGTAGTAAAAGCTCCCCATGGTGAGTAAAATGGGAACTTTTAGAGTAAAATTTGACAGATGCCCTTCAGTCGGTTCATAGTCACCAAATTTGGACTAAATTGAACCAACAACTATCAGGTTATGGCTGTAAAACAGTGTTTTCGTAGAAAAAAGTGTAAGATATGATATTTACAAGACAGATGCACCAAAATGGGATCAGTCCAGTTCTTCCTCGCACTAAGGTCTACTTGGGAAAATGATCCGTGTGTTAGTTTTTGAGTAATCGCGTTAACACGAAGGATCTGCGGCGGAGGACGCGGCGAGGATTATTAGATAATATCCCAGTCTTTTGGGGGATATAATAATATAATTGGTATTCCACAAAGGCTGTTAGGAACGGATGAAGTGAGTTTAGTTCTTTTATGTATGTGGCGATTCCTCCCAGTCATACTTAAAAGAAACTGAGCTTATTCCATTTATTGTGTCTGAAGACGACCTCAGTCCAAACCCACTGGGCGCCGGTGAGCCTCAGGAGCAGCTCACCTGGAGTCGGACCGGCCGGATGCTCGGCTCTGGCACGGAACAGAAAATGAAAATGTTAAAAACGCGGTTGGCAGGGAATATCTCATTTCACAAGCTGAAATTATGATTTGACTACTTGAGTAGTGGAACACCTGCAGGGATCCAAAATGGATGAAGGTTGTTTTTTTTTGTTATTATTCCCGTGAAAGTGTTTTGTGCTGTAGGGACATCAGAAATTCCTGGTCCTTGGCAGTAATAAATTGCTTCGGGTTGTGATGGAGGTAAGGATTTGGGATATAAGAGCCATCGATCACGTCGCGCTGTGCCACAGTTTCATCTGGGGGAAATTGCCGGCGTCAGTCAGACGGAGTGAATGAGTGTGGAGACGAACACGCGGCGTTAGCTCCCACAAAAATAATATTCCAGTACCAAGTTGTGAATTCATCTCTGTGCCGGCTCTCCTCGCGGAGGATCACATGCTAATGTGATTACTGTCCTGTGCGAGGGGGGCGGGGCACACCTGTGGGACTTCAAAGAGAGCAGATCAGAGAGGAAATGGAAAAGCTGCAACGGACAAAGGTGCAGCTCTTTTTTTTTCCTGAAGCCCCCCCTCCCCCAACCTTTTTTTTTTTTACTTTAAATACATATCACCAGGTTCAAAGTAGGGACCATCAGCACACTTCGACAGCGCAGATGATGATCGCGTCACGTGATGTCCTTTCGTTCTTCAGAGAAATTATGCAAATTAAAAGTCATAATCCAGAGACGCTAAAATCACTTCTGTACTGTAAAATCTTTTTGAGCGGAATTTCTATTTTAACGCAAAGATGAACAGCTTTCACACACACACACACACACAAAAAAAAGAGACAGTAATTAGAGGCTGGGGAAATCCTACACGCTTTCTTGATACCGAAAAAACGACAAGCTTTCGTAGAAATTCCAACAAGATGAAAACCTCTGGTGTTTTTTTGCTTTTAAAATTTTTTTTTTTCTCGATTAACTACATTAGAAATTTGCTTTATCCACAATGTACAATCACAGCTATGTGGTGAATCTGACTGCCTCTTGTTGAGTTCATGCAGCTTCTTCCTCATTAGTCCATATAGAACATAGGGGTCATGAACCCTCCTCTTCATCAGTGTAGCTACTCCATATCGGTCTCCAACTGAGCCTCATCCCTCCTCACCTCAGAGCTTTGCCTCGCTCCCCCGTCCTCAACCCTCCTCCTCCTTCTGATGCTCCTATCTCCGGTCCCCTCGTCCTCCTAAAGACCCCTGAAATATTAATGGTGCGATAATCTCGCCGTCACGCTTTGTGAAGTGCGGTAAAATCGAACAAAATCTCAATTAGACGAGCCAATTATTTAATGCAGCCCCTACTTCCACATCGCGTGGCTTCTGTTATTTCTCACGCTATTAATGTTTTAATAATGGATGGATTGCCCGGCTAAGCGTGTAAGCAGATCATGGGAATCATTGCCAAAGGTCAGAATACAATCCAGTTTTGATCAGCACAGAAAGGAGACAAAACTTTTCAACACAAGGGGAAATATAAAAAAAAACACTAAGCAGTTAATGCGAGCTTTGTTTTTCACTAGCTTAGTTAACTAAATTAGCAGCTAAATGGACAAAAACAAGAAGACTTTGGAGTTTAAAACTGCTTTACATCAGAAGGAACGCGAGTCAATTTCCGCTTAGTGTTAATCAGCTGGGCCGTTGTTTTAATTGTTCTTGAACCATCAAATGGGAATCAGTGTGAAGGCATTAGCAGGACCGTGAGGGGAGCGCCTAGCTGCCGTCTTCCCCGTCTCAGGTCTTTAGCGAAGAGAATATTTTAATCCAGTCTGACAAGACGAGGAGCTCCGTAATCCTATTACAAGCTTGCACATTAATCTACAGTAGGCCCACACGTTTCTGCCTGTTGTCTTTGTGTGAGAAGGAAGCAGATGGTGCCAGATCCAGAGTCTACTGTAGTGAACCCTAGAGGGTTTCCTCTCCGACCCTGTATCTAAACAACACGTCTACAAGTGTGGCGGAATGCTCAGGGGAAAAAACAAACAAACCAAACCTTATTGTTGAGGTACTGTACTCCCTTGGTTTATTTGTTTATGTATTTATTCCCACTCTAGTTTTGTAAATGTGTTTTCTGGGTCAGAGTTGAGGTAACGCCGAAGCAGATGGCTGAACTTTAGGAGTTAAGGAACAGACAGAGCTTGCCAACTGTACCGTGGCGGTGTGCCAAAGGGAGTGGAAGCCGCACAGTGGTCTGAGTCCAACAGTATTGGAAAAATCCAAAGGCGCTTTGTCCGAAAACACAAACGAGAGCGCTGGAGTGGAGCCGCGTGAGCTGGTAAAAGGTCACGGTCAATAAGCAAATTAGGCCTGGGTATAAAACTGAAGACGATATGCAAAATGGTTTTTGTGTTTGTTATGGTGTTATTATGGAGTGTTTTTTTTCGTATAAAAAAAAAGCTCCCCCTAGTGACTACAATATGAACTATTAAAGTAGAATACGATGTTTAGAAGATACGTCTCCTCAAGACAATTCGTTTTCACCAAATTTGGACTAAATCGGACGATTAGGAAGTTATATCCTTTTTTTGTAGAAAGCTCCCCCTAGTGAGTAAAATATGAACCATTAGAGCAATATCTACAAATTAGACCTCAGCAAATTTATATTCACCAAATTTGCACTAAATCGGACCAACGTTTTTAGGAATTTTAGCCCGAAAGGTTTGGATATTGAGTTCCCCATAGTGTCAAAAATGTACAACCACCTTTTCCCAAAATCAATCCATAAAATCTAAAGATAATCTTTGAAATAGTGGCCGAGTTGGTGGACTTGATTCCTTAATGTCACAGACTGTTTGGGGGATATAATTGGAAAAATACAATCAACAACTCACTTTCTGCAACATCCTATTATCTCACTCAAAAGAGCGCCACCTCTGAGGTCATCAATCAATCAATCAATCAATCAATCAATAAATCAATCAAGCAATCAATCAACCACATTTTATTCATCAATCGCCAATTTACAACAACTGTTATCTCCAGGTGCTTTCAAGAAAGAGCAGGTCTAGACCGAACTCTGTCTTCATTATCCTACTTATTCCTCCATGAGCATCACTTGGCAACATTGGTGAGAAAAACTGCCTTTTAAGGGGCAGAAACCTTGAGCAGGTCTGGAGTCGGGCTGGATGTACTTTTTCCATGACCGGTTGGGTTTGAAGGCACAGGGAGGTCAGAACGAGAAAGAAAAAGAGAGAGAGAGAGAGAGATAAACAGAGAAAGAACGAGAGATAACGAGTGGGAGAGAGAGGCGTAGAGAGACAGAACGGAGGGGGGCGTGCAATAGAGTGGGTGTGAGGGAGGGGGCAAAAGAGAGGACATGGGAGCGGGAGGGAAATGGTGATGGAGTGCCAGAGAGAGGGAGTGGGAGGGGAGGGGAAGAGAAAAGGTGAGTGAGAAAGGGAGTGTTGGGACGAGACAGAAATGCAAAGAAGCAGAAATGTTTTGTGAATCTGAGGAACTGAAGGTGGAGATTTCAAGCTGTGGCAATTATTTGACTGTGAAGCCCAGTTTGCCCATCAGCGCCCAAACAGGTCAAAGCTTACACATATTAAAAATGATGATTTTGCTACCCCAGCCAAACATCCGCCTAAAAAAGGAAATTAACACAAACTATGTAATATTATTCTCAGTATACTAGGAGCGGCTGCCTTGCGTGTCAAACGGCGTAAAGTGCCGTAAGTAGACATCGTATCAGGGAAGCACAATAATGGCTGTAACGATAATCCTGACTGTGGTGATCTCTATTATTCATGATGTTTGTAAATGGATTTAATGAACTGTCAGGCTACGACACCATTGTTCTCAGGCCATTGGTCATTCTTGACGGCTGTTATATCCCTTTTCTTCTCCCTCCCGACCTTTTACCTACCAGGTAATGTTACAAAATAAATAAATACTATGGCGGCGTCACATCCTTACTGTTTATATGACACATATCTTTGCCCCGGACTTCCAGAAGCACTGGTCTTTATAAACTGGATGAATGCGGTGATACGGTTGCTTTTATGGAAGTCTGAGTTATTGATGGATGGATGACGTTAGCAACGTATTGGTTGTCCCTCATGCGTCCATCATACCGCGGTTTATGGCGTGTTTTGAGCTCAACTACCTGATGGAGGCAAACAAACTATATAAGATGCGAAATAAAACAAAATATATGAAAGTGCTTTTGAACCAGCCCATTAAACATCATTCATTTTTTTTCAAAATGCACATTGTTCTGAAAACGCGTCATGTCTAAATATTCAGTTTAAAAACCTGAGCGTTTACTAAACAAACTAATCTGGGCTCACAGATTTGCTATCCACATTTAAGGATGAATAAACTGATTGGATGGATTTGTATGGCATGGAATCTCCACACATCATTGTTATTAATTATTCAGAGTCCTGGTTAGGGTCAGAAAAATTCTTAATGTCACAAAACCTTTGAAAAATGGAAGATCAATGACTCTGGTAGTTTAGATTAACATATTTATGGAGGCTCCACCCCCTCCATAAAGTTAACCCAAAATTTAGTAAAGCAAGTACGTGATATTAAACATTTCTCTCTTTCCCCGAGCGACAGAAGGGGGTATCCCTACTTTGTGGTGACCTTTAGGGGGATGCTAGAGATTCTGGTTATTGCTTTGCCTGTGTGGTCCTGTGGAAAATTTTTTTTTTGCAATTGCACTTGTTTTTAACTTTCATCACATTTTCACTGAATAAAAAAAAAACGATTTTTTCAGACAATGAAACATTTTTTTTGGAAGATGCGTAATGTAGTTTTTTTGAATTCATCTCTTTCTCACCTGCATCGGCTGTGTTTTGTTCTGCATTCACTCTGTCTGTTACGTAGCTTTCTCTCACAACGGCAGCCAGTTTATCACCTCACATATCCATCACTCTCTCTCTTTCTCCTACTTTCAGTTTCTGCAAAAACAGGAAACTCATTTATTAAAGGAGAAAGTTGGAGTTCCTTTTGAATTGTACTTCAGACATTAGATCTCAAAGACATTTGAATAAAGATTGCGATTTTTATTATGATTGATTTGCCAGCTCTTAAGCTGCATTTAATTTGTTCTCTGTAAACTCGCCTATCCCAATCACGAGGGATAAGATCTTGGCCTTGTGCTCCTTCAGGCACTTATTGCTCCGTTGGTTTATGGCGCTCTTGATTTCCTCTGCAGAGGAGCGTTCTATAGGCTGACCCCACATTTTGTCAGTGTTGCTTTATCATGATCTTTTTAAGCTGGGAAGCCAAATCCTGACTAAACTAGGTCTATCCTGACATTCCCCACAACAAGAGTACATCCCTTAAAAACCCCCAATCCCCTGTGTTATACAAGCAATCCCCCCAATTAGAACTAAATGTGAAACCGTGTCAGAAAAATACTGTTTTTTCACAAGAAAGTCCCTCTAGTGAATGAAATACAAACTATTAGAATAAAATAGGATATATACTAGATAGATCTCCCAAAGTTGATTAAATACTACTACTACTACTACTACTACTACTACCCTACTGTCAGAAATGCACAACCTACCTTTCCCAGAATCAATTCAGTTCTTAATAATAATAATAATACATTTAATTTATAATGCACTTTACATTTGGACTAAGGTCTACGTGGGTATAAGATTTGCAAATGATTCATGAAATTATTAGTTATGACGTCAACATGAAGGGTTTGCGGCAGAGGTGGCGGATTCAGCGGCCATAATGATTCCATTTCATTTTCCACTTTTTGGGAATGTAATTAGATTAGTTGTGCAACCCTTTGTGAAAATTAGCACTGGAATTACAGCAGAAATTCAATAATAAATATACCAAGTAAAACTTGGTATATTAGGAATTTGGGTTGAAAAACAGAATAATTATATTATAATAATGATTTCTGTCAGTTTCAGCTGCTTTGAAATAAAATCTTCAATGATCTGGAAAGTTGAAAGTTGGAAAACAGTCTCTGTAGCTTTTCTTGTCGTGAAATAATTTACGACGAAGGGCGAAACAATTAGGTTACGATGCCTCTGCATCACGCTGGTTTACGTTATAAACTGACTTGGTGTTGATGACGGGGAGGAACTATTTCAGAGAGCGCTCTACATCTGTCACTCAACCGGAGCTTTAAAGTGTGGAGGCAGATTTCACGTGGCTCCGATCGCTTCCGTTTTCCTTTCTGTGTCGCCCCGGAGCTCCTGCCCCCCTCTGAGCCGTGGCTAAATAAGGTTAGAGTTCACATGAGCCGTCCTACAGCGAGCAGATTCTAACCTCCTGCCAACTTCATCAATCTCAGGCGGGTGGGTTTGCCGCTTAGAGGGGCGGAGATCAAGACCAGCCTGCAGTGTGTAAATCAGGCGAACCTGAGAGGGGGGCCTCTCTCATCCTATAGGTCCAACGTGCACCATACCCTCTTTGACTGCAGGCTAGACATCACTCGTAGCAGTGGAGCCCTTTTGAGCGGACCTCCCTCAACCAGATGGCAGTGCCTGTTACCGATAAATGTTTAAAGAGGGGAAGACAAATTAAATCAGAGGGCGACTGATCAAGCACAGTGTGAACAAAAGTGTAATCCATCTGAAGTTCCATCGGGTTGGTTGAAGGCTTTCAGTTTGCACAATAAGACAATGAAAACACAGTCCTAAGGGGATTGTGCCGCCCCTCCTCTCACCTCTCTTAACAAGGCTAATCTCACCTACAAACGCTACAGCTAATTAGCACAAAGCCCTTACCTTTTGACTTTAATCTGCATGTGTTTAGCAACATAAATCTTGGTGTCTGGGAAAGAAAAGCAAAGCCTGGGGCGTTTTTCTGGATGACTTATTGCTCAGAGACACCCAATCTTCAGTTTGAAATAAATTCAATAGGCCTGAGTTGTGATTGAGTAGGACTGAAGTGTATTATTTACGGCGAGGCTCAGAAACTCAAGCCCCGGCGGTGATGGTGTAGGTGGGCGGGGTTAGGGGGTCATCAGTTGCCTCAGAAAAGGCCAGTATTGAGTCACGGACCGAGTTAATACCATTAATGAGGCGCGGTTGAAAAGTTCAGAGAGCGCGTTCGTCTGAAAACAGACCTGCATAGAATGCATGAAATTGACTCTCTTGTTCCCCGGTCAATTATTCAATTACATCTCATGGGTGGCAGTTTGACCTCAGCGGTTCCTATCGAGTTTGAAATGCTAGAGAGAAGATTGGAAGTGTAGTCCGGGAGGTCTTTTCTAGACACTGCACAGTTGGTTGAGCACATATCTCGGTTTAAAAACGCACACACGGTCTTTTACATCAGTTGGACCTTCTTTCTACACTGATGCTGTTATCACCAGACTTTATCGGAGGTATGCGGAACCGGTTCTGTTTCTCATGAACGCCCGCAAATCTCCGTGTCGACCAGTAGCCGTAACGATTTTCCCATTCCTTAATACCTCTAATGCTTTACTGTTTGGTTATTATGTTTTGCTGTTCAGCTAATTACCCCAACATGACCCAAAGAGCTGGGTCGCACACAAAGGGCTCACGTAATTAAATCCCGGAGGTTTCACAGAACCCTGCTACAGACAGTTACACGCTACCGTTTTACAGCAAGTCCTACAATGTTGTACCGTATATCCGAAAAAAAGACCCCATGTGTCCTTAAAAGAAGCTCCCCCTAGAGAGTAAAATATGAACTATTAGAGTTAAATATGATGTATGCAATATATAACTCCTCGAGTCGGTTCATTCGCACCAAATTCAGACTAATTTGGAACAAAGGTTGAAAAACATGTCAGAAAGTCCGTTAGGTTGATAAACAAATTACTACGTATGGAAAGAGAGCTATTTTCTCTTTTTCGGGTTCCCAGAGGCAAAGGTTACATCCTTAAAAAGTTAAATCAAGTAAAAATCAATCAAATTAAAAATGAGACCAACGGTTGTAAAATGAGTGTTCGGAAATATTTGGAAGTAAACTCCCCCTAGTGTCGCAAATATAAAACTGTCCTTTCCCAAAATCATTCCAGTTTTTCCTCGCATAAGAGTCTATGCGGGAACACAATGATGCAGAAGATGTTTAGTTAGTTTAGAGTTACTGCGTCAACACGGTGACAATTCCATAATATCCCCGATGTTTCGTGGATACATGTAGGCAGACTACCCTCATAAAATCCTTATGAATTGTTTTCACTTAAGCACTTATACTATTACAGTACTAAAATGTATTCACTATGTCGTGGACACTTAATAAATCATAAGTAAGATGTTATAAATCATTAGATAAATCGCTGAACAGTGACTTGTTGTTTGCCAAATAATGAACCCGCTTTCTTTCTGTACTGGTTACGTGTTTTCCATCAACCAACATCCTTGTTGTTCACTGGGTCGATTGTTACTGTGTTGATGGTTATTGTGACTAACAGACAGTTTGACATGCGGACTGGGACGGAACCACGAGATCTGAGGCAGGGAATTTATCATTATAGTATTATTATTATTATCAAACATGATAAATGATCAATTATTATTATTATTATATTATATGTATTATTATGTTGTGATTATAAAGTGTTATACAACCTAAATGATGAACTGTTATAGATCCTTATATCTTCTTGTGCAGTCTAACTGTAAAATGGTCACAATATTTCTGTACATCGCTAGTTTTAGTCCTCTGTCTGCCCTCTGAACCGGTCATGTTCTCATTATAGTCCAGACACAGGTCTGTTTGCTGGAAAATAAACCAATGCTTTGTACTCCACTGTGTGTGACAGCTCACTACTTCTGCTCTCTCTCTCCTTCTGCTCTCTCTCTCTCTCTCTCTTTCTGCTCTCTCTCGCTCTCGCTCCCTCTTTCTCTCTCTGTTCTGTCTCCCTCTCTCTCCCCCTTTCTGCGGTCTCTCTCTCTCGCTCTCGGTCTATTCTCTATCCCTCTGTTTTCTCTCTCTTTCTGCTCTCTCTCTTTTATCTCTTTTTCTGCTTTTTCTCGGCTCTTTCTCTCTCTTCCTGCTCCCTCTCTCTTTATTCTCTCTCTCTTTCTACTCTCTATCACTGTTTTTTTCTCTCTCTGTCTGCTCTCTCTCTGTTCTTTCTGCTCTCTCTCTGTTCTTTCTCTCTCTCTACCTTAACATGTGGCTGATTGTTAATGACTTTCGGTCATTGTTATCAGAAACAAACAGGCGCAGATCAAACGGCGTCGTGAACAAATTGCTTGAATCTTAACATTAATTGTTATTTTGATTTTAATCTTAGTGTGGAGTTGAAGTAAATGCTCTCTCTCTCTCTCTCTCTCTCTCTCGCTGTGACTCTGAACAGCCACCAGGCATTAGTAAATCCACAGGCTCCGTTCATTTGTTTATGCATTTCCATTGTCTCGTGTGAAATACAGTTTCTGCCACACGCACTTCCACAGGCGTCAAAACTACAAAACAATTTGAGTGATTCCCACGGGAAAGGGGTGACAGGCGACTTTAATGTGAATATTTCACAGTGAGAACCGGATGCCGGTGAGAACGGTGCGCCTCATTATGGCTGGCTGAGCAGAGAGCAGTCGGGCTCCCAGTCACGAGGGATATTGGCGTGTTTGGGGTTTACCTCTCCGTCTGCAAGAGCGTGGATTGATTCAAGCCGTCCCGTGTGTCTGTTTTGCTTTCACAGGTGCTGAATCTTCAGGGCGCCAGAGAAATGGACTGAAGCTGCAGCAGAGACAGAGAGAGAGAGAAAGAGAGACAGCGCTCGTTTCCTTGAGGACGTCCAAGAATCACTGTGAAACCATGAGGTTGCAGAGGAGCCTGGGATTGGTCGCCGCGCTCACCTGTATTTGTGCCTTTCGCCCGACTGCAGCCATCGACATCCCTCTGGAGGGTGAGCGCCGATTTGTGATTGTTTCACCGACAGACAACAAACAAAAGACTTGTTTTCCGAACGACTCCCACACACTGTCAGTTTTAGCGAAGGCGACAGTCCATGGGATGCGCTCCATTGTTATGTGGCTGTCTTGTGGCACAATGCCTTTATAGTGTAGCAGCTTCAACCGCCATTCTTCTTCTGCCATGAGTTATCGGCTGGCTTCTGGTTGGGATTCAGAGATGGTCCCACATGCTTTTGTCTCCTCTCCTTCAGATTACTGTAACTCCCTTCACACCTGTTTGAGTCAATAGACTTTACATTAACAGCAGCCATAAAGAGTTGACATAATACTCCTGTTTTGGACTCACCTTTCTTTTCAGAATTGATTTTAAGATTCTATTGCTAACTTTTAAGATCTGGTCTAGAATCCCACCAAATTACATTTCTCATCTTCTCAACACCTTACATACCGGGTCGTAACCTGGAACCTCAGATTCTTCATCTCCTGTGACCTCACAGGTGCTTTTATATCTTTTCATTGCAACTCTGCATCAAGATTTAAGCAAATATCACTCCTTTAAAGGTAACAGTAAAACAGCATTTCACACTATTATGGTAAAACCCCAACTATTTTATACTACTGTGCTATTATATTCTGTGAAACACCGTAAACTGCTCTAACTCCGGTTCCCTCACTCATACCATGTGGACCAAATTGATTGAATTTGTTTGTTTAACCTGAGGAAAAAAAAAAAAAAGTTCTGCCGACATACAGACACATGTCTATACAATAGAATATAAAACATTATAAACTCAAGAACAGCTATAGAGACCTCCAAAGGTTTTCAGTCCCATCATGTGGAGACGACCTTGGCCCTTCTTGTACAAGGACATCTGTGTTGTCCAACCAGTCCAGTTTATGTGGAAGTGAACACCCAGGTATTTGTAGGAGACCACCTGTTCACCGCTGGGTTCTTGGCGGTCCTCCAGCGGAGGTCAATCACCAGCTCCTTCATCTTGCTGGCGTTTACCTGAAGGTGACTGACCTCGCACCAGTCAACGAAGTCCAAGATCGTTTACAGCTCGTCTTCTTTTTTCTTCTCCTTTGTCTGAAGACTGTATTCGGGTCGCCACCGCGGATCATCAGTTTCCATCAATTGTCTTGTTAACCCGGGCCTCAACCTATCCAGTTTGAAAATGAGTTCCGTGGTCCGCATAATGATTCGGCATAAGTTTCATGCCCTTTCATGCCCTTCCTGACGCAACCCTCCCCTTTTATCCGGGCTTGGGACCGGCAGAACTGGTTTAACTCCTGACATTCTGATGTGTTCTAAAATGTTTACGTGCTGTCTATCGGTTCTGATGCAGCTCTGAAAAGGAATATTCAAGATTCAAGAGAAGATTTCAGCAGAATCAAATCACCTTGCATTCGTCTCCATACACAAAATCAAGAAAAACACAAAATAACAGACAATGACAGTAATAGATTAAAAAATATACATGTACATATAAAACCAGCAGTCTGTACATTTACACTGGTCAAAACCAGAATATATAAAATTGCACACAGATGGGTTTTTGTAGTTTGTGGAGGAGATGGCGGAACATATCTTGCTAAATAACACTTTATTTTGGGTTAATCGTAGAAGAATAGATAGTGACGCTAAATTGCTGTTTGATATTTTTCGATACAACAATACAGCAGGAGTCATTTGGATTTTAAAAATAGCAAACGTTGAGCCGTGCTGAGACAAACGTTTTTAAGCCGCTTCAAGCCTCAGCTAAAGAGAACTTGCACCTCCGTTTAATCCGGAGCGCACTTAGGAGGGAGAGGAAAAAAAAAAGCACTTTTGAATAATTTGAAGCAGAAACAAACAGCGGCGTAGAGAAGTGTTAGTCATCAAGCGTTCTGTGAATGGAATATATTCGCAGCTGTTATCATGTTGGGAATCAGGAATTCTTCTCCGTCGGAACTCTCCTGTCTCCCAGTTTCCTTGGAAACGCGTATCAGATCTCGTCTTCTGAATAATTCAGAAATATTTCTTAAGGTGTAAAGAGGAAACAGCGTCTTTACATCACCCAGAATGAACAGTATCCTAACTCGGTCCTGTGTTTGAATTACTGCTGTGTGTTTACAGAGATTTATATAGAGAATACACGCTTTCATCCAGACATGAAAGCATCATTGCCACATTGCTGACAGTATTTTTTTGTTGTTGTTTATATTCCCCCCCCGGCTGCCGTGGATTTTATAGTTTTAGCTCACGTAAACAGTAAGTTTTCTCTGCCGTACCTCAGCATGTATTAGTGACATCATCTGTTCACCCGCTGGTTCACTGCTGAGTCAAGCGGCGCATTACTCACCGCCATATGTGTTGGATCGCACGTGTCGCCACCCATCGCTCGTCAATACCGGCTCTTTAGTTCTAGGACTCGTGGAAGTCCTCCTTCATTCCTTTTCCTTCTCACTCATCTTGATACTCAGTCTGTTTTTTTTCCCATGCTTTGCACACATCGCAGGATAAAAAAGGTCATCCTAAGATCATGGAGTTTTATTCCCAAACCGAGTCAAATCCATCAAAATGATGGATTCATTTCAGCAGGAAACCCTCAAACCTCCAGACGATTTCTTTGGTTTACTTTTAGAGATCATCAGGATTTCATGGTCATTTGTGTTTCGGCATACGATATTTCACAGTGGTTCTCCAAACGTCCTCCAAACGGTCCCTATCACCCATTTTCCACCAATGCAGTTCCAGGGCTGGTTTGGAGGCAGCACCTAATTTGGAACCAGTTCTTGGCGTCCCAGAGAACGGGCTCTGTTCCAGAACAGCTGACGCTAGAATGGAGCTGAAACCTCACTGGTCTGGAAGCGAGATCGGGTTACCTCAGCGGTTAAGACACCCAAAATGTTGCGAACGCCATTCTAAAAAAAATACGGTAGCGTAAATAAAAATGACTGAACCATTTATTCTCTCATTTATTCTGGACTTTAAAAAATAATCAAATAGTCCATACACTGGAATTCATTTCGTCCATAATTGTGCAGATTTAGTGAGAGTTTATGGCTACGTACGAAACAGAGCAGCACCGCTGGAAATCACCGATGGCAGCGTAGGACTGGCAGAATCATGACTTTGACGTTTTAGGACAGTTTAGCCATAATTCAGGTGAGACATCACAAATTTCAAGAAAATTTTTAAGAAAAACACAAATTGCAAAACCTCCCCGCCAACATGTTGGGATGTACTTAATGGCCTCACAGATCAACCACCCATTACATCCCTGCCTCCACCTTTTCCACAGTTTAGGGACTTAATTGCCACCGCCTCCATTTAGCCCATTTTTATTGTTGTCAGATCTTTTTGACTCTTGAGTGCCGTCTTGTAGAGGTTTCTATGTCAAGATCACTCATATCGAGTACTGCGCTTTAAAAGGAGCTATGTGGTCCTGGTTCTTCTCCAGCCGCTCGAATACCAAACCAGTTCTGTGTCTCTATATCAACACAGAAAAAAACACCTGGTTTGCTTTGGTGGAAAGTTCATCAAAATTAAGAAGCTAATGTCAAAAATAACAAAAAATCTTGCCTTTTTTTTCCCTCCTTTTTTCAACCCTCCCAAAATCCATACATTTGAAGAATCTTAGAAGAGAAAATTCAGTGACCGGTTCTGAGCGGTTCTGAGTGGACATTGCTTTGACTCAGTGGGTCAAACGGTTGGGCGCTACTGCCCTGGTATCATATTAAATATCAGGTCCTTCTGAATAAAGCCCTGTGTGTTTTGTGGTTCTCATATTGTTATGTCTGTTTGTTTGTTCTTGTCCAGTCGAGCAGCTTCCCACCATCACGGCTCAGTCGCCCAACTCGCTCATCGCTTTCCCGTTTGACGACAGCTTTCCCATGACGTGCGAAGCCAAAGGGAACCCCGAGCCAGAGTGAGTACCGAAGAGGAGGAGGAGTAGGAGCGAACCGATTATCAGACAGATACAAACAAATACAAAAACATCAACAACAGTTTCTGTTTGTGTCTGGAGGTTTTGGTTTTAAACCTTACAGGAGAAAAAAAAGAGTTTGCTTTCGTCTCAGCAGAAACATCTGACATGTCAATACTGCCTCTGTTTATGTAGATTCAGTTGGACCAAGAATGGACAGGAATTCGACCCCTTTCTAGACCCCCGGTTGATGAAAGAAGAGAATTCTGGGACCTTTGTGATACCCAATAATGGGAACCTCACAGAGTACCAGGGAGTCTATCGCTGTTACGCCTCAAACAAACTCGGGACCGCCATATCGAAAGAGATTGAGTTCATTGTCCCCAGTGAGTACTATACATTTGAGAGTGTGTGTGCGTGTGTGTGTGTGCGTGTGTGTGTGTTACAGTTCATTCAGAGTGCTTGAGGGACAACAGTCGTGTGTGATTACTGCACCTCTCCATTGTGAGCTTTTCCTTGGATTGGACATGGCAGAAAGTCATTGAGGCCCGCTTGCCCCCCCCCCCCCTCCCCTCACAGCCTCTCCTCTGTAGCCCCACGTTGAAGAGAGAACGGAAGAAGTCCCAGCCTCTCCATCATTTCCTTTGCTACATTTTTCATTTTGTTCCCAAGCACAATACAAACACGCTCAAAAGAAAATCCACTCCAAAGCGGATCTCTGGCTGAATCTGGCTGGGCTTCAAGCATCCAGCAGGGCTGACGAGCCACAGACGACCGCAGAAGTGAAGTCTGTTGTGCTTCTGCACCACAAGAGATGTATACAGGAGAAGGAATGAAAAGACCCCCTGTAGAATTTAACCTACTGAATGTTGCCTTTTTTCCCCCTCCCACTCGATTAAAGAATGCTGCTACTGCCATCTTCTGAGCAGGGGGGGAACTGCACCCTGGGTTTTTTTCTCATTCATTTCTCGCCCCCCTCATCTGCTGTCTTCATTCCAGATGTTCCAAAGTTTCCTAAAGAGACCCTGGATCCCGTCGAGGTGGAGGAAGGTCAGGCTTTTGTTTTGAAATGCGACCCGCCTACAGGAGTACCTCCCCTTCAGATCTACTGGATGACTATCAGTAAGTGGTTCCGCTCATCCACCATCAAGAAGTGGTTTTATTTCAATTTAGTCCAACCTGCTGTCCTCACCCATGATATGCTGTGTTATTCTAATATTCAGCGATATGTTCTACCTGATTGAGTTAAAGTTAGGGTCATTAACAACGGGACCCCCTCCTCCTGAAATCATTATGAAAAGATGTGAAATAAGAAAAACTAACGCAGATTTGACAACAGAGGGTGTCAGAAAAACTCAATATATTTATCTATAATATTTTACACTATAATGTTACAACCGTTTGTCCAAATTCAGTCTATATCAATGAGCTCGATGTGTTCTATCTTGTATTTATCATAATTTACTCCCTATTTTTTTTTTTTTTTGTTATTCAAACTTTTTTTAAGGAAAAATATTTCCCTTTTAAAATAGAAAGTTTCTCAATGTCCTTTTCTACCAGTTCTTTATGCGGGGAAAAAATGTGAATATCAATAAAAGAGGTAACAATCTGGTTTTAAAGTGAGCTCTTATCTCAGACCTCCAGCACATAGAGCAAGACGAGAGGGTCTCCACGGGTCTGAATGGAGACCTGTACTTCTCTCACGCCGTGGACAAAGACAGCAGGAGAGACTACTGCTGCTTTGCCGCTTTCCCAAGAATACGAACCATCGTTCAGAAGACGGCCATGTCCGTCATCGTCAAGACAAGTAGGTGTCGTTCCGGGTTCTTTGTAAAAAATGCTGTTTTCCCCTCAACCCAGCGTGATGCGAGCTTTGATTTGTTTCGGCGCGATGATCCTTCCCAACATGATCAACGACACCCGTGTTGATAGCCGCACTTCAAAAGCCACCAACGTCTCTCCTTATATTCATGCTGTCGATTTTTTACCTCGGTGATGTTTTTTTTTCCTGTGTTCATTCCATCTCATGTAAGAGTGTTGTTTTTTTGATTTTTTTGTGTGTCATACATCTCAATTCCAGAAAAAAGTGACGTGAGTCCCGAAGCTGGTAAGTTTGAAGTTTCTCATGATTCAAACACTCATGCACTTCATTTCAAAACCCTTCATACTTCTGTATGTGCGAGTATAAAAGTGTGATATATAGAAGGAAAGCCTTCGGAAAACTTCATCTAATTCGTACGGAGCTCTAATTCTCTGCTGCTCTTCCTCAGCCAATGCAATCCTGGAGAGAAGACCCTCTCTTCTTACGCCCTCTGGTGTCAAATCACAGACGCAGCTCATCAAAGGAGACGACTTGAAATTGGAGTGTATAGCTGAGGGATTGTGCGTAAAGTTTTTTCTTTTACGCACACTGTAAAAGCAGAAGTTATTCGCCGGTAACACAAAATTATATGAAGTATTAGTGAGTCCAAAATTTGAGTTAGGAATATTTAATTATGAAAGACAATTGGATTGAATTTCCAAAAGCTGGAATTTAATTTTGTTTTTCTAGAAATTTGTTGATGAGATTAGAGCAATGATTTCAGCTAGTAACTTAAATTAAATTAAGTATTTTAGTGTCTAAAATATTCATTTAATTGGGTGTTACCAGTTGAAATAACTTTTTGAGTTTGTCAAACTATTTTTGTTTCCTATGGAATTTTATCCCCAAAAAGATCAAATCATTTTTTTTAACTACACAGATTTACTCGCTGAGATCAACCATGAAATGTTTATATCTTAGGGCTCACAGACTGAAACGTGTTGAAACTAACGGCTGGATTATTTCTTTTATTTATTACCTCCTGTGAGACAGCTCAAATTATTGACCATGAAAAACTAACCTTAGAATTTGGGGAAATCAAATTTCTTCTCATTATCATTTTTTTTAATTAACATATATTCAATAAAAGCGATATTTCAATAATGTTGCTTCTCCTCAGCAGGTAGCGCCAAAAGTTGACTTACCCTTTTACCCAGTTTCATGGTCAGTCAAGATGTTCATGTGTACCTGGCAAACATTGTCAACAAAAACCCTTTTCAGTGAAAACCCTTTCTTCTGAATCCATTCCAGAATTCTAACAGAACCCTCTACTTGAGACGTAGATGGAAATTAAGATAATTAAGATAAGAAAGTGAAATCAAATTCCCGATTTTAAAATCCATCAAGTCGTTTGTGCATAAATCCGCTAAGAAACAAAAAGAAGGACCACCCGACGAAACTGGCAAAACATAGCCTCTTTATTAGTTATTAATAAGATTACAGTAATTACTATGTCATTACAGTAAATACTATGTAATTACTATAATTTGGCATATATATCAGCGATGTCTGACACTTTGTCCTCTTTCTTTTAGTCCAACTCCACAGGTTGAGTGGGTGAAGATGGCTCATCATCTTCCCAGCAAAGCTAAATTGGAGAATCATGGGAAACTTCTGATAGTGTCGCGAGTCGAGCAAGAAGACAGTGGGAAGTACATGTGCAAAGCCAAGAATGCACATGGACAAGCTGTTCATTACTTCACAGTGACAGTAGAAGGTAACTACAGCGTTCAGAAATGTACGCAAAGGATTATCTGCTAAAAACACTTTAAAAAAATCAGATGTTAAAAAAATCTATCCATGTGTTTGTTAGCAAAACTTTTCTACATTGTCAGGAAATTTTGTGGGATTGTTGGGAATGTGGCAGTTAAAAAACCTTAAAATTGAGGAGTGGATCTGGAAAAAAGGCACATCCAGGAATTGGCGTGTTCCCTCAATTACTTGATGTCTTTATAGCACTTTACCTTGATGTCATGACAAATCTTACCTTGATGTTTTTGATATATTTGTAACGTGTTACTTTGATGTCTTTGATATCTTTGTGGCATGTTACCTCAATGTCTTGATGTCTTTTGTAGCACTTTATCTTGATGTCATGACAAATCTTACCTTGACCTCTTTCACATATTTGTAACATCTTACTTTGATGTCTTTGATATATTTGTAACATGTTACTTTGATATATTTGTGGCATGTTACCTCGATGTCTTGATGTCTTTGTGGCATGTGACCTTGCAATCTTTATGTCACGTAACCTCGATGTCTTTGTAACATGTGACTTTGATGTATTCTATATTTTTGTGTGTTTTGGCGTATTACTCAATGTCACGATATCTTTAAGTCACATACATTGAGGTCATGTGACTTCTTACCTTGATGATTTGGATATCTCTGTAGCATGTTACCACATTGTCTCGATGTCTATGTAGCAGCGCTTTGATATTTTTGACATCTTTGTGGGACGTTACCTTGATGTCATGTGACATATCACCTTAATGTGTTCGACATCCTTTTAACAAGTTACTTTGATGTCTTTCTAGCATGTTCCATTAATGTCTGAGCTGCCGTGGCTAAACTGAGTGCCCTTCTAGTGTAATAGAATAACAAGAATGCGTGAGCAGGGTTTTCCCTCAGTGTCCGGTTGAAATGGAGTTAACTTGAAGTGTTTTAGGGTCGTTCTTAACTGCCCTGCTTCTGCTTCTGATTGTGGTAAAAGCCATTTGGGTTAAATCATCTCTTGTATTCTGTGTCCTTATCCATTTGTAATTTGTTTTCAAGAATAACAGTAACAACCACAGAGCACAAACCTACTTCCCTTCCCTTTTGATTCGATAAACACCATTTATTTTTATATTCCAAAGATATATTTTGTGTTGATTTAGTTTTTTGTTAAAAATGTTTAATGATCGGACACAGTTTCGTACGAGATAAACGGCCGAGATTTTTTTTCACTCTTTTTCGCGGCGCTGCATCTGCTAGAAATGAGCAAATGCGTTTGTGGATTTTGCTGCTCTGTGAATTACCACAATGTCAAACATATTCATATAACATGGAGAATATTTGCTAACAATGATTATGTTGGTGAGACAGTTTGTCTCTCTCTCTCTCTAATGGGTCGTCCCGTTACTGCAGGATGCCTGAAACCGGGCCCGTGTCTGAATAACGTACTGCGTATCACATTTCTGTTCTGTGATTCAGTCCCCTGTCTGTGATTGCTTTGTGGCTCTCATCAGTTTGATAACATCGTGTTGATTGGGTCTTCCCAGAACCTCCGGAGTGGGTGTCTGAGCCGGAGAGTCAGCTCAGCATGATCAGTTCAGAAGTGTCCATCAAGTGCGCCGCCAGCGGGATTCCTCAGCCGACGATACGATGGAGAGTGAACGGCGTGCCTCTGCAGGGTCAGTCCACCTAAACAGTCTCAGCTCACCGACTTTGTAGTCAAGCATTGTTTTATAGAAGACCCGTTCTGATGACTTTCTATTTCTATTTTATATAAACAAGAACTTAAATATCATTCACCTTTCCAAAGTATAAATGTAAATGTTGGGCGGGAGAGACTTTTGTTCATTCCACAAATACCTTTGATACTACCCTCCAGGTAGAGCACTGACGTCAACCAATCATCTGCTCCTGAATCTGCCCAAAACCAGGCTTCAAACTTGGATTAATCGAGCTTTTACAGTAGATACAGCTAACCTGAGGAACAGATACCACTTCAAATTGGTTATGTCCCCACTTTTGAATGTTTTAAATCATTACTGAACACGTTTCCTCTTTTTGGCCTTCCTCTCGAGATGAGAACATTATTATCTCAACAGAATTTGCTATTATTATCATGTTTTATAGTGTTTTTTTTCTCTTTCACTTTGTAAAACACTCTGCAGGTAACTGATCAATTGAGTTTGACTAAACTTGACAAATAGAGGTTGTGAACTCAACATTTTGAGCCTCTAGTTGTTAGAAACAAATATAACAAATCGACAGGTTATAACAATCAGTGTAATATAATGTATAATAATATAATGTGGTCCTCTTGACCGAACCAGTTTATAATCTAATAATAATAATACATTTAATATATAACGCACTTTACATTTGGATCAAATCTCAGAAATTCAAAAATATGAGCCATATGCCAAAAGAGTAAAGGGACCAAGGTTTGAGCCCTGAGGGACACCACAGGTCAAAGTCTCCACCAAGGAGGAGGGATTAAGGAGGAGGCATGAAGCATGGCTACTCAAACAACACAAAAGTCTAATAAGGGTCACATTTTTTTATTTTATAAAAACGGGCTTTACCAAACATGTTGAGCTAATCTAGACAAAGTGACTTTATTACATCAGATCCTTTTTTTGTTTTTGTTTAACTGTTTAAAACCTGCTTTACTTCTTGATTAGGACATTAATAAAATGGAATGCCAACCCGTCCACAGATCCTGGACTCTATTACTGCATGAATGGGGAAAAAAAATGACTTACAAACACAAAAACCAAAGACCAAAAAAGGATTTTTGCTGGAGCTGCTCAGTAGGTCGTTTAGGATTTAGATTTAAATGAAATAGTCCAATGTCTGAAATAGAAAAAATACTTTTTGAGGCATGAGTTTGGATCCTTTATCAGATTTGTCCGGCATGAAACTATTAAATACTAATTTAAACATTTGACATGGATTATATTTTTAATATCAAGGTTAAACGGTTTAATTTATCTCAAATTACAATTATGAGAGTAAACAGTTTTGGTATTTAGCGAAAAACTGATTTCTAAACATTTATGATGTTTTTTTTTGTTTTAAACTAAACAGTAGACCAAAAAAAATGTTTAACAGGTTGTTATAATATAGTAATAACAACCTCAAGACAAACTTGAAAAATGCGTTTAAACATTTGGCAATTTGCCAGGGGTGTTTTAATAAAAAAGTGCTAAAAAACAAAAATATTTTTAGTACCTTATTTTGACACTTTTTTTTACTAGGCTATTTAAATCAATTGTTATCCAATCATAAGTGTTCTTTCCTCGAAATTAGGATTCTTGGATGAAGGCATAAATCCCAAAATCAGTTCCAATCAAGATACCAGAATACTAATTTTAAGTAAATCTCTTCAACAAATTTCGTTCATTGCTTTTAAATAGCATAACTTGCTTAATATGAACATTTCTGTCTTGTTAAAGGTCCATTACGGAGTTTCAGTGTCTCGTCTACATGCTTGTTCTAAGAAATCTAGCCAAGCAAAATGTTCCGAACCCATTGGCGGATATTTTTTTTTGCTTGTTTCTATCTTAACTATCCATCTCTACTAATCTAGTATGTCTGTTTTTTTCAGTCGTGGGACCCCCACAGTCTGCCACTGGGTTTGTACGATCACTGTGATGGTCCCACTCCTAGATAAATGGGTAGTGTTGCGTCGGGGAAGGGCATCTGGCATTAACCTGTGCCAGCTCTCTAATGCGGAAAAGACTCTTCTGTGGCGACCCAAAATTGGGAGCAGCCAAAAGAAGAGGAAGAAGAATGTAAACTATTGTGTTTCATCGCCGGCGTTTCAGTGTGAGTGGAGACTCACCGGATGTGTCTTTGGTTTATTACAGAGTCTCCTGCCGCCAACAGGAGGGTTTTAGGCGACACCGTAGTTTTACACAACGCCCAAGCATCTGACAGCGCCGTTTATCAGTGCGAGGCCTCCAACAGACACGGAACACTTCTCTCCAACGCAAACATCATGATTATGAGTGAGTACAACAACTTTTTTTCCTTTTTTTTATATACATATATATACCACCCTGTGAGTACGTGTCTGTGTTTGCAGTCAAACTAGATTACCACTTAGCATCCTCTTGAAGGAGAGCTAGCTCCTAAGTCTACTTCTTCATTCAGGGTCCATTCTCCCCTGAGGAGCAACAAGCCCGGTTCTCTGTTATTTATATGCTAACAAGCCCCCCCCCTTTCCTCAATTCCATACCGGCATCAGGGCCATAAGACAAACATGTGCTGCTTTACAAGCGAAGATTAAAGAGGAAGAAGAGGCAGAATGGGACTTCCCATCACTCTGCACAAACACGGGGAGATTGTTCTCGGTGACACAGGAGTTAATAAAGCTGGACAGTCGGTGAATGCCGATCCCCTGCTGCTGCCTTTGTAAACAATTAGGAGAAACAGAACATTTTAATGGGGAAGCTTTGGCTACAACTGATAAGGACCTCGCTCCCAGCGAACTCATTATTCCTTTGTTTTGCATCTTTGATTTAATATTCATTGATACATTTCTGACAAGCTGACAGCTGAATTATGTCCTGACACAGAGGAGCTGACAATTAAGGCCCAGCTGAAGGAAAAAAATTAGAATGCCAGAGTTCATCTGACTCCTTCCTGTTCCTGTTTACGATCTGTTCTTGTTTCTTCAAAAATCGGATCAGTGTTCTTTCTGCTATTAATATTAACTTTACTTATATAGAACCATTCAAAATACCGGTACAAAGTGTTTTAATATGAAACATGACATAAATAAAGCCATACTTCCAAAATATAGAGAATAAAGCAGAAGATTAAGTGTAAAAAAAAAGAAAAAGTGAGGTATAATAGGAGATATTAAAAACATGGCTTCAAAGGTTAAGAAAAATCTAATAAATTAAGATAAAATAAAACCAGGAAGATAAGAATACAAAACATACCTTAAAGTTGTAGAGCTCAGGTGAAATCAGGAAAAGCCTTTATATAAAAGTCGGTTTTGAGGCTGACTCAGGCTCTCAAACTACGCCAGGGTTCATAAGGAATTCAAAGATCGGAATAATATAGTCTGGGTCCCGATCGTTGAGGGCCCTAAATGTAATCAATAGAATCTTAAAATCATTCCTAAAGCAGACATCAGAGTTAAAACAGGAATGAGCTGATCATAGATCTTAGTCCTGGTTAGAGTTCTGCACCATCTGTAATTCTTTCAGAGTGTTTTGGTTAAGACTAAAGGCGGTTTTTATTGAAAAGGTCACAGCAGGGATTAGAGCTTCCTCGTCTCCAAACGAGCTCAATTTAATGACTAGATTCCTGGTCTTAACAGATCTACCCCCGATGATTCTGACCATGGAGGGGGAGGATTACTCCACCGTGGAGGGGAGAGGAGTGATGATGCACTGCCAGGTCTTCAGCTCTCCGCCCTCCGCCATCACTTGGTAAGTTTGAACTTCCTGTCTCCAGCAGAGGGCAGTAGAGCTCAGCTGGTTGGTGCAGACCGTCCCTCTGGATGAGGTGTGTTTCTTAATGGGCGGCCTGATGTTTCTGTGAAACATGGCAAAGTAACCCAGTCACGCAACGATAATGTTACTACTCACTAACTTTTATGTCTGCCTCGCCGCCGCCGTGTAGTGTTTATGCCTGCAAACGGCTGCTTTGTTCACATTTAATTTGATCCGAGAGAACTTTGATGGCTCTAATGGATGTTTTTTCAAACATTTCCAGGAGCAGAGACGACTCCCCCGAATCGACGGAGGGGCCCAGATTTGCTATTCATGACAATGGTTCCCTTGAGATCTACAGCGCCGAGAAAAACGACATGGGGCAGTACACGTGTTTAGCTAAGAACACGGAGGGATTGTCAGCCATCGAGGCCATGCTTTATGTGAAAGGTAAAGACCTGTGGAATACGTTCGCTGGGGGCTCCGGGTTCAAGAAATGTAACTAATATGGATGTGCGTATTGAAGATCCCACCAGAATAGTCGTGGCCCCGGAGGACCTGCGGATCTTAATAGGTACCACGGCCGAGCTCTCATGCCTGGCAGCGCACGACAAGTCCTTCAGCAACGACTTTGAGCTGGTGTGGGAAAAAGATGATATGGAGATATCCCTCAACTACACCGAGAACTCAAGGTAAGAGACGGAATTGGATTTATTTTATTTTTCTGAGAGCACGGAAAACTTAATCCCAGTTGGAAAGTCATTTTACCCCCCTTCCCTTTGTCAATCAATATTTTGTCTCCATCTTCCTGCCAGCAGATACTATTTGGAAGACGGTGCCCTTCAGATTATCAATGTGAGCCACAGGGACCAGGGTGTGTACACGTGTGTGGCCAGAACCCCAGTGGACTGGGACAGCGCCTCGGCGCTGTTGCAGGTGTTAGGTGAGAGAACGTATGAACCATGTTCCTTCTCTGCGGCCCCCTGCTGATGTGTTCCGTCCACAAATGGATCAATACGTCCGGAAATCAAAGCGGAGCATGAGAACACTGAGATGCGTCCGAGGATCTCCGTCCTCAGATAGTTTTAAAGTCCAGGAGGAAATAGTGGAAGTAATGTGCAGCGATGCAGCTCATTCAACATCCTCTGATCGAACGCGCGTTCCAACGGCCTTTGTTGATGAGGAAGTTGACGGTCTGATTTTCCCGACGCCATGTTGTTTGTGATGTCTTTCAGACGTCCCCGACGCACCTGAGTACCTGGTACTGTCCGAGCACAAGAGCAGGAGTGTGAGGCTGAAATGGATCCCTGGGGATGATCACAACAGCTCCACAACAGGTAAAATCTGTGCATGCAGATGTCAGCACATACAGAACATCACATGTTAGGGCAGCGATTTGCATGTAGACTTGAAGTGGGGCGATTGCAATTTTCTTGGCCCAACAACGATTTTTATTAAGTCTGAAAAAAGTCTGGGAAAAATCCCTTTCGGCCCAACGCCGATTTTTGTTCTTTGAAGTTTTAAAGTCACAATGAGTAATGTACTTTAAGTGTTTTATTTTGAAGGATATAGTGGAAGTAGGGCTGGTCGGAATTGTGAATGTATTCTGAACTGTTAAAATAAATGTACCCTCCGTCCTTCCCGGCGTGCGTTTCATAAACTATGACATTTGGAAGTGAAAATAACTTTGTACACCACCTTCAGTCCTTTCTATGGTCTATGTTGGTTTTGTTCGGGGACGTCAGGGCTTGTGGCTGGCTCTGAGCCCCCCACTAGCTTTAGCCACTCTGCCAACATTAGCTTCTTGAAACTGATTCAATATGAAGTGCGAGATTAAGTTTGTTGTGCTGAACATTTTTGGGGTTGTTCCTCCACAGCTTATTAAGTCCTTTCTGATGTTATAAATAGCCACCTTTGTGTTTTCTGGTATTTTCTGATTTACGTGCGAGATGTTAGGATCTTTGGTAGCTGATGCGTGTTACCGGCACGGAACTAGCTGAGTGAGGCCGATTGCCGATTTAATCTAACGCCTCCCCAACTCTAGCAAATACATTTGTTTGACTTCATCTTGCACAACATTATGGGTCTATTATGGATTCATCCAAGCCTGGATCATGATTCGTCTCCCAGAGGAAGAACGAATCCCTGATCCTGGTGTGATGCGTTTTTCGCACAGCTGGCGGTAAGATAAACAACCCTTTAGGCAAGAACCATAACATCAAGGGATCACTTTGTTTGTCTGTCAACAGAGTTTATTATTGAGTATGAGGAAAGCCAGTGGGAGCCCGGGAACTGGAATGAACTGCTCAGAGTACCAGGAAACCACAACTCCGCCGTAATCAAGCTTCACGGTCACGTGGACTACCGCTTCCGCGTGTCTGGCGTCAACGCTGTAGGGAGGGGTCCTTCCAGTGAACCCACAGAGAGATACAAAACCCCTCCAGCAGGTCTGAAGGCTCCTCTTTTCATTGTTTATTATACTTTTTGATAAGGTCCTCCAGGCCACCTGAGCTGTCAACACTGCAGCTCTGAAGTATAAAACATTCAGCCCTGCCTCATAATTGATTCCATTTTTTTTTTGAGGTGAAACTGCTTTCTTGCTTGTCTGCTCACCTGGGTTTTTTTTTTTTTTTTTTCTCCTCTAACAATGCTGACAAAATCTATATTCCCTCTTTTCAACAGCTCCCGACAAGAACCCTGAAAATATCAAAATTGAAGGTCGTTTGCCGCACGAGATGGATATCAACTGGGAGGTGAGAGGTTGAGCTAAATCTTTTCTGATCCTCTGGCCGAAAAATTCGCAATACTTTCAACAAACTTAGTTTCTACACATCATCAATGGTTGTGAAAAATCACTTCCAATGCTACTGTGAAATCATTTCCCTATAGCATTGACGAGGATTTATCAGACTTTCCTAGTGGATGACCAATAGGAGAAAATAAGAAAAAGGACATGCCACCTTAGATATTTCCTTCTACGGTTCAGATCTTTAGAAACACCACTTTTCTGGGATCACTCACACACTGAATGTGTCTCCATTGAAAGCTGCTCCTTTTCTTTGATTAGAAACAGAAATGAGAGAAAAGATTTTTCTTTTCCCTTTAAACCAGTGCGGTGCTATAGTCAGTTTTATTGTAGAAAGATAAATTCCCTTATTATCTGTTCGCCCTGTCATGGCAACGTAGACCCACGGACCCTGGATTCATGAGCTCTCCCACTGTTAATGATTTGCTTTTGTGAATAATGGTATCTCATTCTTTCGCTCACATCTTTTGTGAGGAGATTAATCTTTTCATCTATGATGTCTTAGCAAGTCCAATATCAGAGACGAGCTCTGCTGCAAGACCAGGCCAATTGTTCCATTGTTTTATTAGATAGAGCGATAAAACACTGTCAGTTCTCCGAGCTAGCTTGTCATTTTACGACCACACAGGCAGTGACACTAAGTGGTGAAATACCAGAGGCGTCTTTAGAAAGTGTGGACCTGTTCAAAATATTAGTCTTCCTCTTTATGCCCCCACGAATGGCGGCAGTTTAAATTAACTTTTACAAATTGACAAATTATTAATAGTTCGACGATTAATAACATTGTCCCTAAGATCATCCATAAGCTCATCTGAATGATAAGCCCAACATCATCCATAATCACATCTACAACATCGCCCACAGCGTCATCCCCAATGCCGTCAAAGTCTTCCCAAAAGCATCCCCAGAATCATCCAAGTCATCCACAAAGTCATCCCCGACGTTGTCTAAGTCACCCACAATGTCATCCCCAATGTTATTCCGAACTTCATCTCCAAAGTTATCGCCGATGTCATCACCAACATCGTCCACGATATCATCCCCAGGGTATCCCCAACTTCATCTCCAAAGTCATCGACTATGTCATCTCCAAAATCATTCACAGCGTCATCCACGATGTCATTCCAAACGTTATCCCCAACGTCATCTCCAAATTCATCCCAAATGTCATCCCCAATGTCATCCCCAAAATCATCTCCAAAGTCATCCCCAATGTCATCCACAACGTCATCTCCAAAGTCATCCCACATGTCATCCCCAACACCATCTTATGTCATCCCCAATTTCATCCACAACATCCTCTTCAAAGTCATCCCTAACCTCATCCCAACATCATCCCCAAAATTATGTCCAAAGTCATCCCCAATGTCGTCCACAACATCATGTCCAAAGTCACCCCAACATTATCTTCAATGTCATCCCCAACGTCATGCTAACATCATCTCCAAAATAGGCCCCGACATTATCTCCAAAGTCATCGCCAACGTTTTCCCATCACCCCCAGCGTCATCCAATAATTTTCCATGAAATCAATCTTTCTTTTTCTTTGTAAATTTACGCCCACTCCCATTCGTACTAACGCCACTGCTCACAAACTCACTGACCTACCTGACTTGGACTTAGGTGATCTTCATGTCAGCTTGCTCACATTCACCTCTGTTATATTTAAATATGGTCTATCAGCACAAATTGAATTTCTCCACTAGTCAGGGTATGTGTGTCCTTTGACAGAGATTTCCTAGTTATTCTCTCTCTTTCTCCCCCTTCCATTGTTCAGCCATTGTTACCCATAGAACACAATGGTCCCGGTCTGGAGTACAAGGTGAGCTACAAGAGACAGGATGTGGAGGAGGACTGGAAGGAGCATATGGTGAAGAGACACTCTTTTCTGGTGAAAAATACTCCCACCTTCGTGCCCTATGAGATCAAGATCCAAGCCAGGAACCATCAGGGCTGGGGCCCGGAGCCCGAGCTAGTGACTGGCTTCTCAGGAGAGGATTGTAAGTAGTGACCTTGGATGTTAATCATTTTTTTATAAGAGTAAAAACGTCTCCCAAAGAAGCTCAGTTTCCCCATTATCAAACTCCAGGTCCATACACCACTCACTCTCTATACTTGTTCTTCATGTAAGTTACCTCCAGCTACCTTTTTTCCTCAACTACGTCTTCAGTATCTTCAGGTCTTACTATTGTGCAGTCCGACGTCGGAACCGCAATTTTCCTTTTTCTTTGGGATATTGAACCTTATTTACTGTCTCAGCCCCTAGAAAGCTGGTCTCCAATGTTGCTCTGACCCTTTTTCAGACTTCGTTATTACTTACTCATGACAGTTGTGTCCACTTCCTCGTTGTCCATTGACAGATAGTTTTTTATCAGGTGTCTTTTAAGATCCCTCGGAACATTGTGACACGAGTAAATAGGCGTGTTAGAAAAGTCTTTATTGTTTAGGAGGTGAATAAACAAATGCGTTTTCATTATAAGTGACATAACTATCGCTTATTTTAATTTTAAGTAATTCTATGATGACAGCAACTTCTGGATGTCTTCCACAGCCAGGTGGATGAAAAATTCTGCTCCCACCCAAAAGTCACTACAAGATGGAATATGTGAGCAAAAATATAATCGTGAATTTTTTCAGACCCTAAGAAATGAATAGATTTATTTATTTAAATATAGACGTGTTGGAGGAGACACTGGCATAGGCTTAATTACATCAACATGAAGAGAGGGAAATGGGATCCATTTACTCTTAACTTTCTTTAGATTGTTATTTCCAGTTAATTTAGGCTTGGATTAAACTAAACTAAACTTAATTGTAGAGTGCAGAGTGGTTTCAATTCTGAACACATTCAAGAACATGGGACATATTCTTCATATTCATATTCATATTCATATTCAACTGAAGATCGTAACAGTGAGTGAATTCAAAGGCATCAGTACACCTGTGCAGGATGATGAATCAGCACACCTGCACCTCCTTTATGGTCTCCCTGCTTCTCCAGTCTGGTTGTCATGCCAACTTTGTGACGTCTTCGGATTGTCAGTTGGAGTCATGTGCCAAACTATGTTCTTAGCTGTGGTGTTATAATGATCTATGAGCACAACTTGAATCAAATGCATCGCGTCAGTGACCCCTGAAGATAGGGCCTTTGTAGTTGTCACAAGTTCACTTCAAAGCACAGTGATTAAAGGAAGTAGCATGTCATCTGCCGTCTGTGATGCCAGCAACACATATAATAATTGATGTTTGGACTGGTCATAGATTTGCTCATCCAGATTAACTGGATGATGCCCTTCTTCCTCTATTCACCATTTTCAGGAGACCGGTCATTAAAATGAACATGCATTACTGCTCGTCCATTTCCACTAATGAAAAACCCGGAAAACAACGCCGTCTTCGTCCAGAATCTTGATGCTGGTCGTAGGTGAATCACTTAAACTGTCCCCTAGAGACCTCCCTGCTCGCCACGCAGTAAATAAGAATGGAAAACCTACCGCCAAACTACTACACAACCACGTCCACCAGGGAACCGCCTGCAGGACAGTGTCGTTTTCCATCTCTTTGCGGCTCTATGATCATAGGCGAATCCCTTAACATTACTCCTAAAAAGACCACCAAACTGTACGCAAAACCAGAATACCGACAGCCAAACGGAAACTCACCCATCTCCAAGGAAACGCCACCAGGAAAGCACAGCCTTATCTCCGAAGCTTTTAGATTGTCCACTGAAAACATCCCGCCCACTAACCAGTTTGTAAAAAAGGAGAAGCTGCAGCTGAATAGTGTCCAGACAACCCATCAGACACCTGCAGGAAAGTGCCCTCTTCCTTCTGAATACAGCTTTGTGGTCACAGGTAAATCAATTAGACCTGCCACTGAAAGCTGCCTGCCCAGCATCGAGCATGTAGAAAAGAAAAAGCAGGACCCGGTTCCCGTCAGGACGGACATCTCAATCAAGGGCACTCAGATCAAGAAAAACTTCATTAAAAAAGCCAGAGAACAGGATTTTGTGCCAGCGAAGCTGAAGCCGTCCCATCTAGATCCCATGGGAAACAGCCTGATGTTTCAGTACTCGAGACGTCTTCCCAAGTACGTCAGGAATAAGACTTGTGAAGAAGTACTCGAGTATGTGCACCGGTACAAAGAGCAGAGGCAGAAAGCTCAGGAAGAGTATGTTCAGCACTTGCAAAAAGTCATGGAACAAGATGCCTTAACATACAACAATGCCTGGGTGAAGCTGCACAGCGCGCTCGCTTCGTTTGACTGCGAGCAAAAGAGCGAGGATGCCAATGACCGAGCAGAGACATGAGGATGTAATTTATTGTACTGAAAGAGACATGTCAACTTGATTCTATATCACATCACTGCACAGCTGCCCGGGGTGTTGTTTGGACCACCACACCTGGGCACCAGTCGCTTGTCCGAGCGCTTGGATGAAGTTGTCACAGGAGGGCGTCCCTTCTGCGCTCAAAGGATCAAAATACAAGCAGTCATCAGAGGAACGCCTTGATCGGAGAAGATGCCACAGCCTGCTTGCAGCGAATGTGAATCAGGTTTCATACTTCTGGGTGGATAAGTGCAGTTGCGAGGGTCTTTTGAACATTTCTAGAAGGCAATGTGGAAAAATTTTTCCCAGTCCTCTGCCACGACCTATAGATTTGTGTAACAAGTGAAGATGGGACGGTTCCCTGAGTGTTTGGGCATTGGAAAGCCCTCAGGAAGGCAACTCAAGAGAAGTGTTGTAGTACTAGTACGAGAAGTTGCCTTATTTTGTTTCTTTACTATATTAAAAACTGTTGAACCAGATTCAGGACCCCAAGGCGTGACTCAAGAGTCACTATACCGAAAGAGTCCTGCAAACATTTGAAAAAAAGACATGCAAGGTCAAAACTCAAAAAGAACTCGGAAGTCCAAAAAAAAAATCTAACTCAAAAGCAGTGACACGAGGATACAGCCCAAACGAGCGCACAATGTAGAAGGCAGTTAATAAACGAGAAGCAGGTGAAGATCACAGCACAGGAGGAGCAGGGAGTCTGAAAGCAGAGGAATGTGAGTCTTTCTGTAAAACTGCAATAAACACTGTCATGTTTGGCTTTTTTGTCGGCTACAAGTAATTGATACAACGGTACGGCACAGCTCTGTTTTCTATGTCACTTAGTATTTATTCCTACCAGACATATTTTTCAGGGGGTCTAGACTGAAAAAAGTAATCCAAAAAGCGTACCAGAATCGCCGACCTGAATACCAGTGAATAGACATCAAAGCCACATTTAACAAAAGCATCACAGACATAAAGGACACATATCAGAAAAAAACATCAATGCTACGATTGACAGAAACAGGGAAAATGACCCCGGCCCCAAATTGTGAGTAAAACGAAAAGTAGTTCATTTTTCCAGATTACCATGAAGTGGATAACCAGAGAGACCAATCAGATCACTCCCTCCAACCCTCGATGGTGGAGTTAGACCTCCTCATTGCGCCAGGGTTTTTTTTTTTTTGTAGTTCTGCCATTGACGACTCCATTCTCATCAACCTCTTTCCCCGATGCAGTAAGCTGTTACAGAAAAAAATCTCCAGCTGACTTCTGCCAGCCGACGGTTTGCCTCGAAGCAAACGGCAGAGAAGTTCAGCCAGCAGGCGCTGAACATATTGGGAGTATCTAGGAGCTAAACTGAAAAATATTGGTAAAGACACAAACACTGTTCCAAGCAAAGACAATGAGATCTCAGTTTATCAGATGGCAAGACACACAGAACCGAGTGAGAGATAATTTGACTCGGCAGAACGCAACACAATTTCACTCCTTGATTAAAAACTTTATTTCATCACGAATGGAATCACTCACTTACATCCTCATAACATTTTATTAGGACCGGTTTAAATCCCTTGAGTACGGCTATTAGCTTCTGGTGGCTAATGTTGGCGGGGGACCTTCTAAAGAAGATGACATCAGGCTTCTCCCGTTCTACGATAACGCTTTATGACAACATTTAAGATCAAAGACTTCAGTCGCCATTTGCTAGTTTTCAAAAATGTCTCGCTCACACTCAATTCATTCCTACATTTTTCTGTTCCTTGTTTCTTTATTAACATAATTAACACATAACCATAACATTAGAAATACAATTTTTTGCAGAACCAGATTGTGGACTTAAGTGCAGACAACTGAATACAGTTCAATAATTATATGCACAAAAAGTGTATTGAATCATTTCCTCACCTTTAAATTGTCAGTTTGTGTTTTACTCACTAGGGTGAACTTTTTATGAGAAATACAGTTTTCTGACGTAATTTGCCAAAGTTCCCGAGTTTGAATTTGGTGCTCATGAATGAAATCTTTATTTTTTTAATCATTAGGGGAGCTTCTTTATAAACAAAAAACAGTGTTTTTCAGACATAAAATCACATTTAATTTAAGGAATACCATCAGGGGGACTGTTTCTACAATGCATGGGATTATACCTCTGATGTCGCGTGGGCTTAATTTAATAAACTCCACAATCCAACGGCAGCATCAAAAAAGTCCAAAAATGCAAAAAAATACAAAATCCAAATATCAAGGCCAAAAATCCAAATTCAAAAATGATCAAACAAGGATTCAAAATCCAGAATAATCCTAATAAACACAGTAGGAGGGTTTTACTTTTTTTTTGGAAACATGGGGAAAATAGCTATTATGTGTGACGACATCAATATCAACAAACTGGAAGGGAAGACAGAAAGGTAAATATATAAAAACACAGAATACCAGGACGGGGTGGACACAGGTGAAAGTGACGGACAATGACACAGTAGGATTCTTAAAAGGGAGAAACACAAGAATCACACAGATATGAACATATATTGAAATGATGAGCACACTAAGAAAGGGAAAGAACACCGGGGACGTGGGAGCTATCGGAAGAACAAATAAAGTAAGAAAGGTAATTAGAGGAAGTAAAGCTACTCAAACAACATGGAAAGACACAGTTTCAAAATAAAACAGGAAACTGTAAAACACAGTAAGATGACAATAAACTTTCAAAGTAGAATGAGACCCAATACAGAACGAACCAAGAAATGACTAACTGAATCCAGACTCATGCACACTAAAACTCTATTACTGTGCCAAATAGTGACGTTACCTCATCAACGAGAGTCGGGGGTGATCTCTCCCATTTTAATCTGTCAGTTAGCAGGATAACACACTATCCTACAACTACTCAACAGTTTTCCCTAGAGCTCCGTGAGAGGGCTGGACATGTGACAGAAGAGAACCAGTTCTGTGCTGGAGTAGATCTGGATGGAGAGGCCTCCAAAAAGTATTTTCTTTATTCACAATTCCAACGATCCTTGAGGATTTCCAGACATTGATAACATATGACCTTGATGGATTTGATCTGTTTTTCAAGAATAATTAAGGGTCATGCCGACTTATTGGCGGGTTGTTCTCTGGACGTGAGCAAGTATACAAGCAAAGTTCGAAACCCTAGATCAGTACTTTACAAGCAGACCACAGCAGAACTAGTGAAAAACAGTCTGGCAATCAAGCAGGAAGGAAACTGCACCGGAAATATCAACAAGGGTAAATAAACTTTCACAATAAGATATTAAACTATAACGTGGGAGTGTTTGTCTTTGATGTTGGTTTGTGATGAACAGGGGGATGTTTCAGAAGGTGGGTTTAGTGGAAAATCTGAGTTTCTTAAGCCTGATACGAGGGAAACTCTGGATTTTTCTGTTCCAGAGGTAATTTACTCCAGTTAACCTCATCTGGTCGCTGGCTGATTTTTTCGACGCAGCCTGAGTTGGTCACTGACTCCTCCTCCTTCTGAGCCTGAGGCAGAGCTTAAGACATGACGTGGCCGTCAATCATTTCATTGTTAACATGATGTTAGTCGATTTACATCAGCAGAGGACAGAGAGACCCAGATTGGACGTGCTTTCATTCCCTGATTTATCTGAATGATGATTCAAACCGTACGTCTCGTCTCTGACATCTGAGATAAAAGCTGTGTTACTTTTCTTCTTTTTTTTTTCTGTTTTCCTTTTTTTCAAGTGGAAGCTTCTTCTACGACATCGGTGAATATTTTCTATGAAAACTACTTAAAGAACCATTTCCAGATTACATATATTAATTTCTCCAGCGAGTTCTGTGTCCACCCAATGATGAAAAGAAAAATCTGTTCAAATATTATGCAGCCACCTTTTCACACAAGATTAAATCGTTTGCAGATAAATTCACTCAGGCGCAACTTTACGACGAAAGTTTTCTGTCCTTCTCTGTTGAAGCCGCTTTTCTATTTTTTTTCTCTCGAGATATCTGCTCCTGTGAGCACTAAACTTCCAATCCCAGTGGTATGAAGCGAAGACCATAATGCGTCTCACTGGTTGCCATGGTGATTCACAGTGTGAGATCTCCTTTGATGATGGCTTAGGCTCTGAGTTTAACTCGGAGTTAACAAACTCAGATCAGCTGATCTGGAACTGAACACTCAGTTTTTCATGTCAGGGTTGATCAACTCGGAGTTTATCAAACCCCGTTTCTGGAACACTCCCCTGCTGACCTATTAAGAATTTCTCCCACGTCTGATCGATTGTCACATCGGTTGGTCTCCAAACATCTCCTATGAACCTGAAAGGGAAAAAAGCAGGTACAGGAAATGAATGACTGAATGATATTTTTCATTAACTTTTAAGTTTAGACTTGGGTTTTGCTTCGGTTTGAAGGTGGTTTTCTGTTGCAGCTTCTCAGGAGAAAAAACATTGTGTAAAGATGTTTGCTGTACTTCTTGTGTTTAGCCTTCTTCTGGACTTGCCCCCAGGAACTCTCCTCAGGTCATGACTCTTCCGTTGTGGTTTTTATTAACTGCTGCGTTCGCACCCTTAGATCAGTGATCCATTATTTTCATGAGGTTCCGTGACATCCGGCTTAGACATTATTAGAACCAAGCCCCTCGTAGGTTCTCCTGTAGATAGAAGACAATGTAGCCCGTGTGTTGAGTTGCTTTAAGGACGACCCTAACTGCTTTTCTGTCATTCCCTTGTTTTTCCCTTGACTAACTCCCAGCTTACTGTGGATTTAATGTTTGTTTTCCATTGCAGTTCCCTCTGCCGCGCCTGATGATGTAGCTGTGGAGGTGATAAACAGCTCAGTGGTCAAGGTTAGCTGGATGCGTGTGCACAAGGACAAGTTACATGGACATCTGGGAGGCTACAGGGTAATACCTCAAAAACAGACCTTTGCCTTTTGACACAGGAAGGGCCCTGACCCCGTTTCAAATGTGCTTCTCCCACGTCGCATCCAGAATTCTTCTCACACTTCTATATTCATATAGGCAGTTTGATGTCTTCCGGCAACAGCTGAGCCTGCCTTTGTGTGCCTGTTCCCCGTTGTAGATAAGTTGGTGGCGCCTTCGCAGTGTGGTTGACTCAAAGAAAAGCCACGGAGAAAAAGAAACACTAACGTTCCCCGGGGACAGGAACCACACTTTGGTACCAAGACTGATGCCCTTTTCTGAGTACAGCCTCATCGTCATGACCTTCAACGGTCGGGGCAACGGCCCGGGCAGCCGCCCCGTCAACTTCAAAACCCCAGAGGGAGGTAGGATTGTGGAAAAACAGCATGGAGCGTATTGATTCACAACTACTGAGGGAAAAAAAAATCTAATAATAGCCAAGGAAGCTGCAGAGTTCGAATCCTTACTGTATGTTTTACTGTCTTTATCCACAGTGCCGGAGAAAAATGCTGTTTTCAGTGTCACAGGTGTGCAGAAGGACTCAGTCTCTCTGCTCTGGGCCCCCCCACTGGAGCCAAATGGGATTCTGACTGGTTACCTCCTCGAGTATCAGCTCAGTACGTATCCAGACGCTTCATGCTTAGTGTGGAAGATATAATGTGAAAGGCTTCCGAATCAAAAGGTCCAAACATAAAAATAACCTTTGTCGTATTTCCCTGAGCTGTTAACTTTTACAGTATTATCCTCAATTTTTCCAACATAGTCCTAAACAGGGATAGTAAATGGATTTATGAAACATTCTCAGTGAAATCAGAATAACTCTGGGACGTCCTGGGATTGTCGCCACTGATTGTTCAAGTTGACATGATAACTCAATCTCAATCTAACTCATTTTCATTTCTACGCACAAAGACCTTAGCGTGAGGAAGAGCTGGTTTGAGTTTGGGAAAGTCCGGTTGTATATTTTCAACACCAAAGGAAACTTTATCCCTCATGTGCTCCGACAGGGTTTTCGCCTGCCGGAGCACATGAGTTAGTCAGAGAGAACGTTTTCTGTTTGTTATCATCTGCTTATGCTACATAACGCTAAAAGAAGAAGATCCTCATGATGTTATTCCCCCTTTAAACCGAGATTAAAAGTTCTGGTCAGCGACGTTCCCCACTGGCCTTATTGTAGCGCTCATTATTTCTTACCTTCCAACCATAATGTTTAGTTCTTTGAGAGTTCGTATCGAAAACGAACTCTTTGCCGTTGTCTAGTTCGCAGCAGCCGACCTCATGCACGTAGGTTGCGACGCAAAGCGTAGAAAGAGCGCGACGAGGAAGTATTCCGTTCCGCCGTTTACAAGGTGACATTGTTCCTCTGATGGGTTTATGAATATATTTAATTACCCCTCTGCGCCCAACGAGCATTTTTATTCTGTTTAGGCCTTGCAACAGTGTCCAATCAGAACTAGAAAAAAAGCACTGAGACCACAAACCTCGATCCGGAGACAAAACCAACCTGTGGGCCCACTTTGTTTCTTCCTCAGTCGCCGCCGTCATCATGTGGGTGAACTCGTAACGTCACAGGAAATGTTATCCTCTCTAGTGAAGGGGTTTACTCTTTATGACACATGATACGTCATTTCCTGTTCCTCTCCAGAGTTCCCGTTCCTCTTCAGTGTAAAACATCAAAGGAACAAAGGCATCAGTAATGGACGCTGTATAAAACATCAAAGCTCCAAATGACTTATTTTTATTTCATTTTATTTTTAAATGCTGCGGAACAAGAAGACATCACCAAAATGTATCAATCTCTAGGACATGCCCGGACCTTCCTCTGGAAAGAATCTCATTTAGATCCGTCCATTAATTTTACACAAATCTTTGTGTAAAGTTTTAGACAGGTGGTTATAATGTTATGGCTGATGGCTGTGTTTAAGTTCTTAAAAAAAGAGAGCACCAGTCGTTTTGGTTCCTGAACACTGACCACTCCGGTTCCATCGTTACCTGTGGAACTTACCTGTCTCGTTTGATGATTGGCTGCAGCAGCAGGATGTGGGCGAAACAAGGCGGGGTTAGGCTTGGATTATCTCCAGGCCCCACGACCCCGAAGAGGATAAGAAGTTACAGATAATTCATTCATTCATTCATTGTTTTATGTTGGCCAACAGCAGTACCACAGTCACATCAAAGGTTAGAGTAGATCTCATCTTGAGGAAGATGAAATCCTGCCTCTGCGAGGAGCTCGAACCCCGAGAGATCTCTAGTTTCATTTAAAGCAACAACGTGTTTTTATCTGTTGCTTGTAGATTCCAGACGAGTCAGAGAATGAGAAAGGAAGTTTGGTAAAAGGAAATGTAACATTACAATAATTATAATAATAATAATAATAAGACATTTTGTTTATAGAGCACTTTTCAAAAATACTCAACGATACCTGATAGGAAGAGAAAAGGAAACAATCTTGTAAAACCGGTACTTATATCATTCAATCATCATCTATGTCCTTAAAACAAATGTTTTGTTTTCATTGTTTGGTTGAGAGACTGTATGCCGCAGAATAATAATAATTATAATAACTTTATTTGTATTCAGCAGAAAGTGCTTTACGTACACTTTAAATGAAGATAAAAACATTTGTGAAAGTCAAAACGTGTTAAACATAATTCAAAAATAAATTCCAACAAAGCGCCATAAAAAACTGTAAAAAAAATAAAAAAATAAATGCTGACGTAAACAAAAATATTTTAAGCTTTCTTTGCCTAACACTCAAGAAGAAATTATATACTCGGAATTTAATCAATTCAGATACCGTGGTGAAAGCTCCTGTGTTTCCACTGGGATATTATTTTTGGCCTGGTGTTTAACGGTCTACACTTGCCTCTGTTCTGCTCCAGCTTATATCCTCTTAAGACAAAAATAAATTTGCATATGCGCTAACATCCACAGGCAATATATGTCAATTTGTGAACAGGGACTGCAGATGAGGGACCTGAGCCGCCTCACTGCTCTACATGCATATTGTATGCATATATTATATTGTGTTGTGTTGATAGAGAACCTGCGCATCTCATTACAGGTGTGGTTAGAGAGGATCTTCGGTTTGCTGGTGATTGTTTAACCCGTGAAAGGAAAAATCGATGTGCTTCTCTAACAGGGCCAGGGTCACGCTCTGATCAGAGAGTGTGTATAGAAAAGTTGTCAGGGTGACGTCTGGTCGAGCTGCTGCTGACCAAGGCCTCTGTCACAGTCTGTTAAAGTCAAGTACGTCTGACCCGATCCTGTCCACTGGGGGGTTCTTCACCGGTTTGCACAGCCGCGGGAATAAATGCACATGTTGGCCCACTTTGCTGTCCTCAAACAAAAGTTCTGGACAAGCTAATGACTAACTTCCAACATCTTAGTGCCGCATTTCCCGGCTAATTGACTTTGATCTGGCGACTGCACACGAGGGCCAAGTGTCATCCGGCATTTCGGGAGGGAACGCTTTAGCCGTGGCGCCGCAATAAAGCCGATGGAGTCTCTGAGGTGTGACTTTTTTTGAAGTACCCTCAAAAGAAGTCATGTGCAAAATGTTGAGGATAATGTAGCCAGATGCCAGTGGATCATCAGTGACAGAAGTGGATCCTCAAGCTGCACGGCAGCTGTTTTTTAAGGCTACACCCACTTTTACAGCAGCCTTTAATGGCTTCACATCTCATCGGTTTCATAGTAGGGCCTGTTGAAGCAACACACTGAGCATACTGAAGACCAGCGTTCTAAAACTCATATTAAATAACCTGCTTCCCTAATGGAACGTTTCTATCCGAAAACTAGCAAGCGTTTAAAATCATGGATAAATGTGTTGAGTTTCTGTTTATCTAAACAAACTCTTATAAGTGCTAATAAAAGCTGTCCACCAGCCGGGTGCTGAAAGTTTTCTGTTCCAAATAGACGGTCGGAAACGATGAATGTAGTGTTCCCTTTTTACCGTTTACCTTTACACATTCTGCGTCTCTATTTCTTATTGAGGAATGTCGCTGATCCTGTTTATAATACGACCCAGTGGCAGCATGTAAATGCTAAAGAGTAAGGGGCCAAGGATGGAACCCTGGGGGACACCACAGGGCCACAGAGGAGGGGGCATGAATCATGTCTATCGAGAAAATCCTCTTCAATAAGTAGAATTTATTTTGGCATATTGAAGCATGTGAGGACCGTCTTAACCGAATTATGTGACTTGATACAACAAAAATAGTTAAATAATAATAATAATAATTATAATACATTTAATTTAAAACGCACTTAATAAGAGAGATCAATCAAATAAGGGTTTTCTAAAAACACGCTTTATCAAATGTCTGAGCTCATCTAATTGACAATGACTATTTTCCGTGAAATACCAAATTTCAGCATGAAATAATTTTATAAGTCTTTGTCTTAATTGTTTTTAAAACATGCTTGACCCAACAATTTTTCATTTTTAAGCTGAATTAAGATTGTATACGATGTGAATTTAATTCATTCCCTAATTAAATCAAATATGCAAAATGCAGTTTCAATAGTTGTTTCAACTTGGTGAGGACATTTTAGGGTGGAAGATAATGAAAATTGTCAAGTATTGAGCAAAACTAAAAGAATCTGCCAATGAGGTAAGATGTTACTCTTTAGAATTCCTAAAACTGGCATAAATGTCTCTAATAGAGACTCTAATCAACCATAAAACTAGCCCCTAATTTAAGTTGTGCTCGTAACAAACATTCTTTTTCTGTCAAACACAGTTAAAATGAGTATTTAAGTCTAACTTTAAGAATCTATACTTTAATCCACAGGACAAATCAGGGTTTAATCTAGTTGTGGAATAAAATGAGATTATTTTCTAATAGAAAACTTTTTTTGTTTTTACAAGAGTTTCCTTATATATAGATTTTTATTTTAATAATAAGACTTATATATATAAATATCTTATTTTATTTATAATAAGACTTATTTCTTGACATGACATAGGAAAATCTTTTTTATTTGGAGAAATACGCAACTGACATTCTGAATAACTTGACCATTGAAGTAATTTGAATGAATGAAGTTGTTTTATCTTAAATTATTGTTAAGCTCATTTCAGCCTCAACTTTCCTTTGAGGCGGTCATGTTTACATGTTTACATGGACTGAAATAATTGAATTATAACCCTAGAGATGAAGTGCATAATACATATTTCGATGCCTCATATTTGTCTGTCTGGGCCAATTAATTATTTTGTTGAACATACATGTTGTATCTTTAGCGAAGCCGCCTGTTTGTCAGAGTTATTCAGAAGCAGCTAAGTTTCGTTAAGGATTCGTGTGGCGGTGGGTTTTTGTGAGGTCATTGGCAGCAGGCAGATGGTGAGTGCGTTTCAGGGAACGGTGTCAGAGGTGTCCTTTAATTAGCACCGGTTTCTTATCGTGTGGTAGATTTTGCCTTCAGGAGAGAGTCTCTCTTAACTCTTTAATATCCTGCTCAACCGTTTTGGCTGGATTTCCTGTTGAACTATGAGCCACTTGACTGAACCCGTTTATAATAAGAACCAGAAGCGGCATGTATATGCTAAAGAGTAAGGGGCCCGTGATAGAGCCCTGGGGGACACCACAGGTCAAAGGCACCACAGAAGAGGAGTCATTAAGCATGGCTATTGAGAACGTCCTATGCAGTAGGCATATTAAAAGCCTGTGAGGACTTACCTGATACAACCAAAAAAAGTCTAATGAGGCTCAAATAGTTTTAAACACATGCTAATAATCTAATTAAAACTAACTACTTTTCATGTTTTACAGTTTTAAAACATACTTGACCAAACAATTTAGTGTCCAAGATATTGATTAACTTATTAAATGCCTCAAACGAATGCAAATTAATCATTTTGACGTATTTTCTTTTTTCTTGGTGAGGACAAAAAGGGTTTTACTGTCCAGTGACTGACCGTAGGTGGGTTTACATGGACGGCCTAATTCTGAATTAGATACGGGAAAGTCGCCTAATCGGAAAGAAAATGATGAATGTTAACTCCCCTTTCCAATGTGAACACCGGGTCAGAAAATATCACCGGTTGCGTAAACAGGCGACTGACATTTGCAATTCGGATAGGAGAAAAGTGTCCCATGTAAACCCACCTAGTGACTCTGACACGCCGGGGGGAAAGCTCATAAAATATCAAGTAAATGTATCCGTGTGAGAACAGAAGAAGCCCCTGAGCCCACTGAGAAGAACCCACAGTGTTACACCGCCCCTTCGGAAAGCCCTTCCTCAGGTCCGACACTGGACCTTCTTGCAATCTTACTTGAATAGCCCTGACCTATAACATCTTTCACGCCTGAGTTTTTTCCCGATAGATGAGAAAGTGTCCGCCCACGAGGTAGAGACATCATGTCCTCTTCTCGGTAGCCGTCTGGATTGCATAATTTAGCAAAAAGGTTTTTATCCCCAGAGACCAACTATTAAAATGTCTTGATGTCTGATCACAGTGGGTGGCGTCCAAGAAAAACAGAGGAGCAGACTAATACATTCTTGACATTGTTGTCGTCGCCCGCTAACAGAGAGGCATGACACCTCTTTCTCACAAAGGTCACCTCAATACCCGCTGTGCTTGTTTCTGCTACAAAGAACATAAATGCCACCTCTCTACCCGCCCGATCGCTTTACCTCCTGACGAATGGGAGCCGTCGCAATGTAGACAATGGAGACGACGCCAATAAATCCCAGTCATGAATTAGCAGACCACTCTCTGACTGTTTGTTAATGCAATATGATAACTTGAGGCAAATGAAATTAGCTAATGACGAAGCTGCCATTTGTTCAAACCAATAAATCAAATGCGGAAGCCAAGATAGCGTTTGGCATTTGCTGAGATGTCTGTCTTCTAATTACCAGATGGAAGTATTTTTGAAACGCTGGCGGTTTTTGTCTGCTAGGAAACAGATTCTAGGTTGAAAGGTCCATAATATAATATAAAAACAGCCGGTCGCTGTAAAGAAATAAGCTCACAAACGTCTGGTTTTACTCTTTATTTATTTATATGAAAAAGCATGCAGGAGTAATTCCAGTTGAGACAAGAAGAGTCACTCTTTGTCAACAGTAAAACCCAGAATATTACAAAGAAGCAGAAGTGAATGTATATTTATTTATTATATCCCCAGAAAGGAATGTTATGGAATAGTCATAGCTGTTGCCTTTGCCATCGCAGATTGGTCGTGAAAACGCGATAACTTGAAACCTATTTGAGTCGATTGTAAAAAGGTTGTTTTTATTCTGTATTTCTGACATTAGGAGGAGCTTTATCTGCCCCTACTGTCGGAAGATTTCAACCAAACTTTCCCACTCGCAATGGCATGGAGCCAATCCCAGCTAACAGGCCCATAAATGGGCATTTATGTTTTTTGTTTGCAGTTTTCAATGTTAAATTTGAATGAAACCTTATTTTAATGTTACGACCAAAGGTTGCAGTTTTTGGATATAGCCCCCCTTGCTGGACGTAGTTGGTATTTTTCAGCCAAAATCCCAATTTTTGGCACATTTTGGGTCCTTTGACTATCCATCACTAAAAACCGTGTAGAAGCACATGACATTTTTAGATTTTTTCTATCAAAGATCCCGAATTCACTGATGGTTTTGTTTCATGGTGTTTCTAATGTAATATTAACTCATCTTTTTATCTTAAAAAAGTGGGGAGAGGACGTGAAAATTTAGGGTTTTGTGTTTAATCACAGATTACTCATACAAAATACCAGGTACAAGGTTACTGTTACTGAAAACTATTGATTTTCAATCTAATCTCTCCTGAGACACCAAGATTATATAAATACACCTGATGGTTTTAAATATAGGAATTTTCTATCTTTAATTTGGATGCGTAATTCAGGCAAGACTCAAAGTAACCAAAGTGCAGATCGGGATCGCGCTTATCAAGGTTTAGGCCATTAGAAGCTTCATTGTCATTGTATAGAATACAACAAAAGTAGGAGTGCTGCTCCGGGTTGGTGCGTTGAAAAACAGAAGATAGTTCATGAATAGAATAAAAAAGGGGGACATGAAATATTGAAAATAGAAGGTTGATTATTAATAGAATAAAAATGAAGGACAAAAGTAGAATAATAGAAGAAAAACGACCATAAAAAACAACCAATACAAGACAGTGCTACAGTTTCCCGCACTATTTACTGCTCAGTGTATATTATGTGCAAAATATTTGCATAGTTTTCTACAAACTCTAATCTTAAACATGAACCCTTTTGTCGGTTTTATTTCAAATCTAGTCAACGAGACAGAGGAAGTGGGGCCGCTCCAGAGTGTCGACATCAACAAACCCGACACCACCAAGTGGATCCTGCGTGACTTGGAGCCTATGAGCAAATACATGATCCACCTGCGCTCCTGCACCAGGGTGGGCTGCGGGCCTGTCGTCAGCGAGGAGTGCACCACCACCCTTCAAACAAGTGAGTAATGCAGGCTGGAGATAGCAAGTGACTGGTTGGTGTATGTGCAGGTGGGTGGAGGAGGATGGGTGTGTGTCTTTAGCGTGGGGACAAATGGAACACAAGCGGCATCGGAGGGGTAGCAGGTGACCACGCCAACTCGCTGTTTCAAAATGGCTTTGAACCGGTGGAGTTTGATGTATGCCTGGGCAGCCAAGCTTTTCATATCTCCATGTAAGTAATTTTTGTGGATAAACAATTCCATATGGGTGTAGTGGAGGTTTTCATTTGTCACTGTCACCAGAGAGCAAGTGCCTATCGATTGCACGGCGAACATGAGCTATGGAACAATCAGCTAAGAAAGAAAATTGCTTTGAGCCGGAGGGAAACTGAAGGTTTGGATCCTGAAATTATGTAATCATGGGAGTCTTGGTGGGTAAAGTAATCATAATGAAGTAGCTTGTAGCTTGTAATCTTTTCTTTCCAATTACGTATTATTTGTTGGGGATTGAATGCCGTACGTTAGCTGGTGAGATGGTTGGTGGCGGTATGGATGATTGGATGAGGAGGAAACAGGAAGTTGTGGATACGGCGGATTGTCAGTAAAAAGGACTTTGCTGTAAGAGGTACTGTCAGCTTCTAGAATTGGCTGGCGCTTCTTATTCAATAAGCCCTATTTTTGTATATCATTCACGCTGCTTTGTGATTTTCAAGAAAAAGGCTGATGTTCAGAGCAGTAGCAGCTATTTAAGTATTAAGATGATGAGCAACAACATGAAGTTGTGGGAAAGAGTCGGGGAAGCTAGGCTAAGAAAATAGGTGACAATTTGTGAGCAGCAGAAAGGTTTCATGCCGAGAAAGAGCTCTGTAGTGATCTTTCTTGTTACCGACACATTTGGGTGTAGATGAGATATTAACTTTGAGATCGTGATGGAGAAGTACAGAGAAGGTCAGAAGGAGTTGCATTGTTTCGTTGTGGATTTGGAGAATGTGAACCACAGAGTGCCGAGGGAGGAATTATGGGATTGTATGTGGAGGGCTGGTGTAACAGAGTAGTATGTTTGAGTGGTATAGGATATGTATGAGAGCAGTATTTTAGCGCTGGGGTGTGCAGTAGGAGTCACGGATGGGTTCTAGCTGGAGGTGGAACTGCACCATGGATTAGCTCTGAGCCCCTTCTTATTTGCTATGGTAATCGTCAGGCTGACAGATGGGGTCAGACAGGAGTCTCCATGGACTATGATGTTGGTTGATAACATTGCGATTTGTAGTGAAAGCAGGAAGCAGGTGGAGGAGAACGTGGAGAGGTGGAGGTATGCGCTGGATAGAAGAAGAATGAAGGTCAGTCGCAGTAAGACAGAATACAAGTGTATGAATGAAAGGAAGGCAGGTGGAACGGTGAGGATGAAGGTGTACAGATGAAGATGGTGGAGGAGTTGAAGTACTTTTGATCGAATGTTCAGAGCAAGGAGGAGTTTGGAAAGGAGGTGAAGACTCTGACCCACTCTGAGTGGCTCAGACTGAGTCAGATCGGAGTGGGTGGAGAAGAATGTCTGGAGTTTTCTGTGACAGAAGAGTAGAAGCAGGAGTGAAGGGAAAGGTTTACAAGATGGTGGTCAGAGGATCTCTACTAGATGGTTCAGAGAGATGGTGGATCTGAACAAAAGACAGGAGGCAGAGCTGAAGATGTTCAGATGTTCTCTGGGAGTGATGAGGAAGGACAGGATTATAAAGGAGCTCATCAGAGGGACAGTCCAGGTTAGATGTCTTGGAGACGAAGTCAGAGAGGCCAGATTGAGACGGTTTGGACCCTTGAAGGGGAGGGAGAATTGATCTATTATTAATTGTAATAATAATAATTAAAATGTTATCATTAGTGGCCATCATCCAGGTCCACTGCATTATTTTCCGCCATGACCCGTGAACCCGATCCGATGCAAGAACCAATCATAAGTATGAGCAGCATTATTTCTGGCCGCCTTTAGTTTACTACTAGAATCAGAAATAAAAACACTTTATTAATCCCTGGGGGAAACTGGTATGGTACAAATTCTCCTTAAAAACTGTTAGACTAAAAAGGAGAATTTCAAATATCAAACACCGTATGGCAGTAAGGAAACACACAAAGGCAAATCCTAAGGGTGATCAAGAATCACATTTAGAACCAAATTGCTTCCCTGAAAAGTCTTAGTTTGAAGTCATCCTTGATTGGAGTAATGATTTACGGAGTGTATTTCACTCAACTCCTCTTCTAGCGGACGTCAGGATCTTTCAATGCTGCAGCCTAACCTTTAATGACCTCAGAACCAATGATGACCTCACATAGAGCCTACACAGATTGCAATTTTGTGCTCAGGTATGTTTTAGGGTTCCTTTGGTTTGGCCAACATATAAAATAACATAATGTGCCTTAAAGTTTAGAAGTAGCTTTTATTCAAGAAAATAATATTACACTTGTTTTCCTTCAGGATTCAGATCAGTAACTTTGGAAGATGTGTTGAATTTGAACAAATTGCTGAGTCAGCACAATTCCAACTACAATTTTAAAATACACCTTTCAAACAATGCCAGATCAATATAATAATCTTAATCACTACCAATTTCCCCATGATTGTTCCTGGGGTAAAGTCCTACCTCTCCAGAAAATTTCCTCAGAATCTCTTCATAATCTTTTAAGTAATCTGTTCCAAGACGGAGGCAGCCAAAAGTTGACTGTATTGTTTGGAACCCGCTACAGGAAACCACGGGTAATAATTTTCTCTTTGTGTGTATTAATGCTGAAAGGCATGGCGAAAAAAATCCATTTTTCATTGAATGTGCTTGTGAGACAGTGAAGATTTCAGCATGAAGTTATTCATGGCGCCACCTCGTGCTGTTCCTCTTAACTGCTCACGCCGCTAAGCGTCGTATTGCTCTGAGCCTTGCTTTTTAATGTTGAAGTGTGTTTTGTGTGTAAACTTCCACTCAGCCATGCATTGTTCCTTTCTTTCTTTACTTTCTTTTGTGTCTTTTATTTTATTTATATTTTATTTTTTTCCCGCAGCTTCCACTTTGGCTTCCACCGTCGGCCCCAGTATGTAGATCTGGTCTCGAGTAGCTAGTGGGAGCATGCTGTACATAAAAGTGTGGACCGCCACGGCGCCACTTTGGGTCTATTCATAGTCTAACTACTGAATTTTATTTTTTCTGCATGGCATTAACTCCTAACATTCATTTCATTATAAATATTCAGTTTATCCCAGCAGCACCAGACTGGAGCTGAGGTAATAATTGATGCTTTAAACCCGTACTGAGCATCAGAACCACAGAAAAAAAAGTAGTTTTTATTGTCCTACATATCCTCCAGATTAGCGACTAATGTTCGACTTGAGATGGAAGCAGCATGTGTGCTAACAGTAGAATGTAGCGCCCTGAGTTTTATTCAACCGGTAACCATACCATCTTTTTCTTTTCAGGCAAGTCAGCTCCCCCTTCACGTCAACGCACTCCAAAGTCCCCAGTGACCAAACCCACTCGTTCCACCATAGGTAGAGCTGCAGTGCATTCTCTGAATCGCTGATCCGATTTAGTCCAAATTGGTGCATATGAATCCAGTGAAGGAGATCTATTGTGTCTATATCATATTTTACTCTATTACTTCATATTTCAATCACTAGAGGGAGCTATTTTACAAAAAGACGGACATAGCTTCGGATATAGCTTCCTAACTTAGCATTTAGTTCAAATCTGTGCATATAAATAGTTTAGAGGAGCTCAATCTTGTATGTATCACATTTTACTCTAAATGTTGATATTTTACTCACTAGGGGGAGCTTTTTCTTATGGAAAAACGCTCTGTCATGGACATAACTTCCCAATAGTTTGTCCAATTTAGTCCAAATCTGGAAAATATGAACCAACTCAAGGAGATCTATCTCATATAAGTCATATTTTACTCCTATGGTTCATGAAGCTAGCGGGATCTTTTTTACGAGGAATGCTGTTATTCGGACTTCCCTTTCTAACCACTGATCTGATTTTGTCCAATTTCGCTGTATATGATTCGCCTCAAGTTGATTTATATTTAATATATCAAATTTTTCTGTATAAGTTCACAGTTTACTCAGCAATGGGACTTTTTATGGAAAACAGTGTTTTTCATTTTTTTTTAAATATGAAAAACAGTGTTTTTCATTTTTTTTTAAATGAAAAACAGTTTTATGGACATAACTTCCTAATCATTTGTCTAATTTAGTGCCTGTTCTGGAGCGTATGAATCAATTTGAGGAGATCTATCTTGCATATGTCATATTTTACTCTAATAGTTCATATTTTACTCACTAGGTGGATTTTTTTTTTGAATGAAAAACAGTTTTTTTGGACATAACTTCCAAACCGATGGTCCGATATGGTGTAAATGTGACGCATATGAATCGTGTCGAGATCTATCTCATATATATATATAAACATATATTATATTTTACTCTATTAGTTCATATCTACTCAGAAAAGGGGGCTTTCTCACAAAAAAAACGTAATTTTTCTGACAAAACTTCCTCACCATTTCTTGTCTTATTTAGCCCAGATTTGGTGCATATTCATCGACTCAAGGATATTTATCTTGTATTTCTCATATTAGTTCATATTTTCCTCACTGAGGGAGCTTTTTTTACGCTTGCAGTCATGCACGACAGCTGAGGACTAGTTTTGTTACACAGAAAAAAAGATGCACAACACCTCTATATTATTTTAGCTAATTAGCTCCTCAGGATTTATTTATAGTTTATCTTGTTTCCATTGGAAACCGGTCGGAATGAGAAGCAACAGCTCAATTTTATTGTCTGACAAGAGCACACTGGTTTTAATTTATCTGCCGCACCGCGGGGAAATCTAGCATACGAGATCTATATCCTGAGCCGACAGTGTGGCTGTAAAGCGCAGTCACTTGAATGGGACAGATATGTCTAATTGTCAGTGATTGATTTGTTGGGCCCTTGTCTCCCCTGAATACATCAGCGTATTGACCCACCAGTCACCTGACATTTCCATGTAATCTTCAACTGGGTAAACAGCAACCCAACACTGGGAGCAGAGGCTGCCTGAGGCCGCGGCTGAGCCGAAGTGGAACGTTCTCCTGGGCCGTGATGGGGAGATGTGAGCTCATATCGGGAGGGTGAAATTTACAGGCCACCGAGATAAGTGGATAAGTGGAATCTGTTACCAGATTCTATGTCAGAATATTTTCTGGCCTCTCCTTAAGATAAAAGCCTCCCGGCTTTGAAGGGGTGACTTCCAGGGCGTCGGCTCCCTGCTGGGTGAGCAGCTGCCTTCTGCGGCATCTAATAGCGCCGTGACGAACCGCAGCAGCCAGCCTCGGGATATTTTTAGTTCAGAGTGTCAGATGGAGGTATCATGCAGTTTCAATCAGACAAATTACCATAGATGCAGACTAATCCATCAGCATTAGCCGGAGAGTGTCATCTGCAGAGGTTGAGGAAGGGAAGCGTAGACACAGGTGTCCTCGTGTGCCGACTCTCACCTGGGCAAACGTTGCACCTGAGCTGAAGTGTTTGCATGTTTGCCGTGGGGAAATAAAGTGGATATGCCTCGTCGATTTCGTTCAGACGTGTGCTGTCAAAGAATAATTTGCTCATACTAAGGATCCACATCGTTCACAGCTTTACGAGATTCTTCCTTTTCCACGGTTCAGCATCAAAACGCAGTTGTATGAAATATATGAGTCTTAGTGCCGATTACATTTGCTCTTGCGCTCAAGTCAAATATAACGGTTATGATTATTAAACTTTGCTTTTCAAAAAAATTATCATATAAAAAATGTTAGATTTGTTACCATGCAAAGGATGTTAAACAGATTTTATGTTCCCGCTCTGGAGACCGATCACGAGTTCCATCAGGAGGACTATCCTCTTGCACAGTCGGGCCATACTGACTCCTGATACCACTTTATTATTCTCATCTTTCACAGATGCTCTGTCTCACTGTATCACTGTGTCACACCTTCTTGGTTAGCGTATCACTTAAGCATGTCACCATCAGCTGCTGTCTTCTTAAAGAAAAGGACTTTCTCCATTCATGTAAATGTTTTTCCTGCTACTTTTCGCTTCCTCCCAATCAGCTGCATTAATCGTCATTCATTCACATCATCAATTTGGTCTAAGCAGCATCATTAGCCGCCACCACCAGTATCTAGACTCCAGGGGAGGGGATTTAGTGATCGCGCTCTCCACAAAGAGTCTGAGGACCAAAGACTTTTTGATGGACTAATTATCTAAAATATAATTTTCCGTCTCTCCTGATTCAAATACAACCCAAGATTTGGCCTCCAGGGATTTGACCTGTTTGTGCACCACATCCCTGAGATGCTTGATTGGATCAAGATCTGAAGAACTTTGAGGCCAAGTCAACACGTTCAAAATTTAGCTTTCAGTCCCCATCAGCACCAATCGGACGCCAATGACCCAGTTTCCTTTCCTTAGACCGAGACCTAAACTTCTGGAAATGTTCCGACCCAATCATCAGTATTGCTCAGGTCTCCACGCTTGCCCATTTCTCCTGCTTCCAACACACTGATCTTGAGGACATAATGTTTACTTTAGGTGTATAAATCCAACGGACTTGTGTTATTGTAAATAAATAATATTATTGCCTTCACCTGTCAGTGGTTGTAATGTTATGGCTGATGGAGCATTTAAAAACATTCAGATTTTATACACTTTGACAGTAGCCATGTCTAACTACAGTATAATATTTCTGCTGTCTATATCCAATTTTGCTTAAGTACATGACGATTTTGTCTTTGGCGGCGATGGTTTGTTTTGCAGTCTTGTGGTTAAAGAAAAAGAAAATAAGGAGGAATACTAAAGAATTACCACGAGAGCAGATAAAACTGAACACACAGCAGCGCAATCAAACAAATGCAAGTAGTTAATTATCATAAAGGGAAATATCTTCAATTTGACGAAACTGCTCAGAAACATGCCGCCGCTACGGCGTCCAGTAAAAAGATCCACTAACGGCGTTTTGATCTCCGTCCCGTCTTTCTAAAGCCCTGTTTTAGATATGAAAGCATCCCATAGTTTTGATGTAGATCTCTGTTAATCTCCATTCATTTGGTTTTGGAGGCCCCACCTGTGATTCCATTTCCATATCCACATTACTCCTGTCATCTTCATTTTTGATAGAATCACCTGGGCTCCCCTCTGCCGGCGTAATAGATGCCTCCTCACGCAGTGTTAGGAAAGAGAAGAGCACTCTTGTCTCTTTTATGGAAGGTGGAGAGCAGCAATCCTTCATCGCGTAATGACAACACTTCAAATCCCCTGTGATGTCGTTGATTTGCCGTGTCCTTTACTAACCCCTCTTTGACATTTCATTTTTTTCTCTTCTTTTCTCCTCATCTTCTCGTGTTTCTCCTTCAGCCCCGGCCCTGTTGAATGTTAGCATAGCCGCTAGCGACAGCTTTGCAAATATCAGCTGGATTTCTGGCGGAGGCCACGCGGAGATTTATGTTGCATTTAGGAACAACCGTAAGCTTGCATTTTCTCTCTTCCTGTCTGGACGTTGTGAGATTAGACCCTTTAGAAGAGACGCTGTGTGTCTTTAAATAATTATTGTGTGTTGTGTGTTTATGGAATGGTCCCTCACAGCCTTTCATTCATTTGTCCATTGCATTCTAATATTTCTCCTAACCACTAACCCCCACCTGATGGTTCACTCCTCTGCACAGGTGAGGTTCTCTGGAAGGTATCAGAGGCCTTAAACACCTCCAAGAGTTTCCACGTCGTTGAGGGGCTGGAGCCTGGGACAGAGTACACTGTGCGCCTCGTTCCTAACAGCTTCCACGATAATTCTAGCATTTATGAAGATGTTATCTCAACTGCAGGTGAGAAATAGGAAACCAAAAAATAGCCAAGGTTTAAACTAGCGCTGCAACAACCCATCAGCCTGCAATTTTCTTTGTTTCGATCACCGATTTTTATAAAGTCAGACCGACCGATACTGATGTTTTTTTTTTCTAGAAAGTTTTAAAACAATAATTGACTGCATACATACATAGAGCAGGCTCAAAGCTGGCTCCGTACCATCGCTAGCTGTAGCCGCTCTGCTAACATTAGCCACTCTGCTAACATTAGCTTCTTTAAACTTCATATATTCCTCGGTATAATAAATTTTGAAGCGTTCGTTGTTGCCGCACGTTTTCGGGGTTGTTCCTCTGCAGCTGATTTTGAGCCTACTGGTGTGACAAATGCAAGTTTTGTGTTTGAAAAGTTTCCAAGCTGGTGAGATTTTTGTAGCCATTGTAGCTCATGCTTGGTCCGTGTACGTTTAACAGGAACAACAGGAATGTTCTACCACGTCTCAATAGGAACTAAAACCGGAGTTCTCTGGGACTCGTCATTGTGTCCTCGTCTGTTCTGTTCTAGAAAACTATGACTCCCTTGCGCAGATGCTAATGGCTAATATAGCTTTCCATTTGCAATTGCAAACAGTTTGTTCTCTCTTTATGCACAGATAGACTCGGCCTTGGTGCATATGCCATTACAGTTGGCACTTACCATTTAAATAAATACCGACTCAAAGGCAGTGAATGGCAAAATGAAAAAGTTTTCTCACGAGTAGCTGCTTGATTAAAAAGCTGAAAGAATTATGTTGAAATTCATGGTCAAAGGCTCTTTACTGCCACATAATTAATATGTATTCCCATATATACATAATCGCACTCTGCTGAATCTCCTGTATAGATATTTGCATGCTATTTCACTCAAAGACACTATTATACACCATTAAACTATCTATAATCATTTCAAGTCTTCTTCGTTCACTTATCTTTTAATTCAGGTTCTTCTTTTGCTCGCAGTGTGTTTAATGAACTTACCCTACTTTTATGCTGCTGTTACACAGATATTTCCCTTGAGAATTAATAAAGTGTTATCTTATGGTTATTGCATATCGAACAAGTCGGGGATATTATGAACCAATCATCTCCGCTGCCAGCAGCTGATTCTTTGTCTCAGTCGTATAAGTAAAAACCTATTTCAGGGTTGATTTTGAAATGCTATACCTCCAAAGACCTTAGTGCGAGGAAGAACTGGATTGATTTTGGGAAAGGTCTGTTGTATTTCCGACACGGAGCGAAACTTTTCAGGCTATGGTTCTCAATCGTTGGTCTCATTTAGACCAAAATTTGGGGCATGTGAATCGACTCGGGGAGATTAATCCTTTATGTCTCATATTTTACTCTGATAGTTTATATTTTACACACTAGGGGGAAATTGTTCTTTTTTTTCAAAAAAAGTGTATTTTGGGATTCATTTCTTAACTGTTGGTCCAATTCAGTCCATATTATGTGCATATGAATTGACTGAAGTCAAATAATTTATATTTTAAAATAATAAAAAAACAGTGTTTTTCAGGCACAACTAGACATTTAACTGGAGGAGTTCAATCGGGGGGATTACATGTACAACACAGGCGATGGGGGGCTTTTCAGCGTTACCGCTGGATCAAAGTAGCACAGAACCAAACATGCATGCTTCTATATCATACTGGCTATTATATTGGTAAATTTATGTTACTCCACAAATCTGAGAATATTCTATAGATGAATTGTAAAAGTGTCGTTAAGATTATTTGATTTAAAAAAAATATTTGTTAATGATCGCCTTAGTTGAAAGTCCAGTCAAAACTTCGTGTCCCCTTCAATGACACCAGTGCGCTCCAGATTCCTCGAGCAGCGGCTGAAGCCGCGGTGTCGTTGGATTTAATTCAGGTGCACAGGCTCGATGAGGGGAATTACATTTGTACAGCGTCCCTCTCTTGATTAATTAGACAAGCCGGATTAGCTGTTTAATATTAATCTTGGACGGTATCCATCAGCCGCGCGCCCTGTCGCCTCCTGTCGCCTCCTGTCGTCTCGTCAGATCGGCTTTGTTGATCGTAAACATTCTATCATTGCCCCCCCGGCACAAAGGCCACGGCGTGTCAAAGTCACCGGGCTTTTTGTTCTCCCCAGGTCTGGCCAGCATTCGCGGAGGAATCTCCACCCAGGGATGGTTTATCGGCCTGATGTGCGCCATCGCTCTCCTCACACTCATTGTGTTGATCGCCTGCTTTGTCAACAGAAATAAAGGAGGGAAGTATTCAGGTAGGCGCCCGCTCACAAGCACACACATCATCCTGCGTGAAATACGAACCGCTGCTCCCGGCATCATTATATTTCCATTTCACAGGTTGTTGCTATAAAAGAAATTATAAATCATCCGAAAAAGCCATTATAGGAAAATGTGTAAGCCGGTGTTGTCGTTTGTCCGCTAGCTTATTGTTATGCAATGATTTTACATAAAAAAAAACAGGTGTATTAATAGGAAAATGAACACTTATGTTCTTTTTTTTCATCATTTCCAGCAACAGTCCAAACAAAGTCCACAGCGAGATAAAATGCAAATTCTGCACATGAGCTGCCTCTGCAGGGAGTGATGACATAAGCTGTGTGGCACCTCACTTTTATTCCTCCAATCGGGAACACCAGAGTCCTTATCGCCTTATCATTCACGGCTAATGGCCGTCAGGTTGTTGTCCGGCCAGCGATCGCTCCACGCGTCAGCAGAAAAAACAGCGAGTCGCAGCTCTGTTCTTTGTTTTCTCATTAAGTTCTCATTATCACCCGTCGCTTCGACAACCTCAACTTCCTGTCGCCCAGAGACAGAACCATATCAACGTTTCATCACGACTTAAAGGTTTATACAAACTTGAGTATCTGGATATGATTTGGATGTAGAATTCAATATGCAGAAATATGATCAGAAACGGATTTCAGCTCATTCTGAAGCCGGTCGTTTCAAATTCTGCACGGATGTTGCATTCGGTGGATTAGTGCGGGGAACGAGGGACTGAGACTGATTCAATCAGGAGGCAGACACAGTCATCTTCCTGTCTCCTGTGGTAAACACTGTTATCTTCTCCTCACTTTCTTGTCTTGTTTCTTTCTTTGTCTGAGCAGTCAAAGAAAAGGAGGACCTCCACCCAGACGTGGAGTCGCAGGGCATGAATGATGACACATTTTGCGAGTACAGGTGAGCACCACCCTCTCTGCGCGATTACACCACCTCAGTGGGTGTCTCTCTCCGCCGCTTCCATCCTCCTCTTTCAACTAACCCTCTCCTCATTTCTCCTCTTGCCGCGAAAAAAGACAAGCCGGCACGCACAAGGTTCAAACGGTGCCTCGCTCGTCTCCCGTCGGAGGCGTTTGATGGACTGAGTGACCGGGAAGTACGTGATGAACGGCAGTAGAACCCCTGAGCTGTTTGCACAGCCGTGTTGTCGGAGTGCTAGTAGCCTCTTGTAGGACGTAATGGTCGTAGCTGCAGTTGTTCTGGTGATTGTGAGAGACGTCTTTATCGTAAAGGGAGCAGCAGGGCCGCTCTGATGCCACCGTTCTCCGTTCCGACGGAGCTAAACGCCGCCCGCCCAGCTCTCAGCGGGGGGGGCTCAACCCCAATCAGTGTAATTGAAAGCCGCTCATCTCCTGAGCAGAAATACCCGGGTGTGTCTCATTAATCCTTTAGTGGTCCAATTCATAAGCGTCTACCACAATTCGAGACCCCGTGTAAGTCTCCAACCAGTGGGGAAAAAAAGTTCTGGTGACGGGTTCTGAAACGCTATCACGATGAAGACTTTTTATATCTGCTGCAAACCGGTTAAAACTTAAGAAGCGCCTTAGTTTGTCAAGGATTGAACAGAGTGTAAACCTGCGCCCCCTTGTGAGTAAATTAGGAAGCGTTATAATAAAACATATAAAGTCCATCAAATTTGGATTAAATCGGACCAAATGTTGAAAAATTAAGGCCTGAAAAGTTTTGGAGGTGAAGCCCGCCCTAGTGTCAGAATTACATAACTAACCTTTCCTAACATCAATCCAGTTCTTGCTCACGCTAAGGTCTATTGCGGTATTAAAAATGAGAATGACCCGAGAAACCAGTTTCTGGGTTATTGCGCTAACACGACCAATCTAGTTAAAATTCTGCCCGTTTGTGGGCGATGTTAAAGAGCTATACTGATTCGGACTGAGCCTTTTGTCCATTTTGCATTCATTTGCATGACAGTCTACAGAAACCGACAAAATGGAGCCGTACCACCAGAAATAATTGGGAGCAGTGTTCATAGTAAGACGTGACAAATGTCTTGAAGCGCTAGTAAAAAATAAAATAGTAAAGGAAAAATCTCTCAACCCAAATATCGAAATGCAACGGCTTCACATAACAGCGCCGATTACATCATTCCTCTTTTCAGCGCTTACTAGTTGTTGGTCATATTACCTCATCCTCCTCCCGAAACTTTTGAGTCTGTTGCGGTTCCATCGTAAAAAGACGAGTGCGTCTGACTCTTTGTATGTAGATGGAGGATAAATGAGCCTTTAATTGCTTTATTGTCAAGCCATTTGAGAAAATCCATACAACTCTCATGTCTGTTGTTAAGAGAAAAAGCTGCCTCCTGGAAACCGGAGGACAAGGTATCAGAAACAGCAGGATCCTTCTCTGAGCTCAAAGAAGAGCCGGAGACGCTAAAAACCACCTGTGGACATTTGAACTCTTATGTGATGTCGTCATAGAACAGCCGGTTACCAGACTTGCCTGATCACATCGTTTCTAGTCTTTGCGTCAAGCCGAGTTGCTAACCTTCTGGTGTTTGTAGCTTCAGAGACCCATATCTGCCATAACATTATAACCACCGGCAGACCAAGTCAGGATAAAACTCACTATCTCGTTAGAATGGCTCCTGTCAGGGATTTATTAGGCAGCTATTGAGTATTTTGTCATGACTCTGATTAACTTTGATGACGAGATGTTTTAGGGAGAGCATCTCCAGAACTGCAGGAATTATTGGATGTTGCCTCTCCACAGGGGTTAGTGCCCATCGAAGTGGTCTAAGGAAGGATAACCAGCTAATTGGCGACTGGGTCATGGGCATCCAGGGCTTAGTGGTGCTCGTATGTATGTCGACTGCTGCACAAAGTTCTGAGAAAGTTCTGCTAGTCCAGTTAGAAAGGACACACAGAGCTGTTTTGGTGGCAACAACTGCATATACTTATTAATAACATTAATTGGGTGGTTTTAAAGTTATGGCTGATCTGTGTCTTTACAGACATGAGGGTGGACCAAGTCATTGAACCACCTGGAAGATATTTAAAAATAAGTATAAACTATCAACTCATCAATTGATCCATTAGACGATATTATTATAAAACTAATATCAGCGTTCTCGATTTATTTAGTTTTTCTACATGTAGCTAAATGTAGCAGCTGAACTCCTTCGTGTAGTGCAACACACTTAAATTGAGCGTTGCGTAAATGTCCACTTAGCAAATAGTTATGGATTCAGAATCAGGTCAAGAAATCTACTGATGAATCTAATCATATAAAAGCACATAGTTATAGAGCGCCGTCTGTAAAAATGCTCAATTTATCCACATCTTACTCCAAATGTTAAATCTAAACCTAAATGTTGTATGAAATGTTAAATCTTAATCTAAATATAAATGTTTAGAAAATATGTAAATTTACAACGACGTAAGCAGAATTTCCAAAATAAAAGCATGATGAATAATAAAACATTTTGCATCAAGGCGGGTACTGAGCAGGTTCTGGGCCAGTGCCTTACCGAAAATTGCCCTGACCCCCCTCAAAACGAAAAGTCAAAGTGCTTTTCTTCATCGCGCTCTTATTTTGGAACTTCCGCTCACGTCATTGTAAATTTGTGTTGGTGCAGCGCGTAATTTTTTAGACTTATTATCAGACAAACAATAGAGCTTTGATTCCCTTTTTCATTTTTCTTTTTTAATCTCTTTATCTCCATTTCTCTTCTATAAAAACTCTCCATTGAGCGTCCGTGATGTCATCGATGTGATGTCATCGACACCACATTTAGGCCCAACGTTTAGATTTAGATTCAACATTTGGATCTAAATGTGGCGAAATGTTGCCCTTAAAATCAACGTGCGCTCCTTTTACAAACGGCGCCCGGTAGTGCGACAGTAGACGAATGCGATCCAGTATCACATCATAAGCTGCTTAATAACCTTAATGTCCGCTGAACGTCTCCATTTTTCTCACAGTCATCACTTTGTTAAATGTATTGATGCACTTATTATGGCGTGATTGATTAATATGCTCCAAACAGGTGTGTGGGTATGAATCTGTGTGTTTGTGTGTGTGTGTGTGTGATTATTCCCCGCTGGTCAGCCAGAGGTAAATAGAGGCTAATGTTAGAGGCAGTGATAGATCAAGTCTTCATCCTCCCCGTCCTTTCCAATAAAGCGTGGAGTGAAGCCATGGGTGAAATGAGTCGATTCCATATCCACTCTGCCTCTTGCAGCGACAACGACGAGAAGCCGCTGAAGGGCAGCCAGCGCTCGCTGAGCAGAGACATCAAAGCGGGGGACAGCGGCGACAGCCTGGTGGACTACGGCGACGAGGACGTTCAGTTCAACGAGGACGGCTCCTTCATCGGCGAGTACGCCGGGCGAAAGGGGACGAGGATGTCCGCTGAGATTAAAGGCAGCGTTCAGACCCCGGCGTGAGGAGCAGCGCTTGGCCCCTCGCCACCCCCTCCTCCCCCGACGCCCTCGTTAACCTGCCGGGAGGATGAAAGGAAAGAGACATTCTCCGAGTCAAGCAGAAGTCTTGTGTCAAACGTAATGCTTCATTCCCAACTGTACACTCCTTTTTTTTTGTTTTTTTTTAAAGCTCTGTTGGTCAGGTGGATGAGCATTACTAAATAACTGTGTATATTTAGTGTGTACTTTACGTGCAGCGTGTTGTTTTTTTTTAAAATAATTATTATCACGCAATCAATTATAGAGAGCTCTGAATTTTTTTCTTCTTTTTTTTTTTAATCTCCATTATTGTTCGTACAAACGCTCCATTGAGCTTCGTTCTGCTCAGCTTTGCCTTCTGATGTCGTCGCGGCGCGGACCACAGACTAGCGGGGATGTCAAGTTGATATTTTTCAATAGGAGCGAATATTACCGACCTTTTATATTTGACAAGGATTCATTCAATATGATGTACAATGTGTATAAAGGCTGCTTATTAACTTATTTTTTCTTTTTTCCAGTGGTTTTATACCTGACAGAATAGCGAGGATTCTCCTTACATATCATAAACGCAGCTTCTTCGCTCGCATTTCCCTTGTGATGTTAAAAATGTATATAATTTAGTCACATATATATCTATATACGTGTTGTTTAGCATTTAGATACACACTGTTTAAATCAAAACCGACTGGGTCGCTAGAACATAAAACTACATCACTGCCAAAACAAATCTGGAAGAGACCTTCAAATGAATCTCCAGACTTTACATTTTTATGTTTTTTTTCATGATTAGAATTAAAAACCTGAGGTGTTAATCAGTCATTAAAAGAATTTTTTTTTTTGTGCAAACTTCTATTTATGATGAGGTTTCATGGAAGAAAAAACTGAATTCACTTTCTTTACAAGGCTAAGAGGCAGAAAAGATGCTAGTAGCAGCTTAGCTTAGCTTAGCATAGTATTGCAGGGAGACCTGAGACCACCCTGGCTCTGTCAAAGATCACACATTACTCTAAAGCTCGCTGATTAACACAATATATCACAATGGCTTAATCTTTATGTCAACCAATATTCGAGTAAAGAAAAAATAGGACAAATGTGGTTCGAATTCCGTTTTAATGTGAATAAACAGCGTTCAGAGTTTTGAAGTGTTGATTATTAAATCGTGTGACGGTTTGCAGATTTCCCTCCGGACAGAGAAGGCGAGCGGCTTATGTTCAGTGTTAATGTTATGCTAAGCTGATAGGCTGCTAGCTGTAGCTTCTGTATAGTGTGTGGACAGCTTTGCAAAGAAAACAAGTGTATTCCACAAAACAGCAAGACTCATCCTTCAAAGTACCGCTCCAATGAATCAGCACCACACTTCAGACATGAGGTCAAAATATCCCGATTTCTAGTAGGAGACACTGATGTCATGCCAGAAAATACCAAAAAAATCAGTACCCCATGCAATAAAATGCTAAAATTCACCTTTTTACATGATAAATGTCACATTATAACATATAATTTTTACGTTTTTACGTGATTATTTTCACGTTATAGCTTGATATGTTTCACGTTTTTACATAAAACATAATTCTAAATTTCAAAAATTAAACTATTCACTTCCCATAATTCACCTCCCTTCAGTTTGAAAGACTGGATTGCAAAATACTCAAAACATTCATAACGCAAGACCCCAGAACTTTCTAGTCTCAAAGTCCAGATTGAGATAAACCTGATGACATCATGATGACATCATTAATTATTTTTACAGAGGTGAACGATGAATAATAAATAAATGTAAAGAATCATATGTGTGAATAGTTTGAGTGTTACCTTTATGAGGAATTTTCATAGTTCTAGTCACTGAGCAAGACTGGGGTTTTTTTGTAATCAGATTACTTTTATCCGGCCGCATAGTACTCTTGACATCACACTGTCGTCACGGCTACATGAGCCTTCCTCCGTCATTTCAACATCCTACATTACGGAACGCGGCCGTTACCTTGTTCTGCATTAACCTTAGCTCCGTGTTCAGAGAGATCGCCATGTTTTGTAAAAGAGTCAGTCGCTGCATGTTCACAATGTTAATTGATGTTTTTGGATGTCATTAAATTGGTTTACTTTCTTACACCCTGGTTTGTTCTTCGCCACAGGCGTTTTCATAATCGTGCTTTTAATTAGTTTTTTTTAAAGTGCATCATGCTAGATTTCAATATAAACATTGATTTATGTCACAGCCAAAGGTTGAAGTGTGTGCAGGTAGCTCCCCCTAGTGGACTTTGGTGGTATTTTTGCAGCCAAAATCCCATTTTTTTGGTACATTTTGGGTCACTTGACTATCCGAGTGTATCAAATGTAGAGAGCTCCTGGTCCTGTCCAACAACATCTTTATAGAGTAACATGAACTTTGTGGTATTTCTATTTCATTTGATGCAGTAGTTTTTTCTGAGTTTCTGACAAAATTCGTTGATTCTTTTATTTTGTGCTGTTACTGTAATATAATGCTGTTTTAGTCTATAAAAAAGAAAACGGGCGGATAGAGATATTGTTTTTTTATTGTGTTTAATCACAGATTACACACACATCGTAACAGATACACTGGAAATGAAAACATAAAAAAATTAGTTAAATAAAGACTTACGTTTTTGGCTTGTAATAATTATAGAAAATAAGCCAATGGTAAAAATAAGCTTTGTAAGGTTTCTTGAATTAAGACAATAATAAGATAAAGAAAATTTTATAATTAGCTAGGAAATCTAATTTTCACCTACATTTTACTAGCATAAGAAGTGTTTCGTCAAAAGAAGATCAATTTTCCCTCAGAAGTACCTCGTTATCTAATATAAAAACTCTTAATTTCAGAGGAATTGAACGTATTCTGAGTTGTATAATAGTGACACGTTTTTAGATAGAAGACTATCATATACATGAACCAGAATTACGCATTAATATTTATGAATATTAAGCTAATATGCGTAAAGAAGTTAGTCGGAAATGCTCGTATTGAACATTTAAGATGTTTTCCAGATTCTTCCACTCAACAAGATATTCGTGCAAGATGCATTATGTAAAAACAAGTCTTAAAATGAGTCTTAAGTGATTTTGCTTTATATCAAATGCATTGAGATATTTTGAATAGAAATGTGAAAAATAAACTAGGTAAGATTTGGAGTTTTTTCAGTGAACAATGTTACTAACACGGGAAATAAATACACATAAAAAGTTATGCAAATACACTTAATAGCTGTGGAGCTTATTTGAGTTTATTTTGGGTATGTTATTCAGACGAGGCCCTTCAGGATTCCCCCCAGTATCTGAAATACGCAACTGATATTTCCCAAATCCCTTCAGTTCTTCCTCACACCGAGTCCTATGTGGGTATTAAAGTGATTCATGCAATAGTTCTTGAGTTGAAAGAGTAAAAACACCTCCTCTTCCTCTCCGGTATAAAAGACCAGGGGAACAAGGCACAACGGTACCCAAGGTTTAGGAAAAATTCATGCAGATTCCTCCATTAATGTCTGAGTTATTGCCAGTCGGGAAATCTACCGACAACTCCAACAAAACTCTCTGAGTATCTCTCAAATACTCTGTAGCCGGTCGACTGCCCTCTGCCTTCCACTTCAGCGTCTCTGTTCACCCCACTGAGCCTTCAGCTCCACCCCCAAAGAAACATCATAGGAATTAAAGTTAATGTCACCAAAATGTAATCATCTGTAGGATATGTCAAGACCTACTTCTGGGTAAAATCTCAAATCAAATCTGCCCATTAGTTTGTTATGTAATGGTTGTCACAGACAAACAAACAACACAAATCTCTACCTTTACCTCCAGTCAGCGGTGAAATGTGACGGGAGAGGTGACACTTCCTGCTGAAACATCTTCATCACTTCACTATGAGTAAAATATGTAGCTATATGACAAATTGTTATCATTTGCAGAGTGACTTTTACAAACCTCACGCCGGGGTCAAGCATCCATCCGAGCGTGGCGTCGTGCCTGATCACGTCTGGCGCTGGAGAGGAGAGTCATGAAGACTCGGAAGAGCGGCTCAGACCGCCACTGGGTCACGGGGGAGGGGCTGTAATAGTGTCTGATGGTTGATAGTGGGACGTGTCAGCTTCAGGGGAATCACGGTCACATCTGGCTCAGCCGCCGCCATCGCTCAGCCAGCTTTGCCTTATCTGCCGACGCTGCGCAGGTGATTCAGCGTTCGGCAGTGCAACCTTCAGGCGGTGATGATGACTCTGGCGGCCATTCTGAAGAGCGGCACTTCTTCAGCAACAAGTTGAACAGGTTGATGTGTGTCCAGTGGTGGATAAAGCCAAGGTAACACTGCTGATTCCCAGAAAGTCGTGTAAATAAAACCCAATGTGAAGACTGGCTCATACATTTTGACAAGTAGATCAGCCATAACATTATAACCACTTACTGGTGAAGTATTTCCATCGCGATGTCTGTGTCTTTTTTGTCACTCAGTAAGTTATTGTTCTCCTGGTCTTTCATGTTGAAGTGAATACAACTAGAGCAATAGATGTACACCAATCAGCCATAAGTTTATAACCACTTACAAATTAAGAAGTCAGAATAACATTCATTATTTCATTACAGCCCTGTCAGTAGGGCGGATAGAAATATTGTTTTTTTCAAGGCAGGGAAGTCCTGAAGTCGGTGTCGGAAGCAACAAACAAAAACAAACAAACAAAGCACCCAAGTGCAAGGTTCTCGAAAACTATACATCTATACACTATACAACTATACTACCTGATCAGCAGTGATTAGTACGTACGCTGAAAAAAGAGTAAAAGAAAGAAATAACTTTTTGATGGACTAGGTAAAAAATATTTCAATCAATCGATCAAAAGTATTTAGTCTAATTAAGGTTACAAGGTTAGGTAATTCATTTATGTCGATCAATTTCTTTTACAGTGCATGATCAAAGCCCGGAAGCATAAAAAAGTGAAATTCCGTCGTTGGAAATTCTTAATCTCTCTTAATAAAAAAACATTTTTTCACGATTTTTCCTTCAAAAACGTTTTATTTTGAAACAGAAAATAATCATATTTTTTTATTATTGGTGCACCTGCTGCATTTTAGGACAAATTTTTTTTTTATACACGCTAAAATGAGAATTGCTGGTGATAGCCTGATCTAAAAGAAAAATGACCTCCACCTGTGACCCAATTAAATGAATGATTAACGACTTAAATTACTGAGTTGGACTCAAATATACTTACTATTACTAGTACAACTAGCGTTCATCCAGAATGGCCTTTTTAAAGGGCATGATTGGACCCCAGCCGCATAAAAAAGTGAAATGCTACTTTAGAAATTCTTCATATCTCTTTCAAATTTAAGTATTTCGAGCTTATTATGTCTTGTGTCTTAAATTTTAACCCCTAGAACCAGTGACAGGATCACGGGAGCACAAAACTTATTGATGCTCGTGGAGCCTGAAGTCTGATTTGACAGAAGAGCTATTGTAGAGCAGAATGCTGAGGAAGCGCTGGTTCTGATAGAAAAGTGACCCCCTCAGAACGCCTCAGAACACACAGTAATCTACAATATCTCCTGGTTTTAATGATATGGCTGATTCGTGTATATTCTTCGAGTACCATCTTTCCACCTAATGTGGCCAAATTAAAGTCTACAGAGATCTTTGAAACGTGCCTTCGTCCATTCTCGTGTTCAAAGAAATCAGAGAAAAGTATTAATATTACAGCGTGAAGAGCGTCGCTTCATTCACTTCCTGTTCATGTCTGATCGGACTTTAACGGGCTTCTGATCTGATGACTTATAAAAGCCAAGAAGTGGCACCTACACCGCCTTCTGACCTCATTAAAAGTTAGATCGTTCTTAACCCTATGCCCGGACTTCTAACATCATCATCATCATCATCATCATCATCATCATCATCATCATCATCATCATCATCATCATCATCATCCTCAGTCTGCTTGGTCTTTTCCTGTCAGGCTCCCTTCTCCTGGAATATCACGCTTGGTGATGTCTCACTCTGTTCTAGTCCTACGTCAACCTTTATATAAAATTGACTTGACCTGCGTTAAAATGTGAACTAAATGCTCGGAGAAAACAAAATAAAGTCATGACTTGTAAATTCTCATGCGGGTCCAGTTCCAAGTCTCTCTAGTCGGGTCTGATGCAATCGCTGTTTGTGCCGGTCGGTGTCGGGCTCCTCTTCGTAACTCTTGTCCTGCTGACAAGAAAACACCAAAGACCATGTTAACATCAGATAAACTGTTTCTCTCTCTCTCTCTCTCTCTCTCTCTCTTTTTTAATTCTCCCGGTCCAGCAGCCATCCAGAAACCTCTCTCTCTCTCTCTCCCGCCTGTCGTTGCCTCGCATTGATACTGGATTTGGTTCGGTTAACCTCTCGGGACCCCCCGTATGGATCACTGCTCTCAAGTATTTTTGTCTTCAGACGTTTTATGTATTCTGAGGATGAAGTCATTTTCATGGCCCTTCGTGAGGAAGTCACACTGTGCCGGCCTAGGCCCGCACGCTTGACTCCAGAATCCACAATCCTCACGTATAATTCACAATCTACATTTCTATCCAGACAGAAATGAAATGAAGTTCTATGAAGACGACAAATCTGCTGCTCTGAGATACAGCGTGGCACGCCTTGGAGTTTGGACACTGGTGGCGGTGGCTGATGACTCTGCAGAGTCTGATGGGGGAGGACGTGTTTGTTTGCGTGTATTTGTGTGTGTATGTATGTTTGAGTGTGTGTGTATGTGTCTGTGTGTGCTTGTGTTTCTGGGGTGCAATGATTAGTCTTCCTGACTAGACTTTAACTAGAGCATCATGTCAGAAATTGTATTATTTTAATCTGTATATTTTGTTGATTTTCCAAATAAAATAGAAAATTGAACCGACTAATCCAAAAGACTTTTTGTATTTGTATTATTATTATTATTATCAAGAATTTTATTTTTTGTCTCTCTCAGTCCTGTGTTGTGCAGTCTGAGCGCTGCAGGCAGGATTGCAGCTTTGAACCCGCCCGCTCCGCATCGGATGTGTTGCTGCTCTGGAGCGGTCCGTTTCTACCGTCTCCTCTAGAATGCGGGAGATCACACAATTCTGTTGGTGAATAGTTCCTCCTCATCACTGCTGCACTGTGATTGAGGCATTCAGGTTCCCCTCGAAGTTCGACAAGCTGCCGATCATCATCTCTACCGCAAATGTATTCAAGATAAAGACGCAAAATAAGATTATTAATAGTTTCAGGTGAACAAAAATCGTACAAAAAAATGCAAGGTCTTGTAAGTGACACAGTTTCATTCCTGCACGTTCATTATGGTGCTAAAATATGCATTTTACACAAAAGTTGTTTTCACCCCTGATAATCCGGTGTCTCGGTTGGATTGGGGGGTGAATTTGCAAAACTGTTGCACTTTTATCTGGTTCACTTTTCTTTCCCTTTTTTAATGATCCATTAAACACCAACGGAGACGATGAAGAAGAAGAACAAAACCCCTCATCTATTGGACACAACAGGGAACCAAAATCCGTCCCCTTTCGCCGGTTTATTCCCCAGGATGCACCCTGCTTTGCTCCACTTTCGATCTTCGGCTAAGAACTTGGCCCGCTTTGCTTTCACACCGCAAACTATCTGGACCAGGGTTAGTTTGATTGTAGGTGAGTTGAAGGCTTTTCCCAGCTGTTCCAGCATTTTCTGCAAATTCAATCCAAAAAAAAAAAAAATATTGAATGAATTGAAAGTATGAATGAATATGGGCCGTGATTACAGACTCATTCATGTTTTTTTATATTTGTGGTAATGGCGTTGAGTTGACCTGAGTTGACCTGAGGTGGGCTTCATGCGGCGGAGGTCCTGCTCACACACAAAAAAAACGCGTTACCCTCCAGCTCGGTGCTGGAGGGTAACGCAGCAACGAGCTCCGGCTAAATTTCCTCGCCCAGTGAATCAGAAAAACAAGCACTCTTCACCCGGCAGCTCAGCTCTGCTGCTTCACCTCCCTTCTCTCACTGAGCGGGCTGGACCTCTAGAAAATGTAAACACAAATCGGCGTAAAATGCTTCTCCTGCATGAACGAACTCCTGCAGAGGAGGAGTGTGAGTGTTATTGTGAGAGTGTGATCGGGCCTGAGAGAGAGTCCAGTACAGACTTTGATTAGTCGAGGGAAGGATTCGGCCCACATTTCCTCTCATAACCATCTTCCATTCTGCCGCGTCGGCATAAATATATCGACTTGACTTTTTTTTCTGTTACGCTAACAACAAATGCTAATTTGTAATAAGTCTTTGACTAACGTGTCTCCCTGATGTTTCACCGATCAGCCATAACATTATGTGAGGCATCAGGCTGGTAGGCACGAGGAGTTTTTCCTTTATTTTCTAAGGGTTCTTATTTTACCCAAAAATAAGGAAAATGTACTGAAATATGTTCTGGGCCCTTAAAAGAAGCCAAATGAACAGAACTGAACTCCAGTTTTAAGTTTAAGAAAAGTAATGGATGGGTTAAATGCATAATAATAACTTTGCTACGCTAAACTGTGATTGTATGTGAAAAAAAAGGCTTCTTCTTCTTCCTCCTTCTTCTTCTTCATTCCTCCTTCTTCTTTTTTCTTCCTCCTTCTTCTGCTTCCTCCTTATTTTTCATCTTACTTCTTCTTCCTCCTCCTTCCTTCTTCTTCACCTTCTTACTCTTTCTTCTTCATTACCTTCCTACTCTCTCCTTTCACCATTCTTTTTCTTCTACTTCTTCTTATTTTTCTTCTGCTTCTTCTCTTCCTTCTTCTCCTAAATGCACCATATCTTTGTTGTATGAAATCAAGAATCATGTGTCTTCATTTATGTGAGTCTTCGCAATTTGGGTGTGAAAGATGTCCAAAAGATGGTGATACATGGGATTTCAGACATCTGCTGCTGTGTGGCGGCAGATGTAACCATAACATTAAAACCACCTACCTAAGATTGTGTAGGTTCCATTTTATGCCATAAAAACTAAATTTTAAGAATGGAGTCGTCAACTGCAGAAAACACAGGTGAGAATATAAAAGTTTATTAATCAAAATGAAGGCAGATCATATTGATGGGGGGAAAAAAAAACAACAACAGGGAAGTTGAAAGTCTGAAAATACTAGAAAAGGTCAAAACCAGTGGCACGTGAGGAAATGGAAGCACAGTTCAAATGCTATGGGGAGCAAGAGTTGACTAAACATGTGGTTCTGATCAGAGGGGACCGGAGGAACGAGGCATCTGAAATGAGAGGGATATGAGTCATGAAAGCAGAAATAGAAAAGACAAAAAGAGCCTTTGCTCCCCACTTACATCTTAAACTGTCTTGTAAAGACAGTTTATTCACTAGACCTGTGGTTATAATATTATGGCTAATCAGCCTGGTTATATTCATAAACCATGCAGTCGACACCTTTTGAAGGGCAAACCCAAACAATCCCATTATGTTGTATTCACTGGATCCTTTGGGGGTCACATTATCACTATGATATATCTTACGTGACACCAACTGAGTGGAAAGTACAATCTGAAAGCCTTGAAGTATAATCTTCTGGACTTCTGGACTAGAAGTTCATGTCAGAACTTGTATTATTGTAAATCTGTACAAAAGAAAATTGTCCCTTTCAGTTCTGTCTTTTGATGTCCGACCAGAATGCATTTAAGTGGATTATGCATTATGACTGGAACATCATTACCTGACCCCGGTCCATTACGGCGGCAATGTCAAAGACTTAAGACGAAAAACGCTCCTTTATGTGTCGGTGCCTGTAATGGAATTCACAGCGGGGAACAGACCAGCCTCCCCAACGGCATCGCCATTCCCCGAGTGATGAATAGAGGAGAGGGAGGGTCAATGACTTGAAGCAGAAGCTGGAGTTTTTTAAAGTCCAATGACGTTTGGCGGCCTTTTTTTTTTTTTTCCGGAGAAAAGAAAAGAACAGCAGGACTGTTTCATTAAAAAAAAAAAAAAAAAACAGTTATAAATAATATAATAGTTAAATGAATGTCAAAGCTGCCTTCAAGGTCTGGGGAAAGAAAAAAAAAGAAAATGGTTTATTAAGTAAAGAGGGAAAAATGGATTTCTTCCCCTGCCATGTAAATTTCCTCTCATTCTGCTGCAGAGCGCTTTAAGGCCGACATCATGAAAGCAAAGGAAACACTGGATCCAATTTTCATTTCACAGTGTGGGAGTGTGTGTGCCACTTCCTCACGCCGGATGACTTCATATTCCTCCATAAATAAGACGTATCGCTTTCTTCAACAGGCAGATGTGTCGCTCTCCGGCCTACTGTTGTCTCCATCAAAAATTATAGGTGGGAATCCAACTAGTGCATGTCTGATCCATGCAGGCAGGTAAGAGGGACCCTCTCTCCGCTCTGCTCTCCCGAGCTCTGATTCATTTACAGCGCAGATGATTTTTTTTTCCCGGGCCCGGCGCAGGGCTGTGACTCCCTCTCTCAGAGCGTTCACCCGTCGGGGACATCCGAGGGTCTGATCCGTACAATTCACACTCGCGCCGCAAACGAATTTGTTCCCAGATCTCCAGATGTGTCAGAAACTCGCTTTGAATCAGAGTTTCATTCATCAACAAATGTTCCCACCCTGGGCAGGAAGATTTAAAGAAAAGAAAGAAAAGTAAGGAAGAAATGTAGTTAAACTTTCAAAACTTTTTTTTCCCCCTTTGTTTTATGTTAAACTTGTGGACATGTGGAGTATTCAGCTTATTCACAAACTGGTTTCTGTCAGGTGGCTGAAATTCTTAGGTGAGGCGACTTAAACCCCTGAGTTTGTTTTCGTGATCAAGTTTGACTTCAAAATCTAACAAGTAAACGTATGTAAATTGGTAAACTTTTCTCATAACATGTGTAAGATGGGCCGAAGACATGATCTGGATAGAAATACTGCAATAGATGGAGGCTAGAACGTCCTGCTGAAAAACTATTTTTAGTTGAGATATGAGCCTCATTGAATGTCCTCACCAAGAAAATTTGCTGTGAAAAAAGGATTTCTTTGCATATTTCATGAACCCTTATTAGACTTTTTGGTCTATTATTATAAGTTAAGTTAGTAGTATTAGTAATTCTGTATAGTAAGTCCTCAAATGCTTAAATATGCAAAAGTGAATTCTAAATAGCATTGGTTAATGCCTCCTCCTTGGTGGCCCCTTTGACCTTTGGTGTCCCACAGGGCAAACGCACCAGGTTTGGACTAAATCGGACCAACAGTTGATAAATTTTGCAGATAAAGCTCTGTCCAGTCACAGAAATATACAACTGAATTTTCTCAAGAACAATCCAGTTCTTCCTCGCACTAAGGTCTATTTAGGCCTAAATTTGCATCATTTGGAAATGATCCATGCTTGAGTTATCAAAGGATCTGTGGCGACGGCGGCGATCACTATCCCATAATATCCCCGACTTTTCAGGGATATAATTAGATGGAGAATGTTCATCTCTGAAGTTCAATCAAGAGAGAATCAGAAAAAGAATTTCCAATCGAACTTCCAATCGTAGCCGGGGAGGCAATGCTGACAGCGGAGAAACACTGCATTATAAATGAAATGTATTATTATTATTATTATTATTATTATTATTATTATTATTAGTAAACAAATCTGCAAAAAAAAGAAAGGAATGTCCATTTCACACGAGACAGTGAGTTGAAATTTTTTATCACATGTCACAGCTGGAAAATAAGCCATAACAGCCATAACATTAAAACCACCTGTTTAATATTGTCGGCGATGCAATGTGTGTTGCAGCAGCTGTCAATCAACATGAACTTTTTCAACATGAATCAGACAACACAGGCTAGCCTTCGCTCCCAATGCTTATCAATGAGCGTTAGTCGGCCATGACGCCCTCACCGGTTCAAAGGTTGTCCTTCCTTTGATAGTAGATAGTAGGTACTAAACACTGCAAACTGGGAAGACCCAACTATACCTGTAGTTTAGGGAGATGTTCTGACCCACTTTTCAGGGTTGTCTTATCAAAAATGTGTTGTGTTTGAATTATTGGGAGTTTGCCTGTGTGCCTTTAAACTTTTTCTCAGAGGGGAATTCTTTAAATCGATAATGTTATATCTTGAATATAAGTGTAAATGTTTCTTAATAAAAATGTATAAAGTGACGGCATTCGGAGAGGGCCAGTGAAAAAATAACCAATCTTGTATTTGACACTGAAATATATCTAACTGAGCATAAAACAAAGAAGAAAAAACAACACACACTTTCTTTATGAACACACACACACGCAAACACACACACAGCAAAGCCACTCTCCTGGTGGGGACTGCTTATATAGCATATTCCAAAGAACAAAATATGCTGGTAAAGTAAATCAATTTTGCAACTGGAAAAAGCATTCCGAGATTGTAAACCTCCACAAAGGAACAGAAGTACCAAAAGTTTATACTATTATTATGATCTGTACAAATAGATCACCGTCTTTAAGACAAATACCTGTCCCTCCGTTAATGTCTAATGGGCTCTTAATCTACCAAAAACTGCAACAAACTCTCTCATTGTCCTCTTTCTCATGCGTTTTCCACTTCAGCGTCTCTGCCCAGCCCACTGATGGAGCTGCACACTGACTGTCATCGCTCCAAACAGCTTATAGTTTTATTATATTTTAAATGTTGCGACACATATTACCTCACCAAAATGTAATCAAAATGTGATCTAAGAAAAAATGCTTTTAATTCTAGAAGATAGATAAAATTATTATTTGTTATTATCGTTTTTTAAATGAATTAATTTATTTAATATTATATAAAATTATGATTATGCTAGTTGGATTTGTCTTGTCACAAAGTAGTATTTAACTTTTTTTTTTTTTTAAATAACTAAATACTCGAGTTAATAGTGGCCAGAAATTCCGGGATATTGTTCGCAGTGAATATTTCTGTGCGGTAAAAGCATCATGGGAAATATTTATATGATGGTAGTGGAGTCTCAGCGGCGGGTCAACCACAGTCCTTCAGCCTGTCCGTGTCTTTGGAGCTCCGCTGACAGATATAGAACCACACGGCTGCAGATGAGAAGCGGTCTGAACATTTACATAGCCTTCATTCTATGGTACTTGAGCGCTGAAGTTGTTGTGACCCGACTCGAGAGGCAGTTGTGAGGGCAACGATGATTACACAGCAATGTCAACCATCTGGGCCCACTTCTCGATGATGTCTGATCCCAATGCTCATGCATCGCGGCGCTCTCTTTCCATGGAGGTGATATTTTACCCAAGAGGTGTGGGGAGTCTGGAGTGCAAGAATATCCTGGTAGTGGTTCTGTGGTTGGGCTGTGAGCGGGCCAGCAAAAACTGACGTATCTAGCACAGACAGGTGCTGAATGTGGACTCGGCTGGCGCTGATTTGGGAATGTAGGCTACGGGAAACGCATGGTGGGGCAAAAGTAGCAGGAGACCCACAGGAGGCGGGCAGATGGGCCCAGATTAGACATCCCTGTTTCCCTCTGGATGCAGCCAAACACTCTCGGGTCAGAGAGTGGAGCGCCGGCCTCTTCGGATTCAGCTGCCTCCGCGTTTGACCTCACTTCTGCACTCAGTGACGCCAGAGACCGCCTTTTGGCTCTTATGGGAAAAGCTAGGTGAATGATTCTGATTTTTTTTTAATAATGTATTTATTTTGGGACTTTTTTTTTTTTTACAGCTCCAGGAATAACATGGAGTTAAAGGAAATCTATCCTCTTTTGTTTTTGTGCGCTTTTTAAATATCTCCCTACTATTTTAGAATAATGGGACAAGTGGTGGATTTCGTATGAAACCTAAAATTGACTTTGCACAGGAAATACTTTCAGGAAATATACAAATGTCCTCATATGTGGACAATGGGTCTTTCTTACAGTGGAAAACAAAAATGTAATCGGTGAGTACCTTGATTTAGAGCAGCCGATGCAAAAACATTAGAAAAAGTGTAAAGAATTCTACAAAAAAACTGAAGCGTGTTCAAGTGCGCAGCATCGCAAGTAATGTCGGTCGGCGTTGTGTATGTGTTTTCACATGGTGAAATTAACGTACGTCCCCCAAAGTGAACATAAAATGTTGTAAGCCTCGTTCAGTGTATTCTAGGTTATGTCGTGGCTTTTTCCACCAAGAGGCGCTTATGGATTAACAGTAACATTTCGGTTTTTGGACAAGATAATAGTTTATTAACTGATTCTGAAAATTATAATTATGGTGAAATAATAATTTCAATAATAGCAGTAATTAATTGTTATTGTTCAGGCAAGTCACTTCAGACATCAGCTGCTCACATCTGTCCAGCAGCACACCTCCATCATTACTCTTTCATCTCGCTGCTCCTGTATAAACTCCGCCTCCCCGTCGCTGCTTTGTCTTCACACATTCCGTGGTGGGAATTTTGAATAAAGATGACAATTACCAGAAGAGAAAAATTTGTCTTTGTGAATTAATTGGACAAGCTTTGTCAAATGGTTTTTCTCCCCCTGCGTTCCCTCGGCGGGAATGAGTCCAGATCATTGCGGCATTCTGCTTTTCTAATCATGAAAGACAAGAAAGCAAGAAACACCCATTTATTCTCGTCATTATCTAACCAGATAACGGATTTGAAAGCCCAAGGTTACCTTGCGCCGCTCGTCAGCTGGGAACCTACAGAAAGACTGAATGCAGACGAGGACAGTCGCACAATAATGCTGGGTTATGGTAAGTGAATATTTAATAGATGTATAATGAAGTATAATAAGGGATAATGAAATTTGATAAAAAGAGATTCGCAAACTCAGGGTCATCAGCCACCAACGCCACCCACTGCACTCCAATGAAGCGTCAGCGTCATGTAGAACATTATAGCGTTCAGATCCTTCGTGTTAACGCCATAACTCAGAAACTATTTCATGGATTATTTTAAAATTGTATACCCGCATAAACCTCAATGCGAGGAAGTATTCCTCATTTTCCAACACTAGAAAACCGGTGGTCCGATTTAAGCTCAAATAGTTCATATATAACAAACTAGGGGGAGCTTTTTTTTTTTTTTTTTAATGAAAAACAGTTTTTTGGACATAACTCAAAAACCGTGTCACGGATCATTTTTTCATTTTCATACCCAAGTAGATCTTAGTGAGAGGAAGAACTGTATCGATTTTTGCAAAGGTGGGTTTTATTCTCCAACACTACGGGGAGTTATAGCATAAAACATTTTCAGTCCATAATTTCCCAAACGATGCTCCAGGTTTTTTCTGTCTTTTGTTTTTGACAAATAATACTGTTTTCCAACCATAACTTCCTTATTGTTGGCCCCATTTTTTCCAAGTATAGTCCATCATATTTCACTCACTAAGGGGGGCTTTATTTATTCAAAATACTTTTTTAACTTCACATTTAATTAGAGGAGTTCAATCGGAATCATTGTATTAGCAACGCAGGGGATTGGGGACTTTTCAGGGATATTCCTTGGCTGGCTTAATGTGGACATAACTTCTTAACTGTTGGTCTATTTAGTCAGAATTGGTGCTTTATGAATCGACTCGAGTAGATTCAATTCAAGACAACCTAATCCAATTTATGTTAATTTTCCGTCACTGCCTCAGTTTTATCCCGAGAAAAACTAAATAAATAATATTCCGTCTCTGTTTTCCAATTTCTTCTGAATGTGAAATAAGCAACTGCTGGAAAACAAGTTCACTGCATATTCTTAAAAGTCCCTGAAGGTCAGCACTGGGTTGATGATTTCTTTTTGTATCCCATGTGACAAAAAAATCAATCAGCCACTGCAGGTTGAAGAATACAAATCTTATGTGGGTGTTTGATATTTGTTACACATGGAATCATGAAAACCCTGCTGCCACACTTTTACTATTAAATGCAAGGGATGGATTATTGGACAATTAAATGAAGTAAAAAAAATTCAAATGATGATTAAATACCACAAAATTATTCCACAGGAAGAAATTCCCATCTTTGCAAATTGATACAAGGGAAAAGGGTAATCTGGGAATTGCCCGCGGCCTGTATTCCATAACAATGCAATTCCCCGACCTGCTTGTATTATTTATTGAAGTGTTGTTGAGGGCACTGAAACAAATTGAGTTTATTGTCCGAACGGCTCCTTGCAAATCCCACTTCGCTGTATTTTTTTTTTTTGGTTTGACAGTTATTACCCGGGATAAAGCATCATCCTCTGCACAGAACAAACACGCCGCTGAACGCAGGCATATGGCAATGCATATGTTAAAATACTGTATTAAACGTTGTAGGGCTTTGCAGCTATTACATCAGGCCATCTGGGAAAGTGAAATGCAGATAGCCGGATTAGAGTTGTATTGTAGTGCAGCCTGGAATACGAGGCAAATGCAGGGTCTAATGAAGACTCACCTGTCAGCTTCCAATCTTAATTCGGGGGGCAGAGACCCTCTCTACATTTAAGAGTAGGCTTAAAACCTTCCTTTATGATGAAGTTTATAATTAAAGCTGAGATAGCTCTTAGCTATACTGCTATAGGTTTAGACTGCTAGGGGATCTCCCATGATGCACTGAGCTTTTCTCTCTTCCTCTCCCACTGTCCCTCTTTATACATCCCTCTCACTTTAATGCATGTTACTGGATTAATGCATGTTAAATGGTTTAATGCATGTTACTAACTTGACTTCTTCCCTGGAGTCTTTGTGTTTCCTCGCCCTGTAAGGTCACATGGTTGGTGATTGCATCTGCTGCTGTGGACCTGCTCGATGTCCACTGATCACAAGATGCTCATGATGATGATTATTGTTGTTATCATTATTATTATTATTACTGTATAGTATTTCCCCACAAGCTATAGCTATATGTTACATCAATATTAATGTTATTATCAACCTGGGATCCCTGCTTCTGCCGCGGCCCGACCATGGACCGGTTGGAGAAAGTGGATTTTAGCTGATATCTTTGCTGCTTTTACCCCGTCTGTATCTCTCCTCACCTGTGTCTCTCTCTTTAGATAATTATATAAAGATATTATATATATATTTATTATATATATTATATAAAGAGTTTGGTCTAGACCTGCTCTTTCTGGAAAGCACCTTTAGGCAACTGTTGTTGTGAATTGGCGCTATATAAATAAAGATTGATTGATTGATTGATTGATTGAACTGGGCGGCGCTTTATTTTTAAAAATAGCCCTGAAATAGTTTTGTTTTATTGTACTTTGTGCATTTTTTTAAAAATTATTTCTCCAATTTCCCTTACCCCTGGTAGTAGTAGTCCAGAAGTAATTCTAGTCCCCAGGTAATAGTGGTCCACAGGTAACACTACTCCACAAGTTATTCTAGTCCACAGGTAATACTGGTCCCCAGGTAACGTTAGTCTCCAGGTAATACTGGTCCCCAGGTAACACCAGTCCATAGGTAACACTAGTCCACAGGTAACACTAGGTAACACTAGTCCACAGGTAACACTAGGTAACACTTGTCCACAGGAACTACTAGTCCCCAGGTAACCCTAGTCCCCAGGCAACACTATACCCAAGGTAACACTAGTCCACAGGTAACACTAGTCCACAGGTAACACTAGTCCACAGGTAACACTAGTCCACAGGTAATGCTAGTCCCTTTAGAATAGTTCATATTGGAGAAAATGAGTAGTTTAGATCAATATATAAATCGATTAAATACTCGATTGATTAATCGATTAATTGGAAAATAGTAATAGCTAATAGAAATCCTATTACAGATCGCTCCTCTTAATATTAATACTACTCTGGAAACCTGCTGTGGTGAAATCAATCAGACAAATCCTCCTGCTGACACCCTGCTTGGTCTGAGGCGTAGCGTTTCCCCTGGGTGCTGGTCTCAGCTTAGGGGTAAGACTGATGACTCTCGGGCTTGAGTAGCCTGAGCCTCGCCGTAACCCTTCACCCTCGCTCCTGGCTGCTGCCGTGCCGGGACACGGTTCCTCCGCTCTGATCCAATCAGAGAGGAGCTTCTTTTTTTCACTGTGAGTTTACGCAGGACCAACCGCCACAGCGGGGGGGGCCGCGTCTTACAAAGAGTCATTCCGCATTTTTCAGAGCTGCTCCTGTGGGACCTGCTCCTAAAGTGGCACCACCTTCAGATATCAAAAAAAAGCAAACAGATGGAATACTAAGCAAAGAAATAATAAATGAGTTTGAGAATCTTTGCTGACAACGACTAAAAACAGCCACCATAAATCTATAGGGAGTCAAAGGGGGATCCAGCCCATAAATTCCGCTCTAAACCCACTTCCTGTGCCTTATGCTCTGATTTTCAGAGGAAGACGTTGGTTTGGCGGCGGCACTCTCTCCTCCCTACATTAACATGGCGAGAGTTCACCTCTGGCATACGCATTAAAAATCCAATCTCTCTCATCATAAATTGTCATGCCCAGCATGTTCTACTTCAATATTTCCTCCCATTCTGCCCGAGCCACCGGGGCAGCCGTCATGACACATGCACTACAAACGCAGAAGCATTGTTTGAACGTAGAGAACCTTTATTTAAAGTAAAATAAAATTTACCATATTCTGAATGTCATGCCGAGATGTGTGGAAGAATGCATCAAATGTTACATGCAGGAGATTTATCATTTCAATGATGATCGTGTTTGAGTATTAAAATCCAAATAACGTCTTCCACCTATCCATGCACCCATCCATCCAACCATCCATTCATCAATCTATCCATCCAGCCATCCATCGTCCGTCCGTCAGTCCATCCATCCATCCAGCCACCCATCCATCCAACCATCCATTCATCAATCTATCCATCCAGCCATCCATCGTCCGTCCGTCAGTCCATCCATCCATCCAGCCATCCATCCATCCAACCATCCATCCAGCCATCAATCATCCATCCAACCATCCATCTCATCCATCAATCATTCATCCATTCATCCACCTGTCAATGCACCCATCCACCCATCCATCCATTAAACATAAATCCAATCATCCATTCATCCAATCTATACATCCATCCATTCATCCAATCTATACATCCATCCATCCATCCATCCATCCATCCATCCATTATCCATCCATTATCCATCTAACCATCCATCTCATCCATATGTAATGTAATAAAGATAACAGTAATGAGACATTTAGCAATAGCTTATGGGGAAATACTATCCAATAATAAAAAAAAAAATGTTTTAATCATCATCATGATCATCTTGTGATCAGTGGAGATGGAGCAGGTCCACAACAGCAGATGAGGTCACCAACCATGTGACCCTGCAGGGTGACAAAGCACAAAGAATCAAGCTAGAAGTCAGGGAAGAAGTCAAGCTAGTAACATTCAATAATCCAGTGACATGCATTAAAGTGAGAGGGATTTATAAAGATGGACTGTGAGAGAGGAAGAGAGAAAAGCTCAGTGCATCATGGGAGATCCCCTAGCAGCCTAAATCTATAGCGGCATAGCTAAGAGCTAGCTTAAGCCAGCCTTAATTAAAAGCTTTATCGTAAAGGAAGGTTTTAAGCCTACTCTTAAATGTAGAGAGGGTTTCTGCCCCCCGAACCGAGGCTGGGAGATGGTTCCACAGGAAAGGAGACTGATAGCTGAAGGCTCTGGCTCCCATTCTACTTCTGGAGACTCTCGGGACTACAAGTAATCCTGCATGCTGGGAGTGCAGTGTTCTGGTTGGACAATATGGAAGAGCTCCTTCAGATACGTTGGTGCCTGACCGGTAAGGGCTTTGTATGTGAAAAGAAGTATTCAGAGACTTATTGGGACTACCTGCAAGTAGGGCATTACACTAATCCAGTCTGGAAGTAACAAATGCATGAACCTTCTCTACATCTTTTTGCAACCCAGAATGTTCAGTAACATCAATCCTTTCATTCAACCATCCATCCAATTTTCTATCCATTCACTCCCCAGCAACGTTCGCCATCTGGGAGCTATCTTTCACTGATGTTTTGCTCCTTCAATCCCAGAACCTCTGGAGGTGGTGGTGCAGCAGTAACCCCTGTCCTTTGTCTGAGCCAGAGACAGAAGCTCCTTTGATCTGCCTTCACCGCCAGCTCTCTCAAACCTTCCCTCATCTGGACCCCAGGGACTCTGAGGGACTCCAACAACCGCTGAGTGGATGTTCCAGTGAAGGCCTTCCCATGAAACAGGAAGCTCTGCCATGATGACCCCTCTGGAGGAAGTGGATCAGATCACATTCTCTCCCCGTAGACATGTCGTGGTGATGATGTCTCAGAAGGGACCTCTTCCTTGTGTTACTTCTCTGGGCTTCGCCTCCTTCTCCTGTCAACCTGGACCAGCTGCTGGGATGTTACTGGGCTGCCCCTGTTTACCTCCAGTCTGCAGATCTCAAGTACCTCAGCTCTTGAACAGAACCTGGGCATGCCGCCATCTGTATCAGGCGTGTCGCCTCGCAGCCAGAGAGGATGTCCCTCCGGGTCGGGTTCGTTGGTAGGTCTCTTCTGAACCATGTGCCGAGTATCAGTTTGAACATTCTCAACTGTATTCTCAGAAAAACATCAGAAAATATTCGCTTGTTTTTAATTATGAAAGAAAATTGGAGGCAAGTAATTTTCTCCAAATGCAACTACCTTTTTTTATTTGTTTGCATTGATCACAGGGTACCTGCCTGCACGAATAATTAAAAATGGCCACTGTGTGAAAGACTTTGAAAACCACTTGTATATATTATCATCTCAGGAACTTTTCTTACTAAATTTGATTTTCAAACAGGAACAGAAACATTTGTCGGTGTCAGTATAGTTGTCTGATGCAGACGATGTCAGAGGCTCGCTCCATGCTCTTTGTTGTGGGTTCTTAGAACGCATCAAACACAAACATCACGCAGCATGTAATGATTTATAATTACTGTCATATTTTTCTCTTCTTCTTCTGTGGAAAAACATTCCAAATGAAAAAATATCCAAAATATGAGCGGGTGAGTGAATCTTTGCACAGTCAATGTTTTCTCTTGCTACTGTGCGTGTGTGCGTTTGTGTGTGTGTGTGTGTGTGTGTGAACGTGTGTGTCTAATTGTGTGTGCGTATGTATGGTGTGTGTGTGCGTGTATGTGTGTGTTTTTTTGTGTATGTTTGGTGTGTGTGTTTGCGTGTTTGTGTGAGAGAGGAGTTTTTGGTGTGTGTGTGTGTGAGTGTGAGTGTTTGTAGTTGTGTTTTTGTGTGTGTATGTTTGTTGTTTGTGTGTGTTTGTGTGTATTTTTGGTTTGCTCCTGAGTGCTTTTTTTCGTGTGTGTGTTTGCGTGTGTACGTGTGTGTTTGTGTGGGTGTGTGTTTGTGAGTATTTGTTTGTGTGTGTACATGTCATGAGTGGAAGCCAGTAAAGTCGCTTGTTTTTGACAAATATCCTATAAACACTGTTTTGTCATGATGATTGTAAATGAGAGCCAGCGATCCATTTTCTATTAAATTCTTGGTGAATCCCACTTGGATCATTCTGATGCTGAACAAACCTCAAAAACGAAGACTTAGTCAGAGATTTAGTTTGTATAGTGCTCGTTATCCCTGAAACCCACATGTGGAGCAACCTCCTCCACTCTCAGAGGTTTTATTCCCCAAACTATTAACCCTGGACAAGACAGGAAATCAGTGAAAGTCTTCCCCAACTGAATTCAGTTCAAATCTATTAGTTTTCAATTACCAATGAAAAAGTTAGTCTCCTTTCATAAATATCATTATATCGCTGGAAAGTCGGGGATATTATGGAATTGTCATCGACGCCGCCGCGGCAGATCTTTCACGTTAACGCGATAACTGAAAAACTATGTTCTGCATTATTTTCAAATGTTATACCCCTGTAGACCTTAGTGAGAGGAAGAATTGCATTGATTTTGGGAAAGTGGGTTGTATATTTCTGACACTAGGGGGAGCTTTATCTCCATCTAAGTTCTGTAGCCGTAACTTCTCAGTCGTTGGTTCAGTTATTTTTATTTATTTTTTGGTGCATATGAATCGACCCCATGAAATCTATCTTGTATATTTCTCTTTTTTTTCGAGTTCAATCAGAGGGGGGTTACTTGTACAACGCAGGGGGTTGGGGTTTTTTTCCGGAGATTTGCAATTGCTGTATAGGCCTAGTTTGATTTATTGAAATCTTTCATGTTGTGGTCACTCTGATGTACAAAGAGGAACGTATTATGGAATAGAAGCTTCATTGAATGGCAAAAATGTGGCAATGTCGTGAAGTTCAATCTTTCGCCAATCAGACAGGACCTTGCTGTCGGTCTGATCCGGCCCAAACGCTTAGGTTAAACAGTGTCCTGTCGGAGGACATTTTGAGATATTTCAGTTCAAATTTTGACATTTTGTCCATCCTTATACCCGGAATGTAGATGAAATGAGAAATTATCTAACAAATGAAGCTCGGAGAAGACAATTTCCTCATCACGATCCTCCTCCCCTCTATCTTTAGGCTTGAATCAATCACGTTCTGTCTCGTTCCTCCTTCAGCCAATCATTTGTAAGCTGTCACACTCTGAATATGCCGTCTCTCTCTCCCTCTCTCTCTCTTTGCTGTCACTCACCTGTCATTTTCGGATCAGCAACCATCTCCACGCGTCACCTCAACCCTGGAACACCTCCAACTGAAGTTTTCCTTTCATGAAGTCATCCCAACATTGAGCGCCATTACTCACCACCGCCGCCGCGGTCTGGGCTCCAGGGGTAATTCACCTTCATACTAGAGGCAGCTAATTCATCAGACGGCTCCCCTCTGTGATCTACCTCCTGCCTGCGCCAAAGCGCCAAAGACTACGCCTTATGTTCACAATAAATTCAATGGCACTAGAATTCTCTTATTGTTATTGGTTCCTTGCATCAGTGTTTGCTGATGGAAATAGAAATTTGGGTTGAACCAGCTTTATGATTTGAAGGCCTGGTTTCACTTTAACTGATTTAATGTGCACATGGAGTTGGTCCATGGAAGTGGTTGGGTGGGGTATGTGTGTGTGTGTGTGTGTGTGTGTGTGTGTGTGTGTGTGTGTGTGGGGGGGGGTGATGCATGATGCATGTGGAAATAATTAAACCCCATAGCGACACTTCATCATGATGCCTCAGAAAGGGATACAGTCTAAACTCTGAAGGCTATGAGGTCACATGACCACGCGAGAGTCGGCAGACATCAGGTTAAACTGACATGACAGGATAATCTTAAAATGCTTAAATATAATTTTCTGATCTTATTTTAAATCTGACATGGTGTTAAATCTTGAACGGTCTCACCATTATAGAACCAGTTCAATTTTCCTTAAAGACATGAATGGTTACAAAAAACAAAAAAATATTTTTGAGGTAAAAAAAAAACACATATTTTTGAGTGGCATGGGTTTATTCCTATAAACAACCCTTAAATTAGATTTCCCTGCTCATTTCAAGATCATTTTTATTAAATATCACATCTTATTCCAAGAAATGGTACCAAGAGCAATTTTGTTCTATGTTCTTGCTAGAGTCTAAGGTCAGACTAAGGTTAAGTTTAACTCTAAGCCTTTATACACTGAATAATTAATATTCAACATGCCAATGCTTGGTATCATTTTTTCAGCACAACATCCCGTCTCTGACCTTTCACCTATTCCTTCGCTCTGACGTACAATATTAGTATAGCGCACTCAAAAATGTGTAGGTGTAAGGATCGAACCGGTGGGTCCTTAGGATCCAGAGGGTTAAACAGTTAAACAATTCTGCAGCCATGTTTGTCCGTTGCTTAACGCCTTGTCTTCATTGATGTTTCCAAGGCATTGGAAAAATGCAAATCAGCTGGACCCTAAACAAAAGAACAAGTTCCAAAATTGTAATCTCTCTGTCCAAGCAGATGGAGCGGGTGAAATCTGTCCTGACAATTACGCTAGACTTCCCTCACTAATGACAGAAATCTCTGGAGAAGCAGTCCGGGATGTTGGTAGTGAAGCTGGAGGGAATTTGGCAGTCCTTGGAAAGTGTAGCTCATATAGTTGGCAAGCACCTCGTGGCGGGGGGAGTTGGACCGGCCCGATTAATGTGAGCATACATTCATCTGAAAGTTTGTTATTTTAATAAAAGGTCACCTTAGTGAGTAAAATATGAACGATAAGAGTAAGAAACGATTATACGAGATATATCTTCTCGAGTCCATTCATTTGCACCAAATATGGGCTGAATTCGACAAACAGTGGTGAAATATCCCTCTAGTGTCCGAATTATACCACCGTCCTTCCCTAAGATCCCTCCAGTTCTTCCTCGCACTTAGATCTAAGTGGATATAGAATCTGAAATCGATCCATGACACAGTTTTTGAGTTATAGCGTTAACATGAAGGGTCCGAGGAGGACAGGGATGCGAATCCGGCGGCGGCAAAGAAGACTCCATTATATCCTCGACTTTTCAGGGATATAATTAAGTGAGTCTGAATTTAAACAAGAGTGGACAAAATACCGTTTAAAAAGACGGCCCGAGGCTGAACCACGGGGAAGATGGTTTTCAGGAGCGATGACCCCGTTGGCATTGATCCTCTCTGCATGGGAAGAGATGGAAGAAACTGCGGAGCTTATATGATGTTGGAGAAGATTATCTGATTTCATTCTCTAATCGAGTGGTATCCTGCTGCTGCTACTTTGCTAAGCTCACATAAGCTAAATTGATCTCCGTCTATTGATCGATAGTGGAATTTATAGTTTATTTTAATGTGTTGGGAACGTTTAAGAAAATGTGTAAAGGCTAATCAGTGAACGATGAACTTCAAGAGACTTCATAGCCTCATCAGAGAAATAATGACTCATTTGCTTTCCTGGTCCAACATCATAGTACCGGTGACACTAAACCAGTCGAGAAAAAAACATCATGGCGCAAGAGGAGTGGAGTCTGCTTTGTTATAATTTTTTTTTTTTTTAAATCAAATGAAACACTTCTCTCCAAGAAAGATGGAGTTCTGTCTCATTGGTGAAGTAATGATGTATGCCACGGGTCTGGCAGGGAGAGGCAATAATGATCATAGTCATTTAACATATTTACTGCTGTACAATGGATTACCATTTGCAATTTTATGGTTGATTTAGAATCACTTTATCCTCTCTTTTATGGCAGAGATCTGACAATCAAAAGTGCATCAGCCACCCTTTTATCATTACATGTTTGCTGAGTCAGCAGTGGCTAGTTGATTCTCATTAAGAAGGAGTATTTCATTAAAGCTTTCATTCCAAGTCTCGATTCTAATGGCGGCTGGCCTGACTGGTTGGCTTTTCTCTGAGTCTTCTTCTCGAGGCCAGCGGTCATAATGATCTGACAGGAAAATTGCTGTTTCTTACATTCTCTGTCTTACGAGAACGTGAGGATTGGAGAGTGCTGGAGACGTAAATGTGATGTGCGGTCTTCAAGGTTGTTTGCCCACGAGCTAGGAGCTGCCATTAAACAAACTCCGCCTTCACTGACATGAACATGACACCAGAACCTTGGTGCTCACCAGACTGGGGGACCCAGATCCTCTCAAAAGGAAAAGAAATTGAGGAATTATCAATGAATCTAGGCCGAAGCTGTCGTCCCCACAGCAAGGGTATATCCCCAAAAAGTCCCCAACCCACTGCGTAGTACAAGCAAGCCACCTGCCTGTTTGAAGTCCTCAAATTGAATATGAGTTTACGTCAATAGTATTTTATGTAAATAATAAAAAAGTGAATACAATATGAAAAATTATAGTAAAATATGATATACACGAGATCGAACTCCTCAAGTTGATTCATATGAATCGAATATGGAATAAATCAGGCCGATGGTTCAGAAGTAATGTACAAAATATAGTGTTTAAAAAAAAAAAAAAAAGTTTGAAATTGAAATTTGAAAATAATCCCTGAAATAGTTTTTGTGTTATCGTGATATCAAGGAGGATCCGCGGACTCGGAGATGATGATCCCATAATATCTTGACTTTTCGGGAATATGTTTATAATTGAATAACTGAAAACAATGAGAGCCAAACAGGGATTAGTGAAACTATGAGGTATAAAGATGAAATAGAAAACCGTGACGGGTAACGTACGAGGGAAACACAAAAAAGGGAAATAAATAATACAATTAAAATAAAACACAAAACATAAAGTAGATATGACGAAATTAAATTTGAAAATGAGGCAGGGAACGACACACGAAAAAACCAAAACCATGAAGATCAGTCAGCAGAACCCTGGTCTAATCCGGAAGCAGGCCATCGGTGAGTGAGTGTCCATAAATGAACTGGAACAGTGATGCCTCATTCATTTTACTGCAGGGTCTGAGCACTAATGTTCAAAGATGCAGGCCGAAGGTCTGCTTTCATGTCTGAAACCATCATAGTTCACTCAGATGATCTCAAGCAGTTCATTTCATTCATTCAGTCATTTTCTGTAACCGCTCATGCTGTTCGTGTTTGAGGGAAGAAACATTCTGTGCATTGTAGTATTAAGATGACCTTTGCTGTAATTACCAGAATTTACTTCTTGGAGGCTTTGGGAGAGGTTTTGTCTCAACACAGATATCACCCACGGAAATCCACACTGATACGCAAGACAACATCGGTGATGGCAATTTGGAAGAGTTGGAAGAACCTGAGTACTGATCCGCCTGCACTCTTTTAACCTTTTAATGTCCAGCTCAACTGTTTGGTTGAGCACATTTTGAGCCTCTATTTCGTATTAAAATGTGAATGAACGTGTTTATAATATAATCCAGTGGCTGCATGTACAGTATATGAAGAGCCGTAAGGGGCCAAGGATGAAGCCCTGGGGGAAACCACATGTTAAAGGGGCCACCGACACCCAAAAAAGTCTCATAAGGTACAAATAATCTTCTAAAAACATGCTTGACCAAAATTGAGCTATTTATATTCAAATTCATTACTATTTCAAAATTCATACTTCCTGTCTGTTTTTTGTTTTTTTTGTAGTGTTAAACAAACATGCTTGACCAAATTATTTGTCATTTTATGGTGAATTTAGAATATATTTTTTGTCGTTGTTGAGGAAAAGTTTGACAGCAGAGAGTGGAACACACATTCCACCAACTGATTAACAACATGGTAGGTGTCCGAGCGGTGTTGGCCGTCAGGGGGGTCCTCTGCTCATTGGATGAGGACCTGAAAACTTTTAGTTCTTCTTCTTCTTCCTCTTCTTCTTGTTCTTCTTCTTTCGGCTGATCCCTGATCCCTTGCCACAGCGGATCATCAGTTTCCGTCTTCCCTCCTATTTACCCGTAACAAGTAAGAATATTAATAATGCTTTGCTTGACATGATGTCATTTTTGTCATTACTTTACTTACAATACAGTCTGAATACAATACAAACGTACTTAATGAGAGAATATATTATTATTGCAAACACTAACATTGAAAAGTTAGTTTTAATCAATTATATTTACATAAAATGTTTAGAAAATATGCAAATTTACAATGACGTCAGTGGAAGAACAAAAATAAAAGCTTTGGGTTGCACTTTAACGGACAATTTTAGGGGCCAGGGCGGTTCCAAGTTTGGCACTGGACCAGAACCAGCTCAGAAACCGCCCTGGTGAAAAAATGGACACATTTTCCCATTTAAAGAAGTGATTTCATTCGTCTCGCTTTTGTTTTGATACTTCTGCTGACGTGTAAAGTTGAATGTATTCTATCCATTCAGATACAATTCTTGGATTTAATAAGATAATAAGATAAAAAATAGCACAAACAGGATTGTGCAGCATTTCAAACTCACACAGTCTGAGGACCATAATGACTAATAGCTGCATGTTTTATACAAGAAAGATGATAAAGATCATATAATATATAATAAACAGCATTACCAGCATCTTATTGATATTTATGAAGTAGATCATTATTAAAATATTTGTATGATATATGATATATGTTTTGAAGCATCTAACTCCTGCATAAAAAAAAAAGAAACTGAGAGTTTTTTAAAAATGTTTTTTATTCCAAGGGGAGGATTCCAATCCGCAATCTCCCCACAGGAGTCCAGACTAAGCCCCAAATGTCATCAAAACCCAGAAATGCCACTGGCGGTGACTGTGCACAAGCAGATGGCGTTTAAATTGGCAAAACAGTGAAGGCCCTCTTTCTATCCTTCGGTTTACACAGGAGCCTCGTGCAATCACTCAAACTAAATAATGAAGATGCTGAAAAATCGCATTAAAGGCTTACGAACATCTAAAAAAAAGTGGCGCCAACTCAGCCTCGGCAACTTGACGCCGTGGCAAAAACTCAAAACATCCACGATCTCGCCCTCTCTGCGGCGCGATGGCTGCCTGCTGGGTAAACACATTGCGTGCCCCCCCCCCCCCCCTGGATTTCAGACGCCCTACCTGTCATCCTGAGTAAATAATTTTTTACTTTGCCGCGTCGACTGACTGGGAGCGGGGATTTGAGTGTCGCTTTGGAAAGCAGATGCAGAAAGGAGTTAAAGTGGTCTTTGTACAGATTACCGCTTCATCCTTTCAGGATTTAACGTATCGTGACAAAGACGCTACACGTGTAGAAAAAGAAGGAATTGATAAATGCAGCCACATGCTGAGGATTTCCGGCAGATGAGTCACATTTAAAAGGGTATTGAACCCAGAATCTCTTATTTTCTTTCTCATCAGCAAAAAAGAGATAATTCAATAGCGGGATGGGTCGTCTGTGCAGCAACACGATGTCAGCGTTAGTTGTGATATTTTTACATTTCTTGCTTCAGTGCCAAATACATCATGTTTCTCCAATTGAAAATGTGAAACAGGAGTTCACCCGGCACTAAAAGCTGATTCGGCTCTCATACAGAGCCGACAGAGGACTGGAGAATTCTTGCTGTATATTTGTGTGGGTGGGCCCACTCTTAACAAAGTCACATTACTACGACTACGTTGTCGTTCCTGACAGTAATCTCCGAAAAGTCCGCCAATCCACTGCGTTGTAATAGCAATCCCCCTGATTGAACTCAAATTAAATTTAAAGTTATGTTCAGTAAACACAGTTCTTTTCATGAAGTAGCTCCCCCTAGAGAGTACAATATGATTTATTAAAGTAAAATATGACATTAGTATAGCCCCGCGAGTCGATTCATATGAAACAAATTTGCAACTGTCAGTAAGTTATGTGCGTAAAACAGCGTTTTTTTGTCAAACAGCTCCAGCTACTAATTAAAATATCAACTATCAGAGTCAAATTTAAAATACACAAGATGGATCTCCTGGAGTTGATTCACATCCCATCATATTTAGACTAAAACGAAAGAAAACTTGAAAAGTTATGTCTGAAAAAACATCTTTTTTGGTCAAACAAAGCTCAACGTAGAGGGTGAAATATGAATCGTTAGAGTGAAAACTAAGATATTCAAGAAAGATTAGCCCGAGTCGATTCATATGCTCCAAATTTGGACTAAATCTAATCTAATGACCACACAAACCACCGCTTTTGCCACGTTTTACTTACAAGGTACATTTCCCACCTCACCTACTGTTACAATTTTTATTTCTGTTGATCATTTTTACTTCTAATTATATCCCCGAAAAGTCAGGAATATTATGGAATGGCCTGCCGCATATCGTTCATGTGATAACTCAAAAAAATTTCCTCAGTAAGAGGAAGAACTGTACTGATTTTGGGAAAGATCAGTTGTACATTTCCGAAATGAGGGGAACCTTTATCTACAAAACTATTCAGGCCATGATTTTTCTACTGTTGGTCCGATTTAGTATAAATTTGGTGCGTATGAAGCGACTCGAGAAGATCTGTCTTGTAAATGTTGTATTTTACTCAAATGGCAGCTTTTTTTTAAAAGGAAAAACACTGTTTTTCAGACATAACTTCACATTTAACTTGATTTCAATCAGGGGGATTGCCTGTACAACACCAGGGATTGGGGGGCTTTTCAGGGATATACTCTTGCTGTTGGAGATTAAGGCATTGGCCTAGTTTCACTAGGACACACATGGAAATATTTGACATGTTCGTGGACTTCAGCGAAGGACATATTGTAGATGGACGGCGCATGAACGAGCTTTCAGCCATTACAAAACCTGTATAATTCTTTATACTAATATGTTCACTGTGGAAACAGCTGAAATATTGTGTGAGTATGTGAAGCAGTCAGTCATCCGCAGAACAGAAACCGTTTCTGTAAGAAGTCTACATTTAAAATCAGAGTACAGCACCTTTTTCTAAAAACAAGCATCAGTTACATTCTCAGCCTGTCATCACCAAATAAAGCTCCCTGTTTTTTGTTGCAGTATAGAGTTTTTGAGTACTTTCTTGTGGTGGCACACAGATAGTGATGCATTTCACGTCAACCAGCCAAGATTGGTTTGCCCGAGCTGAAAGGGGGGAGGCAAAGGAGGGGTGCTTTATGGTGTAGGGCTACAGTAATAACAATAAGCCGGCGTCTACGGCTCACTCACTGTGTTTGTGAAATTACTTTCACTGCCAGGACGGGGAGACCGAAGTTCTACAGTGCAGGTTTGAAGCTGCATCAATCCATATTTTTGTATGAGCAGTGACTATTGATCAAGCCACAGGAAGGAGGCAGACCTGGAAAAAAAAAAAAGATTCCTCGAGGTGTTTTTTTACTGCTAAACTACAGTTGAGGAGTACAGATGGTGCTGCTGCTATCACAGTTTTGTTTTAGAATCTTACGACGCTGGGACGCATAAATCTGCACCAGCTGATACGTTCTGAGTGAATAATGTTGATGAAATCATTATAATGTGGAGAGAAGTTCACAGTTTTTAATTAACCAAAAATATTTATATATGTTTGCAGTTCTCTGCAGCATTTTTGCATCCGTCTTCTCACAGATGTATGCTAACGAGTAAGGGGCCAAAGATCGAGCCCTGGGGGACAACACGGGTCAAAGGACCCAATGTGGAGGAGGCATTAAACATGGCTGTTGAGAAAGTTTTTTTTGCATAATAAAGTTTACGAGAACTTACTAAACATGATTACGTAACTTAATAAAACCAAAAAAAGTCCAATGAGGGTCAAACAGTTTTCTACAAACATTCTTTACCAAACGGTTCAGCTAATCTAATCAAAATGGACAATTTCCCGGAAATACCACTTTTCATCATGAAGTAGTTAATATTTAAAAACATGCTGGATTTCTTTATTGGTGAATGGTTTTTCATCGTCTGGTAAATTTAACGTCTGATATATTGAATTAAAAAATTTCAGAAATAAAACATACCAAGAAATGATTATTCCATAGTGATTTTTTTCTGTTTTTGAGGACATTAAAGGGTAAATGCAGAAATTTGAAGTGGCAAGAGCCATTGTAGCGAGATAATCAGAATCAATATGACTGCGATGATGTCAGAGGTTATAATGATATGGCTGATAGCTGTATAGGGGAACATCTAGCAAGACCGAGATACTTCCCCCAGATAGTTGATGCGGATCGAAGCTTCATAATGTGTCAAATATGAACTCTTCTTAGCTCTTGAACATAGAATAAACAAATAAGCAAAAAAAATGAAATGAAAAAAATCACTTTCAAAATTCCCTCGACGTACAGACTAACTTTTTATGATAATGAGCTAACTACTCAGGTATACGTGATGACGATATTTCCATCATGTATACATTACTACCTTGTTTATTCATAAGCAGTAAGAACAGACTGATCTTTGTTTCTACTCAAAGGTGTCATTTTGAAACGGCTTCGGGCCTCAGATGCTCTGAACGCGACTTTAGTCACATTAATGAAGCTCTTCGGATGCAAAGCTCCGCCTCCTTTACTCTTTTACAGACGGTAGAAGACTCTGAACGTATTGTAGTAGAACATCTACCGGTGTGGTCAGTGATTTCAGACACTGTAAGAAGACAACAATTTCTACGTTCAATACTTTTTTTTTCTTCTTTTTTTTGTTTAAGAGCCCAAAATGAAGGGGAAGGCTTTGATGTAAATGTTTTGGTGATTAGAAACGGGTGAAAACTCTCAGCATTCAGGAGATCTCATGAATCTCATGAATCGACTCGAGGAGATCTATCTTGTTTGTATCAATTTTCACTATAATCGTTCATATTTTTACTCCATTTGTTTTTTTCTCGTAAAAAAGCAAAAAAAAACGTAAAAACAGCGACGCCTTCACCAAAGATCGCTATAACGCAAAAACTGTTACATGGGTAATTTTCAAATTTTGTAACCAAATAGACGTTAATGCGGAAAAAAAACTGGAGCTATTTGGGGAAAGTTTGGTTTTATATTTTTTATGCTGTAGGGATCTTAATCTCCAAAAGTTTTCGGACCATATTTATCAACAATAAGTCAAATTTAGTCCAATTTTGTTAGATATGAATTAACAAAGGAAAAATCTTAAATATATAATATTTTCACTCTATCGTTTTTTATTATCAAACTTATCAAACTTTTATTCACTAGGGTTTTCTTTCATAAAAAGCAAGAAAATGTAAAAAAACAGCACCAACTTCACTGCAGATCCTTCGTGTGAACGGGATGAGGTAAAAACTATTTGCAGGATCGTTTTCAAATTGTATACACACATAGACCACAGAGCGAAGAAGAACTGGAGCACTTTGGGAAAAGTCTGGTCTTATATTTCCGACACTAGAGCAATCTTTATCTCCAAATGTTTTCGGACACAATTTCTCAACAATTAGTTCAATTTGGTCCAAATTTGGTACGTATGAATTAAATCGAGAAAATCTTAAATATCTAATATTTACACTCTAATAGTTCATATTTTGCTCAATAGTGGGCGCTATTCTTTTAATGAAAAACCCTTATATGGACATAGCTTTCCAACCCTTGTTCTGATATAGTTTCAATTTGGTGCATATGAATCAAATCGAGACGGTCTTTCTTGTATGTATAATATTTTAATCTAATAGTTCTTATTTCCCTCACAAGGAGGAGATTTTTTTAACATGAAAAACATTGTTTTTTGAATATAACTTCACTTTTGATTTCAATTTTAATTTTCCTCTATCCATTACTCAATAGATATTTTTTGGATCATTTTCTTTTTTTTTTTAACATAAATATACGTTAGTGAAAGGAAGAAGTGGATCAATTCTGTAAAACTTTGGTTATATCTGTATATCTGACACTAGGGGGAGCTATATTTCCAAAAGATTTCGGGCCATTATTGGTCAACCGTTGGTCCGATTTGGTCCAAATCTGGTATATATGAATCGACTCGAGGAGATCAATCAAAATATAACGTTTCACTTTAAGTTAGTCATTAGGGGGAGTTTTTTTCTTAAATGAAAAACAATTTTTTTCACATATAACATCACTTTTCATTTGAGATGTTCAATCAGGTGGATGGCTTGTACAATGTAAGAGAGTAGGGGCGTTTGGGGAAATCCTTGCTGTCAGGAACAACAGCATAGGACCGGTTTAAACATCTGTTCATATTGTATTGGCAGTAGTCACTTGTGATTCAGGGAGTTTGTTAGGGTTGATGCTCCACATATTCTGTCGAACAACTCCGACCCGGAGTGAAATGAAGGCGCGCAGATATCAGTTTCATGCTAATTCGCTTAACTTGTAATTTGAGGGGAAAATAATTCTAATGCAATTTTACGCCTGGCTTGTTTGAAGATAATTATATTGCTACAAACAACGTAGACTACATTTCATTTACATGATAATTTTTTTGTCATTGTGTTTTCTCTATGCATGCGAAAGAAAGGAAAGGACGGCAATATGGGTCATTTGGAATTGTGCATTTAAATGACAATGCAACATGGCGACAAGCAACCTTTCTATTCAGTGAAGTCTAATTTAAGTCAAGTCTTTTATCAGCTTTCGGTTTGATGAATGAGCGAGCAGCTCAGGCGGCGTGCTCTACTGTATGCCAATGCGCCAGTGGTGTGACAAATGGCTGTGGACCTTCCGACTACAGAGCACGGTAAACACAGAAGGATCCGGGACCGCTTCTCTCGCAAACCTTCCACAGGGCTTCCTCACACATCATTCATCTCCTTCACAGCTTGATGAAACTCCTGAGAACACACAATAAGTATGTTGGAATGGTTCATGCTCCAGGCCCGAGGACTCTGTTGTTGTTTTTTTATGACTCGGTTCTGATGAATGCTCTTGTGGACAGAGGTTCCATGCTCCAGGTCAAACTATGGAGGCGTCCACGTTTTGTCAAAGTCGTAGATGTAAATAGAGAATTTCAACCAACATTAAAGCAGAGGTTATAACACAGAGATGCTTTATTAAAACTATATAAGAATGGATGTAGGTTTGACAGGTGTGTTTCGACCCTCAATAACCCAAAACTCTCCAGCTGATGGATCGGAACTGCTCGGCCACATCACTGCCCTTCTAAAACAGCTTAGTGTCCTGTCCCCGTTGGCTGAGGTGAGATCAACTCCATTCTCACCACAAATCAGATACATGATAAAAGGTTTTATCCTTACTTTACGCTCCTTATCCTCAGACATGGCTTTTATGTCTGTTTTCAGTACTGGCTTTGATCGGTCTCTCGCTAGAACTGGATTTGATGTCCTTAGAATGGGAACTGCTTTTTATCTCACTCTCTCTCACTCACACACACTAGCACTGGCTTTCATCTCCCTCACACACTAAAACAGGCTTTTATATCCTTTAGACATCATTGACTTTAATGTCTCAACGTCAGTGCTCTCTCACCAGCATTGGCTTAACTATCTTTTACATCAGGACTGGCTTTCATGTCTTGCACACACCAAGCTGACTTGGCTCACTCTCTCTCTGTCCTCTCTCTCTCTCTTGCCAGCACTGGCTTTGACATAATTGACATTCGCACTAGCTTATATTTCTTTCTCCCACCAGCACTGGCTTTCATGTCTTTAGAACCTAATAATTTACTTTTTTTTCACGCACTGGCATAGACTTTCGTATCTTTATTCTCAGTGCTGGCTTTGATGTCCTTGGCCTCAGTGTATTGTCTTGTGCATGTAGCCTAGTTTAAAGATTATCTGTACGATAATTTCACCCTTTGTAGGATTCACGATCTGGATTTGCGAAGAGAGGACATGCAGTTGGTTAGTGGGACAAAGGGAAAAGCAGAGGATAGAGATGGAGAGGAAAGATGGAAACAGCTGAAAGGAGAGGAAGTATAATGTGTGATCAATTGTGTCAACGATCAATGAACAATAATTCCCCCTTTCATGGCACTCCTCATAATTGATTCGCCGACACGATTTCCTGAGTTTGTATCTAATCATGTGACGTCTTTGTAGCCAATCAGACACGCCTCAGAGATAATCTTGTGTTTACTGCATTTTATTGTGTACAACGATTTCCCTCAAAAAAACAATCGTTTCAATCTTTTGGTACGATTCTTCAACATCTCCTCTCTGGAAACGCCGCTGCAGGCGCCGAGTGCGGTCTGTGCCAGAATCCTCCTCCTCCTCCGCAGATTAAATCTGTGCTGTTCGCATGAATACCTCCTGGTCCACACTTGGACCTGCTCCAACACCTCCGGAGCTTCACTAGGTCAGGTTGTTGGTTGAGCCTCTTCATCCTGATGAGTCTCTTTCATTCACATGTTGGCTGGGAGATTAGTCGATTCTGGCATTGAGGTGATTTTAAATCATTCTTGCAGTACTATTACTGATATTATTGCAACTCATTGTGCACAATCAAATACACATACATTAAAAGAAATGATTCAAATATCTCCTTCTCATCAAGTCTCAGTTCATGGAAGTGAAAAGCAGACTTTTCCATCTTCAGTGAGGGAACAGTCTCGAAGCGTTAACGCTGGGTCCTCTAAACCTTTCACAAATGATGAGTATCAATTGTGACATCATATAGGACAATTCATTTTTTTTACAGTTTGGGAACCTTCACAGCAAGAGGGTTCTGTGTTCGTGTCCCAAACCGAGGCCTTTCTGTGTGGAGGTTGTATGTTTAACATCTTCTGAGAACGTTTGGTTTTCTCTCCTGTTTGGATGTTTGTTTGTGAGCAAGATTACGGGAAACCTACAGGACGGAATTGCATGAAATTTTCCTCCAAGGTAGTTTAATATCCTACAGCCGATTAAATGTTGGTATCAATAAATGTTTTTGAATGTATTTAAATGGTCCAAAAGTTTTGTTTTCCTGCTACTTCTTATAAAGAGTGATATTTTTTTAGACCCCTAATAAACCAGAACACTCTCTGAGGAGCAACAAAGACACAAACAAATTTTCCTGACATCTAAGTCGACTTCACATTCAAAGAAAGATGAAGGTAAGAAGAAGACGCTCATGCTACCTGACGCTGGTGCTGCTTCGTAGGGCTGAAATCACGCTAAACTATTCAAAAACAATTTCATGGATCATTCTGAAATTTTGAACAAGCATAGACTTTGGTGCGAGGAAGAACTGGATTGGTTTTGAGAAAGGTCGATTGTATAGTTCTGCCACTAGGAGGAGCTTTATCTCAAAATGTTTTCAGGCAATAATTTATATTTTAGTCCAAATTTGGGGCAAATTGGTGAGACTGTTTAATCTCAGCGGAGTTCTGACCCAAACCCTAGCTAAGGTAAAAGAACACGACCGACGCAACATTTCAGCGGAGCCCAAAGTTGACACATTCGAGCCGTGAGTACTTACGTGTGAGGACGAGTGTGCTATGTGTAACGATAGCAGCAGTGTAATCCTTAATTAGTCACATACAATTATAAAAAAAGTACAACCTATTGAAATTAGTTTTCTGTATTTGACCCGACCCTGAGGAGCAATGAAGAACCAGGTAGTAAACGATCTGATCCCGGCCACAGACCCAGTAAGGTTAATAAAAGTGAGCTTTTTTTTATTCCAATCTGACTTCTTCACTCTGGGTGAAACGTCTGCGTGGGAGCAGCTACCAGACTTATGCCTCTGACATAAACGGGGACATTTTTGTTGATTCTTATGTTTTTTTAACCAATCAGATCTCTCAGATGCTATTTAGGGCGTGTTCTTTGATTAGCTAGGGGTTAGCTAGCTTGCCCAAATGGCAGCCGGACCTGTTCTAAGGCCGGCTCGTCAGTAGTAGGTGTCCCGAAGGCGATGTTTTTGTCTCCGTTTCAAGCTCCTGCTGAGTATTAAGTTACACAAAATAAAACGTATTGACAGTCTTTCGACGCTGGCCTCCATAACAGAAGGAATTTATAACGGAACTGATACGCTCCGTGGTCTTGGAGTATATTTAAAAGAAAGACAGGAGTAAAGTTGCTTTAGCTTCCTATGAGGAGCAGCTTTGGTGAATCTATTTTTTAAATATCTTAAATAGCTGTTGATTATTGGTTTTCTGAAGATGTTGGCTGGTGTTGTTGCTCCCTTATTTTTCCTTCGTGTGTTCTATAACAGTCGCCAACAGACTTTGTAGATGATAAATTTGACTTGATCAGAGCCATTGTTGCTAAGCAACGTCTTCCCAAAGACCTCCACTTTTGTAAAAAAAACATGTAATACAAAAACAAACATGGGAAAGTGTTGTGTTCTCTCCGCCGCGACTACTCTCCAAATGAAACGCTTGCCAGGAGGCTTAAGTCAACTCAGCTGGTAGTACAGATGCTGTCCAATCTCTTCAACTAGTTCAGCAACGCTGGGGCCAAACTCTCTGTGAAGCCAATTTCAAACTGCGGAGCTGTGATTCCAACTCATGCTCCTGCACGACGGGTAAGAAGCCGCAAATGTCACTCCACAGACCCCGTGTGAAGAAAACTGAGGCTTATTCTTTCCTTTTTGCAACTTTTATTTCAGTCTAGGGCCAATTCTACTGCATTATGTACAACATACAAAAACACAATTCATCAAGTAAAATCATGTGGAATATCTCAGCCCCAATAATGCATAATTATAAGTTTAATTGCATCTTTGCCTAAAGAGGGGGGCATAAAACAAAATAATACTTTCTTAGAATGCCCATTAAACGGGTGTACTCACCAGATAATCACTGCCTGCAGGTTGAATGAAATGAGGTTAATTAGAAGGCCACTGGAGACTGAAAATATAATAAAACTACAGTGTTTCAGAAAAGTCCTGATGTGTTTTGCAAAGTGGGAATAATAGAAAGTTCACTAACTTTGTTCACGGATTGAATTGTGGTTGTCTGTAAATTCAAAGCTTGAGAATGAATGTGGCGGAAAAGTGACACATGGTTGATCAGCTAGGGCGGCTAACTCTGAGTGAAATGTGACTATAATTTCTTTCACAGCAAGTTTTTGAAGGACAAAACCCTTTTGTCCTTCAATAGTTTGTTAAAGTGATCAAAATGGGCACTGATGCTATCTACTGCTGCATCTTTTGGGGCGAAAACACGCAAAAATCACTCTGTCAAGGTCAGTTTGAGATCATCTGTCTGAAGTCATAAACCTTCAAGCCCCATCCTCCTGATGGAGTACATACAGTATTAATGCTGACAATAAATATCTGATAGACTAACTGTTTCATTGTTATGTTGGATTGAGGGGTTATGATCCACACCATCCACGACAATACAACAAAACAAAATATTGAACATTGAGCTTTAATGCATAAAGGCTGATTAAAAGCTACTACTGTGTTTTACTCATTATTGTAGCTGTGAAAAAGTCGTCGGTATAATTTGATTGTCACCCGCGTCAACTACCATTGAATGATTTTGTTAGCATGATAACTCAAAAAGGGTTTCGTGGATCATTCTGAAATTTCTTACAATCATAGACCTTGGCATGAGGAAGAACTGGATTGATTTTGAGAAAGGTCGGTTCTGTTATTTTGACACGAGGAGATACTTTATCTCAAAACCTTTTCGTAGTCCAAATTTGGTGTGGATGAATTGATTCATGTAGATCTAGCTAGAATATTTTCGTATTTTATTTGTTTTTTAATGAAAAACGCAGTTTTCTTGGACATAACTTCCTCACCATTGGTCCGATTTTGTCCAAATTTGGAGCATATGAATTGAGTTTTAAGATTGCCATATATAACTATAATAGTTCATATTTTGCTCCCTAGGGGGAGCTTCTCTCTTTTTTCTTTTCTTTTTTTTTTTTTTACGAAAAACGTTGTTTTTGTGACATAACTTCGTAACCTTTCATCCAATTTAGTCTAAATTTGGAGCATAAGAATCGACACAAGTATATCTACCTTTTATAAGTCACGTTCTACTCTCATAGTTCATATTCTACTCACCAGGGGGAGCTACCTTTGGAAAAACGCTGTTTTCCAGACATGACATCTTATTTAATTTGAGGAGTTCAATCATGGGGGTTACTTGTACAATGCAGGGGAATGGGAGCTTTTTCAGCTACACACTCATGCTGTAAGGGTCGATAGCATGGGTCAAGTTTACTAAGGCTTCAACATTTTTCAGATACGACCAGTCTGTCCTCAGAATCTGCAGCTATCAATCAGACTATTTTCTCAGAGCACATAAAAAGACATCGTAATTCTCCTTCAAAAAATAAAAGAACATTGGATTTGCTAGACAGAAGTCAGCAGGTGGCACAGAAGCCAGAGCAAATAAAGTTTAAAGCTTCACTGTTAGTCACTCTTGTGATGGAAGAAATATGCAAGTGCTCTATCTGTGCCCTCTAAGTGTTGGAGTCAGGTCTTTTCAGCAGCCTCTCTAGAGCATCTCATCACGCCAGTATTACCGTCAGTATTAAGACATATGTCAATCTTCACCACACTGAAACACTGCCATAATATTGTAACCACGGACAGCTTGAGTCAGAATAACTTTGCCAATCTCACATACATTGGCCCCGATTAGGGGGTGGGGCCAATAAGTTTTTAGCACTTTGAGATTTGATCCAAATGTAAAGTGCGTTATAAATTGAATGTATTATTATTAGGCAGCAAGTGAACATTTTTTCCTCAGGGTTGATGTGATGGAGGCCACACCTTATATTACATTTACTCAAAATGCGTTTGGAAATGCAAAAGAAAACTGTTTATTGGTAGTGCTTTACATTACAGCACAGTAATAAGATGCAAATGGATTTTTACGATTATCTAATATTACTATGAAATGAAATGGAAACAGGCAGTTTTGCATTTACCAGCATGGATTCATGGTTATTCTTCAAAACTATCAAAAGTGTTTCAATGTATTAGGTCACAAAATTAAACGTACAATTTGTACAGTATTTGACTTCCAAGAAGTTAAACTAATTAGGAAGGTATTACGCTGATAGTAGCCTATAATATTGTGAAAACATCAACCTATATTACATTGTTATTACCATGTTCTTACAATATTAATATCACCGTTTTATAATTTTTTTTATACAAATATTGCACTGATATAACCCTTTTATCGTTACCATTTGACTAAAGTATTACCGTACTATTACGAAATAGTTATACTTTGTTTCCATCTTTGAATTTGTTTCCTCATTATAAACAAACATTATAAAGTTTTTGCTCAATTATTACCCGATTACATAAATTTTAGTGAATTATTAACCAAATATAGCCTTATTATTACCAAGCTATTACTTACTTGTTATTTTTATTATTATACTTTGGTAATTATATGTTAATACATCTTTATTATCACACTATTACCTCAGTAATACATCTTATTTTATAGTATGAAACAGCCACGTTTTTAATGCACAAATAGGAACTATACTATCCACTATTTTACATCCACTACTACTAAAGCTTTGGAGTATCAAGAGGCCATTCATAAGGACAACAGTTTCAAATAAACAATGCTTCGGGAAGATCTTTTTTTTTTTCCATAGCAAGAGTGTGCAGCTTCCCGGCAGTGTCATTTTTCATCTTGCTTATCCTCTGCACCTTGAAGGCTGCCTCAGAGGAGAACTCCGCGGCGCCGCACTCCAGGAAGGCTCCAGTGGTCTCCAGAGGAAAAGTCTTCGTTTAGTATTGAACAGTCCAGTAACCATGTCTGTGAGCTGTGTCAGAGGAGATCGCCTCCTCTCTCCACCTTCCAGTTGGACGTTTTCTATCGTGGGGGAAAACGTTGTAGCATTTCTCTGAATCTCTCTAGATATCGATGGTTTTCCCACCAGTGTCATGAATTGGCTGCCCATAAACTTCACAGCATTGAAATTCTGGAGTATCTGTTGACATTCAATTTACGCAAAAAGACAAAAGGAATGAAGAGGAGAAAACATTGGCCTGGGCTGTTTCAACGTTTTTATGATGACTGACACAGGGGAGATGGGAAACACCTTATTTGCCGGGAGGGTGGTTTTGTGCTTTTGAGGACAATTTTCTCAGCTTTGAGTTTGGCACATTTAAGCTCGAACGACTTGATGAAAACAGAAGAAAAGAAGGAATTGCCGCTGTCATCGGCAAAATGAGATTTGTGATATATACAGTATGTCTAAAGACACTGACACTATTTCATCGCAGGAGAAACTCCATAATCGCAGACAGTTTTATTCCCTGGAAGCTGCTTTCAGATCATTCCTGACAATTTCTATCAGGAGTGGAGGTTTAATGTAGCTTTTATATTTGAGCTGTGTCTTATGAAAAGCCCCAGTGGCTTTCATGCATTTTAATTCAAACTGCTCCGGCTTTGTTCATTCTTTTCAGCATGTGGAGGGAAATTATTCTCAATTTGTTTTCATAAAAAAGGGCAGGAGTACAAAATACTGTCAGATCTTTTAAAGAGTAAATTCATTTGAAGAAGAATGGAATTGGAAGGAGGGTTTCTCACCATCGGTGAAACGGATTGTTTTGCAGAGTGAGGCGCAGAGAAACGATGTTTTTTTTCGTCAAATGGGTATGGAGACTAGTGCTTTCATTTATTCCATTGTTAATGTTTGCTCCTTCCATTGCAGGCTTTGATTACCATACTAACCATTTTCTGGTGCCGTCTGACTTCATCATGGGTGCAGTCAAAGATATTTCTGACATCCTTAAAGCAGCGACACTGCAAAAACATCTCACCAAGTGTATTTGTCTTATTTCTACTCAAAATGTCTCCGATCCAATCACCGAACAAGTAATGTTTCATTTAGACATGGAAACTTGTTTTTACACGATGCATCTTGAATATCCCAGATTATCAATGTGAGTACTTCCATTGTACATAAAGATATATATTTTATCCTAAAATGCTTAAATTACAATTTTAATCTTATTTCGAGAATGATAAGGGCTTAAATATAGAACAGGGTCACTATTATAAAACTTAAAATAAGTTAAATGCGCATGAAATTAAGATGTATAAAAAAAAAAGGAAGGAAAATAAATACAAGTGCAAGAGGCTCATTTTGAGACACAACACTTTCTAATATTTGTAAAATTTAGTCCAGGATGAGATTTTACATCTTATTTCAAGAGGTCCTGGAGTTAAATATCACATATTTTTTCAAGAAATCTTACAAAGCAACATTTCACTTTATCTATTTGCATTTTTTTTTAAATGGTTTACATGATAAAAACACGTTTTACTTATTATTTAACAACTCATTTCTGGAGGGGAATTAAGTCGTTATTTTCTTATACCTGTAATGTATTACGAAAGAGTTCGGTGAGACTAGCAAACACTCTGTTAGACTTTTTAACAGAGGCCTTATGTTTCTTGCCACGATCTTACAAATCAGTTTACATGATATTACACTGGATTATGTAAATGAGGATTAATAAAGCTCCATGCGTTGTCTGTGTTATCTGTTAACACACATATCTGTAACGCATATATATGTGTGCGTCCACTAAAGGGTTCACTGCCACAGCTCTACTGCGTACGAGAGCGCGGCCCGGGTGCTTCTTTATGTTGAAGCCCGACTGAGCCCGAACCCAGCAGACCTTCTGTTTCATGTCTGAACCCGACCGTGTCCAACACAGTCAACACACATTTTTACGCTGTCACGGAGTTGTTACCATAATTACCGCTCATCTGTTTACCCCGATTACTCAGTTCGGTAGAGTTAACGACTGTAAAAAGGCCTGTTTTTGGATCTATGCCCTTAAAGCTGGTGTTTGAACCCAATAAACACAGGCATTACGCACTAAAGTCATCAACTGCAATAAATATATTTACACTAGAGTTTTCCGATTGAATATCGACGTTTCACATACCAAAAATAACATTACGAGACATGTCTTTGGACATGTAATGGATATTATTGCATTGCAATCATTCTATGGTACTCGACATATTTGAGAAAAAGAATGACTTCGTGCATCCTTTCCAAACGAAGGTTTGACCGATGATAGTTAATACACATGCCCCACCCCCCCGCCCCAATAACTACTTGACAATTACACGATTGTAGGTCATTACGATTTAGATCAATGTCAGAGTGGGCTGACTATTTGAGTTGAGAATGCTGTGACGGACCAAATTTGCTGTCCTATCCTTTACGTCCTCTGAAGTGGTCCACTGCAGCAAATGTGAAAACTTTTACTGCCATAGCTTAGTGGTGATCTATCTATTATCCAGCAGGGAAAAGGCGGAACCTAGAATTGCCCGACCATTGAGAACACGTGTCAGACCTTACATCTGTGCGCACAAATCTTGAACATCACTGACCTTTACCCCTCAGCAAAGTGTTACTCATCGCTCAAGATGTCAGTCAGAAATGTTTATCAATGCAGTCCCTGTTGGTCCGACGGGTGTCTGCTGACAGCCTGGCCCACTGCAGCAAAATCAATCACAACCGCTCACTTCCTGCAGAGTCTCAAATACTTTTGGCATCAACCCTAACTCTGTGTAAAGCAGATTATTGTTTGGTATCAATCTTTGAAGCACAACATCACCTCTATGACCCGTTGTTGTTCCTTAGCTTTGACATAATAATTTGGTTCACTGAAACCAAAAACCTGCTGTTTGCTGTCATGATCTTTGTTTTCGGAGAAAATAGTGCTTTTTCAACTGCAAGAATTTTTAGATGGGTTTAAAGCTTGCCACAGGTACATTTTAGTTGCCTTCTTTTAACCGCTGATTCTGGGATCAGCGGATCTGCCATGCTTGTGCTTTTATACCTGACCGCTGCCTTCAACAGGGCAGATCACAATAGCCTTCTTCATCATCTGGAGCAGTGTGTAGGTATAAGAGGGTCTGCCCTCAAAGGGTTCCAGTCATATCTGACAGATAGGGGTCTCTCCGGTCGCCTCTGTGATGTTCCTCGTCTGGGTCCCCACTTCCCTTTGCGGTCCCTCAAGGCTACAATCTGGCTACAATCCTCTTCTCATTATATGTGTTGCCTATCGGGTCCATTAACCAAAACTACCATTGTTTTGCTGATGATCTAATTGCCCATAAAAGTTCACAGCAGAAATTCTGTGCAGTGGTTTTTGGACTGTCTTAAAGAGAGAGGAGATTCTTAGATCTGCACATCATAACCAGCTGAATGATTGTGACAAGAGGTTGTAGCGTCAATCAATCGTTCCTCTGTCATAAATCTTGATAATATTTTAGACTGCTCATACGAGATCACAATCAAAATTAAGACAATTTTCAATAATTTTTTTTTTCTTTTGGCAAACGCCTATGTCGCAGCCAATCCTTTTCAGCAACCTATCCATACGCTTATCACATCGCATCTGGACTATCTCAACCCTTTGTGTGTGGTTGTAGAGCCGTCGTCTCTTCTTGTGGCTAGTCATCTTCTAACTGGTAAAGGTAACTGCAATCACAACAATCCAGGTTTGATCTCCCTACTTGGCTCCCTGTCTGGTTCCGGATTTATTTTGACTTAAGATCCAATGGACATATGTCTGCATGGGTTCAAACCCCACGCCTGGAATAAAGAATTTGGGTGTTGGAGTCTGGAAATACCCCAGGAGTTTGCTCCATGGGTCCAACCTAAATGGGTTGGTGCCACCTTCAATTCTACACTTTAAACCTGATCTCCAAAAAAGGTAGTGAGGTTGTCGAGTCACTGCCTCCTGAACATTCCTAGAACCAGTCTTTCGGATTTGATCCAAATGTAAAGTGCGTTTTAAATAAAATGTACTATTATTATTACTGTTTTTATTCTGTTGAATTTTATGCCTGTTCAGCACTTGGATTCATTAAAGTATTTTCATAAAGTACTTAAATAAAAATACAATAAATGAAGAAAGAGACAGAAATAAAAGCTGATAAACAAACCATGGAAACTAAGAGGGTCACCCCTCAGTGGACGGACTCCATTATTATATATATTTAATTTAATTCAGATGCATCTACGTTCAGCGCTGTGGTTTTGGAGCACATATTCCATACCCCGTGGGTACTTATGTACAGGCAACATGTTTTTACCGGAGTAAACCGCAGAGCACAATCCCCCCCCGACGGTGGCTCAGTTGGTACAGCATTTGTCCACTTATCTTAAGGTCGGTGGTTAAAACCCAAGCTACTGCCATCCACATGTCAAAGTGTCCTTTAACAAGATACTGAAGCCCAAGTGTCTCCCAATGGTTGTTCCATTGGTGCATGAATGATGGCGTAAATGGTTACTGCTCATGATGCGCATGTGGCCTCCTTTCATGGCAGCCTCTATCATCACTGTATGATTGTTTGTGGGAATGCTGACTCTTGTTGTAAAAGTGATTTGAGTGGTTGAGCAGACTAGAAAAGCGCCGTATAAGTACAGTCCATTTACCATTACACGCTTGCGTATACGTGACAGTCTGTGTGTCTCTTTACTAAGTTACTTCTGTGTAACTTTTTTGTACTGCATGTATATTTCACCAGTAAAAAAAACAAAAGGACCGAAAAAAACTAGCTGTCACTACAAAATGTCTTTTTATACATACTTGCCTAGTTTGCCGCTCCTGACGGCGTGCCTTTGGGCACAAACACAAGGCTCCCACTATTTGCAAACATGAAAATTGGAATTAGTTGCTGAGAGAAAGGGCAAAACTCCAACTGATATAAACTCATGTGGGTCTCCACGTGAGAAGCAGCATCCACAGCGCTACAGGTGTGTTCTCTAATATTAAAACCATCCAGGCTTTGCAGAAGATGTATCCTCACTGCAGCATCTGATGATTCAAATCCTGCAAAATTCCACATAAAGGAAGTTTCTTGAAGGGATTTGCATTATTGAAACTGTCAAATCCATACTTTCAACAGATGTGGCAACACTGAGCCCACCTGGGACGTGGTTCTGGAAGTGCTCAGAACCTGTTTATGGCTTTTGCAGGTCGTAGAGGGACTTCCTGTCAAAACATGATACACCCTCAAACATCACACAGGCCCGAACTTTCAGTCACGACATGAAAAACTCACTGTTATACAAAAAAAGAGACGGGGAAGAGTCGTATATTCAAATGATGCGTTAAAGGTTTTGAATAAGTGCCGTTGAATCATGAAAGTGTAGAAAATGTTGGCATGAGCCCTTGTTGACACAAAAGACTCAGCAGTGATTTTTAATGTTGAAAAATGCCTGAGGATTTTCTGTGATTGATGCTGCCGTTTTTTTTCTCCCTTCTGTCAGCATGCTCCAAGTTTCTTACTGTTGGTAAACAGAGAAAAATCAGTGGATGCCATTTTACCACACAGAACCAAACCATCACTGAACTCATCCGTTCTATAAAATATCATTACTGTCTACACTTAACATCTCAACTACAGGCTAATCAGACAATAATCACACACACAGAGTTAAACTAGACGGCATGGGAATATCCCCGAAACGTGCCAGGTCCCGTTCGTTGTACAAGTAAATGAATGTCATTTCATTTGAATGAACCCCTCAAATGACATGTGAAGTAATTTCCACAGTTTTTTCAATAAAAAAAAAAGAAAAGAAAAAAAGCTCCCCAAAGTGAGTAAAATGTGGAATATTAGATTGAAATATATATATAGATAGATAAATAAGATAGATCTCCTGCAGTCGATTCACATACCAACGGTTGAGATATTGTGTCCGGTGAACTTTTTCAGATAAAGCTCCCCCTGGTGTTAGAAATATACAACCGACCTCTCCCAAAATCAATCCAGTTCTTCCTCACACAGAGGTCTATTGGGCTACGAGGTTTGACGAAGATCAATGAAAGTTTTTGAGGTATTTCGGGGAAACAGGTTGTTTTTTTTCTTGGTGGATCAAATGTGTGAACTAGTAAAGTAAAATATGATCAAATACAAGATAGATGTCACAAATTCATATCATCTGCGCTCAATCAGGTTACGGAGTCACACCTGCAAGCGGAGACCATCACCATCAGCTGCTGTCTTTAAATATGGATCTCTCTCCATTTGTTCAGTTGTTGTTAGCAGCTGGTTTGCGCGCCCTCCACCTCTCCATCTCTACTTAGTCCGAGATCCATTCGCCTCATCATTCGTCAGCCTCAGCAGGGTCATCAGCCACCACCGCCGGTGTCCAGACTCTAAAGCAGGGATACTCTACGCCGCTGCTCAGAGCGGAGACCCTTCGATCTCAATATCCCTGAAGACTCTGAGCACCGAAGACTTTCTAATAGACTCATTATCGCACATGTGCTGTTGGAATAAATCCTTCATCTTTCTACATTCTCTCTTCTCTAATCGGACCGACTACATCAAAGACCAAGGAAATGGTCATTGACTTACTAAGGATGAGGCCCGTCCACCAACCCTTCACGATCAGAGGGGCTGACATTGAGATGGTGCACTTTTATGTACGTGCAGTGTTAAGCACTTTGTGGGGTAACTGGACCGCAAACTGGACTGGACAATACCGATGGCATTTACCGTAGAGATCAGAGCGGACTCTTTTTCCTTTCTGAGGCTTAGATTATTTGACGTGTGCAGTGATGGCGAGCAACCTCTTTCATGCTGTGGTCTGCTGAGGAGGCAGCTGGACAGACAAGAACATAAGGAGGCGGGACAAGCTGGTAGAAATGATTCTGTGGTTGGCATGAGGCCGGACTCACTCAGGTCTGTTGTGGCGAGACGCACTGACAGTAAGATGCAGGTCACCTTCCATACATCTTCAATCAACCTCCCTCTCCAAAGCAGCAGCTGCAGCCAGTGTCTCCTCTCACTGAGGAGCAGGACTCAGAGTTTCAGGAGGTCCTTTGTTCCTTCGGCCATTAGGCTGTAGGACACCTGGAACACAGGTGGCATCTCAAGACAGAATGACCGACAGTGTGGATTTTTTGACTTATATCTTATCTACTTATTTCATTATTATTTGAGTAACCGTTTTGTTTTGCACCAATGATCCCTAGAAGAACAGAAAGACTTGACTAAATCAAATTGTAATCCCCTGAATCCAAGTGGGAAAAACTTCTGATCAAACCTTAACGGCATTTTTGCAATATCATTAAAGAACAATTGATGACATTCAAACAGATGAGCTTAGCGCCTGGATTCGTCCTGGGTCTGCACGCCGATGCGCAGCCTCCAGGAAATAGCCTTATGCTCACATCTCAAGTCTGGCATCCGCAGGAGGCTGTGCAATTTAGTAGGTTAACAAAATAACCTCTGGTCATGTAAGTGGAAGAACTGCATTAAACAGTATTTTGCAGACAGTAAACATTGTGTAGTGTGTGTGTTTAACTCACTGTATGAACTCACTCCTGAGACCACCACAGCTGTGGGAACCTGCAAGTAGTCGACTGCTGCCAGCTTTACTCGCCGCTCTCAACCGTTTCCATACATGCAGAGCAGATAGTCGTATACAAAAGAGCAAATAAGAGACAGCATCTGGGCTCGACATTTTCAGTGAGGCCCGCTACCATGTCGCCGTAGACTTGTTGCCTGCAGACTATTGAAGACTACCAGCCTGGTACTGGGCCCTTATTTCGCAGCAGAAGCAGTTCTGTGATACGTTGTGTGTTCTGACACCTTTCTATTGAAACAGACATGGACCTTTTCATCAATTAGTGTCACAGTAGCTCTGCAAGACCAGCAGTTCTGGAAATACTCTGATGCAGTCGTCTTGGCATCGCTATTTGTCCCTTATCAAAGACGCTGAAATCCTTTTCTTTGCCCATTTTTCCTGCTTCCGACAATTCAAATAAAAACAAAATAATCAGGGTTATTCTGACTCTGAAATGGATAAACACTTTCATTTTCTTCAGCTAATATACTTTCTCTGCTGCTGTCAAATTCCAACTGAACAATGAACAAGCCAATTTATTCAGTGCCAATTTCTTTTGCTTGTTCAGATAACAGTCATAACCGGAAGAACTCAGAAAGCCCAAACCTCAGCCAAGGAACAACAGTCCCCAAGGGAGAAATTATTGTGATCAGAATCAATCAGATCACCTTATTGAGGGTACTTTCTATTAAAGGCACCTATCTATGATTTAAATTCCCTCTGCATTTAAAGTGATAATTGTGATATACTTTTAATGTTAGTGAATTTTTACTCAACTTTTATTTTTTCATCTTTTATTTCTCAGGATAAAATTTAAAAAACTCCCCTGGACAAGTGTTGGAAATTAGCATTTTGCAATAAACACATCAGCGCATCTAGCGTTTGTGCACTTTTAGAAGTTGGGGAACAAATTTTAGTGTGTGTCCATGTCGAATAAATGAACTAAACTTAACTTCATGTGGATTATTATGATGAACTGTAAACCTCATTGCCCTTTAAACTCCAGTAATCTGGAACATTTGTTCTGAAATCATTGTGAATTTTACTTTATGTACCATCTTTTTTAAAAGATGCAGCTTGACTGTTTGTGTGTTTTCACTAAATTCATTTTCGGATTAAACTTAAGTTCATATGCTAGGATCAGTGTCACGTTGAGATAACTCTCTCATGAGTTCTATCGTATAAACTCTTATCTTTAAGAGTAAGAAATCTCATCTCATCTTCTCTACGGTTCTGACTGATGTCGTCTTCTCCATCACAGTGACACATAATATCATAAAAAGATCAAAGTCAGACATGAAGTTATGAAATCAAATCTTGAACTTTGCGCCCAACAGCGAGTATAAAGATTTTCAAAGCGTCATCAGTGCCATAAATTACACAAATGCGTATCGCATTCACATCTCAGATCTAGTTTAATTAGCATCATCTAATATCCGTGTAGTGGGTGGCAACTTAAAAACCACTTAAATGTTCCAATCAGCCCGTGGCTACTTAAAACGGGCCTTATCACGGCCAAACAATTCTGCGGTTCCCTTCGACTCTGTTGCGGTCCATCCATCAGAGAGCACAGCGGTCTTCATTTATAGGGCTGCATGGAGCCAAGCCCAAGGTGAGCTCTCACAGTTTGAGACAGTCTGACCCTCATCAGTGATTTGTGGCTGCTACACGGGCCGCCTTTCTCTCTCCTCACCCCCTGCTTTGTGCAGAAACCTTGGGTTGGCATGCAGGGCTGGAGGATCTTCCGCGTTGGGTGACAGCAGGAGTGATAGGCCACTCGGCCATGAGGAGAATTAATGAGACATGCATGAGCAACGAGATTACGAAGCCGGGGCAGGAGAAGCCAGGGAGGAGGATTACCACGTATACACTGTCGCGGCTTCCTCTTCCGTACTTCGGAGCGGCGGGGAACGAACCCGAATGACAACCGGATCAACACCAAAAACACAATCATTTCAATAAAAAGACATCTGCCGAAGCTTTCCATTCATCATTTATCTCTTTCATCTTTATTAACATGTCAATTTTGACGGTAGCTCTAAGAAATAAATCTCCTAAACATTTAAAATTTAAATTGGATGGCGACCGCATACATCACTGCCAGGCTCAGGTAGGAAGAGAATACGTGGAACCACATTATGTATTAAGATACAAAGCTTAATATATTCGGCATCACTTTAGAATAAGACTCTCATTATTAAAGTTTTATAAATGTTTTTTATGTAGTCTACTTATTACGTTGTAAACACTTTACAAATCGTTAATTAGCCGCCATAACTCATTAAATGCAAAGGGTACCAGAGACCTGATACTTCCCAAATAGTTAGCACACTTATCCGCTATGCTAACTTGATGTTGCCGAATAGTGACCCACATTGATAAATTGAAAGCAGTGTTATAACCAGTTTATAACTTAATTTATAACCTAATTATGACCCATTTATATATGAAATTATTATATGTCTTCCTGTAAAGTAGTACAAAATATTCCAAATGTAGAATATAAGACCAATCAACAATAATTTGTTGAGTTTAATACATATATGACAGGTTTTTCAAAGAAACTGAGTTGTGTTAGATATAATGTAATTACATTATTGAAATGAAAAATAACAGATCTGTTTACCACCAACATCTCTTGTCCTTTCTTTTACCGTGTTTATTCTGTTCTGCATGAACTAATCTAAGAAATACTTTATTCACGGCTTGCATTGTACGATTCATTCAGAAATGTAAAGCTAAATCAAATAAATCATATTTCGTTAGTGAAACAATTTACACCAAGCTAACAAATATATACTAATTCAATTAGTATATCCAAGTGGTCTAAGTTTATCTAAGGGTCTAAATAGATTTATTGAATTAAACTACTTACATAGTTCACTTGTTTGAGTGCGTTTATCAAACGCAGGGATTGGAGGCAGGATTACATTTTTCAAAATGAACAATATAGGATCCAAGAATTTGACTGGCTGGGCGAAATCTTTCAATTTTCTTTTGTATTTTTAAAATGTGGGCATGCACAACACACACACACACACACACACACACACACACACACACACACACACACACCATCACCATCACCATCAGCAACCCTCAGACGAGCATAAACATCAGCCACAAGTGTCCTAAACAGGTGGTACTCCAGTCCGTCCCTGTACTTTTGAAACATCTTACCTACACCCTGGTTTCCATGAGGCATGTTCAGTCCTGCATGCTTCAGTTTAATTTAACCTGTTTACATCAGGCATCATGTGAAACCAGCTTTGCAACGACAAACAACAGCTGGACGTTTAATCAGTCTTCATAACAGACAAAAATGAAGGAAATATTTAAAATAGAATGAAAATACATGCATTAAGGTGACCATTGAATGCATGCAATGTTAATGAGAAGGTGTCATTCACACTTTTCCTTGTTTAAGTTTTAAATAACTAATATTAATAGTTTGAAAATAAATATGAATACTTTTGGATGTAGAATAGAGAATAGAATTAGGGTTATGAGGCTGTATACACTTAGGTAAATGTAAATTACGATCTAATTACGAATTAAAATAAATAAATGGAAAAAAAAAGAAAATCAGCTCTTAGAGACTTCATGATTTAAAAATGATGGATAAATAAATTCCTATTGTAAATCAAACAGCTTGTGTCCCTGTGGTTCCTTATGGTCTTAAAAATATTGAGGACACCACACATTTCTAATACTAAAAATGTTCATTTTCACGTGATACATTCCTCTGTAACCTCGTAGAATACGCTTAAGTAAAGCCACATTCTTATTCATACTCATATTCTTATTTGCGTGTATGATAGGGAACAGGAAGCAATCGATAGAAACGTCTTTAATGTGGCGGTAATTGGATTAGGTTACTGTATATATGCTTTAAGTAGCCCTCCCAGCTGTGATCATTACACATGGGGGACACATTGTATGATGAATAACTGTGTGCAGAGACAATGGCCGTGACCTTTACATATTGCATCATGGCGGCATTAATAATGCATGCAGTAGCACTTTGCTCACTGCCATTACTATGTTTCATATTGTGAGTCGAAAAACAACAGTTCATTCTCCTGCTTTCGCTTTCCAGCTTTGTCTGTCAACCAGAACCTTAAGGGCCTATTTAAAAATTAATGAGCAGTGCTTACACTGTAAATAACTGCTGGTAATGCACTGCGGGTTATTTGAAATGTAAAACCCACTGTCATGCTTTGATTATCTATGTATCTGCCCTTAGCTCGGATTGGAGTAACAAAAGCAGTGTTCCACGCAGTCTGGTTGCCGGCTGACTTATTACGGCTCGCTGTCACTGGTGAGAGGGGTGAGCAGGTCCCTTGCGTTGAGAGGCAATGGAGTCGCTGCAATAGCATTCTGAGGGGCACTTCATGTATATACATAATGTGATGTAACTCCGAAGGGGTAATTATTCTCTCGGACTCGGAGGATTTACCGAGGCAACACTGCGCCGCCGAGAATCTGTCACGGGGAGATTGTTCTTCAAGGAGACTCAAACAAATATTCTTTCATTCTTCAGAAAAGGAACAATGAAGCAACATTCCTCCATTCTTCCGATGATGCTCAGAAACCATAAGGAATAAAGCTTCGCGTGTATTCAATTATTTCAGCCGGTTCCAAGAATCTAGGTGGAATAAAAGGGAAAAAAGATAAGAAAGCGTATTTTTTCTAACTACTTTTTTCCTCAACGTCACTAAACCATAACAATTAACTACTGCATAGAATTATGAATGTAATAAACATTATTCTAATTAATTTACTAAACAAAACCCAACTAGGCCCCACAAGCCCCCAATCACAGCGTTTCATAAGCAATACCACTGATTGAAATCCTCAAATTAAAGTTGAAGTCATGTACGCAAAAAAGTGTTTTCATAAAAAAAAATAAAAAAAGGCAAAAAAGAAAGCTCCCCCAGTGACTAAAATATTACTGTTAGAGTAAAACTTGATTTATACAAGATAGATCTCCTCGGGTCGATTCATATGCACCAAATTCAGCCTAAATTTGACAAACATTCCAGTGTATTTTTATATTATATATATATATATATATATATATATATATATATATATATATATATATATATATATATATACATATATATATGAAAAGAAAAAAGCTCCCCCTATTGAGCAAAATATGAATTATTATTGTGGGATATCATATGTAGAAGATAGACCTCCTTCAGTCGATTCATTTGCACCAAATGTAGAATAATTCTGTCCAGCGGTTGAGAAATTATAGCCTAAAAATCTTTTGAAGATAAAACTCCCCTAGTGTTGGAAACATAAACCAAACCTTTCCCAAAATCAAACCAGTTCTTCCTCGCCCTAAAGTCTATGCAGGTATATAATTTAATTTGTTATTAATATACATAAAGAAGTCCTATAATTCAAACCACATCCGTGCTTTATTCCTGAGAGCGTACAGGAATAGACTTCTTGCAGATTTTGTGCAAACAAGTACATGCAGAGGGCAGATAAATAGCTCCGGGAGTCGGCAATCAATCAGTGTGTCAGTCCTCATTAGTTTTTTTCCGGATGTACCCTTAAACAAGCCCAACCTCGTGTCTTTGTAATTGTGTGTCTAGCTACTGATAGCAGGCTCCAGCCCAGTGAATAATTAATTTGGGTAAATTGCGCTGCCATAATTTGGACTCCTATAGTCTCATGGTCACCCTCTATTTCGGATTGGAAGTCTATTTCCAGCCTCATATCAATTTTTCATACGCAGCCATTTGTCCTTAGGGGACGAATGTCATCCCAGTACCGGATACTGAGTTTCCACCTGTCCCCACGGCTTTCAACTGACATTTCACAACCACTGAGCGACATGAGGGAAAAGACCTCTTACTTAAAAAACTCAGCCCCGTTTCCTTGAGAAATTGGGCTGGCTTTGAGTTCCGAAAAATGATTACTCCCGGCCAGGAGTTTTGAGAGCAGACCAACCCTGCATAGCAATCATCGCAGAGCTTCTTCACACATTTCTACCAGTTGCTATGTTTTACCAGCGGCCACAATTGACCCTACAAAGGGCTACATGAATGAGTTTCTTTGGCATCTGATTATCAACCTGCTTGATGAGTCTGGGCTTTTTGCCTCCCACCCATATGCAGCGTAGAAAAAAAGGAGGGAGGCTTGCTCCAGATGGTCATGCCCTTTAGAAGTCTCTCTCTTTCCCGTAATGGAGCGAGTTGGATCTTACTCCCCAGACTGAGAACTGGGATCAGTCCAGGCGGCTGCTGTTAATGAGGTTTTCCCTCCTCTGTCATGCCGGGGTTTCTGGCGCCGCGTACACTTGCTTCTGTTTTATCTGCCAATTCTTTTTTTCTACATCGGGAATATAGACGGGGAAATGTGAGGCAGGTTGGCCTCATGGAACCAGCAGCTTCCATCTGTCACATGGATACTCTATGGCTGACATGCTAACCTACATACATTTATACGCTACAAAATATCCAGGCTAAAATGAGAAAGCAAAAAAACAATTACGCAGTAGTTATGATCACCAAAAACAGTTGAAACAAATATATATATATATGACATTCCCATATATCTAAGGCTATATTAAGTTTCTGTATGTATATATATATATATATACCTGCAAAGTGTTAAACCACGCAATGGATGTTGGAGGAAGACATTAAAAACATGCTGTAAAGTCAAGGTTTAAATTAGTTTTGTTAGATGTTTTTTCCTGAAATGAATTGTCTCCTGATTCCTTCTGAGCCTGGTTCCAGAGTTTCACTCTCCTCCTGTATTTACTGTAGGCGGTCCGCCTAGAGAGAGAGTCTAGAAGCCTAGAGTCTTTCATATTTTAAAGCGTAGGGTTTACCCTTCAAAAAATCCGTAGCATTAATTAAACAGAGATCATAAGAACAGAGGTTTGTTGGGATGAATAACAATCAAACTGAATGCGCCAGAGATGTATAAAAAAAAAAAGTTTGTTCGAGATGAGATTTGAAATGGTGAGAGAAATATTATCATAAATACTGTGTTTGGTTCTGGCTGCAGGGTAGCGTAGCGGTTAACACTGCTGCCTCCAGGTGGGAATCCCCCTGGGGAATCTTTGTGTGTGGAGTTTGGAATGCTCTCCCCGTGTTGGTGTGCGTTCCCTCTGGGCTCTCCAGCTTCCTCCCACTGTCAACAACATGCAAAAATCTGTGAATTAGTTATTCCACATTACCTGAGGGTGCGAATGTGAGCGTGAATCAAACGTCAGCAGGGATAGGAAGCAGCCCCTCCGAGACCCTGCAGAGGGTGGGTTGACAGTTACAATAACTGATGGATGGACGGATGCTTGGTTCTCATGCTTGTCTTGGGTTGACAGCTCAAAGAGAGAGAGACAGGGAGCAAGAACCAAGTGGGACGACATAGTTACAAGTCAGCTACTTTTGCATTCATGCAGGAGACGTCACCAAACCTACATAGAAATTATTCATCGCCATAGCATTTGTGATATTCCAGCTGCATAACATATGTTTGACTGTGATTGCCAACTGACTGTGGTGCAAAGAGGAGGAGATCTAGGATGATGAAAAGAAAGGGGACAGAATGAAAGCACCAGGTAAAAAAAAAAGAAAAGGACAAATATTATCAAGATTGTTATAGCGGAGAATAAAAAAGGAAGTAGTTATATGAGGAAAATAAATTATTCCCAAACTCCTCAAGATGTGGTGGTGGAATCACCACCACAGTGGTGAATTCACATTTCTCCAATAGATTGAGATTGCATGCGTAGAATCATTCCCCGCAACCACGACATGCACAACAATGAATCCTACTGTGCTTTTTCTGTAGCATATCAATAAAGGCTCAATCAAAACAAAAGCTTTTTTTTTTTCCATCTGGCCAGGATTTCTGTGAATCAATTTATGCTTGAGCGATAATTTATTTTTTTTAAAGCTTGAATTAGCAATACTGTAAAGTTTTTCATCCAACTAAATCATGCAGGTCCGTCTCGGCCGCTTGCTCAGACCTCTTTGTCCTTCAAACCAGAGGTGAGAGTTCCCCCCCTTTTGATTGCAACGTTGTGTCTGTAGTGAGATAAATGTGGGTCAAAACTCATGTTTGCCTCTTCCCCTCACACACGAAGACCCCTGTTCCCCGAAGAGACAATTAGAGGGAGAAAACCTGTGCTGCTTCAGCAAGCAAATACAATTTTGGAGGTATAATAAGACAGAAGGGTGAATTAAGGCAACAGCTGAAGCCACTACAGACACTCTGCCAAGTGGGTTTCTGATTAAAGCTGCGGCGGCAACAGCGCCGCTTGATAACATGAGAAATGGCGGCAAGGTTTCCTGCAAATGGAGTCATTATGTCTGCTGTATTTATAGAAAAAGCATTCATATAGGGGGCACGTGAGCGTAAAGCAGCCTCAAATTTTAAGCAGGAGGAAGGTCTGTCTCTGAGGGCTTCGTGTGCACGAAAGGGAAAGACTCCCCTTTGGTCCCTTGTGAAGCAATTTGTGGAGGCAGCACATAAATTACACAGCCAGACATGTGAGTCACTTGTTACAGACAGGTCAGATCCTGATTGAAAGGTCTAGATATAAAAAGCATCCCTGATTTGTCTTTTTCTTCAGAAAATGTTACTCACACACTGAGCGGAAGGAGATGCTATGAATCATTACCAACAGCCAGGACAAGCCTGGATGTGAGCGCCTCATTAGGGACTTCTGAGGAGCAGGAGGTAAACACGAAAGGAATACTTTTTGCGAAATATGGACTAGAAGGGATGGTTATTGTATCGGTCAAGAGGAGGGAGTCCTACATAATCAGCCATAACATTAAAGCCACCTGCCTTATAAAGTGTAAGTCCCCCCTATTCCATCAAAACAAGATTAGTAATGTGTGCAAAGTTTGATCTTACATCTACCTATCAGAACCAGAATTACCTCTCTCAGAAATATGTTCTACAGCAGGTGTCCTTTGGTACTGCATAACATGGGCATCAATGATCCTTGGAAAAACATCACTCTGTTGACGGTTCACTGCTGCTTTGGTAGGGTATTATTCTGGAGATGTGTTGACCCTGTCGTCTCATGATTACAATATGGCCCCTATCAAGTGGATCGGATCTTTACCCTATCCCATTTTCCTAGATCCAAAATATCAACTTCAAGAATAAAATGTTAATATCATATCCCTCCCACTCACAGGTGCCAAGCTAATGTGATAATGAATGTTATTCTGTCTTTACCTGTCAGTGGTTATAATGTTATGGCTTATTGGGGTATGTAGGAAGGGGATGTGACATTTGCGGTCAAATGTTATTGACAGCAATAAGCACGGCCTGATATCAAAACCTAATGGCAGGTGCCATTGTAACTAGACGATCTTTGTAATTCTTACTTAAACTATCAGTAGTTATAATGTTATGGCTGATTAGGATATTTTTTGAAGGGGATGTGACATTGACAGAAATTGCCTCCAATGGCCTTCCTGAGAAAATTCCTGTGAGTTGACCAAATTGCTTTGAAATACACTCGCCGCATCGGTCAGAGTCCCGGCGTGAGGATTACGTTACTTTTCCCCCGATCCAGAGAAACGAGTCTTAAACAGAAATCAAACCAATTCAGTCCATTTCTCGTTTCTCAGAACCCACGTTCCTCAAATGAAAGAGACAAGACTCCAGCGGCGGGAGTCACACCTCTCACATATTCTGAAACAGAGTAATCGGCGTGTCGTGAGGTTGACGACACCTGGCTGATGTTGGAGGTGTCGGAATCAGACACTCATTACCTCCACGGAGAGAAGAATGGTTCCTATCTTTTCAAAGCTGGACATTATGACCAGCCATAACATTATAACCACCATAATCTCTATCTTGTTACAGTTTCGCCTGTCAGTTGGCGGGAACCATTAAGCAGGAAGTGAACGGTTTGCGCTTAAAGTCGATCCGTTCGTAGCAGTAAAATTTGAAGAGCATAGGATTATAAGTGACTTTGACAAGGTCCCAGTTGTGACGGCGTGGACAAATGGATCGGGGCATCGCTAAAACCGCAGGACTTGTCAGGTGTTGGGTCGAAACAATCCGTGTGAGGGAGGCAGCTTTGGAGACTTGATTTCTTACACTGGAGTATTTAAAAGATCTGGACCCAGGAGTCGAGGAAGAGGAGTAGACGCAACAAATGATTTCCTGCTGGAAGACAGGAAGTAGCTCATATTGATATATTTGGCCCTAATGTCGGCATGTTTGACAGCAGACCCTCTAATGAGGTTTTTACTATCTTAATAGCATGATTTTAAGAATAATAAACTGCTTTTTAGTAAATATCACAAATCCAATCAGGCAAACAATTATTTTACGCCATGACTGGCCAACAATCAATGTCGTTAAATAGAAAAGAGTGGATGAATGTGTGCTTACTATATGATTTTATACAATGAGCTGAAAAAATATATATATATATATATAAATATATATATATATACAGAAATATATACTTTGGTTGTTTTGTGAGAATTTTTAACTTTAATATTCGATTCTATTACCATTTATTTCAATTGGATAATCTTTTTAACCAAATTCCGCTCAAAAAGCCGGCGTTTTAAAGTTTTACGGGTTGTATCGAGATTTCATTTACTCGTAAACTTTGTTATTGTTTTTTATAATGAAGTTTCTGAAACTGACTGGCAGTAACATTGATTACATTTTCTGTGGATTTCCTTAAACCATAGATGTTTATTCATTCTCCTCATTTCCCAGCCCCGACTCTTTGGGGAAGTAAGAAAATAAAAAAAATCCTAAAGTGTTTTCTATCAATTGTTTGACGTGGGACATTTGAAGCAGAAGGTTTCTGACAATGTGCCACTAGCTAATACGATTTGCCGTCAAATGTGCGGCAGGCCGCCGCTGAAATCTGTCGCGTCCCTTGTCTATCGTGTTTTTGTGACTTAAGTGATGAGAATCTTATTTTAAGTTAGTGGTGATTCCCGTGTGACAGAACACGGCAGAGGCGGACACACGGCGACGCTGGTGTGACTTGAAAGCAACAGGAAGTGTTCTAATCTATCCTATAAACGAGGGAAAGAGAGTTTACATGAACCTGTTAAATCGTTGTAACTAGATCTTTTCATCCTAACTGTAATGTTTGACAATCATAGAAAGTATGAGAGATGAGGTCCAGGTTGATGTTCAGCGGTTTTTGGCCCAAATGACACCCAGCTAAATGAAACAGACACTGAGCAGTGGGAGAGAGAGCAGAGGTCAGCGAAGGTCAAGATCAGGGCGGCACCAACTGTTTCATTTCAACGGCTCTTTATATCGTAACACGGCACTGAAATTCACGAAGAGATTATTTAAACAAACAGCTGATATATTGAAGTTTAATGGCTCTGTTGTGCTGCACTCTTATTTGTTCTTTCCTCATATTTATAACCTTTGACAAGTCAGGAATCTTAACAAGTCGTCATCGACGCCGCTGCTGCGTACTACGCCACAGACGCTACGTGTTAACGCGATAACTCAAATACGATTTGATGAATCATTTTCAAATTTTATATCCACATAAACTTTAGTGCGAGGAAGAACTGCATCAATTATGATGATGTTCTTGATGATGATGTTCAATTATGGGAAAGATTGGTTGTATATTTCTCCGTTTTCTGGACATAATTTCTCAATTGATTTCTCAAATTTAGTCCAAATTGCATATCTTATTAAAATCATATTTGACTCCATTTAATTTATTTTACTTAGTTTACTAACTTAAGGACAAGCATTTTTTGTTCCTCAATGTTTTAGGTATTATATAAATAAAATATAAATATATATACAATATTGTTTATTGTCAAATTTTACTCATTTAATTCAGATTATACTCACTAGGGGGAGCTTTTTTATGATAAACACCATTTTATTGGACATAACTTCTTAACCATTTGTCTTGATTTAGTCTCCGCGACTTTCCAGTCCATAATTTCTTAACTGTTCAACCGACTTAGTCCAAATTTGGCGCATATGAATCAATGACAAGGAGACATATTTTGAATATATATCATATATTTTCTTTGAAAAGTTCTCATTTTACTCAGTAAAATCAAAAATCAAAAACTGTTTTCGAATTTAACTTGACGTTAAATTTGAGGAGTTCAATCGGGGATTGCTTGTACAACTGTCAGAGGTAACAGCACGTTGCTTAGTTTTAACCGGTGGTTGTGACCCGTGTAGCGGAACACAATATTGGATTACTGCGAGTTTTCATAGCGTCCCAGATTTAAACCAGTTCTCTGAGTTATCCACCTGCAGTGTTGGTGGCCGGAGGCCGCGATTCAAACGAATGATAATTTCATTGGAAAATTCCAAGGCATACAATTTAAAAACTTTAATTCAACATCATTTGCATAAATATATAAATTCAAAAGCCTTCTGTAAACTTCTTAAAAATTACAGCTTCTATAATTCATGTATGTACATAACTGTGCTCGCCTGTGGCAAACAGCATGGAGCTCCGATGATTTATGGTTTTATTCGTAAAACTATTCAAAACTCATTTTCAGTCTGGGGCCGGATTCCGGACTGCTGCCTGTGAGTTGGGACTCTCCATTCAACCTTTTCAGGATGGCTGTGCCTAACAGCAAGTGTCTGTAGGAGAAACACTACAGACACTTTTTGCTGATTTATTTTTCTGAGTACAAGTTGTAGGTTTTCTGATCTTATGTTTTGTATATGCTGCAATAGAATAAATAACCAATTTTAAAGCATTATACAGAATGTATTACATACAGTATATGGGAAAAAAAAAGGTGCATGTATCATATTTTCTGCAGATCACAGTTTAAAATGCAAAATTGAGTCCACTATGTGCTGGAAATAAGCGATATGTGCCCAATATGTTAACTTATGCATTTTTGTTTTTCTAATTATGTAAACTCTAGGGGTGACTGGTGAAATGTGTGTATAGAGTATACAGTACCTTACTAAAGGAGAAAATGTGCATGGAATCTGGACATGAGCAAACTGTGGCCCCTTTATGGCCCCTGATCTAGAAAAATCTTAAATCTGACCCTTGACTGAAATCAATAAATAAATGTGAATCACTTTTTTTTAATGCCGTACGTTCTCGATCTACACGATGTGCTTGAACGAAGGTCAGTTTGTTCACTCCCTTCAACTATGTGTCTCTTTAGAGCAGGGGAATTTATAGATGCCGGTGAAAGACATATACTGTACATCTTATCATTTGTCGAATAAGTAAAATATGCATGGATGTGGAACATATTCTGTACTCGTTTTTGTGTAAAATGTCCTGTTCTATCCTGTTCATGGTCCCTGAGTCAGGAGAATCCAGTATCCACCCCTGACCTCAGGACTCAACAATCTGATGAATCAGGCCGGCTTGTCCGTCCTCTCATACACACGAATGAACCAAAAACATGAGAATGAATGAATGAAAACTTGAGAAAGAATGAATGAAGCCTTGAGAATGAATGTAGTGAATGCAGCCACAGCATTCGGGGAACTCAGTGTATTACAATTAAACCTCCTGGGTTTATGTTTGACCCATTTTTTGCTATACGAAAATACTGAAACAGTATATTATCACAGATTACAATAAATGTTCAGTTAGAACCGAAAGGATGGAGACCTACGATGTCGTCTCCGACAGCAAAGGTACATGCCCGAAAAGCCCTCAATCCCCTGCGTTCTACAAGCAGTAACAGCTGATTGAACTCCTCAAATTGAATGTGACGTTATATCCACAGCTTCTTTTGTGTGTTAAATACGTACGTAGCAATAAACTGTTTTTTGAGGGGTAAAAAAATATTTCCTCCGACGAAATTGTATGTGATCGGAAGTTCCTCAATCCCCTGCATTGTAAAAGCAACCCCCCCTGATTGAGTTCCTTGAATTAAATGTGAAGAATGGCCGTAAAACAGATCCCACTATTTAGTAAAATATAAACTATTAGAGTAAAATACAGTATATGAACAAGATGGAGCTTCTCAAGATAATTCAATTGTTTCAAATTTGGACTAAATTATAGTTGAGAAATTATTGGCTGAAAACTTTTGAATCTAAGGCTCCACCTAGTGTCAGAGATATAAAACATACCTTTCCCAAAAACATCCCAGTCCCAATTCCTCGCGTTAATATCTAAATAAAATTTGAATTTTGATCAATGTGATCCATGATACGAGGAAATGAGTGATAAATAATTTGTTAGTGATTAAAATATTTTTTGTTTTAGACAATCAGTAATTGCAAAAATAAGCAACAGAGCATGAATCTATCCATGGAAAACATAAATGGTTCCATTGCACGAATAACAAGTTGAATTATCTGGGCAGACAGAGGCGAACTAGGTGGAGCTATTTCTTATGAAAACCACAGTTTTTCATACAAAAGTTCACATTTATTTTGAGGAGTTAAATCCATGGGATTACTTGCTTGTAAAATGCAGGGGTTTGGGAGATTTTCAGGGAAATATAACCTTGCTGTTGGGGACGGCAGTGTAGGACTAGCGTTTTTCGGTAAGCTTCTGTCCTATAGAACATCAGGGAACACAATGTGAGGTCCTGTTTTGCTCATACACTAAAGTCTTCAATTTAATCCGTGTTGAAAGAACGAAAAGTTATTATGTAAATGAGATTATTACATCAAAAGCTGTTGTCCCTTTCCCTCCTCACAGCCAATTGATGAGGTTTGGTTAGTTTAAATGTCGGGACTTAGCCGTCCTCCATGTCCTAACAGCCGCTGACAAACAATGTTTGGGACAGGTCTCTGCCACTGCCTGAATAAAAGCTGACTCTGAGTGTTTCTCTCGCCGACACAACAGCTCCAAAATGTAGACATAAGCATTCTCAGTGTCTTGGTTGAATTATAATCATTTAGAGAATGTGTCACTCTGGCCACTCTGGGGTTTTGAGCATTTTTCTCAAAGGTCTAGACAACTTTTCCTATTTATTTCCACTTTCACTGCCAATGCCAGTCTTTTATAAGACCTGAGCCAAACTACACCTATGATGTCATCACCGACGGCAAATGTACACTCCCGAAAAGGCCCCATTCCCCTGTGTTGTACAAGCATCCCCCTGATTGAACTCCTCGAAATTAAGTTTACATTTATATCTACAGTATTTCTTTTTGTAAAAGCTTCCTCTAGGGGTTAAAATATGTATTTTTACCACTAAACCAAATGTATCATAGATAAATCTTCTCAACTCAGTTGATATGCTCCAAAATCCGACCAAGGATTAGAAAGTTATTTTCTAAAAAAAAAAAAAGCACCCGCTGTTGAGATTAATATGAACTATTAGAGTAAAACACGATATTAACAAGACGGATCTGAATTTAATTAATACGCACCAAATTTGGACAAAATGGGACCAATGGTTGAGAAATTATGTATATATATATATATATATATATACATATATGTATATATATGTATGTATATATTATTCTGCCTTACACTCAGATCTATTTAGGTATAAAATAAAAGATTTTTTGTATCATGTCCATAAACAGTGTTTTTTTTTGTAAAAAAAAAAAAAAGAAAGAGAGAATCTCCCCCTAGTGAGTAAAATGTGGACTACTAGAGTAAATCACAACGTATACACGATAGATCTCCTCCAGTGAAATTATATGCACCATGTTTAGACTAAATTGGACCAACGTTTGAAAGATTAGGGCCTGAAAATTTTGCAGATAAAGTTCCCTGTCAGAGATCTACAACCAAACTTTACCAAAAACACGCAGGAAACTGTAATGGCGGCAGCGCCGACCATAATATCCCCGACTTTTTAAACATCACATATAATTGTCTTGGAGTCTCTTAAGGAAGAAGCTGAACTCTCATTTATGGAAATTAAGTGTCAGGCCGTTAAAGTTTAAAAGTCACTCTGTCATCCAGCTGATTGAAGTCGGCTGATATTACTGAGCTCTCTCTCTCTCTCTCTCTCTCTTTCTCTCTCTGATATTACTGAGCTCTGTCTCGCTCTCTCTCTCTCTCCGATATTACTGAGCTCTGCCCCGCTCGCCCAGGCTGTTCAATATCAGGAAGTTCATAATGGTGTCCCACCGGATTAGGCAGTAATTACATGAAATGAATACTTTAATTATGTAGACGCTTCTGATAACGGCATATTTACCCTTGGTGTAGTTCTTATTCCTGGATCCTTGGCTCACTCTCCACAGTTCAGGAAAGAGAAATCTATCCTTGTCACTTCCTGTCTATTTTTGGGGAGTGGGGGGATTTCACAGTGGACCTGATAATATTGAAAAAGACGTGCACACGCCCGGCGCTCTTTCCTCCGGGATTTGTCCTGATATGAAACGTCCCTGGAGTTATAATCTGTAGCGATCATTCCTTCTCTCACTTTCTGCTGCTTTACTGGCCTGAATGAGGTCGGACTCCAAATCTCTCCGTTCTGCGGTCCGCACCGGCAGAACGCTCCAGGAACAATGCATCGCATTTCTTTTCATTATTATTCATTGGTTGGGCCAATCAGTGTTAGGATTTGTACGCATGGCATGAAACAAGGACGCTATTTGCAATACGCGACTATCTCACACAGAACTAAATATTTGCATTTTTGACAATTGAAAAAGGGAATTTAATTCATTTTAGAATAAAAGTTTTGGGAATAAGATGATAGTGTTCAGTACAATCAACACAACTAGTGTAAAGCTCTCATAACTACTGATATCATGGAATCATTTTCGCCACGTCCGTCACTCCAGCGCCACGGATGCTTCGTGTCAATGCAAACTCAAAAACTCTTTCATGGAACACTTTCAAATTTTATAAACACATAGATCTTGATGTGAGGAAGAGCTGGATTGATTTTGCTCAACTGTTGATCAAATTAAGACCAAATTTTGGTAAATGTGAGATCAGTCCATCCTTACATTTTTTTCCACTTATATGGGTCGGTCGAGGTGGGGAAATGTCCCCCTCCCCAGCACCTTTCTCCAGCTCATCCTGGGGGGGATCCTGAGTTGTTCCCATGGGCCGCATGAGATATTTAGTCCCTCCAGCGAATTCTGGGTCTTCCTTGTTGTCCCGGTTCAGCGCACCTGAAAAAAACTACGAATGGAGATCTATCCTGTTTATATCATATTTTACTCTAACTTACACATTTTACTCACTAGGGGAGGTTTTTTCTTTAAAAATCAGTTTTTCAGAAAAAAACGTCTCATTTAATCAGAAGAGTTCCATCAAGGGGAATGCTCGTACAATGCAGGGGATTGAGGGCCTTTCATTCAACAATATACCCTTTCCGTCGGGGGCGACAGCTTAGGCCTAGTTTTTGTTTCTTTACGTTATAAAAACTAGATAGTGTCATATTTGACAACTAAAACAGAGTTTATTTGCATTAATTTAATATTAGGGTTGTTGAGATTACATCATTGTCTTTAGTAAATTAATCGTAACTGTGTTAAAGAAAGAGCTCCATAAATGTGTTAAAAAACATGGAACATAAGTGAGTTCGGCAAATGTGTCACGGACGTTGTTCGTATTACATTACATTTTTTTTAAACTGAACAGAATTAGACATTTGTATCACTGGCAATTACAACAACGGAGTGTCATTGCATTAATGTCATAGCAAATTGTTTGAAAATACACATAATTGTGTTGATTAAATGAATATCGCTATTAAATGCAACACAATTGTATGATGCAGCACTTAAACTTTAAGTGGGTTTGATGACATTTTGCTTTTTTTTCTCCCCCGGTTATAATTAGTTTTTGTTGTTTCCCTTCTCCAATCTCTAATCTTCCCTTTCAAGTTTTGTGGCACCGACCGGTTGACGTAACCAAGTCCAATTAATGAGATGTTTCATTTATCAGAGTGTTTATTTGAGATAACGGCTTTGATTCATTAATATGCCAAACCCTACTGGTATCTCTACGTTCAAAAAGTTATTATTTGTTATCCGGAATACTGAATATAAGTCCTTCAACCCACGACACACTTTTTTGAAAGTGTGCGGCAGCGAGCGCACGAGTTTTAAATCAATCATTTTCGCATTCATCTTCCTCCGCACATTCTCTCACATAAAGAGCTTAATTTCAGCTGTTGGTGTTAGAAGAGGTTTTTTTTTTCAAGGCTGTGTGTGTCCTTAATTATATTATTGACTGTTTTTAATTTACTTACTTTTATCTTCCCTTTTCTATGTGGTGATGTTGGATTTTATGTTTTCAGAAATTGTTTTCTTGCCCAGAACTCAATTAAAAAAAAATAGACGAAGCTCAAAGTCATTACCTTGGTTGATTAGAAGAGAAGTACAAATAAATGAATCAACTTTAAGCTGAGGGTTGGATTCCATGAAAGTAGATGAAGAGCAGTAGCCTCATTTTGGGTTGTGCCCAGTGTTGAAGGATTTTTGCACCGCAGCAGCATGTTGATATTTATTTCAGTCAAAGTGAAGTATGTTTGGAATATTCCCTGATTGGTATTTGATTTTGAATAAAATACTTCTTTGACTAGGGCCACGTTCACGGCATTCCTCTAAAATGATGTATTTGAAATGATGTTTTTAACGTTTTTTGTCACAATTTTACAGAAGTGGGTCAACAATGACATAAATTTACATTCCTGCGCATTTTTTAATGTACTCAATGTATAATTTTTGGGAGGTTTTATACGGTTATTACGGGAATGAAAAAAAAAAAAAAAATGCTACATATTAAGCTAGCTGGTTTTAAGCTAACTTTATGGATAAACTTCTGCCTTAAAGTGCAAATATCACATTTGAAAAGGTAAGACATAAAGCTGAAGTGGTCACCCGGCTACACTCATTAGCCATAACATTATAACCAAGGAGAGGTGAAGCCAGGATAACATTGATTATCTGATTATAACAGCACACTGTGTTGGAAGAAGGAAAAAAAAGCTTTAGCATAAAAATGTGAGTAGCTTTGATAAAGGTGACATTTTGATGTCTAGACAGTCGGGTCAAAGCATTTCCAGAACTGCAAGATAAGTCGGCAATTACCCATCTCACACTTGAGCCGCTGCAGAAAAAAATTGCTGAAAAGGTTTCGGTTGGTTCTGATAGAAAGGTATCCATGGCTGATTGGAAACTTTTTTTTCACAAAAATCAGAAGGTATCCCTAATCTACACACTGGATGGGTATTTAGGAAATTTATATGGCATATAAATCAGTAGCGTATCCATCAACCAGCCATTTATGATAATCTCTAATTAATCTATTGAGGTTCATGAAGTCAAAAACAGCAGAGGTTCAGTGGAATCTCCTGAATGTTAGCTTAATAGTTGGCCTGACAGTTAGTGCCATGGTTGGTCCGTTGGCTAACAGTTAGCTTTTTAGTTAGCCTGACACTTAGCCTTTCATTAGGCTTGATAGTTAGCCTGACATTTATCTGTATAGTTAGCCAGACAGTTAGCTGTATAGTTAGCCAGACAGTTAGCTGTATAGTAAGCCAGACAGTTAGCTGTATAGTTAGCCAGACAGTTAGCTGTATAGTTAGCCTGACATTAAGCTGTATAGTTAGCCAGACAGTTAGCTTGACGCACAAACAATAAAACTGGTAAACAGATCTGAGATCTGAGATCTGAGATCTTGTTGTTAGACAAATTATTTGTAGCACCAAAGCAGAGTTATCTTTGAAAAGGATTTCTTTACTTTTTTCATATGTAATTCAGAAATAATAACCAGACCAGACATTATTCCACATCCATATGTTTGGCATAAATACTGATTTAATAAATAAACACATCCTTTCAGACATATATATATATATATATATATATATATATATATATATATATATATATATATATATATATATATATATATATATAATTTAGGGTATATTTCAAATATAGAAATGAAACAAATAATACGCTTTTTAATGGAAATAATATCCTCATCTCATACAAAACACTTTAAATTGAAGATGTTTCAGCATCTCATTACGTTTGTCTGTACGGTTCAAAATATGTAATGTAAAAAACAATGTGGAAAAACTGGGGGGGGGGGAAATGAGAGACAAAACAGAGACAAACAAGTAAACAGAAAAGAAAAGGTTCATCCGGGAGACGTGAAATGCATCACCGATTGTAGAATCCCACATCTGTGTGAAGCACACCAATCATCTGTAAGTATGTATGGATCCCACTTTGATATAAAGGGGTGGTCTGTCTGAATCTCGCTTTCCTCTATAGGCGTTGAAAACACACAGTCTGACTTTGGAGTTCTCTGCTGGACGTGCAGCGCTTCTCTCCATCCTCAGATCCGGCTGTTCGCTTCCCCCCGATCGCCTCTCCTCCTCTGACTGTCTCCTCTGCTGAGCAGGTAAGACATCTGTCAAACTTATTGTGCACCTTTGCTTTCAGAGTGCGATCTTTCGCACGGCTCCGGTCCGGTACCCCTCCTTTGCAGCGCCTCCTCTCGCCGTGCGTTTCGCACAGGTATCACGCAGATGTGTGCGTGGCACGGTTCGCTATGAGGCTTTACGTTCCCCTCACATCCCAGTTTCACACCGTTATGAAGAAAGTTTACAGTCTATAACGTAGATGAGTGAAAACGTCGCCATTCCTTTTGCGCATTCCTGCAGGCGGCAGCGCGCGGTTCCAATTAGAGCGGGTTTTTGCGCGTTTGCTTGTTGCGCACGGATGTCATCTAAGACTTGTGCTGTTTGCACGACGCACACGAGTCGTGCACATATTTGCAGAGGACGGTGTTGAAGGCAGAAGCACCTTCTCCATCGCATCCCGTCACTGTGTGGATGACCAGAGGCAGGCACGTGCAGCCAGAGAGCAGATGTTTCCACACACTGTTTGTAATAGATTACTCGTGTATTCGTGTAACGTGTTATTTTAAGAATAAGGTTGATGGATACATTTGTATTTATGTGCATACTCACTTCAAAATACCCAATATGTGATGGAGAGTTTCATAAAGAAATTTGATTAAGTATTGTGACCATCAATTTCAACTTTACAATATATATAGGTTTTTGTGTGTGTGTGCGCGTGTGTGTGTTTCCTGGACGTGCCTGCCATTCTCTGATGTTTATCTCCTATTTGAAGTGCTGTTGCCTTTGGGTCCCTCACTTCCTTCAGATTTCTAGATCCATTCATGTTGGCCTGATTGTGTTTTTGTGCCAAGATAAAGGCACACACACACACACAAACACGCACACACATCATCACCCCTTTACCAACCAGGAAGTTACGACATCATAAATATGCCATTAGCTATGTTCATTCAAACGCAGCTCCCCTTCAGAATTATGCTGAGTGACCACACTCTTCTGTCACTTACTGCGCCAAAATGATGATTAATATTCCAATAACATTCCTGAGCGGTGATTTAATAAAGCGACCACGTTCATGTAGCCATGGCGATTGCTCTCAGAACGGTCATGTAGAGAACACATGTGGTCCTTTCATGTCCTCTTATCAGGATAGAGATTCTCCTCAGAGCCAATATAGAATTCCGTGAAAAAAAAAAACCTGAATGA